>VSWD01000001.1:2288789-2365511 GCA_033119305.1 Pinctada imbricata | reverse complement strand
ATCAAATGTGTTCTTATGAATAGTCCTGTCCTGTCAGCTCCAAATTTTGATAAGCAATTTAAGCTTACTGTTGATGCCAGTGACGTAGGAATCGGGGCTGCTTTGTTTCAAGAAAATG
Source organism: Pinctada imbricata (assembly GCA_033119305.1). Lineage (NCBI taxonomy): Eukaryota > Metazoa > Mollusca > Bivalvia > Pterioida > Pteriidae > Pinctada > Pinctada imbricata. The sequence goes on along the minus strand of VSWD01000001.1, from coordinate 2,365,393 downwards.
ATGATGGTGTAGATAGAGTTGTTTGTTATTTTTCAAAGAAATTGACAAAATGTCAAAAGAATTACTCTACTATTGAAAAAGAGTGTCTTGCATTATTGTTAGCTTTACAACATTTTGATGTTTATTTGAATGTTACTCTACATCCCATTCTTGTGTATACTGACCACAACCCTCTCACATTTTTGCACAAAATGTCAAACAAGAATCAAAGACTAACAAGGTGGAGTTTATTGTTGCAAGAGTATGATATCATTATTAACCATATCAAGGGCAAAGACAATGTGATTGCAGATGCACTATCAAGAGTTCATGAGTGATTTTTGCAAAATTTACCACTTAAGTTTTCATTGACATTCAAACTTTTTTTAAGGGGGGGAGGTGTTGTGGGTCATGTATTATTTTAGTTTTACTTTATGTGTAGGTACACATGTACTTAGTCATGTTATATTATGATTTCATAATTGTTCTTTCTAGATTTTACTATGTCATGTTTGTTTCATTAGAGAATATTCCAGTATGTTCTTTGTTACATCATTAATTATAATCACATGACTGTGATTTCTGGAATTTACTCTATTGTTAATCATTTGTAATGAGTCATTGTTCTAGAAGCTTCTGGTTAATTCATTGTTATTAAGTATAAATACCTCTGAGGAACTGTGTTGAGGGGACATTCGTACACATTCGTAGACACGATTCATTCATCTATTCTGATATACTGGGACACTTTATTTGTTGAGACTTTAATCCATTTAACAACGTTTGGACACCGATCTTTCGAGAACGTTTGTGATTACCGGAAACCATACATTCGATAGACTTTGTGGACCGTAACGGACACTTTGATCCGGACAATGTATTGTAAGTTGTAATCATTTCATATATATATATATTGTACATAATTAAACTTGTAAATTTATATTCTGTCTTTGTCTGGTTTTTGCTGGCGTTTTGGGGTATTCTGACCCATAACACTAGTAAGAGCAAGATTATTTTTTTCTGACACACGCTAAGCAAATTTACTTTTTCATCAAAATTCAGAGCAAAATGATTTTTTCGCCCATAAAAACCCCAAGCCCCCTCCAGAATATCGAATGGACGGTGCCTAAGTATAAACTCAACTCGTGTAAATTGTGCTTAGTTTACAAACTGACAGGTGCCATTCCTTCGGTTCAAAGAACAGTTTGGTGGTTTTGTGTTGTTGCATTCCATATAATGTGCAAAGAGGGAACATTTGAGCAAAATGCTCTATTGATCAACGTCATTTATATTATCAACTGCAGCGCACTTTATTGAGAATGAAATTGAAGAAGGAAGGGAGGGGATTTGCAACAACACCCACAAACAACACACCAAATAAAAGCATACAAAAACACAGGGCAGACATGCACACCAAAAACGCGAAAGGCACGAGGAACACCAAAGCACAACATAGAAACATTAAACACAAAGGAATATACTGAAGTATTCAACCCTATTCACATAACGAAATCCACGTTATTTCCACAATTAAATTATATTCATATGCACTTATAAAGAAATAATTATTTATATCAAATTTTCATTTGAAATATTTATTCCTTGCGGTCTGAGAATTAAGCGTCGCGGTCAAAATATTGTGCTGACAGCTCAGTTTCCCATTTTCATTATTCTGAGACGTCAAATTTTGAAAATTTCGGTGCCTTCGGTAGTAATTTCCTAACATAAAATTTAATGAAAATACCGATGTTACAAAAGAGAGTATGTTTTAGTGGAATGTATAAACGAAACAGGAAAAGGATTAACGAGAAATGATTGAGAAAAGTCTTAGGCCTAATTAGTCAAAAAAATTAAATCACAAAACCCTACGCAAGATTCACAAAATCACAATTTAAACCAAGATATGTCCCAAATAAATTGATTCAAATGGATCAGTAAAAGCTTTAAGTCCTGGTCACAACCCGCCGTGTGTGCTTTTAGGACGTGCGTGTTTGTAGAGACGCTACGTTTTTCTGAAGACGCAAGGAAGGAAGTGGCAAGAGTACTAAAGGAGTGCGTCAGGCACGTTGCACGCACGGTTTTATGGATGGTTACATGCATCAAATATAGCCGAAAAAATAAGTGTGTGGCACGTACTTACGACTTACGTGCAACTTGCTCACAACGTACTTTCTCCATACGTCTTCTACGTTATTGTAAGGATGTCGAATTGACACGTAATGCTAACGCACGGAGTCCCCACTTCCTTGCGTCTAAGATGCGTTGCACGTACTTGCAACGTACTTGCAGCGTGCGTGTCGTACTTCTTGTTGAATTCTTAGACAGCACGCAGACAGCACGCAGACAGGACGCAGCGAAAGTTCTGTATGCTCTAAAATTGCTACGTCACTCAGCGTGTTGTTAATCCGCAAGGAGGCCGTACGACACGTGTACTGATAACGCATGGACACCGTACGGATACCCAAGGTTTGCCTACGTTTTTGCACTCAGACAGCACGTACATGTACGTGCACGTAGGGCGGGTTGTGACCATGGCTTCAGTGTGCGCTTGCTGACGATATCAATGTATCAGTTTATGGACAGATAAAGATATTGTGATGACCTGTTTAATAAAGTCATATGATGTTGACAATGATAACAATCCGTAAGTGCAGAAATTAGAACATATTAATCAGACATTTCCTCCTTATGATAGGAAGAAAATGGAGTCATGAATTTTGAATGAAAAGCGATTTTAAAAAGAAAAAAAATAAGTGAAACGTTTGAATTTTTAAAGAAAACAGAAAGTCCACACACACGATTTACTATCGGCCCCATTTTTACATATCAAGGAGGGTTTAAAAGCCAAGATGGCGGTGACAGAATTTGTTTTCTCACTTCCTAGGGAAAATAAGGTCTTAACAATCTGAAAACATATCATACACTGATAGATATACACATATGTTTTATGTATTCCAATGAAGTCTGAATAATTTCCGGCGCCATTTCAAGAAATTATGGCGATTTTAGAAATTTTAGACTTGAAAACTTTTTATCCACGAGGTTCTAACATCATATGACCGTTTTAAACCTTGCTAATATATGCGTATACACCATGGACACCAGAAACCACATGATTTGGCATATTTGAATTGTGATGTCATATTTGATCGTACCGAATTCATGCGTTGTCATGAAAAATATGGATTATGACTATATATCCCAATACACAGTACAAAATCGATGATTCGGAAAATATTAACCGAAGGCATACAAAATCAGGCTAAAACAGGAACGTAAGCAAACAAACAAAAACCTCTACCACATGAAAAGAAGCGAACTCCCGATATGGGAGTGAGACCAGGTGCCCCGGAAAAGTAAGCATCTCTGCTGCATGCAACAACCGAATGCCGAATTCCCAGATAAGGACAGAGCTATGCAATAAGGGAGATACCCATCAGTTTGAAACCTAAGGTGTTATTTTCCAGACAATATTTATGACCGCTTAAAACCTCGGTTATATATGCGCATAAACCATTGACACCATAAATCACATGAATTGGCAACATTTTGAATTGTGACGTCATATTTGATCATACTGACTTCATGCGTTGTCATGTTTTGTTTTTTGACATCACAATGAAAATATCGTCAAATGTTGTGATGTCAAGTGTCTGTCCACCTAATGATTCTACTGGAAATTCAGCTATTTGATGACAGAAAATTTAGATTATAATTTCAATGCAGTGCGTAATCCATTAAAATAGACAAGCGGTATCCTCGGTACTTACATTCCACCAGCAGCGATAAACGAACACTCGTTAATAGTTCACGAAAGGGTAAAATTTTATTTTATCACATGATACACCCGTTTTGCCGTTTCATAAAGCCATTTCATAAATATATATGATATGATAACACGTTACATATCGCTCTGCTTGAATGCGATTGGTCAGGCTTGGAACCTAATTACATAAACCTTGACAAATGTGACCTTTCAAATATCGGTCAACTGTTAAATTCAGACTCGGAGTTAATATGAATGATTAAAATTGTTGTTGTTAAATTAATTCTTGCATTGAAATACTATTCAAAATTGAAATACTTTTCTCTTACGCACAGAATATCAATACGATGGGGAAATTACTTCTCATGGCGTAGCAGACGACTTCTAGATCACGGCGTGATTCGCCTCTGTAGTTCTCGGAAACGTTGATTTCACGTTAGAAATACGCATTTTTGGCAATATCATGTGATAAAAAGAATCTCAAATGAATTTTACTTTAATACGATGTATTATGAAACTCGTTGTCCGTTTTATATCCCCTCGTTAAGGCTCGGGGATATAAAACACAAAACTCGTTTCATAATATATCGTATGAAATGAAAATTCATTTGAGATCCTATATATATCATTAAATAAACTAAATAAATTCAGTCAATAAGGTTCACGGCAACGAATTTCTTCAAGGCTCGACATTTTAGTCCAAATTTTAAACCAAAATAAATTATTGCATTGTTCTGTTAGATGTTTTCAAAATCGAGCTGATCTTACCTCTGATCTTAATTAGACTGAAGCTTTTCCCAACAATCTTGCGCCTTAAGGATGCTTTCTCCTGGCGAGCTGAACAGAAAACGTTCTAGACGACGGGAGATAACTCCTAATGTCGTAAAAGAAAGATGTACGACATTTGTTTTTTTCTGTTCACTGCATCAAATTCAATAGCATGGTTAAATGGAGTTGTTTGAGGATATATTTGTTATTTTCATAAGTATAAACATTTTATGTTATCTTTTTGCTTTAAAACAACCTTGTTCAAATAACATTACGTCACTGCGAGAATCTTTGACGTCACGCGGCAAAAATGACGTTCGTCTTCCCGCCATGAATAAAACAGATAAATAACGCTGCAGGAAAGGGATGTAATGTTTGATTACTTATATTTGCCTTTAAATCACATCAATTGAGAAGATTAATTCAATAAAAGCAATACTTTTTAGAAATAGATTTGTATTTTCAGTGTGAAACAAATCAGAGACAAAACAAAAGCAAGTAAAATACACCGAAACATGGAAAATAGAACTTTACCAGTAATTGAACTCTGTACGGTCATTGTGTCAAAGAAACATGTATTAATGGCGGTTCGTCTCTGGATTTCTATTTATTAAAAAAATATATAATAATAATAAATCGCCACGTACTTTGTTTTATTTCTCCCGCTTTATCTTTATTCTTTTTTCTAATCTATTTCCTTTATTTCTTTTAGCAGCATTATGTCTGCAAAAATTTGAAATTTTGAACTCTATCAGACAATTCTAAATTTTCCTGTTTACATGATTCAATTTCATCAATTCTGTCAAAAATGGATACAATACAGGGACTTTACATTAGTAAGGGTACATATCGATAACAAAATCATCAGCTATCATCTTATTTCATACATTTTTTCCGACAAATAATTAATCCTTTAAAGGAAAACTTAAATAAGGTCCTTTCACATCAGCCTTGCCGCAGCCATACGGTCTCTGCGATCCTGCACGCCGTACGGCTGCACCATAACTGTTCGAGACCACCGTAAGACTGCGGCACGAAATATTTTAAAAGAGTTCGTAGTGTTAGATAACATACTTTTTTTCGCACTGAAGACGTACGGGCATTTCACGGCTGACATGCGTCATAAGAGAGGAAGACTTTTTAAAAGAAAAGATAAGGCACGCATTTTTCATCCAAAAAAAATCCGAATCATGTAACCCCATGGTCTGAAACAAAAATATTGATAATCCGGTTGGGGGGGGGGCTCCGCAAATTAAAGAAAAAAAAATGCTATGAAAGATAAAAATAAACTTGCACGTACAGCGTCCTCCGACAAACTAAACGTGTGTCATGGGGTGAGAGAGAGAGAGAGAGAGGGGGTATATTATATCTACATGTTCTTTAGACATATTTATCGATAACGTTGAATGTGGATTTAAAAATTCAGAAACCATCATACTTTTTTTATTGTCTTAGATTATCGAATATATTCTGCGGTCGGAGAGTTCCCTCGTCTACATACGTATCCTTGTTCTTTATTTGCTGTTTACATTGAACATTAAACACAGGAAAGAACAGAACAGACAAAGGAAAAAAAAAGAAAAAAAATAGTCAGAAGACAGCGCCGCGCGCTGTGTATAGGTTTTTTTTTTTTAGAAAAAGTGAAAGTTTATACAGTAGCGAGATATTGCCGGGTTTGTTAAAAATAGGTCAATCTCAAAGGTCAAGGTCACTGCATCAAAAGTCAAGGCCCATAATGAAAGGTCTGTTAACGATTAATTTACGTGTGATGTTTGTGGAATTTTAAAACATATTTATCAATTAATATGCAAAAAAAATGTTTCGGTGAGTTCAAGACGGGGGGGGGGGGGGGGGGCTGAACCCCCCCCCTTTCCCCTAGCTATGCAAAAAAAAATATGTTAAATGTCAGATTATTAGAATGTATATAAATATTCACATGAAAGTACATGGAACAGCTATATAAAACCAAACATAATCAATAAAACCTATACGTACTGTTGGCAATATGGTGTTGTTTCTATTTCCTGTATCATTTTGAAAGAAGGGGGGGGGTAGGGTAGTAAAATGGGCCAAAACTTTTTCCCAATGCATAACACCCCCTATTTTTCTTTCATAAAAACATGCTTTAATGTCCCTAGATACACTATGTGAAGTTTTAAAAAAAGTTTGATGGAATTACATTTTTTATCAGCATTTTAGTGCCAAAAATCTGTTTCTAACGTTACTATAAAAATTGCCATATGAGGTAAGAATTTGCTAAAAATTTCATTCCGTTACATCTTATGTCATAAAAATTGTATTCAACAGTAGTAAAGTAATGTATTCTAATATATTTGAGTAATCCAATTCAACAATTCCGTAAGAATATATATATTTTAGATTTTATGAGTAATATTTCGTCAATTTTCAATTTCACCACAATATTCTGAGATGGTTGAAGATGGGTATATTTGATGGCAAATATCTGACATAAAGTCCATATTTTGGTATCCTTTTCTGTTTGTTTTATTACTTATCGGGTCAAGTACTATTGAAATATAATGGTAAGAAAAAAAGTTTGATGCTTTTGAATTCGAGATCTCAGAAGAAAGCATCCTTAATGGAAATATAACTCAATGAAATTATTCAAGGTGTCCTTACGGCAGTACCATGGTAAGTAATGAACAGGTATTCTGATAAAATGTGCACATAGTCACCTGATGAAGGTCACGTTTATTATCAGTGATGATGACCTTACCAACATAATGATGAACAAGTTATTATTAATATTTCTACTATGATGTATAGAAGTTATTAAAAGACGAGAGTTGTTTGGCATGAACTGATAGATGCGTATATTAAGGCACTTTGAATATAGTAAAAATAAAACGCAAACCATTACACTTTATTTGAAAAGATAATATTCCTATGCATTACAGGTCTTCAATGTTGAGATGGGCTTTAATTTGTGTATTATTGACAAAAATAGACATTTTAGTATTACATATTATGTGCCCATATTAGGCTCTATAAAGCCATTTCTCATCGAAATAAGTATAAATTAAACTCGTGTAAATTGTCCTTAGTTTACAAATTGAAAGGCGTCATTCCTTCAGTTCAAAGAACAGTCTAGTCGTTTTGTGTTGCTGCATTACTTATAAATAGGAAAGAGGGCGTATTTACAAGACATACAGACTTACATTTAAGCAAAAACCTATTGACCAACGTCAGCTATTTATCAATTGCACGGTACTTTAGAATGAAATTGAAAAAGGAATGGAGGGGATCTCCAACAACACCCACAACAACACATCAAATAAAAGCATGCAAAAACACAGGGCAGACATGCACACCAAAAACGCGAAAGGCACGATGAACACCAAAGCACAACATAGAAACATCAAATACAAAAGAATATACTGAAGTATTATATCCTATTCACATAACGAATTCCACGTATTTACTAGAAATAAGTATTTATATCAAATTTTCATTTAAAATATTTATTCCTTGCGGTCTGAGAATTAAGCGTCGCGGTCAAAATATTGTGCTGACAGCTCAGTTTCCCATTTTCATTATTCTGAGACGTCAAACTTTGAAAATTTAGCTGCCTTCGTTAGTAATTTCCTAACACAAAATTTAATGAAAATACGGATGTTACAAAAGAGAGTGTGTTTTAGTTGAATGTATAAACGAATCAGGAAAAGGATTAACGAGAACTGATTGAGAAAAGTCTTAGGCCTAATTAGTCAAAAAAGTTAAATCACAGAACCCTACGCAAGATTATAAAAATCACAATTTAAACCAAGATATGTCTCAAATAAATTGATTCAAATGGATCAGTAAAAGCCTTCTATATGCACTTTAACTGCTTACGTCCTGTCTGCGTGTTCCCAAATCAGCAAGGAAGCCGTGCGGGACATGTACTGATAACGTACGGACATCCAAGGTTTACCTACGTTTTTGCACGCAGACAGCACGTACGAGCATGTAGGGCGGGCTGTGACCACCGCTTTAGAGTGCGCTTGCTGAAGGCGTCAATGTATCACTTTATAGACAGATTAAGATATTGTGATGACCTGTTAAATAAAGTCATATGATGATAACGATGATAACAATCCGTAAGTGCAGAAATTAGAACATATTTATCAGACATTTCCTCCTTATGATTGAAAGAGTATGGATTCATGAATTTTGAATGAAAATCGAATTTAACTAAAATAAAAAAAATTAGGTGAAACGTGTGAAGAATACCTCCAGCCTTTTGTTATTAAGTCCCCAAACTTTAAATTTTGTATCTGCCCCTGACCAAAACAAAAAGTGATGTGAGAAGATGCGACTTGTATGATAAGTTTCGAAATAAAGCAATTTGTCTGATAACATAGGACTATAAATTGAGGTACTCAATGGGTAAAAATAGAAATTATGAGGGTTTTTAAATATTTTTCTGTGTCTTATGATTATTTGAAAGCATTTGTACAAAGTAAATAGATATTGAAATGGAATAAAAAAGGTTCATGTTCAGGAGTTATATTTACCCCTATTGATGAAAACGCTGAAACGTTGATAACAAGAAAACTGTTTGTTGAAGTTTGGATTTTTCAGAAAAAATAAGATGAGAAATATTTTAAAGTATTTATGACAAATCGATATTTGATGCCTTCTCCCTCTACCGAAAAATTAGCTCAAGATAACTTTTTTTTTCAATCGAGTGCAATGTTAACTTTAAGGGTCCATATCTCTTGAAGTGACTTTTATTTAAAAACAAATCAAAACTTTATTTAATTGCTATTGATGTTTAATTATAGGCCCGGTCACACTGCGCTTTACGGCTTGATCACGGCCAAAACACGTTCAAAAAAGGTCACCCGTGAAGCAGACGTTGTTGTGCGCTTTAAAGACGCGCTACAGACGATTTGTAGACGTGCTAGGACGCGGTAAAAATCTGAACGGCGTTGGACGCGGAAAGAAGTTTTGAACTGCTCAAAATTTTATACCGCGGACAACCACGGACAGTGTACGTGGTAAAGACGTGCAACGCACGCGAAACACACGTGATAATCCGTGTTCCGGCAGTGATTAAGACTTGGAGAAGACGTGGTAAGACACGAAAGCTTAAGCGGTCTATCACGGTCAGAGCACGGCCATTGCACGGGTGTTCCGCGTTGGTATCACGGATAAAAGCGTGTGTATAACGTCTTGTCACAGACGTTTTTAGCCTTAGACGTGGTTGGACGTGGTTAGCCGTGCTTAGGCGGTGTTTCAGCAGTGGAATAGCCGCCGGTGGTCATACCACGTACAAAGCACAACCATGGCAAAAATTACCACGTACGACCACGTCCAGCAGATTTTTGAACGTGATATGGACGTGGAGGGCAGTGTGACCGGGGCTTTAGCCCCGATTTTAGAGCTCAACATTCCGTATTTTTTCCATTTTAATTTTTTTTACCAATCTACACTCTCATTGATTGCATATTTGTCATATTTAAGTTACTTAAGGCTGCTAATTAGGCCGAAGACTTTTCTTAATCAGTTTATGGACAGATAAAGATATTGTGATGACCTGTTAAATAAAGTCATATGATGTTAGAACCTTGCCCATTGAGATCACATCACTAAAGATAAATTGTCAATATTGAAATATATTTTCTATAGTACTAATTTTAATGTACTAGACACGTTTTTGGGATATTGAATAACAAATATGGATAATGACCATATCCCCGTATACAGCACAAAATCGACAATTCAGAAATCAGATACCGAATGCATGCAAAATCAGGAAAAAAAAAAAACAGGAACCAAAGCAAACAAACAAAAACCTCTACCATATAAAAAATTGCGAACTCCCGATAATGGATTGGGACCATCGACCATATCGGGAGTGAATACTCGTTAGTAGTACTGAATGTCCATCACGTTGAATAAAGCTAAAGGGAATTTTATGGCGCCGCTTACAATATAGACTTTTCATTTCCTCTCGCCAAAAATGAATGGCTCTACATTTTTGTAGGGTGTATTAAAAACCGTATCTAAGTGAAAAATATGGCTCAAAATCTTTGGAGGGTAGCCGCAAGGAGCTTGATTCTAACCATGACCTAAATAAGTATGACGAATCCCCATCTAAGGACAGAGCTATGCAATGAGGGAGATAGCCCTTAGTTTGAAAACTTTAGGTGTAAGAGTCCATTTTCCAGACAATATATATGACCGTTTTAACCTTATTTATCTATGCACATACACCATGGATAATTTCGCACATTTTAATTGTGACGTCATATTTGATCATACTGACTTCATGCGTTGTCATGACAAATATGGATAATGACTTATCCCAATACACAGTACAAAATCGATAATTCAGAAAATCATAAACCGAAGGCATACAAAATCAGGATAAAACAAGAACCAAAGCAAACAAAGAGAAAACTCCGCCATATGAAATGAAGCATGTTTTATATTTTGACGTCACATTGAAGATATTGCCAAATTTTGTGATGTCTGGCGTCTCTCCACCTAATGAATCTACTGGAAACACAGCTTTTAGATGACAGAAAATTTAGAATATTATTCAATGCAATGCGTAAACAATTGAAATAGACAAGCGATTTATTCGAGACTTTAGGTCGGACAGCAGCGATAAACGAACACTCGTTAATAGATTCCGAATCGGTAAAATTTCACTTAAGATACAATAACAGCCGATAAGGTTTTCGGCAAGGTCAAATGTGAATAAAATATGAAGCGTACGAACACTGCGTGATAGACAAATAAATTTCTAGTGATCATAATTCTACATTCGCACTGAAGAGTACCTGAACGGCTTTCTTCAAGGCTCGATATTCAAATCCAAATTTTACACCAAAATAAATAATTGCCTTGTACTGTTAGATGTTTTCAAAAGCGAACATGGCGAGCTGATCTTACCTCTGATCTTAATTAAAATGAAGTCAATATTTAATGATTTCTTCAACAATCTTGCGCCTTAATGGAAATATAACTAATTGAAATTCCCCAACGGTGTCCTAACGGCAGTATCATAGTAAGTAATGAATTGATATTCTAATCAACTGTACAAATAGTCATCTGATGAACGTTACGTTTGTTATCAGTGATGATAACCGTACAAACAAAATCATGAACAAGTTATTATTGACATTTCTACTATGATGTATAGAAATCATTATAAGACGAAAGTTGTTTGGCACGAATTGATAGATGAATATAGTAAAAAAAAAACGCAAATCATTACATTTTATTTGAATAGATAATATTCCAAAGCATTACCGGTCTTCGATGTTGAGATGGGTTTTCGGGTATTATTAAAAAAAATAGACATCTTCGTGACAAATATGGATAATGACCATATCCCTGTATACAGGACACAATCGATAATTCAGAAAAACAGAAACCGAAGGCATACAAAATCAAGATAAAACAGGAACCAAAGCAAACAAACATAAAACCTCCACCATATGAAAAGAAGCGAACTCCCGATATGGGAGTGAGACCAGGTGCCCAGAAAGAGTAAGTTTCCTTTGGTTCCAGTTTTATCCTGATTATGTATGCATTCAGTTTCTGATTATCTGAATTATCGACTGCTGTATACAGGGATATGGTCACTATCCATATTTTCATTTGATTTCTTTGAATTCTTTCAAATATGAACATTGTCATCAGAGAAGTAATGTTTTGATAGAAAACTATGGCGAGCGAATCAAGCGAGCCAAATAACTCGTTTATTAATTGAAAGCTGTGGCGAGCGAAGCGAGTCGAAAAATGTTCAGGAATTTTAGCGAAATTTTATAGTAATTTATCAAATTCAGATTACTAGTAAGAGCAAGATTATTTTTTTTGACACACGCTAAGCAAATACTTTTTTCATCAAAATTCAGAGCAAAATGATCTTTTCGCCCCAAAAAATCCCAAGCCCCCTCCAGAATATCGAATGGACCGTGCCTAAGTATAAACTCAACTCGTGTAAATTGTGCTTAGTTTACAAACTGACAGGTGCTATTCCTTCGGTTCAAAGAACAGTTTGGTGGTTTTGTGTTGTTGCATTCTATATAATGTGCAAAGAGGGCGTTTTTACTAGTCATACAGACTTAAATTTGAGCAAAATCCTATTGATCAACGTCATTTATATTATCAATTGCAGGGTAATTTATTGAGAATGAAATTTAAAAAGGAAGGGAGGGGATTTGCAACAACACCCACAACAACACACCAAATAAAAGCATGCAAAAAAAAACCACAGGGCAGACATGCACACCAAACACGCGAAAGGCACGAGGAACACCAAAGCACAACATAGAAACATAGAAACATTAAACACAAAGGAATATACTGAAGTATTATACCCTATTCACATAACGAATTCCACGTAATTTCTAGAATTAAATTCTATGTATATATACACGTACTTTTAAAGTAATACGTACTTAAATCAATTTTATTTATTTGAAATATTTATTCCTTGCGGTCTGAGAATTAAGCGACGCGGTCAAAATATTGTGCTGACAGCTCAGTTTCCCATTTTCATTATTCTGAGATGTCAAACTTTGAAAAATTAACTGCCTTCGGCAGTAATTTCAAAACATAAAATTTAATGAAAATACCGATGTTACAAAAGAGAGTATGTTTTTATTGGAATGTATAAACGAAACAGGAAAAGGATTAACGAGAACTAATTAAGAAAAGTCTTACTAGGCCTAATTAGATAAAAAAAAAACTTATATCACAGAACCCTACGCAAAATTCAAAAAATCATAATTTAAACCAAGATATGTCCCAAATAAATTGATTCAAATGGATAGTAAAAGCTTAAAGGCCTGGTCACAACCCGCCGTGTGTGCTTTTAGGACGTGCGTATTTGTGGATGCTACGAGCCCTACGTGTTTCTGATGACGAAAGGAAGGAAGCGGCAAAAGTACGAGAGGAGTGCGTCAGGCACTTACGAACGGAGTCTTGTTGGAGATTTCCTCCTTTCTTTTACGACTAACGTGCAACTTGCTTACAACGTACTTTCTCCATACGTCTTCTACGTTATTGCAAGGATGTCGAATTGACACGTAATGCTAACGCTCCAAGTCCTCACTATCTTGCGTCGTGGATTCGTTGCATGTATTTGCAACGTACTTGCACATGCGTGTCGTACTTCTTGTTAGATTCTTTGAAGGCACGCAGACAGGACACAGTGAAAATTCTGTATGCTTTGATATTGCTTCGTCCCTCTGCGTGTTGCCAATCCGCAAGGAGGCCGTACGACACGTGTACTGATAACGCACGGACACCGTACGGATACCCAAGGTTTGCCTACGTTTTTGCATTCAGACAGACAGCAGGTAAATGTACGTGCACGTAGGGCGGGTTGTGATAACCGTTAACACTTGCTGACGATATCAATGTATCAGTTTAAGGACAGATAAAGTTATTGTGATGACCTGTTTGATAAAGTCATATGATGTTTATAATGATAACAATCCGTAAGTTCAGAAATTAGAACATATTAATCAAACATTTCCTCCTCATGATTGGAGGGGAATGGAGTCATGAATTTTGAATGAAAAGCAATTTTAACAAGAAACAAAAAAAAAAAATTAAGTAAAACGTGTGAATTTTTAAAGAAAACAGCAAGTCTACACACACACACGATTTTCTATCGGCCCTATTTTTACATATCAAGGATGTTTTAAAACCAAGATGGCGGCGACATAATTTGTTTTCTCACTTCCTAGGAAAAATAAGGTCATATTTGATCATACTGACTTCATGCGTTGTCATGGAAAATATGGATTATGACTTTATATCCCAATACACAGTACAAAATCGATGATTCAGAAAATCATAAACCGAAGGCATACAAAATCAGGATAAAACAAGAACCAAAGCAAAAAAACAAAAACCTCCACCATATGAAATGAAGCATGTTTTATATTTTGACGTCAAATTGAAGATATTGCCAAATTTTGTGTGGTATGTTGTCTGTTCACCTAATGTATATACTGGAAATTCAGCTATTGGATGACAGAAAATTTATAATATTATTCAATGCAGTGCGTAAATAATTAAAATAGACAAGCGGTTTCTTCGGGACTTACGGTCCACCAACAGCGATAAACGAATACTCGTTAATAGTTTCCGAAGGGGTTAAATTTCACAAAAGATAAGAACAGTCGATTAGGTTTACGGCAAGGTCAAATGTGAATAAACATATGAAGCTTACGAACGCCGCGTGATATACAATTAAATTTCTAGTGTTCAGAATTCTACATTCGCACTGAAGAGTAGCTTAACGACTTTTTTCAAGGCTCGATATTGAAATGCAAATTTTAAACCAAAATAAATAATTGCATTGTACTGTTAGATGTTTTTAATATCGAGCTGATCTAACCTCTGATTTTAATTAGACTGAAGTCAGTATTGTATGATTTCATCAACACTCTTGCTCCTTAATGGAAATATAACAAAATGAAATTTCCCAACGATGTCCTTACGGCAATACTATAGTGTGTAATGAACTGATATTCTGATAAACCGTGCTCATAGTCACCTGATGAATCTTACGTTTATTATCAGTGATAATAACCTTACAAACAAAATTATGAACAAGTTATTATTATTATTTCTACGATGATGTATAGAAGTCAGAAAAAGACGAGAGTTGTTTGGCACGAATTGATAGATGAAAATAGTGAAAATAAAACGCAAACCATTACACTTTATTCGAAAAGATTATATTCAAAAGCATTACAGGTCTTCGATGTTGAAATGGGCCTTCGGGTATTATTGAAAAAAAATAGAAAGTTTTAGTATTACATCTTATGTGCCCATATTAGGCTCTAAAAGCCATTCTCATCGAAATAAGTATAAACTAAACTCGTGTAAATTGTCCTTAGTTTACAAATTGAAAGGCGTCATTCCCTCGGTTCCAAGAACAATTTAGTGGTTTGGTGTTGTTGGCATTACTTATAGATAGAAAAAAGGCGTTTTTACGAGAGTGTCGCAAGGAAGAAAGTGGTGAGAGTACGGAAGGAGTGTGTCACGCACGTCGCACGCACGATTATTGTAAGGATACACGTACTTCTAACACACGGAGTCCTCACTTTCTTGTGTCGATGGTGCGTTGCACGTACTTGCAAAGTGCGTGTCGTACTTCTTGTTGACCTCTCAGACAGCACGCAGACAGGACGCAGTGAAAGTTCTGTATGCATTTAAACTGCTACTTCCTGTCTGTGTGCTTCCAAATCTGCAAGGAGGTCGTACGGGACATGTACTGATAACGCACGGACTTCGTACGGGACATGTACTGATAACGCACGGACTTCGTACGGGACATGTACTGATAACGCACGGACTTCGTACGGGACATGTACTGATAACGCACGGACTTCGTACGGTACATGTACTGATAACGCACGGACTTCCAAGGTTTGCCTACGTTTTGCACGCAGACAGCACGTACGTGCTGTACGGGGGGTTGTGACCACCGCTTTAGAGTGCGCTTGTTGACTGTATAAATGTTTCAGTTTATGGACAGATAAAGATATTGTGTTGACCTGTTGAATAAAGTCATATGATTTTAACAATGATAACAATCCGTAAGTGCAGAAATTAAAACAGATAAATCGGACATTAAATTTTCCTCCTTATGATTGAAAGAGCATTAGTTTATGAATTTTGAATGAAAAGCGATTTTAACAAGAAATAAAAAAACTATAAGTGAAACGTGTTAATTTTAAAAGAAAACAGAAAGTCTACACACACGATTTACTATCGGTCCAATCTTTACATATAAAGGAGGTTTTGAACACCAAAATCGCGGCGACATTATTTGTTTTCTCACTTCCTATGAAAATTACAGTCTTAACATTCTGAAAACATTTTATATACTGATAGATATACACATTTGTGTATCCTTATGAAGTTTGAATATAATTTCCGGCGCTTTGAAGAAATTATGGCGAGTTTAGAAAATGTAGACTTTTAAGAGTTTTATCCACGGACAAACCACCACGGCATGACCACGTTATCGGAGAGGAACTACGGCATGACCACGTTATCGGAGAGGAACACCCCGACCTTTTGTTGTTAAGTCCCCCTCTCCAAACTTAAATTGTGTATCCTCCCCTGACCAAAACAAAAAGTGATGTGAGAAGATGAGACTTGTATGATAAGTAACGAAATAAAGCAATTTGTCTGATACCATAGGACTAAAAATTGAGGTACTCAATGGGTAAAAATATAAATTATGAGGGTTTTTAAATATATTTTGATGTGCCTTATGATAATTTGAAAACGTTTGTACAAGATTAGTAGATATTGAAATAGAATAAAAATTTGAAAAGGTTCATGTTCTGGAGCTATATTTACCCCTATTGATGAAAACGGTTAAACGTTGATAACATGAAAACTATTTGGTGAAGTTTCGATTTTTCAGAAGAATTAAATGAGATTTTTGACAAATGGATATTTGATATCTTCTCCCTCTACTGAAAAATTAGATCAAGATAACTTTTTTTTACAATCGAGTGCAATGTTAACTTTAAGGGTCCATAATTGTTTAAGCGACTTTTTTTCAAAAATTAATCGGTCAAAAACTTTATTTAATCGGTATTGATTTTAATTATGCTAGGATTTTAGAGCTCAATATTCCATATTTTTTTTCCAATTTGATTTTGTCCAATTTGCACAATCATTTACTGCATATTTGTCATATTTAAGTCCCTTAAGGCTGTGATATATAATCTATGCCTGTTTCATTTTTCGCGAATTACAATACAGTCTATACTGTAGATGCGACCACTCGTGTTAAGCGCCCATCTGCACTGAGCGACCAGTCTAATATCCTCCCCGTGGCCTGATGTTTGTCATGTGTATTAGGCACGGTCCATTTGATATCCGGGGGGGGGGGCTTGGGTTTTTTTCGAAAAAAATAATTTTGCTCTCAATTTTGATGAAAAAAATAAATTTGTTTATGGTGTGACAGAAAAAAAATCTTGCTCTCACAAATAATCTGAATATGAAGAATTACATTAAAATTTCGCCAAAATTCTTGAAAATTTTCCGGCTCGCTTCCCTCGCCGCAGTTTGTAACAAAAAAATTTTACTCGCTTCGCTCGCCATAGTTTTCTATCAAAACATTATTCACTAATAGCATTTTAACTTCAGATATTTGAAGATATCAAAAGGTATAAATGTATGTGTATGAAAAAGGGCTTCCTTAAAAGCTTAAATATATTATCAATATCTATGTATTGCTGTTAATACACGTTGCATGTATCTCATAGAGTCATGTTCTTGTAAGATTGGAAGGAGAACTTCAGTTATTCACCAATTTACAATTTTTAGTAACATTTAAAAAATTGTCTAGGAGATGTTCCATTCAGACCCTCTTGTACATGTTATATACATGTACCTTATATAAAATATTGAGAATTGCATTGTAAAAATCTTTTATCTCTGTGTTTAAAAGTGAATTGAATACTTGCATGAAAATAAACTAATATATTAATATTTAGAGTTTTGAGTAAAAATATACATAATTTCCATTGATAAAACACAAACATTCTTAATATGCGCATCACTTTAAAGTTAAAAATATTTCCTTGCTCCAACTTTGCAAGAAAAAATAATTTTGCCCCGGTCCGACAAAAAGCCCAAGCCCCCCCCCCCCCCTGAATATCAAATGGACCATGCCTTAATTACTTCTCCAAGCTCTGTCACCTGAAAGAAGCTTTGTTTTGGCCTTTTATCAATGTGACGTCAAATATGTATTTTTTGCTATTTCGGAAACTAGCCATTTCACCGATAAATATCATCGAAATAAAAGGAGTTTAACATCTTAGCACCATCCCTCCATTGCTATTGTGAACATAGATTTTATTTGGATATGCTACTGAATCGAGCCTACAGGAAATTTGGAGCCGCGCGCTCTCTGTAATAATATTTTCCCGCGTTTCGTTGTATAGCGGGAAAATTTTGTATGGATGTTCCGAATGTTCTATAATTTGTTATGAACGTATCTATTGGCTTTAGCCAATCAAAAGTAAGGATAGTTAGTGGTCAGTATAGCGTACTACAATTGGTCATTCTCTAGCCGCCTTTTGAGCTGTGAAAACCAAAATGGACGCCGAGACGAAACGCTTGATACAAGTCGAAATACAAAATACAATAACGGACTCACAGAACACGATGATGACAGAAATAAAGAATTTAATCACAAGTGAAATGAGCAGTATGCAGAGACAAAATCAGGTGATAGCGGACAAGCAGCTGTCGAAAATAGAAGAATCTCTGACTGACACATATAAGTTCAAAAAACGTAGAAACGAAGAACAGTTTAAGCATAACACAAAAGTTCTATCTAAGCACAAGGATTCAGATGACCATCTTGCTGCAGAAACGGATCGTCTATCCGAGCATAACGTTATAGACTGCCGTGAAGCTTTGTCACAAGGTATGACATTAATACAACAACGACAAAAAAATGATCAAACTAGCAGATTCCTCAGAAGCAGGCTGGCTTGTAGTACATGAGTATGAATCTAACCACTTAGCAGACAATTCTGATGACGAAAGGCGCATATTCAAAGCACAGACTCGGGCAGACAGAAAACTTAAAGTAGAGATAAAGAAGAGGAGGGATTTCCGACGCTATACTCCCTATTCGCAACAAAAACCTGGATCCACTCCTGACAAGCAATCAGGAACAGCAAAACCAGGGAGCTGTTTTGGCTGCGGGGACAAAGGTCACTGGAAAAAGGAATGCCCCAAAGAACAGAAAAATAAGATAAGTGATGATTTTAATATTCTGCATTTGCAATATCTTGAAAGTAGAAATTCAAAAAAGTATACTAATGTTTTGAATAGAGACCAGTCAACAATGGGAATAGTTGGTAAGCAAGAGAGCGTAGCATTTCACGCTCGTCAAAGTGCTTTACAGGTGAGTGAACCTTTTAAATCTCCAGTTTGTTATTTGCGGGAGTCAGTTGATCAATGGGAAGCAATAGGAGCAAGTGAGTATGTTATTACTAGGAAGAAGGCTATGCTTTACCTCTTATGACTGAACCCCAGAAGGTTGAGCTAAAAAATAATATGTCTGCAGAACAAAGTCCCGACTTTGTCACTGACGAAATTGCTAAACTTGTATCATTGGGGTGTGTTATCGAGTGTTCAGATATACCACACGTTGTAAACCCACTCACTGTTGCTAAAAATAAGGCAGGAAAACTACGCTTAGTCTTAGACTGTAGACATATAAACGTTTCACTTTTTCAATTCAAATTCAAATATGAAAACGCTGACGTGGCTAGGGTTATGTTTGAGAGAGGTGATTACCAGGTATGGGGTCCGCATACGTATGACCGTTTTGCGTCTTCATATAACAGAAAATGTGAAAAATTTAGTTCGAAATTTTGGTGTGAAGGCTGCTTTTGCATCAATGCAATGTCGCAGCGCTGGTCTGGCTAAAATAATTGGTTGGTCCCACCCCCAATATTGATATCAGGCGTTGTAAATAAAGTTCTCAAAGAAAAGGCAAAAGCTACTCTTATCATTCCTGTGTGGAAATCGGCCCCTTATTGGCCATTGATTGATAGACCAGACAGTTTCATTTCTGAAGCTAATGCTTATCTATTTTTCAAAGGTGAAAATTTCACTCATAGGGGCTTGGGCAAAAACGGAATTTTCGGGAAAAATGTCAAAATTTTTTGTTTGTTGCATTAAGGTTTACATGAATCTCCATTCATTTTTCAGGAATAGGACTTGACAAACATTTACATGATGTGGTGGGGGACAGCGGTGTTCTAGAAGGTTCTTATTTACATTCTTTAGCCGGGAACATGTGTGATCATCTTTTGTGCTCGCGTAGTGAAAACACGTGTAAATCATATTCAAATGGTTTCAAGAAGTGGCAGCGTTTCATTAGTGTGCAAGGGCATTCCGCACTTCCGGCTCATCCTGTTCATATTGCTCAGTATTTAACACATCTCCTAGATTCCGGTGCCTCATCGAATACCGTTAATCTTGCCGTTTATTGCATAACATGGGTGCATGGTTTGAATGGTTACAGCGACCCTACAGATAACTCGTTCGTTAAAAACATACAAGAATCCGCAAAGAGGCGCGCCAAACCCAAGACTTTCCGGAAGGATCCTTAAATCTAGTTAAATCTAGTTCTGACTTGTTAGTAGTTAGAGATCTACCCATGACTTTGTTGTCTTTTGCAGGCTTTTTAAAATACGATGAAATTAGCTCTCTCTGTTGCCAAGATGTCAAAATTTTTGATGCTTATTTTTCCATAAAAATTACCAAACAAAGGAGGGGATATCCAACAACACCAACTTGTAGCACCCACAGCAAAACCCAAAACACCCAATGCAAAAACACAAAGCAGACAAGCACAAAAAGAGACGCGCAAGGGACAAGGAACGTCAACGCACAACACAGAAACATCAAACACAAAGGACTACACGTAAACCATTGAGACCAATGGACAAGCGGTGCCGACTTAGGACGGCCATCTGCCACGAAAATAGCAGAAGGTATGGTTATCCTGGATTACGTGCGCACAACCCTCCCATTTTTCCGATTACCCAGAGGTCTCGAAGAACGTACAATTGTGGTGTAAAACAACCTCCTCACTGTCAGATGACCACACACAAACAAGACCGCAAACGCAGGGGCCCAAGTAACACAGATGAATATGTAAATGGATATAAAAAGAGGGTCTACGTAATACAATCCGTGCTCTGCCGCCGCGCGCTCATGTATGTTATCACCCGAGGAGTCCGACTGACATTCAGGGAGGACAGGTGGTCGGGGCCCTGTTTTCTCTAAAGAGGTTTGGACAGGGCCCGTCATGGAGTCCCGTCGTCACAGTTAGTCAGAGTGCAAGTTTTAAGAATGCGCTTGTACAAGACTGTAGATTGGTCAAGTACCAACCCTAGTGTCCGTCTGGTGACATTAGGATCATACCCACGGTATAAAAGGCGTTTGATGATTCTGACGCATTTTCGATAATGATGCTGTCTTTCTTTTATCCTTCTTATCTTGTTAATAATGTCACCATAAAATGCAGGTTGTGAAATACCAAAAGTAATATACTCTGTTGCCTGTATTGGTCCGAATTTCAGAAGAAGTTGACAATAATTTTTGTAAAATTTCCAGAAAGTCTTTACTAGTTTGTGAAAGCGAAAACCTTGTCCTAAAAGTTTCTTGGTAATTTGTAAATTTCTACTATGAAAATCCCAAACATCAGTACATGCTCTAGCATACCGGATGAGCTGTGAAATATAGATACCATAGGACGGTAATCTAGGAACATCACCGTCAAGCCAGGGGAAATTTACTATGTTAAATCCAAAATCATCTCTTTTGTCATACACACTTATATGGATCTCTCCATTAACAATTTTGATATTTAGGTCCAAAAATGGTGTTTCTGTGCTTGATACGTTTGCCTTGTTTAAAATCAATTCTTGTGGATAAATAACATTTTTATATTTCTCAAAAACAGGATTGTCGATAGCAAGATTATCACCCAGGTACCTAGAAGTACCAAAGAAACATTTCACATCATCATTTTTTCTTTTTTTTTAAGATTTTGGATAAATTCCTTTTCATACGTGTATAAAAATAAATCTGCAACAAGAGGCGCACAATTAGTACCCATTGGAATCCCTACAACCTGCTTGTAGAGTTTCTCACCAAATCTTACATAAATATTGTCCAAAAGGAAGGGCAAGGAAATACACAGGTCACCACATGTCCATGATTTGTATGATTTGTAATCTGTGGCGGAAAAGAAACCCTTCGATTCAGAAGTACAAATATAAGTTTTCCCCTCTCGATCAAAACACCATTTAATGAGTTTGGACAGTCGATCATTTATTTTGTCGTGAGGAAGCGTGGTGTAAAAGTCGTATGAAGATATCGTATTTGCTTCAAAATTTCTTGATTTCATTTTGTCAATCACGTCACCTGAATTTTTAATAGACCAAAAGAAGTTTACGCCATTCCTGTTCATGACAGTTGCACAGTATTTTGCCACGTGATCCTTTATAGCCGTGAGTGCTGACGTCAGATTTCTACACAAAATTGTTGTTGAGCAGTTGCTAGAATTAGCAATGTATCGAAACTTGTAAGGAGACTTGTGAAGTTTTGGTATACAGTATATTGTAGGTAGATCCAATTTAGAAATAGGGATGTTAAAAGAAGAAATTTCAATGTTATGTTTGTTCAAAATATTGGGAACACTTTCGTTGCTTTCGATATAAGTTTTAGTAGAGGAAAGTTCCGAAAATAATGTTGATATGTAGTAACGTTTTCAAATAATTATGGTGTTGTTGGCTTCTTTGTCTGCAGGTGCGAAGACATATTTTTCATGTAAATTACGTAACTTGGATTTGAAATATCTTTCAGATTTAGAAATTGGATTTTCAAAAAGTTGAGGATTTTTGTGGTAGTTATCTATTCGAATATCGGTAATATCCAAAATGAGGTTTTTCCAGTCATTCAGAGCATGCGAATCGACTCCTTCCGATTTACACCATCGTTTGGTATAGGTATCTAAAGCTTCCTTTAGCACTTCGCGACATTTAATAAAATCTATCTTGGATGGGATTATACATGTTATATACTTAGGTCCTTCCTTAAGAAGACCACGGAACTGCCTGTCTTTGATAATTGAAAAGTCACCTGTAATAATATGACCAGCTGGTTTATATAGATAGGCAGATGTTGCACATTCTCAAGAAGCAGGACATGATTCAAGTATCTAAGGATCTTGTGTAACTTTTTTGTAGTTAAAAACGAAATTTCGAATAGGTCTCTTATATTTGTAACAAATAAAAGGAGGTTCTAAATTTTCAAAATATTGAGGAATGGCACTTTGTACGCGATGATCCCGAAAAATATTAGAGATGTTCAGAAGATCAAATCCTTTGTTAATAAATGGAATTTTTATGAACCGTCTTTTAGGGGAGGTGTTTTTAACCAAAGGATATAGTTTATTTTGTGCGAATGCAACAATGATATTTAGCCTGAATCAATCAGTGTTTCTTAAGAATGCCCATGTCTATATTGGTCAGTCTTACCAAGAGTAAGACTGACCAATATAGACATGGGGATGAAGTTTTAATTGCAGAAGGCTCAACAATAGCTTGTCCTCTTAAAATGCTCCAACGCTATCTAAGATTAGCGAAAATAAATTTATCTTCAGATCATTTTCTTTTTGTGCGTTGACGTTCCTTGTCCCTTATGCGTCTCTT
Organism: Pinctada imbricata; assembly: GCA_033119305.1. Taxonomy (NCBI): domain Eukaryota; kingdom Metazoa; phylum Mollusca; class Bivalvia; order Pterioida; family Pteriidae; genus Pinctada; species Pinctada imbricata. The sequence goes on along the minus strand of VSWD01000001.1, from coordinate 2,341,630 downwards.
TCTGTGCTTGTCTGCTTTGTGTTTTTGGATAATGACACAGAACCATATAAACACGCACGACGCACAGACTGAGACACTAACACAGCACCATAGAAACACATAGGACAAATAGACGGAGACAATAATAAAGCTTCATAGAAATACCAAAGGAAAACAAGCGGAGAAAACAACACATCTCCATAGAAACATGAAGGCTAAACAGAGACAAAAACACAGTCCCATAGAAATACGAATGAGAAACAGACGTAGATAATAACATAGCACCATAGAAACATAAAAGATAAACAGACGGAGACAATAACACATCACCATAGAAACACGAAGGACAAACAAACGGAGATAATAACACAGCACCATAGAAAGACGTAGGACAGACAAAGAGGCGGAGACAATAACACAGCACCATAGAAATACCAAGGACAAACGAACGGAGATAATAACACAGCACCATAGAAACACGAAGCTTAATCAGACGGAGACAATAACACAGCACCATAGAAATACCAAGGACAAACGAACGGAGATAATAACACAGCACCATAGAAACACGAAGGATAATCAGAAGGAGACAATAACACAGCACAATAGAAATACCAAGGACAAACGAACGGAGATAATAACACAGCACCATAGAAACACGAAGTATAAACAGACGGAGACAATAACACAGCACCATATAAACACGAAGGACAAACAGACGGAGACAACAACACATCACCATAGAAATACATTGAACAAACAGACGGAGACAATAACACAGCACCATAGAAACACGAAGGACAAACAGACAGAGACAATAACACAGCTTCATAGAAACAAGAAGGACAAACAGATACAAACAGTAACAAAGCACTATAGAAACATCAAGGACAAACAGACGAAGACAAAAACACAGCAACATAGAAATACGAAGGACAAACGAACGGAGATAATAACACAGCACCATAGAAACACGAAGTATAAACAGACGGAGACAATAACACAGCACCATATAAACAGGAAGGACAAATAGACGGAGACAACAACACATCACCATAGAAATACAATGAACAAACAGACGGAGACAATAACACAGAACCATAGAAACACGAAGGACAAACAGACGGAGACAATAGCACAGCTTCATAGAAACAAGAAGGACAAACAGATACAAATAGTAACACAGCACTATAGAAACATCAAGGACAAACAGACGAAGACAATAACACAGCAACATAGAAATACGAAGGACAAACAGACGGAGACAATAACACAGCACCATAGAAACACGAAGGACAAACAGAAGGAAACAATGACACAGCACTATAGAAATACGATGAACAAACAGACGGAGATAATAACACAACACGATAGAAACATGAAGGACAAAAAGACGGAGATGATAACACAGAACCATATAAACACGTAAGACACACAGACGGAGACAATAACGCAGCAACATAGAAACTTGAAGGATCAACAGCCGGAGATAATACAAGAACACCAGAGAAACATGAAGCAAAGAGACGGAGACAGTAACAAAGCACCATAGAAACACGAAGGACAAACAGACGGAGACAATAACACAGGACCATAGAAACACGAAGGACAAACAGACGGAGACAATAAATTATAAACATAGAAACATGAAGTATAAATAGAAGGAGACAATATCACAGCACCATAGAAAGATGAAGGAGAAACAGACGGAGACAATAACACAACACCATTGAAACACTAAAGACAAACAGACGGAGACAACAACACAGAGCCATAGAAACACCAAGGACTAAATAATGAAGACAATAACACAGCACTATAGAAACACGAAGGACAAACAGACGGAGACAATAACACAGCAACATAGAAATACAAAACAAACAGACGGAAACAATACCAGCGCACCATAGAAATATCAAGGATAAAGAGACGGAGATAATAACACAGAACCATATAAACACGCTCGACACACAGACGGAGACAATAACACAGCACCATAGAATCACGAAGGATAAACAGACGGAGACAATAACACAGCATCATAGAAACACCAAGGACAAACAGACGGAGACAATAATAAAGCTTCATAGAAATACCAAAGGCAAAGAAGCGGAGAAAACAACACATCACCATAGAAACATGAAGGCTAAACAGACGGAGAAAATAACACAGCACCATAGAAATACGAAGGACAAACAAACGTAGATAATAGCATAGCACCATAGAAACATTTAGGATAAACAGACGGAGACAATAACACAGCACCATAGAAATACGATGGAAAAACAAACGGAGATAATAACGCAGAACCATAGAAATACGAAGGACAAACAAACGGAGACAATAACACAACACCATAGAAATACGAAGGACAAACGAATGGAGACAATAACACAACACCATAGAAATACGAAGGACAAACGAATGGAGACTATAACACAGCTTCATTGAAACACCAAGGGCAAACGGACGGAGACAAAAACACAGAACAATAGAAAGACAACGGATAAACTAAGGGAGACAATAACACAACACCATAGAAATAAGAAGGACAAACGAATGGAGACAATAACACAGCTTCGTTGAAATACCAAGGGCAAACGGACGGAGACAATAACACAGAACAATAGAAACACGAAGGACAAACAGACGGAGACAATAACGCAGCACCATAGAAACAAGAAAAACAAACAGACGGACACAATAACACGGCACAATAGAAACACGAAGGACGAACAGACGGAGACAATAACACAGCACCATAGAAATAACAAGGACAAACAGACGGAGACAATAACACAGCACCATAGAAACACGAAGGACAAACAGACGGAGACAATAACACAGCACCATAGAAACACGAAGGACAAACAGACGGAGACAATAACACAGTACGATAGAAATACAATGGATAAACTAAGGGAGACAATAACACAGCACCATAGAAACACGAAGGACAAACAGACGGAGACAATAACACAGCTCCATAGAAACACGAAGGACAAACAGACGGAGACAATAACACAGAACGATAAAAATACAATGGATAAACTAAGGGAGACAATAATACAGCACCATAGAAACACGAAGGACAAACAGACGGAGACAATAACACTGTTTCATAGAAACACAGCACAATAGAAACACGAAGGACAAACAGACGGAGATAAGCACGACACACAGACCGAGAAAATGACAGCACCATAGAGAAACGAAGGACAAACAGACGGAGACAATAATCCAGCACCATAGAAACAAAAAAGACAAAAAGACGGAGACAATAACACAACACCATAGAAACACGAAGGACAAACAGACGGAGACAATAACACAGCTCCATAGAAACACGAAGGACAAACAGACGGAGACAATAACACAGAACGATAGAAATACAATGGATAAACTAAGGGAGACAATAACACAGCACCATAGAAACACGAATGACAAACAGACGGAGACAATAACACAGCACCATAGAAACATGAAGGACAGACAGACGGAGACAATAACACTGTTTCATAGAAACACAGCACAATAGATAATAACACAGAACCATATAAACAGGCACGACACACAGACCGAGAAAATAACAGCACCATAGAGAAACGAAGGACAAACAGACGGAGACAATAACCCAGCACCATAGAAACATAAAAGACAAACAGACGGAGACAATAACACAACACCATAGAAACACGAAGGTCAAACAGACGGAGACAACAACTCAGAGCCATACAAAACAAACAGACGGAGACAATAACAGAGCACCATAGAAATACCAAGGACAAACAGACGGAGATAATAACACAGAACCACATAAACACGCACGACACACAGACGCAGACAATAACACAGCACCATAGAATCACGAAGGATAACCAGACGGAGAGAATAACACAGCACCTTAGAAACACGAAGGACAAACAGACGGAGACAATAACACAGCACGAAAGAAACACCAAGGACAAACAGACGGAGACAATAATAAAGCTTCATAGAAATACAAAAGGCAAACAAGCGGAGAAAACAACACATCACCATATAAACATGAAGGCTAAACAGACGGAGAAAATAGCACAGCACCATAGAAATACGAAGGACAAACAAACGTTGATTATAACATAGCACCATAGAAATACGAAGGACAAACAAACGGAGATAATAACACAGCACCATAGAAATATGAAGGACAAACAGACGGAGACAATAACACAGCAGCATAGAAATACGAAGAACAAACAAACGGAGATAGTAACAAAGCACCATAGAAACACGAAGGACAAACGAATGGAGACAATAACAGAGCAGCATAGAAATACGAAGGACAAACAGACGGAGACAATAACACAGCTTTATTGAAATACCAAGGACAAACGGACGGAGACAATAACACAGAACAATAGAAACACAACGGATAAACAAACGGAGACAATAACACAGGACCATAGAAACAAGAAAAACAAACAGACGGAGACAATAAGACAGCTTAATAGAAACATGAAGGACAAAGAGACGGAGACAATAACACAGAACCATATAAACACGCACGACACACAGACAAAGACAATAACACATCATCATAGAAATACCAAGGACAAACAGACGGAGACAATAACACAGCACCATAGAAATACCAAGGACAAACAGACGGAGACAAAAACACGGCACCATAAAAACACGAAGGACAAACAGACGGATATAATAACAAAGAACCATATAAACACGCACGACAATCAGACGGAGACAATAACCCAGCACCATAGAAACATAAAAGACAAACAGCCGGAAACAATAACACAACACCATAGAAACACGAAGGTCAAACATACGGAGACAATAACACGGCTTCTATAGAAACACAATGAACAAACAGACGGAGACAATAACACAGCACCATAGAAATACGAAGGATAAACAGATGAAGACAATAACACAGCACCATAGAAACAAGAATGACAAACAGTTTTGATCGACAAACGCGGCAATCATATATGACGTCATAACTGAGGTTGCAGTCAAAAGGCACGTGAAAATAGTATCTTTCCTCATAGGGGTAAGACTAATAGAATGTATCCCCAGATATAATCAGGGACAAGAAATTCAATCCGAGTGTCCAGGATTTGCTTGTACCACGACGAGGCTTGTCGAGTCGTGGATAGAAGTAAATCCTTGACACGAGGGTTGCATTTCCGCGTCCCTGATCACATTTGGGGATTGATTATTTTTTTTCCCACTGTCTGAAAAGTGTTCAAAATTGAAATTTAATGTATTACTTTTCATAGTTTGATCGGCTAACTCAGCAATCATGTATGACGTCACAATTGACGTTACAGTCAAAAGGCACGTGAAAATGTTATCTTACCCTATAGGGGTAAGACAAGGATTGTCGTGGGAGAACATGATATCTTTTCCAAGCTTTTCCATGGATATCCTAGTTCACAGTGGGTAAAAATGTCATCTCCCGAGTCCAGTGCAAGTGAGGAATATATACATGTATAAGGTGACGCTTTTGTACTTTTTTAAAACATAAATTATTCATATATGAAATAAATCATATTACATATATGGTGCAAGCTATAGAATAAAAGTTAGTATGACCAAATTGAAGATTAAGTCTTATTTAAATTTCTCTCTTTGTATCATTTGTTTGATTAAACGTCCTATTAAAATTGAACCTGAGCACAAAACATTTCATAAAATAGTAGAAATTTTATCAATAGGAAAACCTTTTGATAAAATATACAAAAATATCAGTGCAGATTTGTAATCTGTCATTATGCAAAATTTAGAAATTAAAAAAATATTTAAGTTATGTGTTGATATACACTAGATTTGTAAGTGGTTAGAAATCTTAAATGTATGAGATAAAAGTAAATATTATGACCTAGCAGTATACTTATAACTACAGGTAACGATTAGTCTTACAGAACATCCTTTTGATTTACATATATCCGCCATGTCGCTCCTTTTCATATGGTGTAGGTTTTTGTTTCTTTGCTTTGGTTCCTGTTATATCCTGATTTTGTATGCCTTCGGTTTCTGAATTATCGATTTTGTGCTGTATACAGGGATATTTGGTCATTATCCATATTTGTCATCGTGCTGTATACAGGGATACGGCCATTATCCATATTTGTCATTGTGCTGTATACAGGGATGTGGTCACTATCCATATTTCTCATTGTGCTGTATACAGAGATATGATCATTACCCATATTTGTCATTGAAATATACAGTACTGCAACCCACTTGTTTGACAATTCTATCCACTTCTATCCTACATCCTACATCCTACATCCACCTCTTACCCACCCAATCCTATCCTATCCAATCCAATCCTATCCTATCCTATCCTATCCAATCCAATCCTATCCTATCCTATCCTATCCTATCCACCTCCATCCAATCCTATCCACCGGAAGCTAGCGGCGTGCTATTAATAGATATAAACTTGTACATTTCTACATGCAGTGTAGCAACATGGATTCGTCACATCTAATACATGTAATCATGGTAATAATGACATTTTAAAAATACATGTGGGCAATATCTTATTTAAACACATATCTATAAGATATAATAAATATTCATGAATAAAATATAAAATAGAAAAATGAGATAAAAAAAATTGAAAGTGTAATTTTTTTATTCATTCTATTTCTCGATGTAAAGGGACAGAGACGTATTAATACGCCCCTATGTGTATAATTTAGTTATATACGTTCCCGATCAATACCCTGGGGAAAGTCACCCATGCGTAAACGGTACCTGCACCTTCATACATGCCGTAAATTAAGAGTACTTGGTGATGCTCGGAACCATGTCTCGGGGTGTTTGAAAATCGTGTACCAACCTTTACATATAACAGAGATATGTAATTTATATTTTATCGTATTAGTTATATATGTCCCTGTTACCTGTATGCAAGAATTTACTTCTGTACACAATTTCACGAAAAGTGCTCCCCGATTTGAATTTTTGAAAATTTATAAACTCTTTCCAAGGGTTCCAGCCTTATGACTTAGAAAAAAAAAGATAAACCAAAAAAAAAAAAGAGATAGAGGGATTCAGGCCCGGGGAAGGGGTCCAACTAGATCCGCGTTTAGACAACCTTATTCTAAAAACTTAGACTTTATTTATTGTACAACGTTCATACCTATAAGTTCTCCACTCCATGATATAAATACATGTAAGACTCTCGGCTGTCGATCATCACCATGCGCATTCTTGTCACAACTTTTTCGGGAGATATTTTTTTCATTATTTATTTCAGGATCCCCCTCTCTCCTTGCTGGTTTTCTCATTCAACTTCTAATTTTATTGCAGGTAGTCCTTCTCTTGAAGTATTTAAATTTGAAGAACTTTTGTTGAATTCATATAATTCGCATGTAATCATGAAATTTCATTTTATGTGAAACATGCACTTTGCGCTGACAGTACTTTAGTTTTGGCTAATCAATAATCAAATATTGTCTACCTGGGCATGGGGATATCACTCTTGGTTGATTTTCACACCTTGCGAGTCACTCATGTACATATCGATTGATATGTTTGTATACTTGTCAAAACATCACCTGCTTTGGACAGATTATTGAATGAATGTAACAAACAAACGATAATCTATTGACCTATGAAAATCAGTTTTCATCGGATTATGAAATAAATCAAAGACTTATATAAATGTAAGATATGCAAGACTCGTTTTCTAATATCTATATTCTTAACATTAAAAACATGTACAAAAAAAAAACGGACATGGGAAACGTTCGTTGAAACTATAGTTGGCAAAGAGGCGAAAAAAAAAAACCACACACATAATGATGCATTTTCTGATTTCCCCTCTCTCCATTATTTAACTACAAAATGCCATCTATGTCAAGTAACGATATAAGATAGTTCCATGCTGCATTATTGTCTACATGTACGATGTATAGGCAGATGTATATCTCGTTTGGCGTTCACCGGTTTACTTTTGGTATTCAGTGGGGAAAAAAGGGTTGACAATGTTTATTTTATTACTACATGTAGGCTATCCTCCTAAAAGTCATGTAGTTTTTCTTTCTAGTTTTTTTAACGTTTTTTTTGTCATTATTTCATTGATTTGTGTTTCTTTGCAAGTGCGGATCCAGGGGGGGGGGGAGGTTCCGCACCACCCCTGGAATTTATGTACCTTAATTTTCTATCAACTATGCTATAACTTTTTTTTGTAAATTCAGAATTTGAAATCATCATTTGCCTATTGAAGTCGGACGTGTTTCCAGAGATGAAAGAAAATGTAAAAAATGTAATCAACATGGATTCGGCGATGAATTTTCATTTTCAAGCGACGAAGGACAGCGATTAATTCCAAACAGATTAAGAAGAACAAGAAATATAATATCATTTAAAAATATAATGGCATCTATTTAGAAACAATCTGTACTTAGAAAATTATGTACATGTATCTTCTTTATCCGTAACATAAATAAAGTTTGCCCCCCCCTCCCCCATAATTTTCCCCCGTATTGCAAAATCACATGCTAAATCATGAAATTTTATTATTATTATGTTATTATACTGTCTCCATAAAATCTTTTTTGGGTTGTTAATCAAAAATGTTTATGACTGTTTTTGGTTTGCAGGTCACAAAATATTTTATGTTGACGCCACACTTCTCTATCATTTATGTGATACATGTATGTTCACGCATGCATATAAATATGCTTTGTATATTATAACATCATTGTACTGTCTATTTCTCTAATATACTTTTGTAAAAAAAAAAGAAGTGATGAGAATAAAGTAGTGATTGATTGATTGATTCTTTTCAACTGATGTAGCTTTCCTTTACAGCCCATGTATACATTATAGACCTTGGTCAATAAACAACGGCACAAAGAGTAATAAAACTGAAAAAAAGATGTAAGTGGCATTATTGTCTAACTGTTTTATTCAAATTCTGCAGAAAATGCCGGGTTTTTTTTTTTTTTAAATACGATTCATCTTTGTTTGGATACCCGTCCTTGATAAAAAAAACGGACTTATTTGGAACCGTTTGAAGTAGCAGAACAAGGTGCTAGCATTTTTTTTTGCACTATCGGTTTTCTAACATGTTGTTTTTTCTGAAACTCCTATCGTAAATAACTATAATTTTTTTCTATCACACGACTTCATAGGCAAGATACTACACAAGAAGCCATATTTATAGTAAGGAGTTGTATATTTTTTTAATGAAATGTATACTGGTCTAAATTAGAGGTTAATGTCGTTGTATTTATTTTCGATAAAGGCCGACTGTGAAAATGCGTATTTCCGATGTTGGCTGAAGTTAGTCGTTGGGGGCTACAAATCTTTTCTCATAACCAATTTTAAATGAAGTTTTTCCTCTGATAATTGCTAAATATCTATAATGAGATTTTTTTATCGTTTAAACTATCATGTATTAATTAACATATTATTTTCCCAAATAAAAAAAGAAAGAAAAAAAAAAACATGTACGCAATATCTTTTTTAGCGATGATACTCATCAAATTTAAATTGGCCTGATATATCTGTATAAGGCTAATACCAAAGCCATGATACTTCTGAACTTCTCTACGCTTGGTTGAGCACACAGTTGACCGGTCACAAGTCCGTTAGATATATACATGTAATGATTGACAGCTGACCCGAAATCGATCAAGGGCGGGGCTTAGAGTTGGGCCTCTAGAGCAGGTTGTAAATACAAAAGATAAACATTAATGTTTTAAAACTGATGTACCGCCGCCTTTATTTGGGGTATACAATGTGGACTGGATAACATAATTATGTCAGGGACGTATATAACTAAGTTATATACGTCCCTGATTATGTTGTTGTTGAATTTTGAACATTTTATTCATTGAATTCCAAGTACTTATTTTTATTTAAGTTTTATGTACATGGTTTACACGATCTACATTTTTTTTTCTATTTTATTTTTATATTCTTATTGCTGATTTTGTGAGCTAATTTTTTTTCGAACAATTTCCGCGCTATATATATCATTTTATTATCTTATTTACATGTACCAATGAGAGAGAGAGAGAGAGAGTGAGGGAATTATTGCGATAGATAATTGCGTAAAAGGAGCCGTTCATTGATTGATAAACAAATCATAGCTCTGCCGTAACGTATTGAGATTGTCATGTCAATCAAATTCAAAGTTTATCTAATTAGATAAAAAAAGAAAATACATGTACATGATTATAAGAATCTTCATAATTAAAAGATGTCGTTGAAAAACAAACCTGTATTTAATACAGTAAATCGTTTATTTTTGTTTTAGATATATAGATCAAAATACACCTATCCACATTTTAATCAGGCGACTTAAGACTGTGTTATTAATCACTCTATGCGTGTATTAAATCGACAGTTTATTTATAGAAAACCGCTTCCGGTGGATAGGACTGGATTGAGGTGGATAGGATAGGATAGGATAGGATAGGATAGGATGGGATAGGATAGGATAGGATAGGATAGGATAGAAGTGGATAGGATAGGATAGGATGGGATAGGATAAGATTGTATCCACTTTCTATCCTACATCCTGCATCCTACATCCTATCCTATCCACTTTCTTGTCAAACAAGTGGGTTGCAGGACTGTATATCATATTCTATCGTAATAATTTACTGTACCATTTGCGAATTTTAACAAATAATGTACCATGGGTGATTCTCGAGGCCAAGAGACAGGAAATCAATATAGTGAATATAAATGACCCAGAAATATATACCATAGAGCCAGCTAAGAAGAGGGTTTCATAAGTTACTATAGAGTCGGCTAAGGAGATAGCTTGATACGTTACCATAGCCCCAGCCAAGGGGAGAGCTTGCTAAGTTACCAAAGAGTCAGCCATGGAGAGAGCTTGCTAAGTTACAATAGCGCCAGATAAAGAGATAGCTTGATAAGTTACCATAGAGCCAGCTAAGGAGAGAGCTTGATTAGTAAGGATAGAACCAGCTAAGGAGAGAGCTTGATAAGTTACGATAGATCCAGCTAAGGAGAGAGCTTGATAAGTTACGACAGAGCCAGCCACGGAGACAGCTTGATAAGTTACCATAGAGCCAGCTAAGGAGAGAGCTTGATTAGATACCATAGAGCCATCTAAGGAGAGAGCTTTATAAGTTACCATAGAGCCAGCTAAAGAGAGAGCTTGATTAGGTACAATGCAGCCAGCTAAGGAGAGAGCTTATTAGATACCACAGAGCCAGCTAAGGCGATAACTTGATAAGTTACCACAGAGCCAGCTAAGGAGAGAGCTTGATTAGATACAATAGAGCCATCTAAGGAGAGAGCTTTATAAGTTACCATAGAGCCAGCTAAAGAGAGAGCTTGATGAGGTACCATAGAGCCAGCTAAGGAGAGAGCTTGATTAGATACCAAAGAGCCTGCTAAGGAGAGAGCTAGATGAGTTACCATAGAGCCAGCTAAGTAGAGAGATTGATAAGTTAAAATCGAGCCAGCTAAGGAGAGAGCTTGATTAGTCACCATAGAGCCAGCTAAGGAGAGAGCTTGAACAGTCACCATAGAGCCAGCTAAGGAGAGAGCTTGATAAGTTACCACAGAGCCAGCTAAGAAGATAGCTTGATAAGTTACCATAGAGCCAGCTAAGGAGAGAGCTTGATTATTTACCATAGAGCCATCTAAGGAGATAGCTTGATTAGTTTAAAAAGAGCATGTATTTCAATCTTTACAATATGACATAAAAGAAGGGAGGAGATCTCCAACAAGACCCCGCTGCAGCATCAACAGTAAAACACCAAAACACCCGATGCAAAAACACAAAAGACGAGTACAGCACGAGACGGAAAAGAGACACACGACATGTAAACATCAAACACAAAAGACTACACATAAACCGACGAGACCAATTGGTAACCGGTGCCGACTTTGGACGGCCGTTTGTCACGCAAGTAGCAAATGGTGCTTCTTTGATGATTATTATTATAAGGTTTATATTAAGCATCCATCTATCTACATCCATCCTGCTACGTTTTTTTCGGTACATTTTAAGACATAATGATTTTTACACCCTTTGGCCATATAACATCGTTTAGAGTGAGGATCATTGACGACGAGGGTTAAATACCCGAAACGTGCATGTCTGGTCCATACTGCAAATTGAACTGTTTTTAAATGATCGTGTTGAATTGGTGATTGTCATTGTTGGTGAACCAGGAGTCCCCAAGGGCACATGTAGCCAAGTTCGATTAACTTCGGTTGATCGTCTGTTCCTTCAACGCATTCGAAAATTTCTGTTATCAAAATTTCTTAAAATTCTTAAAACGTGGAAAATTTGATGATCTGAAATGTTTCAATAATACTTCTAGGTATCTGGATGATATTCTAACCATTGACAATCCTGCTTTTGAATTATATAAGAATGAAATTTATCCACAAGAATTAACACTTAACAAGGCAAAGCTTTCAAATACAGAAACACCGTTTTTGACCTAAATATCAAAATTGTAAACGGAAAGATTCATACAAGTTTATATGACAAAAGGGATGATTTTGGATTCAACATAGTAAATTTCCCCTGGCTTCATGGTGATGTTCCAAGATTAGCGTCATACGGCATTTACATATCACAGCTCATCCGGTACGCTAGAGCATGTACTGATATTTTGGATTTTCACAGTAGAAATTTACAAATTACAAAAAACCTTTAAGTCAAGGTTTCTGCTTTCATAAACTAGTTAAGACTTTCTGGAAATTTAACAAAAATTACAGTCAACTTCTTTTAAAATCCGGATCTATACATGCAATTAGTTCATTACTATGGGTATTTCACAACCTGTCTTCTATGGTGATATGATAAACAAAATAAAAAGGATCAAAAGTAGGCAGCATAACCATCGAAAATGCGTCAGAATCATCAAACGCCTTTTATACCGTGGATATGATCCTAATGTCACCAGACGGACACTAGGCTTGGTACTTGACCAATCTACAGTCATGTACAAGCGCATCCTAGAGACTTGCACTCTGACTGACTGTAACGACGGGACTCCATGACGGGCCCTGTCCAAACCTCTTTAGAGAAGACAGGGCCCCGACCACCTGTCCTCTCTGATTGTCAGTCGGACTCCTCGGGTGATTACATACATGAGCTCGCTACAGCCGACAGAGCACGGGCTGTATTACGCATGCCCTATTTTTATATCCATTTACATATTCATCTGTGTCTTTGGGGCCTCTGCGTTTCGCGGTCTTGTTTGTGTGATGTCATCTTACAGTGAGGAGGTTGTTTTACACCACAATTGTACGTTCTTCGAGACCTCTGGGTAATTGGAGAAGTGAGAGGGTTGTGCGCACGTAATCCAGGATAACCACACCATTTGCTACTTGCGTGACAGATGGCCGTCCAAAGTCGGCACCGGTTGCCCATTGGTCTCGTCGGTTTATGTGTAGTCTTTTGTGTTTGATGTTTACATGTCGTGTGTCTCTTTTCCGTCTCGTGCTGTACTCGTCTTTTGTGTTTTTGCATCGGGGTGTTTTGGTGTTTTGCTCTTGATGCTCTAACGGGGTCTTGTTGGAGATATCCTCCCTTCTTCTTCTATAACATCATATCCCATCCATTCTGCTACGTTTTAATAGGAATTCTCTGTAACCATTTAAACAATTTCGGCACGCATGGTCTCCGATTTTCATGAAATTTCACACATAAGTAGGGACCAATAAAAAAGGGTAAATTTGACCAAACTTTTATTTCTAGGTCATCTAGTTACCATTGCAACTGCCTTTAAAGTTGAGAAGTTGGCAAAATTGAACTACTTTGAAGCTCTATAATTTGGTCTTTATACAACATTTATTGAAGATTTTCTATGCATCCTTAAGATTAGGATGTAAAATTTTTAAAGAAGCTCACTAGTAGTGTCTGATATTGTAAAAAGGCTGGTTACCATGACAACATAATTCCCTAATTTTAATAAATTCATTTCAAAATGCTGTTTGTATTTCCAATTTTCCTTCTCTCTTGATGGGTATATGATAAAGAAATGGAATATATTTTAAAAAATTAGCAAATCCAAGATAAAACCACTTGTTGCTATGTCCATAAGTTACCTTGGCAACGGTAAATATGGTCTTTAATATGACAAATTTTGCCACTTCAGAGTTATTTCTAAATTTTTGCATCATGATGATTAAATAAAATTTTTTGGAATGCATCCAACACGAAGAGCTCTTTGAAAATCCGTGAAAAAGCTATTGGGAACATATGTTACCATGGCAAGCATTTTTTTTTTATTATTTTTATAAAACAGTAATATCTTATCCCAGATAATTAAAATTCAATATCAATAAGATTAAGTAAGCCTCAATCAAGATACAAGAAAAAAACTTTCAAATAATTAATGGTTGCTATACTAATTTGGCCATACAGTCTAAATCTAAAAGATTTAAAATTTTTCAGATAACTTAACTTGGAATGCCCATATCCAAGGACTTAAGGTTGGCCTATGTGCAATTTTATGCAATCGTTCCCATAGCAACGGACTATTATCTGAATATTTTTCAAATTATTTCCTTCATGTAATGAAAGATCTACTTTAATACATTCATTACTTATCATCACTTTGAATTAAAGTTCAATGATCTAGTAAAAAAGGACTCTAAATATTGTAAAAAAATTCTTTCATTTTCGCGATTTGAGTTCATGATGCCATAAAGACGAACACAAACTTTATTCCAATGTGAATGCTTATATTTTATTTGCATAAACAACTCAAAAATGTAAGTTATTTATCATTGAATTTTGAAAAAAAAAATGTCCAAAACACTATTGATAGGGTATCTGTGTTGTTGCTATGGAAACATATAGATAAGACTATTAACCCAACATTATCATTACTTAACTTAAAAGATCAATGATAGGGTACTGATAATTCATCAGTGTTTGCTTTAGATTATGATGCATAAATTATGTATGTGACTTCAGAAATGCATTTTTTCAATATTCAATGTCCGTTTCCATGGCAACTGGATGTGAAAATAAGAAAAATTTTAACAATTTTTTACTTTTTGGTCAGACCCAACCTGATGTATAAATTTTATCAAAATCGGAGACACACCGTGCCATGCGTCCTTCATAAAAGTGCAAATGCTTACAGAGAATAGCTATTAAACATAAACATTTTCATACTCTTTGGCCATATTACATTGTTAAGATTTAGGATCACTTAGGAGGGCAAAGTACACGAAACGTGCATGTCTTGTCAATACTGTAAATTTATCTGTTTTCAAATGATGTTATTGGATTTGATGACGTTTAGCAATTGAACAACAAAGAGTTTGAAACTTTTCTTTTTCGAACAGCAACATGAACAGAAATGGTGTATACTAATTTATGGATGGCAGTATAAATCATTAATAAAGTGCATACCCACAAAACTATGACAGATTCAAATAAAGTAGGTAGAAAATACGGAAGTGTCACAACTCTGTAATTTCTTGAAGAAAATTTCAAACCAATTTTCATGCGCCAGACAAGTGTTTCGAATATTAAATCTTATCAGTGATGTTGCCAGCAAAAGTGCTTTTCCGCCCAACTTCATTTCACAAGCGCCCTCTGGTTTTTTTTTTAGAATTTAAATTTGTGTATTTACTTAACAGAGTGCTCGGCTCCAAATTTCCTGTAGGGTCGATTCAGTAGGATATTCAAATAAAGAAAAGGGAATGATCTCCAGCATGACCAACCTGCACTCAACCAGTGAAACAAACCCACAAGAAAGTGACACATAAATAATATCAGACGAAATACAAAAATATATAAAAAAAAACCCACAACAATATTCACTAGAACATCATACGAAACAGATGTAAAGAAATATTAAATATTAATGACAACACGTAAAAGGAAGGAAACCAATGTGTACCCAGCGCCGACTTTGGATGGCCATTTTCTATTAGCAAATGGTGTGTTATTCGGATTACGCACAACTCTTTAACTTATCCGAATATACAGAGGTCTCCGTAGACGCACAATTGTTGTATAAACATGGAACTTCTCACTGTAAGGCGACATCACAAACAAGACCATTAAACGCAGCGGTCTCTTGTAACACAAATTCTATGTAAATTGATATAAAAAGTAATGGCATGCGTATAAAAACAGTCTGTGCTCTGCTTGCTAAAGAACAATCATCCGAGAAGTGTGACAAACTTTCAGATGGGACAAAGAATCATCAGGACCCAGTCTTTCCTGACTAGATTTAAACAAGGCCCGCCATGGAGTCACGTCGTCACGGTTAGCCAGTGTGCAACGTTGGGAAAGACACTTGTACAAAACTTTAGATTGGTCCAGTACCATGCCCAATGTTCCTCTGATGACGTTAGGATTATATCCTCCATAAAGCAGGCGAAAGACTAAATCTATGTTCAAAATAGCATTGGAGGGATGGTGCCAAGATGTTAACCTCTTTTAATTTCGATGTTTAATTTCCCTTTAAATTAGATATTACACAAGTGAGCAATGGAGTACAAGTACAACACACCCACGGGATGTAAGTATAGATCACATCAAATGACAAATATAGATAAAAACCATATCCTTGTATACAGCACAAAATCGATAATGCAGAAAATCAGAAACCAAAGGTATTTAAAATCAAGATAAAACAGAAACCAAAGCAAACAAACACATGAAAAGAAGCGGACACCCGATATGAGAGTAAGACCAGGTGCCCAGGAAGTGTAAGCATTTCCTGCTTGCATGCAACACCCGCCGCTTCAATTCGGTAGAACTGTCACATCCGGAAGACATAGAGTACAAACTTTGGTTGGATGGTTCAAATGGTCTATGACAGAATATCATCCACCATTCTAGAGAGTGGAACATCATAGTGTATGACGAGTTCCCCATATCGACCGTGGAACTTCCTCAGTGACCATGTAAGTCGGTCACAAACATATCCCTGACTGAGAAGCTTATCTGAAAGACGCCTAGCTCTCAGAACAAAA
This sequence comes from Pinctada imbricata, assembly GCA_033119305.1. Taxonomy (NCBI): domain Eukaryota; kingdom Metazoa; phylum Mollusca; class Bivalvia; order Pterioida; family Pteriidae; genus Pinctada; species Pinctada imbricata. Next base: position 2,324,683 of record VSWD01000001.1, on the reverse strand, counting down.
TCCCTTTATTTGGTATTTGCTCTGGCATAGCGTATTAACAGATATGAACACGCCATAAGGAGGGATGTTGCTACTCAGAAAATGAATGTTTGTTATGCTGAAATTGAAGTCGTCACGTTTGTCATAGAGTGAGGTGTTCATGTGACCATCAGTGTCGTAGGACGACATTATGTCCAAATAGGATGCTGAATTATTTGTCTCTGTAGTTTCTTTGACCTCCGAAGGATAGATACTGCTCAGGTAATCCGCGAAATTTGGATTATTGCTGGACAACACATCGTCTATGTATCTGTAAGTGAAGTTGAAGTCAGAAGCTAAGTATCTTTTCCCTTCAGAGACCAAAGATTGAATGAATTCAGCTTCGTACGAGTAAAGGAAAATGTCGGCAAGGAGTGGGGCACAATTGGTCCCATTGGAATTCCGACAATTTGCTGGAAGACCTTTCCTCCAAACACCACAAAAATGTTGTCTATCAGAAAGTTTAACATCTGAATAATATTAGTTTCAGTGTACTTATTTTTATAATAGGACTTTTCTTTTACAACGTAGGTTTTGTAAAAATTAACAACAATAAATTTGTATTTGCGATTACCGTTCTTACTTGTAAACGCATTACTTATAATTTTTGCGAGTCTCTATTTCAATTTGGAATGTAATTGTAGTGTAAAGAATCGAAAAAATCAAAGGCTTTGATCGAATGGAGTGGATTTCAGATGTTCTAAAAGATCCTTCGAATTCTTTAAAACCCACATCTGGTTGATATCACTGAGAGAATATACTGTCGAACACTATTTTTGAAGCCCAGATTTAATTTCATATAAAATTTTTGTGAGTAAGATCGATACAGATTTGGTAGAACATTTTGAGGAACCAGCTTTGAAACGTTGTTTGTACGGATTCTTATGCACATTAGGTATGCAGTATAAGTATGATAAATCTAAATCTAATTTGTAACTTCGGAACACAGCGACAGGATGTAAGTATAGATCACATCGGAAACACCAACAGGCTATTAGTATAGGTAACAGCGGAACACACCTACAGGATGTAAGTATAGATCACAGAGGAACACACCCAGAGGATGTAAGTATAGATCACAGCGGAGCACACCCGCGGGCTGTAAGCATAAATCACAGCGGAACTACCCAAGGGTTGTAAATATAGATCAAAGCTGAACACAACCACCGGTTGAAATATAGATCAAAGCTGAACACAACAACCTGTTGTAAGGATAGATCAAAGCTGAACACACCCACAGGATGTAAGTATAGATCATATAATGTTGTATACCTATGAAAATCCAAGGTAAAAAAATCCTGCTTATAAAACGTTGAATTATTGACGTGTTTACACAAACATTTTATAATACTACTTTTGATAAATTATTAGAAACGCATCAGATAAGTAGTGTTTTCATTATGACATGATAGCTTTGTCCTAAACTTGCTTTAAGATACAGTGTCCCTGAAAATAGATTTTATTGAAAACGTCAAATTTATTCCAAATGATCTAGAAAGAGGAAGAAGGAGCAATAAAAAGTTTTATTTGAAAATATGTAGCTACGATCATAATATTGTCAATGTTTTAATGATTAAATCTCCATATACCTGTATTGTAAAAACTCAAAACATTGCAGATGACGCTAGATGAATAAATTAGAGCTGCGCACCCGAAATTCAAAATTACGTTTTTAAAGGTCTATAACTGCGAATGTATGTGTTAGATTCGCCTTAAAATTTGAATTTATACAAATGAGAATGTATACTCTCATATGAAAAGAAAGATTTTGCATTCTACAATTTTGAAAATTTAATTAGGGACTGTCCATTACAAGTAATCTGAATTTGAAAAATACAATAAAATTTCGCTTAAAATTCCTGAAAATTTTCCGGCTCGCTTCGCTCGGCGCAGTTTTCAATTCATTTTTCGCTCGCCATAGATTTCTATTAAAACATAAAGTTGCTCCTATTTGAAAAATAACAAATCATTGTTAATGTATGAAAAAAGGGTTTCTTAAAGGCTTAAATATGTTATCAATATTAATAGATGCCTATATCACAATATTCTATTTGCCAGCTTTGTAGGAGAAATTCAGTTTTTCACCAATTTACAATTCTAAATTTGAAAATTTGTATGGAAGGCCCTCCCCTAAGACCCTCTTACTTGTACCTTATGTAAATTTTGTTCACTGAGGATAATATTGTAAAATTCTTTTATCTCTCTGTTTAGAGTGAATTAAATTTCTGCATAAAAATGAAGTGATATTTAAGAGTTTTCAGTCAAAATAAAGAATTTCTATAAAATTGATCAGTTGATAAAACATAAACATTCTCCATATATTGCACATCACTAATGTTAGAAAAAAAATCTTCCCTCAATTTTGCTCCGGTCCGGGGCGAAAAAAATAATCTTGCTTCGACAAAAAATCCATGGCCCCCAGAATTTCAAATGGACCGTGCCTTAGTTTTCGGGGACACCGTCCCTTTACTGACATAAATTGTAGATCAATTTAATAATTTTACTCTTCATGTTTCACTGTTGGAGTTTCTTCTCTTTCGGCCTCCTGCATCACTGATGATACATTGTTTAATAAAATGCTCATATTGTGCACTAAACGATTACTAAGAACATATATTTAAAAGGGACGGTATCCCTGAAAATTAATAAATTTTTAGAAATTTTGGAAAGCAGTTTTTTTCTTTTCATATACGAGTACATTTTCATTTGTATACATTAAAATTTCCAGGTGAATCTAACGCATACATTCGCAGTTATAGACATTTAAAAACGTCGTTTTGAATTTAGGGTGCGCAGCTCTAATTCATTGCAGTGGCGCCGCATGTATTGAGTCGAGGTATATGGAGATTTAATTATTAAAAATTCGACAGTATTATGGTTGTTACTGCATATTTTCAAATAAAACTTCTTATGACTCCTTTTTTCATCTTTCTAGATCCTTTGGAATGAATTTACGTTTTCAATAAGATTTATTTTCAGGGACACTGTATCTTTAATTTAATGATGAGACGTTCGTTCTCCCGTTTAAATCATGAAATAATATATAAATATATAAATAATCTAGACGCATAACATACAAATAATATCCAAACACTGTCCTCATCTTGATCTCATTTATCATTTACAAGTAATTTGAAACAAAATATGAATATAAAAATAAAGCCAATGACGAAGGCTTACAGGAAAAGGATATAACCAAAAGGTCGAGGGTAAGGTTTGTTCCTTTCATTTGGTGCATGTCCGCTTTCTAGCTTTCAATGATCAATCAACATGATTTTATGCTGTTAATATATTCCATTCCAGTCTATATAAAATACTTAACACATTCTCATTATTATAACAACTATCACAAACAAAGCAAAACGAAGGTAGGGTTTCATGATTTTAATTATCTTTCTTTTTAACACTTAATTCATTTTAATATTGTTGAAATAAAAAAAAACATATGTAAAGCTGTTTTATCGTCTCTGTCAGCTTGTTTGCTTGTTCCATTCTCTAGAAAATTTTCTGTTTGATACACTACCACCATAAATACATGTAGTATAAACATTCGAAATGACATGCAAAGCTCATCCCAATATTTGCTCTTCTGAGCTTTTACACGTATGAGAATTTGAAATACATTGCTTGCATCTTTTGCCTTTAGACAAAAATGGGAAATTTCTAAAGATATTTAAAAAAATGTTCATGTTTAAAAATGACATTTTTATGAAAAATTGCATAATTTAATAAAACAAAAATTTAGCCAAAAAGTTTACAGCTGTTGGTGCTGCAACCGAGTTTTGTTAAAGATCCCTTCCTTCCTTGAATTGATAGCAATATGGTTAATCTTTAGATTTTCAAAACAATGAAACATAAATCTTCATGTATTGGGTGGGTACTTATTAAATGTGGGTAGTGAATATTTTCGAGAGTTTAATAGTTAGATTTCGATTTCGATTGTGACTTTCATTTATTGATAAGATGTTCAATATATGAAATGTTCGTATAAAGTAACGATTTCGCAGTAGATGAATTTGTTTTATTTTTCTTATCTAACTTAGAATAGTATTATTTTCATTGAATATTACGGAGCCCGTAAAGGGTCACCTGAAAGTTTTGTTTTAGATTTGAGCGCTCAATTTAAAATTCGAGCGCTCAATTTAAAATTCGAGCGCTCAATTGAAAATTCAAGCTCTCAATTTAAAATTCGAGCGTTCAATTTTAAATTCGAGCGCCCAATTAAAAAGCTCGAGCGCTCAATAAAAAAAAATCTTAGCGATCAATATAATTTTCGAGGGCTCATGTAAATTTGAGCTCTCAATAAAGATTGTATAGAGGACTCGATTTCTTTATTTGGGGCTCTCCGAGATCTCAATCTAAATTCTGAGCACTCAATACAAAGTTCGAGCTCTCAATATTGAATTTAAACGCTCAATATATTAATCTGAGCGCTCCATTTACAATTCGAGCACTCCTGTTTAAATTCGAATGCTCAATTTTATATTAAGTGCTCGAATTGCTCGAATTGCAAATTGAGAGCTGCAATATTGTTTGACATGGTTTTATTTTTTTTTTTGATTAATAATCCCCAGGCCGACGGTAATTAGACAACCAGATAACCTGTATGGAGAAGTAATGATATTTTTTTATACTGCAAATTAAGCATAAGTTGCCATGTAAAGATAGAGTCGAGAGTAAAATTTCCAACTTTATTATTAATTGATGGGTTTTAATAACGTTTTTACAATAAGAAAATCGTACCAATAAATGGTTGATTCAACATGAATAAACCTCGAATGAAATTAATCTTACCAAAAAATAAATGATTGAAAACATAAATAAATACATATTAAGTGAATAATAAATAGATAAATAAATGAATGAATGAATAAATAAATAAATAAATATATGTAAATAATAAGATATATAAAAATTCCAATTGTGAATACAAATTAAACAAAAATTCATGCTGTTGCATCAGGAAACAACATCCATATTTAGGACTCGAGACGGGTATAATAGTCCTAAATACAGGTAAACAAACTAGAAGTTTATTGTAATTTGACATCTTTGTAAAGAGTCAAAAGGATCTCAAGATTCAAGAGAGTAGTGATTATTAAACAATAAAAATAAATATTGAAGTATGAAAACAATATACATAGGCTTTAATTTCTGAAAATTAATTTCAAGATAGTCCTATTGGTGGATTGGGTAAAATGAAAGTCATAAATTAGAATCCCAAAATCACAGTCAATACGCTAACAAATTCTAAAAATTACAAACCAGACAAAAAACAGAAATAAAACCAAATGACCTGCATAGCAAATTGTGTCTCATATGAAATTAATGTGAAATGTACATTAAATTTACGTATTACTAAATGTTCAGATAAAATTTACCTGAAATGAGCACAAACATGAAAGGGCCACGAATGGCGATACCGGCCTAACGTTTTCGTATATTTTCAAACGCAGACAATGTTTCTAAAATATCAATAAAAGGAAAGGAGAACCTTTTGTCATTCGAAAACGTGCGAAGTTTTGAGATTCCGGACATGTCTTAAGCAGATATAGAGCCCAAAACCAAGCTAGGATTTTGCATTTCCGGTATTTTGTTTTTTTGGATATCATGAAATTTGATCGATAATTTCGCATAGGGCCGAACATTCTACCAAAGAAATAATTAAATTGAAATATTCTTTGATTATACTAGTGATTATTTCGATGAAAATTTTTTTGGTGGAAGGTCCGGCCGTAGTCGAAAATTAAACTTTTACGAGTTCTCTGTTGGCACATTTCTTGACAAATTGTTCATCAAAGATGGTCATGAAAAAGACTTCCCAGACGATGAAAATGAGAAGTTGTATTTCAAGATAGGTAGCAGATAATCTGATTTTCTGAAATGTCAAGTTTTGCACTCGAGTAGTTACGATAAATATTTTCGTTATAAAAATCTTTTGAACCACTCTATGTCTTCCCTATATATATCGGTATGTATACACGTGATGCTACGAGGAAAAAAATAAGAGAATAATTAAAAAAAAAACCTTTTAAAGAAGGCATATACAATGTATGTGGGATTTTGGGGGTTTCGTTTATTGTTTGTCATATATATATGTATGTTATTTCCAAAAATGTTCCTAATACGGGAATAAAATATGTAAACAAAAAAAAAGATGAATCAATCTTCTGGTATTATCCTATACGATAGAGTAATTGTAAGATGAGGGGTAGAAAACGTGATTGTATTAATGAACAATCGAAACATAAAAGAAACATGTAATATTAATGCAGCATAAAGGAGCAAAATAGATCGACACCCAAGAAGAACATTTATGATCTAATTTTTTAAAGAGGAGGTGGGGATTTTTGAAGACGAAAAAAAAAAAAAAGATGGAAAACTCGAAATCAAATGATTAATTTGAAATAGATGATTGACGAACGATATCGAACCAGCGAATTTTGATTGAAGTTCAGACTATGCTGGATCAATTCTCTGTCTGTTTATTTTCATGTAATATAAAGTTTAGCGCCCAATATAAAGTTTTACAGGGGAGATATAATTATTTATTTCATGATACCGTGTCCCTGAAAATAAATTTTATTGAAAACGTATCATTTATTCCGACGGGTCTCAGTTGAAAAAAGGAGACTTAATTTTGACGAAACAGTTGACTGATTTTATGTGGGCGCTGTACTTTTTAATCATTTTGTCATCTACTTGAAGTACCACTGATGAAGATTCATTTCCGAAATATGCATTTCAAAAAGGAATTCAAATGGTTTTTGCTAAAAAAATGCAATTTTAGAGAAGATGGCGATATTTGAAGCGTAAATTGTATGTCGGGAGACAATCTTCTTGTGGGATGTTTTCCATAGAATTCATAGAAACTCTCTCTCTCTTTCTGAAAATTTCCTGCACATTTTTTTTCTTACTCCGCGATGTGCACGCCATGGTATGTTGACGTATAGGCAGCTACGCCCCTGTATGGTTAGATTCGCCTGGAAATTTGAACTTTTACAAATGAGAAAGTAAACTTTGATATGAAAAGAAATATTTTGCATATAAAAATTTTGTAAAATTAAATACTTTTCAAGGATACCGTACCTTTAAAGTGTTAGTAAAACTTTATCAAGTTCTGAAAAAAAATCACGTCATTAAAAATGTTGAACGCAAAAAGGGTAGAGTCGAGAACATGCTCTTCTTCTCACCGAGGCCTCATCCCTCCCTTTGATTCGCCAATTATCCGATATTGCAAAAATGTGAAAAAAAAAATCTTCAAAAGTACGCGAACGCTGCAATTAACGTTGGAACATTAATAACCTTTACTACAGTCTATCGATCCAGAAATTAATAATGTTGTGCATCTATAACATCGTTTTGTCACATTCATAGTACTTTTCCGGCCGATTTGGATCGGTGGATTTGTCATTCGTGTAAGATATCTTAATGTTCATTCCTCAAAGCGCGAATCATTACGTACATGTATTCGTTTTCCTTACATCGATCTCTATCTGATTCACACTAATACACGCTGTAATATAATAATGATAGTCACAGACATCGTCGCTATAGTCTCTAAAATATCCAACTCGCCGACTATCGATTCTATATCTGAGAATCGAGTAAATACACTTCTTTGAAAAATGTTCTCTCTTCACACAAAATGATACTAGAAATGTATCAGAATGGGAGTCATGACAACGGATTCTAGTTTCTTTATGAAACCATTATCGCTGACGATCGATTGTCGGTCGTTGAATGTCCAGCGATGAGCATTACTAATCGATGTTGAAAATCAAATGCGATTGTCGCCGACATCGCTGATTTCCGGATTGTCCGATTTATTATTTTCCTTGTACTTCAAAGTACATAATAGTGTATGACATTTTCTGTTGCAAGGTATTCAAGAAAAAGAAGCTTGAACGAATTGATAGGGTATTCGTAGAAGTTGTGATCGAAAGTGTTTTTTCTCTAAAAAAAACTATTTTACACAAAGAAATAATGATTTGGTGTTTATTTCAATTCATTTTTGGTTGACAAATGAAAAAAAAATGTTTTTGAATCTTCCCATTGTAATAATAATAATGGGTTATGCCCATTCGATGATTTCCGGGTATCGATTATGATTTAACTTCCGATTGCCCAACACTTATACTAGCATACATGTATACATGTCAGAAGTTGAGAAGTGAGAAGTATTTCTCTGATCAATAATTATTTATATCATGGTAAGAACTTGAGCATGAAACGTAAATTAAAATGCGAAAAATTCATAATGCAACCATCTTTTTTTCTCTATGAAGTCCGCTACCATTGACCCGATTGGGACCCTTCGCTTTAATGTTAGAAATCAATCCCTCTTAATTTTCTGTATCCGCCAAAACCTCGGCAAATGGGTATTACACACTGATTTTAGAGGGAAAATCATGCAGTATATTAAGACATTATTTTTTCTTTTTTTTTCCAACTTGAGTTTTAGCTGTACTTATTTGTGTCATTGACTCATATGCACCGAAGTGTAGGGAAGGGGTTTTCAATTTAGCCGATGTATTATCTCTGTCTTACGAAAGCCGACTAGTGCCAACCTAAGTGAAATTTTTAAGTCGTAATTACGACTTTGTCTTAATTACGACTTACTTATCTCGTAATTACGACTTAATTATCTCGTAATTACGACATAGTAAGTCGTAATAACAAATTAACTATCTCGTTAAATTACGACTTAATATGTCGTCATTACGACTTAACTATCTCGTAATTACGACTAAGCAATGTCGTAATTACGTTTTGTAAAACTATCTCGTAATTACGACCAAGCAATGTCGTAATTACGTTTTTTTTAAATATCTCGTAATTACAACTGAGCTATGTCGTAATTACGACTTAACTATCTCGTAGTTACGAATTAGCTTTGTCGTAATTACGACTTAACTATGTCGTAATTACGACTTAGTTATCTCGTAAATACGACTTATTTATCCAAAATCTTCAAAAGAAAATTTGATGAGCTGAAATGTTTCAATAATACTTCTAGGTATCCGGATGATAATCTAACCATTGACAATCCTGCTTTTGAATTATATAAGAATGAAATTTATCCACAAGAATTAACCCTTAACAAGGCAAACCTTTCAAATACAGAAACACCCTTTTTGGACCTTAATATCAAAATTGTTAACGGAAAGATTCACACAAGTGTATATGACAAAAGGGATGATTTTGGATACAACATAGTAAATTTCCCCTGGCTTGACGGTGATGTTCCAAGATTACCGTCATACGGCATTTACATATCAGAACTCATCCGGTACGCTAGAGCATGTACTGATACTTTGGATTTTCACAGTAGAAATTTACAAATTACCAAAAAACTTTTAGGTCAAGGTTTCCGCTTTCATAAACTAGTTAAGACTTTCTGGAAATTTTACAAAAATTACAGTCAACTTCTTTTAAAATTCGGATCTATACATGCAACAGAGTACATTACTTTGGGTATTACACAACCTGTCTTTTATGGTGATATGATAAACAAAATAAAAAGGATCAAAGGAAGGCAGCATAACCATCGAAAATGCGTCAGAATCATCAAACGCCTTTTATACCGTGGATATGATCTTAATGTCACCAGACGGACACTAGGCTTTGTACTTGACCAATCTACAGTCATGTACAAGCGCATGCTTGAGACTTGCACTCTGACTGACTGTGACGACGGGACTCCATGACGGGCCCTGTCCAAACCTCTTTAGAGAAGACAGGGCCCCGACCACCTGTCCTCTCTGAATGTCAGTCGGACTCCTCGGGTGATTACATACATGAGCTCGCTACAGCCGGCAGAGCACGGACTGTATTACGCATGCCCTCTTTTTATATCCATTAACATATTCATCTGTGTCTCTGGGGCCTCTACGTTTCGCGGTCTTGTTTGTGTGATGTCATCTTACAGTGAGGAGGTTGTTTTACACCACAATTGTACGTTCTTCGAGACCTCTGGGTAATTGGAGAAGTGAGAGGATTGTGCGCACGTAATCCAGGATAACCACACCATTTGCTACTTGCGTGACAAATGGCCATCCAAAGTCGGCACCAGTTACCCATTGGTCTCGTCGGTTTATGTGTAGTCTTTTGTGTTTGATGTTTACATGTCTTGTGTCCCTTTTCCGTCTCGTGCTGTACTCGTCTTTTGTGTTTTTGCATCGGGTGTTTTGGTGTTTTACTGTTGATGCTGCAATGGGGTCTTGTTGGAGATCTCCTCCCTTCTTTTTAGTTTGCTATAATTTCCACTATGACCAAGGCCAACATGAACCATGACTGCAGCTAGGGAGATCGCAAGGATGCAATGAAGAACAGGAGACCCAATTATGCCTATATCGCTCATTCAACAACCCTATCCACCTTGATGAAGAAGAAAAAATCGTGGAATTGATCAATTTACCCGCTTTTTTTTTTATCGTAGTCGTCTTACATCTTTCTTAAGTCGTAATTTCGAGACAGTTTATTCGTAATTACGAGATAACTAAAACGTAATTACGACTAACTAAGTCGTAATTACGAGAGGGCTAAGTCGTAATTACGACATACTAAGTCGTAATTACGCCTTAAAATTCTCACTTAGGATGGCACTTATCGACTTTTGTACTGTCTAGTCCAGCAACTGACCGCGAAATTTGATTAAAAACTGATACGTGCAATTGGAGCCTACTAGTATATAGGAACAAATTTGAAGTTCTTAAAGATGTCAAATTGAGTCATATCAATGTCCATTTCATACATCGCTGACAGTGGTGTATGCACGGCAAAAGTAAGAGGGTGTTTTAGTTATCTAGGTCTGCAGCAGATTCAGGACGTGTTTTGATGTTGTACAGGGGTGTTCCCTTTTGAATGGAGATGTTCTGACAACTTTATTACGAGAAAATTTAAAATTTTCGAAAAAAATGAAGAAGCATACATGGTATGCCTTTATCTGATCTGATACAGCCTCACACTCTTCTAGGACAGTTGGGACGTATCGGATCCGCGATTCATGAAGATGGTAAACATGAATGAAAACGTCTTCATATTGAATAGGATCATTTAAGAACAGATAAATTGGCAACATGAACCATACATGCACGTTTCGGGTACTTAACCCCCGTCAGTGATCCTCAAATCTAAACAATGTAATATGCCAAAAAAGTATGAAAGTCTTTCTTTAATTTTTTCATATAATCATAAATAATGACATCAATTTCTTGTGGAACGATGCAGCGTACACCTTACGCGATTTAAACGAATAATAAAAGTAAAAGTATTACATTGAAGACATGTACACCGTAGTTCAAAGACGAACATTTTCAGCCTTTGATTTCGAGCAAAGGCAAAACCAACACGGACTGTACATAATAAATTGTACACATATTGTATTTATAGAGATTTTAAAAATATGTTTTAATTTATATTTCATACATTTTCTGAATGTAGAAATATCTCTTATCATTTCTAATACTTTATAATTCATGGTACTTGTGATGACATTATGCGACGTCATATATGAAAATGACGTCCAATGACGTTGCAAACAATATACCATACCCTCAATTCACATTAAAATATTTTGCGCCAGCAAGACCGTAAATCACAAAGTTGGCCAGTTCTGATGTGCTGAAATATCATCAAAATATAAAAGATGAACGTCTTGGCAAAATAGGCCGATTTTTCCGTTCGTGGCTCTGGTCTTTTACTTGAAATCATGTGAAGTTTCTGACATGAATTGCATGTTAAGTCTATTTTGTATGGAGGTTACAAAGGAAAATTTATGTAAATCTATGTGAAGTAAATCTATATGAAATTCATGTGAGTTTTTTTTTTCACATAAATTTTATTTAAAATGTATATGAATTTCACATTAATTTTCATGTGATATATACATGATGCTAGTTTCATATGAATTCTAGATTGGTGGATGATATTCTGTCATAGACCATTTGAACCATCCAACCAAAGATTGTACTCTATGTCTTCCGAAAAGGAAGTAACCGGATGTGATAGTTTTACCGAATTGAAGCGGCGGGTGTTGCATGCAAGCAGGAGATGCTTACTCTTCCTGGGCACCTGGTCGCACTCCCATATCGGGAGTTTGCTTCTTTTCATGTGGTGGAGGTTTTTGTTTGTTTGCTTTGGTTCCTGTTTTATCCTGATCCTGTATGCCTTCGGTTTCTGATTTTCTGAATTATAGATTTTGTGCTGTATACGATAGGGATATGGTCATTATACATATTTGTCATTTCATGTGAGGCACAATTAGCTGTTTAGTTAGTTCTTATCCTAGCACAGTACCTCCAGTCAGTGCTGTTTTGATCATTAATCTTACTCAACTACTCAATCGACCCAACAGGAAAATTGCAAAAAAAAAAAAAAAATACAAAATTCATATTCATAAAATAAAACCAGAGAGGGCTACTAAACCATACTGCTGTGTCAGAAAATCACTTCGGCATTTAATGGACATTTTTCGTGTTTACGGGCTTCAAATTTCGCAATTCGAAGGGACTTTATCACTTAAGCAAAATGTTGATTTATTCCAATGAATTAAGGGTACTTCGTGTGTTGAATTTATTTGTTTTCATGTTAAAAATGCTTTTAAAGCTCTTCAGTGTCAGTTCGCCATTGTGTGATCAGATTTCACTTTTCTAATCGCACCTGATTTCTTTTAAATGGCCCCTAATGTACAAGATCATAAGTGCGAAGTCCAAAGTACGTCAACTTGAAATAATGTCTTAGAGATTACCGCCAATGATGATAAACTATCCGAAACACGTGTAAGGACAATTTAATTGGTTTGAAATGATCTTCAATTTGAATTGAATTTTAAGGCGTTTAACATTTATGCAACTTGGTAAGTGTCACTGCTGGTGGACCAGGAATCTTCGAGGGCACTTTTAGCCAAGTTACATCAACTTCGGTCGTTCATTTCTTCAAGTCATTTCAAAATTTCTTGATATTTTTAAAATGTGGGTCCTATATTACACCATATAACTCCGATCGTGCTACGTCTCTCGGTACTTTTTATCGACATACCAACTTTCACACTCTTAGGACATATTACATTGTTTAGTTTGAGGATCAATGAGGAGGGTAAAGTACCCGAAACATGCATGTCTTATCCATACTGCAAATGTATCTGTTCTTAAATGATACCATTAAATTTGAAGTCGTTTAACGCATTATCTATAAATTGATTAAATAAACAAAATTCAAAACATCAGACTAAAGGGTGCTACTAAAATAAATTTTGGCAGTGTCTAAAAATAACTTTGGCTGTAGGTTCTATTTGAAGCAAAATACCCCATTGGAGTTTCTCTGCGCCGAAATAGAGAAACATTCTTACGTCGTTTTGTTAATGATTAGAGAAGTTTTAAAATTTTATTGAAGAGGTTGCCAATCATGACTATGCTTATCTTGTGATGTTTCACCCCTTTGTGAATATGAAAAATAAGACATTGTTCAAGATACAGTGTCACTGAAAATAAATTTTATTAAAAACAACAAGAGGAGAAATAAGGATTTTATTTGAAAATATGCGGTAACGACCATAGAATTGTCGAATTTGCAAAATAAAATTAACATTAACCTCTGAAGAAGTTTACAGGTGGCTTATCGGGGACTCGTGCCATGGTCGTCCGAGACATATTCTAACTCGTTCCCGAGTAAGCTAAAGGGACATAGCGATAGCCTAGCTTTAGAATTTGTACAGAACTATCGGTACCTACGCTAACGGAACCACTACATCCGTCTCTCCTTCTTTGAGGGTGTACCCCGCTGCGTGACCTTTTCCCCTCTAACCCTGGTAAGGTTCTGCCTCCTGTAGATTGACTATCAAACATCCACCAATTGTGAATAATCGTCGCCAATAGAGTAATTTGTAGGTGCCCGGTCCGGGACTCGAACTCCGGCCGTCCAGGCCTTAGTCTGACTAGTTCCCGAGTGAGCTAAAGGGACATCTCGATAGCTCAGTCTTAGAACTTGTTCTTGACTATTGGTACCTGCGCTACCGGAAGCCGCTACACCCCTATTTTAAAAACTAATTGTAGGTGGCGCTACTGGAATAAATAAGAGCTGCGCACCTCAAATTCCAAAGGCTATAACTATGCGTCAGATTCGCCTGGAAATTTAGATGAGAATGTATACTATCATATGGAAAGATTTTCCATGACAGAATTCGTAAAATTAATTACTTTTCAGGGACACCGTACCTTTAACATATTGCGGATATAATGTTTTCAGTATTGATTCACCCTTCATTCAATGGGGACAGAATGTCAAGAAAATGTCGTTACCTTACCCCCTTTTTTTTGCATGACGGCAAATAAACATCTTCATGTCATGTTAGAGAGCTCAGAATGTCCGTGTCAATAATATTTTTTCGGTATGAAATCGCTTATCAAATTTAAAGAGAGCAAAACGCGCCCCATTTAGTCAGCTATTATGAACTATTACCATTTTTACAACTGACCTTAAAAAAGAGAAGATAACCAATTTGACAGTCATTTGAACCTTTCAATACCTTCCAGAAGTGATTCATTTTCATTATCATTTCAGATGATTATATTAGTAGAGCAACCAAGTCGCTAAATTTGAAATTTTAATCAACCCACCTAACACAGGGCCAATTTTTATATTAAACGAAAGAATATAACATGGGGCATCAGATTTGACCTGTCGTAAAAAAATTCGTATGGTCAGAATTAGTGTAAATTCAGATAAAAGCGGAAAATAAGTAAAATTCAAAATCATAGATATTTTAACAAAAATTATCATCCTTTAATAAATGAAAAGTCAAACTGACCGAAATCAAAGTCAATATGGTAATTGAAGTCAAAAGGAAATTTTTGGATTAAATTGAATTTTCTAGTTTCAACTTCATGGATGAATTAGCACAAATTCTAAGATAATTTGGTAAAATTGAAATTTTCAATTCTTTCTCTTCAATATTGAGAATGTTAATTCGAACTCTTCAAGATAAAAATTAACATACGGAAACAATATTTTGATATGTGAATGTGTTTTTAGGAAAGTTTGATAGAAATCGATTGAAAAACTTAGGAGTACCAGGCAAATAAAGTGCCCCACCCCCAATTTCGTTATTAGCGATTCATTGCAATATAAACTAGGAGATGTTTTCTCGATAATACGGAGTACGGCTAAATTAAGTTTTAACATGTAATAATAATGAATGAAAAGTATCGCTTTATTTCAAAGAAGACGAAAAATTTATATCAATAAATTTGAAAAGTAATTTTTTTATGTACTATCTATGTTCTGGTAATTTCAAACATTGTGATATGGACACATTTTGTCAGCCGAATATTAGAAATAATTAAGTATAACAAAGATTTTATGATCATATGCAATGCATTTTAGTTCCACAAGTAAGTAGCGTAGCTGCCTATACGACCCCATCACATTCAGGCAATCATGGCATTTTCTTTCTCTGTTTGACCTTGTGACAACAGTTGTCGCTAAAACGTAGCTTAAAGGCATCGTTCTACAGGTATTGTCGTAGCAAACTGACCTGACCGGGCGGAGCTTATTTTCACCTTGTCATCGGAAGAGTTTGATAAGAGCCATACAAATTTACAGGTTATGAGTATTTACTCTATCTACGATGTGCAATTCATAATCTATCTACCCTAAAATTGTATCAATTCGTCTCAATTGCTTGATTGAATTAGCTCCGCCCGGTCAGGTTAGTTTGCCTCGACAATAGATGATAAGGGGGATAGCCTCTGGTTTCTAGTTTCGGTTCTCTAGTTTCTGATTTGTTGATCGTTGATGGCCATATCAACAATATTGTATGTTTTTGTTGAGTTTGTTTTTTATTGTCTGTTTATTGTTTTTCATGCTTCATCCTTGTCTACAATGGACTTTTTTTTAATTTCTCTGCAATTGTTTCTATATAAATGAAACGGAAAAGATACAAACAAAAAGTGAACATCAAACAACCACATTTACAAGAATTAAAGATGCTCACATAAAACTATCAACCGAGAAGCAAATCTTTAGCAATATTGAAATAGAAATGACCACACAATAAAGGGTGCTCTTTTCTCTGAGGTCTCACGCTGAGCTGTCAACATATCAGTTTTGTCGTTATAAAAGTTTGATTTTACTATGTTGTATCGCATCTTTGACTCTTTAATACATGTACATGTTGAAGATCAATGCTTTGCTGTTGGAATAGTTTCTTCTTAGACACATTTCATCGACTATTCTTTGCGTCATACATTTCACACTTTTTCAATTTTATTTCTTTGTTCGGAGCTCTTTGGGAAATACGGCCATTGACGCGCCAACATTATCGGCTCCTGTTGCGGCGAATTTTTCGTTATCAACAGACGGTTCCTCTTCGTGATATAGCCTTTTATTTGATGTATTGTAGACGTATGTAGGAACTGCCAAATTAGATTACCAATATTACATATGACAATGTGGTGTTTGTGCTTATGTACAGCATAAGGAATTAAAGCCCCCCCCCCCGCTACCCTTGAGGACTTTCCATTGGATCTCACGGAGACATCAAAGGGGTTTTCTGACTCAGTATATCTTGAAAAGCATCGACTTGATTTTGTAACAGTTACAAATCTGAACGAAGAGTAAGTGCGGATGCTAAAAGGGATAAATTGCACAACGTTTACCGAAGGCATATCGTTATGTTTAAAACACAGATAACGAAGAGCCCAAACTCTGACCAATGTACTTTACATGTATATTCGCATCTCTGTGGTACTAAAATAAACGTCAAAATATACTTTTCATAATTTTATATGAACTTAATGCATTTTTCTTCAATTCACGTATTTTCATTTCAACTTGTCACAAATGGGTTTCCATACACGGTCTTACCACGACATATTAAAAAGATGTATTTTTCATTAATTTTTAAACAGTATGACGTAATTCCAATTTCTGCATTTAACTTTTATTTAAAATATGTAAGTATTACGATTGATAGGTACGATTTTATAGAAACTGTAACACGTGGTCGACCGAATTTTTATCTACGGAAACTAATTTGTGAAATGTCGCTTAAATCAAAAGTTTATACGCTTTAGGTTTTTTACATTTATTTATAGCCCCTTAGAAAAATGATCAATATAAAGGCATTGGAAATAATAAACATATATTTGTTGATATGTTTCGAGACAAAAATTTAGTCTCTGTGCTTTAGAGAAAATATTAGCACGGATTCTTCATATTTCATAGAAATTTGCATAAAACTGCAATTTTTTGAGAGAGGAGAAAATATTCTTCGTCCAAAACAATTATATGAGTCGCGTCAAGGGAAAAGGGACCTTCGTGACGTTGTTGTATTACGTCAGAATATCGCTGCCAAACGACGTCATAAAGTTTGCTGCGTCGGTGTTTTTATCACGTGTAACTGCGTCTTCGTCCAGAGTGTTGCTTACGTAATTACTAGTATTTCAAACGATGTAAAGTTGAAGAATTTAAAAGAACATATAAAGCTTAATGGATTTAAGGGTGAGTATGTTTTTTGTTTGACAGAACTTGTTATATTACCTAATTTTGTAATCGTTTGGATCTTTTCTCTTTGATACTGAAATGCATTATTTTAAAAATTAAAAGTAGTCTTTTAAAATCCAAAAGAAAGAATGAGTAACATTGCATAAACGTAAACATAGTTCAGTGGTCAAGCTAAGATTGGAAAAGGTTTATAACTCGTACTTCGTCATATTCATAGTGAATTTTTCAAATAATTTTTAATTACAATATTTCCGTAAGAGAAATTGAATAAAAAAGGAAGAGTTTGATGAAGATTTGACTATATCATGAAAATTATCAAGGTAAAACGATACATTTATGAAACAGATAGCAAACGGCTTGGGTGTGTCGGTCTTAAAAAATGAACCTGTAAATTATAATTAAAATTTTCTTTTCTACATTTGATGTTGTAGTGGCTGAGCGGCGGAGCATTTTGCTTTTCATGCGGACGACCGGGGTTCGACCCTGGGCGGGGGCACCTATTTTTTTTTTTCTTTCCTGGGCTTTTTTTTTTTTATTCATACATATTTTTTTAATAGGAATTGGATCACATTGACGACGAGTTCCTGCCTCATCAAACAGTGCGAAAAACGTCCAGGGTAGAAGATGTGAACGGCGACGAAGATGAGAATATAACGGAAAATGTCGTAGATATTGACGAACGCATTCGGGAATTCAGATCTACATTTTGTGAGGAAATCGATGAGAATGATAACAGTGATGAAGGAGATGACGATCGTGATGATATAGTGTGTAATGGGAGATTCGACAGAGGTGATTTCGAGGAAAAAGTAAAAAAGGCATGCACATGCAAAAAGGACAATTGTTTAAAAGACTTATCACTCGATGAAATCCAAAACGTAATCTTGTCTACAAATGAACTAACACGGGACGAGAGAGACATGTACATCATGGGGAAATTAAATTGTGTGGGACATGGTGACAAAACACAAAGAGGGAAGGAAAGGAAAAGGAAAAGATATGCCTACTATCACCAAGGTCATGAAATCTGTAAAAGCGCCTTTATGCTTCTACACGATGTAAGCAACAAGTACGTGAAAAACATCGTCGCCCATATGAACGAGAACGGCAATGTCCCAAGAGTCCATAAAAACAAAAACAAACGTCCAGCAAATGCCTTCTCTTTTGATGAGCTGAAACATGCCCTGAATTACATCATGCATTATGCGGAAGAGGTGGGGTTACCACAGCCAATGGTCCGCGGTAAGGGGAATCCCGTCGTATTCCTACCATCTTCGGGAAGCAAGTCGGACTTACACAAACAGAATGTGGCATCGTGCGAGGAGGCCAGGATCCGACATTTAGGCTTGACATCGTTTAAGCTACTATGGAAGGATTGCTGTCCGCATATAAAGTTCATGTCACCCATGTCAGACATGTGTCCGAAATGCGAGGAGCACAGGGATGCCATTTCCAAAGCCGTCGGTATGGAACAGAAACAGGAAGCTGTCCGATTATTTTCAGAGCATCTCACCATTGTACAAAAAGAACGAGAGGTAACAACAGATAATAAATGCTAATTACGTGTAGAAAAGCTTATCTGAAATCAAGTAAAATTAGATAAATTAAGAGACAAAATAGATAAAAAAAAGGAACAAAGAAAAAAAAATAAAAAAGCTAATAATAAGAATTAAAAAGAAAGTGAATGATAAAAAAATAATTAGAGAGAAATAAAATTGGAAAATAAGTAGATATTGGAATTTTAAAGAGGTAAGAACTAGACTATAAATTTTAGATTTAGATTATAAGATGATATTGATTATAAGAACTAGATTATAAGACGATTCGGAAACAATTTTACGTTAATTTGAAAACACCAAAGGATCTTACACCCCCCCCATCCTAGCGAGCCCCTCCCCCTATCCCAGCGAGCCCCTCCCCTCCCCCAGAAAAATCACTTATTACAGATTAATCAGAACGCTCTGTAATATGAAAAAAATATGAATAACAGAGCCGAACTTTCAAAGAATTTCTAACTGAATATTAATACTAATGGATTGATTTTAATTGATACAAGTATCTATTTCGTTAATACGATCGTGCGATAGAAAAGAACAGATACAATCAATATTTTAATTTTCTATTTACAGGTATACAATAAGTCCGTTGATGACGCAAGGGTGGAAATGACAGATTACGTGCGTCCGGCCGGTGTTATACCCCCCTGCAGTGCAAATCTTACAAAGGTCCACTACACTATGGATTTCTCACAGGCTGTCTCTGTACCCCACCATGCAAGACAAGAGGGTCCACTTTATTTTCTGGTGCCGAGGAAATTGCAGTTGTTCGGCATTGCAGTGGAAGGAATTTTTCGCCAGTTCAACTACGTCATTGACGAGGACCAGACGATCGGAGAAAATGGGACGGGTATCAAAGGACCTAATGGTGTGATATCAATGTTACATCATTGTTTGCAACAAAATGGTTTTGGCGAAGAAGAATGTATTATACATTGTGATTACTGCGCCGGTAAGTAGTTAGCGGCGAAAGTAAGCAACTCAATACAAAATATTTCAAACCAAAAGACATAAAATACATGTAAAATTAGTGAGAATACGAATAATTATTGACTAAATTGTGATATTCCACAGTATTTTGCATGTATAGTCGTACGTCATGTATATTTATAAATGAATTTGTTTCAGGTGAGAACAAAAACAGATACGTCCTCGGATATTTATCATGGCGAACGCTCATAGGACTGCACAAAAAGATCACCTTGTCCATGCAGGTTCCATATCATGGCCGCTGTCTGGTTGACGCTGGATTTGGACACATCAAGCGTCTGTATAGAAGGACTGATGTTGACAGCCTCTCATCTATGATTAATGTGGTGGATAAGAGTGCGAAATCTAATGTCCCTGTGGGCTACGAGAATCCGCGAAACGGGGAACACAACTGGGAGTGGTACGATTGGAAATCCTATCTTTCTACCAACTTCAGCCCTCTTCCTGGCATTCGGAAATACCGTCACTTTACTTTTGACGTTCAGAGCCCAGGTCTGTACATTGTGCATATTGTGAAATTCTTTCTCTTTCATGCACTTTTGAGGAATTATTTGTGGGAAAATTCATTCAATACAATAAGAAATTATTACATACCGGAACGTATAATTTACATATTTATGTAGAATGTAATTTTCTTGTAGGAAGTGTTCAAGTGAAAGAATCTTGTGATGGAGTACCTAAATCGGTAAAGCTCCTGAAGTCCGAGGCCACAGCACTGACAGACCCTCCCATGCCCACCATTCTCCCACCAGCAGGTATCACAAAGGAGAGGGAGACATATCTGTACAATATGATCCGGCCATACGTTCGGGATCCATTCAAGGATGTCACGTGTCCCAATCCAGAAGAGTGATTTAAGTAGTGACTGCTATACATTCAGACTAAGCTGTATTCATGATAATTGGGGAACAACACCATTACATATGGAGAGTTTTAACTTCGTTCTGTTTATCATTCAATGAAATTGGTGTCTTTCATTTTGATCTTTTATTAAACTTGTTTAATGTTCAATGTTGTCTCATTTATGAAATCATCGTAACGTCATGACGTCATAATGACGTTCGTACACTGGTATACTGTAGATAAGAGAGCTTTTCAGCAATTTTAAACCTGATAAAAGAGAAAAACGACACAATTTGGAATATACAGAGTATGTACTATATGAAAAAAGAAAAAAACAAATTTTGAATATTTTGTCACAAAGGTCCCTTTTCGCCTGACACGACTCATATATCATGTGTACATATCTAAGGCATTAATTGCAACGACTTTCTAAACAAAAAAGAACAAAATATAGGAATACCGAGGGTATAAACGATAAATATTTCGCTTTAATTTTTCACGATTTTATCGCTTTTCACCCAATTTAAACAAAATCTGACCGTGGCATATTCTTTACGACAGCTCTATGTGAAAGCAGGGGTATTCAGCAAAAAGTTCAGTCCAAATTCAGGCCCGTGTTAGGTGTGTTGATTAAACTCGAAAACTAAGCTTTTTTTCAATTTGTCGCTCTACTATATTGATATTCAATTTCAAAGTCTTCAAATTTACTACCAACCATTTTTTTCTCTTCTGAGCTTTTGAATGCATGAAAAGTTGCAATATATTGATCAATTTTCTAAGAATATTTTTACAATTTTTTCATGTGTAAAAAAGGCCCTTTTTTTAAGAAAAATTGCAAAATTTTATAAATAAAAGATTTAGCCCAAAAATTTACTTGAATGATAGCAGTATCATATTTAATCTGTAGAAATTCAAACCAATGAAACAAAAATCTTCACTTCTTTGAAAACAAGAGAGATGTATCGGGTGGGTACTTTTTAAAGGTGGGTAGTGTAATTATTCATTTACATTATAATTTCAGATGATTTTCTCCAATAGAGAGGTTGTGATATTACTATTGTTGGCAGCGTACACGTCAGCAGCGCTATTAGGAAACAAATACAATGTACCACCGGAATGTATGGAGGAAGTCATTTTTGATTACGACTCACCAAAAGACAACAGTACCTTAAACAAAGACTGTGTCAAATTTGTATCAGATTCATACAGGAAACTACAACAGTTAATCAATGGTACTGATGACGACATTAACTATATCAGGTCTCTGACCAGGGAAGGAATGGCTTTGCTGTATCCGGGATCCGGACGGGAAAAACGCCAAGCCGCTCTGAGAGCCAGAAGAGAATGTAGATCTCTAAGTAGTGAAGAATGGAGAAGACTAGCCAATGCCATCAGGAGGCTTAAATTTGATCCAGGTGTAAGTAAAACATGTCTAGTTTCTGTTTAAAGGTACGGTGTCCCTAAAAATTAATTTATTTTACAAAATTTTACAATGCAAAATCGTTCTTTTCATATGAAAGTTTACATTTTTGTTTGCATAAATTCAAATTTGCAGGCAAATCTAACGCATACTTTCGCAGTTATAGCCGTTTGAAAACATTATTTTGAATTTGGGCTGCGCAGCTCTAATTCATTTCACTGGCGCCACCTACAATGTATTGCGTTTTAACCATAAAGGTATACGGAGATTTCAACAAACAAATTCGACAATATTATGGTCATTACTGCATATTTTCAAAGAAAACTTTTATGGTTCCTTTTTTCCTCAATCTAGACCCTTCGGAATAAATTTTACGTTTTCATTAAAAAATTATTTTCAGGGACAATAATCTTTAAGAGCTGACCCGGGTCGTACATATTTTCGTACCTTCGTGAAAACGATATCGATATTTCAAGTCACTGATTACCACAGTACGCCAAGCCGTTCTGAGAGTCAGATGAGACAGAAGATAGATCTCTAGGTAGTATAGATAAAGAATATTATAATCGTCCCAAGAGTCAAGACAATTTGGCATGCCTTTTGAAAATCTGAAACGTACACGAAATCTATATATCAGATAATGAACCAAGAATTTACAAATAGAATGAACAGATACTGAGCTGTAAATGGAGCATTTACATAAACGTGTAGACACCTACGTAATCGATCCTAGATATATATTCCCTGATATGAACTATTGAAAGAAATGTGTTGCATTCCGGAATGGAAAAGATCGTGACGTCACAAAGTATAAGCTGTTCTTACCTACAATGTAAACGTCTTCAAATTTGAATTGAATCTTCAAATTGAATTCAAACTGAACTTGCTGTGACCTAAATGTTAATTTATCGCTTTTCATGGAAAAACGCGATTTCAGAAAACAAAAATTAAACGGACAATGGTGGTGCATAAATATAGAATAAGTGTAATCTTTTTTGTTTTGTTGTGGGTATGCAATAATGAGGACATGCTTCTACTCTTTACCTTCTTGAAGAAAATTTCAAACCAATTTTTACGCACTAGACATTTCATTAGCGCTCTCTGGTTTTCTTTTTTTTTAACAAATTTGTTAATTTACTATACAGAGTGCGCGTCTCCACATTTCATGTAGGTCGATTCAGTAGCATGACAAATATGGATAATGACCATATCAATGTATACAGCACAAAATCGATAATTCAGAAAATCAGAAACCGAAGGAATACAAAATCAGGATAAAACAGGAACCAAAGCAAACAAACAAAAACCTCCACCATATGAAAAGAAGCGAACTCCCGATATTGGAGTGAGACTAGGTGTCCAGGAAGAGTAAGCATCTCCTGCTTGCATGCTGATTTTATTTGATTTTATTTGAATAACAAGCATCTCCTGCTTGCATATTCAAATAAAATCTATGTCCAATATAGCACTGCAATAATACGGAAGTATTTCTATACCATCTTGAAGAAACATTTTGCATTAGACATGTTTCTAGTCAAAATGATTTTCAGGAGCCGCCAAAATTCATTTCAGTTGCGCCCCCTGGTTTTCTTTTTTTTAAATTCTAATTGTGTGTATTTACAGAGAGTGCGCGGCCTGTAGGATAGATTAAGAAGCATATCCAAATTAAATCTATGTTCAAAATAGCGTTGGAGGGATCGTGATAAGATGTTAACCTCCTTTGATTCCGATGATGTTTATGGTTGAAATGACCGAAGTAGCAATGAAATATTTCTGATGTCAAATTAAGAAATCAATTTAACAACAGCAAATGCACTTGGTGTGTTGTATACCCCTAAGAACACACGTATTATCTGTAAACAAAACAAACAAGCCACGCTATGTCTTTGTTTTGGCCCATTATCAATTTGACATCATTTTTCTTTTTTTGCTATTTCGGGAACTTGCCATTTCATCGACAAATATCATCGATATTAAAGCAGTAAAATCTCAGCACCATTCCTCCAATGCTATTTTGAACATAGATTTTATTTTGATATGCTACTGAATCGACCCTACAGGAAATTTGGAGCCGCACACTCTCTGTTAATTAAATGCACAAATTTTAATTCTAAAAAAGGAGAGGGCGCTAACTAATTGACCTAGGGGCTTATAAAAACACTTTGGCTGGAAGCATCACTGATGAGGATTTGATATCCAAAACACATGTCTGGTGCATGGAAACTAGTTTGAAATTTTCTTCAAGAAGGTGTAGAGTTACAGCACTTCCGTATTATTGTTTCAAGCACTTATGGGGCTCACTTCGCTCATTTTTAATTAAAACATTGTTATGACGTCATGCCTTTGTTCTCACAGTTCAAAATTTAACTTTGTCCAATATTAAATCTTGGTCACGTCCATAAGATATACTATACTCGATCCAGATTTAATATTGGACATTGAAAGGTAAATTTTTTGAATGTATATTTGCTTTGACAGTAACCCATTACAATCACGTGACATAAAATTCCCTGTATTCGATGTCCAGGTTTTGCATTTTTTTTTCAGTTTTGATTTAAATCTGTATCGGAGTATTCAAAATCCAGCACAAAATATTAAAGAATTAATAATACATAGACACGATAATCTCATAATGATAAAGTGTTAGCACGTTATTTAAGTCCGTTTTTCTTTTTTATGGTCTTAATTTCTGTGACAAATCTTCTTATTTTCTCTCGACTTCTTCAAAATAACTTCCTGAATTTGTCATTCATTTGACCATGCACATAGTAAGTTGAACGTCCATATTGATTTTGCGGCACTGCATAATTCAAAAGATAAGTTATTGCCTTTTCGGAAAACGGCTTGGAGAATCGAAGATTTTGAGACACATCCTCTTATCCCATTACTTGTCTTTGAACATTCGAAGTAGCTTGAACTACTTTCTGTGCGACATGCTTTGGAAACTGGATAAACACAATGTTGATAACTTTGTCTTTCAAAAATTAAAATAGAATTTATATCATTGAATAGATTTCGCTTTGTCGTAAATTTTGGTACATGTAACAGGATCGAGGGTTTATGCAAACATATAAAACAGGCAAAATAAATTTAAGATGGGGCGTTTTCAATGTCAAATTTCAGCGTTATTTTGCCGAGTGTAACATTGTGCCTACATGTATGCAGAGGGTCACGACGTCACGGAAAAAATAGCATTGGAAATGGTCCATCGAAAACTTGTTTTGTCTGTAAAGTTTCAATACCAGCTGTGTAATGACTAACCTATAACTTATACCAAAATTAACGACTAAGCAAGATTCACTGGATAGTATCAATTTTATTTTAAAATTTTCATGATAAAATAGTGTAATGTTTAATGTCTTCAAATCCATTAGCATCATTTTAGAGCAGATAAATTTATAGCATGCACCAGACATACACGTTTCGGGTATTTAGCCCTCAATCTAAACAATGTAATATGGCCAAAATTTGTGAAAATTATGTCTTAAATATACCGAAAGACATAACAAGATGGCTGCAATATGATGCTACAGGACCAAGATTTTAGAAATTTAATACATTTTTATATACAGAAATTTTCAAATATGTTGAAAGAAACGACCAACCAAAATTGACTGAACTTGGCTACATGTGCCCCTTGGACTCCTGGTCCGCGAGCAGTGACACTCACCAAGTGGTATAAATGTTTAACGTCTTTAGATTCATTAGCATCATTTTAGAGCAGATAAATTAACAGCATTGACCAGACATGCACGTTTCGGGTATTTAACCCTCGTCAGTGATCCTCAATCTAAACATTGTAATATGGCCAAAATTTGTGAAAATTATGTTCTAAATATACCGAAAGACGTAGCAAGATGGCTCGATTTTGATGCTACAGGAACCAGGTTTTAGAAATTTGAGATAATTTTGTATACAGAAATTTTCAAATATGTTTGAAGAAACGACCAACCGAAATTGATTGAACTTGGCTACACGTGCCCTCGTGATAAATCACGTTTATCCAGTTTCCAAGATGAGTCGCGCGGACAGTAAATCGTCATGACTCAAAGTTATCTCGACGATTTGAAAAAAAAAAATGCATCTAAGACTGAAATTGCTTTTACGTTAACATATTGGATTGATAAGTTTTCTCAACAGAAAATGTATTTTGAGAAACAAAATTTGATCTCCACCATCCTTTCAAAACTCTCTCCTGCTTATGTCGAGAATGTGAAGTGATTACATTTCGTCACGATTATTTAAGGAGGCTCAATAATCGTTTGACGTCATCAGATATCGAGTGCAGTACTTTTATATGTGGCCTTTTGTTAGTTTTCGGCCTTCAAACTCCTCAGTAATTCGCTTGTTTCTTGACGGATTTCGACATGTTTGGTATTGATGGAAACAAAAAATTATCATCTACAATCTGAGTGTAATAAATATTTAGTCAAATGTATCGTTTAATTTACATATACAAAAATATCCCGTAAGAGAGACACTCTGGCTAACGCCGTAAACGTATCGTTTTTAGAACGTCACCGGCGGAAATTCAACCGCCTGTTGCCTTTGAACAAATTCAAGATGGTAAACTTTAGTTCATGATAAAACAAGATATTTCTTGGAGATTTTAGCGATATCATAGATAAGATATTTCAAGTTTGGTTTCTCTTATAATCTTTGGTTTAAAGATTTTTTCTTCAATTTTGTCAACTTTCGTACTTTGCAACAAGATGTTATCGAATAAAGTTCCCCTATTTGAAAGATTTAAGCGAATGAATTTTATGTTTAAGCCTGCTTTGTTCAAGTATATATTCATTTCACAGATAACTGCACGCATTATCGAGAACGAGGGAGGGGATTGACGTCCACTTATTGACCTTGAATGTCAAAATGTTTAAAAAAGCTTCCGTTTACTTTAGTTCTATTTCTTTCATATATATTTCCGTATCTCTAAATAGATTGATGGAATCAGATATGAAATTTTGAACAAAACATTTTTTTCAGCTTTGACTTTTTTTAACTTTGTTTGACAAAACTCATTTAACTGACACTAACAAAACATGAAAGGTGAGTTTATAAAAGAAAAGGTCAAATAACGCTTTGTCAAGGATATTTAGAAGTACATATGTTACTTTCCTTTTCTTGTTTTTTTTTTTTGACAATTCATTTGTAAACTTGTTTATTCTTATTTGATTTCGATGTTAAATGATAATTGTGTAAATATTCTTCCTTGTATCAGAATTTGAAACTTTCACTGAATGTTGGGAAAGAATAATCTCGACTCGTAGTGTCTGATTTTTAGCTCACCTGAGCTATTGTCATAGCGCGCCGTCCGTCCGTCGTCTGTCGTCCGTCCGGCATAAACCAAGTAGATTTTTACAATATGGAAACGAGGTAAAACGGAATGTCTTATACTTTTGTTAAAAGATTGGAGTCTGATCTTGAAAAATATGTCAATTTTAACAGTTTTTAACAAATATTTTCATCGTTATAACGTCAACTAAGGGAACAGGGCATTTTAATTTGACTTGTTGCAAAGGGTACTGAGTAATTTTTTTAGATTCTCATTTTGGGTTGGGGGTACCCAAAATGTACTTTTCTGGAACAGTTTAAGCTATTTCACTCTTTGAAAGCTTTATCTATAAAGAAATATACATATTTGATGATATTATGGTGAAAATGATCACAAGAATGGTTTCAATCTGGAATCATTATCAATATATCATGTTTTTATCTATCAAAATTCATTGTTTTGCGACATATCTTTGGGTTGGCTTACATATGTATATTCAGAGGACCACTGGTCAGTCAAATTGTCGATAATATGTAATCTTAATTTCAAATTTAAATCATCAGATATCAATGATAGATAAACAGAATATTTTTTTCTCCTCTGACAAAGAATTCTTGGATTATTGAGCCACCTTAAGACAACATCATCAGAAAAAAGTCAAACGTTATGCCACTTTGAATAGTGATCAATGTTTAAGTACGTTATATACCTCAAACAATAAATTGTTTTGGCGTATATCAAATACATACTAGTATACATTTGACCCTCTGCATTTCAATTATAACTTTGACTCAATTCCTTGAATTCATGACATGCATTTTATGCTAAAAGAAGGGAGGAGATCTCCAACAAGACCCCGTTGCTAAAGCATCATGGTACATAACCCATTGATTTTTAGAAAAATTATTTTCCAACTTATATATATATATGACTTATACATTTCCAGAATCGCTTTGACACAATGGCTCGAATCCACGCCATGCCAGCAGTGATAGCCAATGCGCATGACGGGTCCAGTATCTTAGGGTGGCATCGGGTATTCCTCTACTTGTAAGTATCCGTGTATGTCGTCCATTAATTATATAATACCTGCGCACTCATAAAGCTGTGCTGTATGGCATAGCTTCCTGGCGTTAAGTCCCTGTCACACTGTGGCGAATTGGAGCTTCGAGTTTTGTACGAGTGCTGGCGAGTTATACAACTCGACGAAATTTCCCCGAGTTAGTCTTGACTTTTTGTGATTACGATATGACCTCGACATTTGTTCAAGATCTCTACGAGAACAGTACGACACTTGGCGATACTCTACGACTTGTACACGACATCTCGACAAACAAAGACTTTAGTACTAGAAGTTACGAGTTAAATACGAGTTTATACGAGATGTGGCGATATGCCTACGAGTTAAGCATGAGTTATGACGAGCTGAGTACGAGAAGTGTACGAGTTATGTCAACACATTATGAATCTGATATAAATGTGTGTTTTAGTCTATTTTAGCTCACCCGATTTGAAAGTCCTTGACAGGGATTGGTATTGTTAGCATTTCGACCGTCGACAAGATGTCTTCCTTTTGTATTATTGTCGACTCACGTTTTCTTCCTCATGACTGCTAAAAATTATCTTCTTGTGGACGGTGCAAAATCTGTTGAAAACATATCTTCTACAATCGCATATTTAAGATTGTTATATTCCAGAGCCTTGAATGTTAAACGTCTTTAAATTCAATAGCATCATTTAAAACCTGATAAATTTACAGCATGGATTAGACATCCACGTTTCGGGTACGAAACCCTCGTCAGTGATCCTCAGTCTAAGCAATGTTATATGGCCAAAATGTACGAAAATCATTATATCCAAAAATGTACCAAAAGATGTAGCAGAATGGATGGGATATGATGCTAAGTTGATCAAAATTGGCTACATGTGCCCTCAAAGACTCTTGGTCCACCAGCAGTGACACTCACCAAGTAGTTCAAATGTTAAACGTCATTAAATTCAATAGCATCATATGTGCATTAGAAAAAGGTCTTGAAAACAGAAATTTTATCAAATTTGCTAAGAGGCCATACCTTTTGTAAGAAGAGGTAAATCAAACCCAACTTTAACTTAATCTGTATCATGCTATAATATATCTTACATACCAAAATCAGCTCAATATCTACAACGTTACAGCCAAGCGAAGTCAAGAAACTGAGAATTTCATGGCATTTGATTAGTCAACGGGCCAAAAAACAAACTCAAGCTTGAATTGTATAATACCAAGATGTATTAAAATACGATGAAATATTTCTCAATTGAACAACATAGTATTTATTTCATCTTCTCAGGTAAATATTTGTGTTTAAAGGCCACAAAACGGCGAGAACGAAATCGGCGAATTAGTCCTTGATTGTTATAAACTACGAGTTGCTTCCCTTCGCTAGTCACATATACGTTTGAAAAAGATATCGTCGTAGGGTGATGGTATGAAATTGCATGGCGCAGGCTGAAATCATGTACAATGCTATGTGTTGGGGTCGCGTTAAACTAGTCCAATAGATGGTTGTACTTCATGATCTAATTAGGCACTTTTTCGATTCTATCTATGACTATTTTAAATGTATGACAATGCCGGTAGTTTAGTGCTGTTCTAGTCATTCTTTAGATAAAAATCGTCTTTTATTCCAAAAATATGAAAAAAGAAAAGTGCGCATTTTGAACTCATAAATGGCAATACCAAAAAGGTATTTTGGTACTAAGCATAGGACTGTTATTGCAGGAATGGCATTGCCAGCTCGTTTTATACAAAACATTGTTCATGTTATAAATAGTTGTAACGTGACATGTGATGTGACACATGACATCACTATTGGCTGAATGTGTTGTACAAGCTTAGTGTTAAACACTGATACCAAATACATAAAGAGATTCTATTGGAGGATGTCCTTTTTTCATGATTGAAAATGTCTTTTAAAAATGATACGAATATTGCAACGTAAAAACGAGGAGTGCCTTAACGTAGCTGCGAAAACTCAAACATGATCTGTATCGTACTAAGATGTATTTACATATAAAGAATCATTTCAATATCTGCTTAAACTTGAAAGAAAAGTCCAGAAAACTGAGACTATGATTTGTTTATCAATGAATGAACTGCTCCTATTACGCAATTATCTATCGCAATACTTCTCTCTCTCTCTCTCTCTCTCTCTCTCTCTCTCTCTCTCTCTCTCTCTCTCTCATGAGTACATGTAAATAAGATAATAAAATGATATATATAGCGCGGAACTGGTTCGAAAAAAAATGAGCTCACAAAATCAGCAATAGGAATATGAAAATAAAATAGAGAAAAAAAATGTAGATCGTGTAAACCATGTACATAAAACTTTAAAAAAAAGTACTTGGAATTCAATGAAAAAATGTTCAAAAGTCAACAACAACATAATTATGTTACCCAGTCCACATTGTATACCCCAAATAAAGGCGGCGGTACATCAGTTGTAAAACATTAATGTTTATCTTTTGTATAAATTTTCCCCACGTACCGATGCAAATTTACAACCTGCTCTAGAGGCCCGACTCTAAGCCCCGCCCTTGATCGATTTCGGGTCAGCTGTCAATCATTATCTATCTAACGGACTTGTGACC
The DNA here is from genome assembly GCA_033119305.1 of Pinctada imbricata. Classification (NCBI taxonomy): domain Eukaryota; kingdom Metazoa; phylum Mollusca; class Bivalvia; order Pterioida; family Pteriidae; genus Pinctada; species Pinctada imbricata. Next base: position 2,293,446 of record VSWD01000001.1, on the reverse strand, counting down.
GGTCAACTGTGTGATCATCCAAGCGTAGAGAAGTTCAGAAGTATCATGGTTTATACAGATATATCACGGCCAATTTAAATTTGATGAGTATCATCGCTAAAAAGATATTGCGTACATGTTTTTTTTTTCTTTCTTTCTTATTTTATATAGGAAAATTATATGTTAATTAATACATGATAGTTTAAACGATAAAAAATCTCATAATAGATATTTAGCAATTATCAGAGGAAAAACTTCATTTAAAATTGGTTATGAGAAAAAATTTGTAGCCCCCAACGACTTACTTCAGCCAACATCGGAAATACGCATTTTCGCAGTCGGCCTTTATCGAAAATCTATACAACGACATTATCCTCTAATTTAGACCAGTCAACATTTCAATAAAAAAAATACGACTCCTTTCCTATCTCCTAAAACTATAAATATGGCTTCTTGTATAGTATCTTGCCTATGAAGTCGTGTGATAGGAAAAACATATAGTTATTTACGATAGGAGTTTCAGAAAAAAACAACATGTTAGAAAACCGATAGTGCAAAAAAAAATGCTAGCACCTTGTTCTGCTACTTCATACGGTTCCAAATAAGTCCGTCTTTTTTTTTTTTTTTTATTTATTTATCAAGCACGTGTATCCAGACAAAGATTAATCGTATGAAAAAAACCCGGCATTTTCTGCAGAATTTGAATAAAACAGTTAGACAATAATGCCACTTTGATACATCTTTTTTTCAGTTTCATTACTCTTAGTGCCGTTGTTTATTGACCAAGGTGTATAATGTATATAGGCTGTATAGGAAAGCTACATTAGTTGAAAAGAATCAATCAATCAATCAATACTTTATTCTCATCACTTTTTTTTTACAAAAGTATATTAGAGAAATAGACAGTACAATGATGTTATAATATACAAAGCATATTTATATGCATGCGTGAACATATCACATAAATGAAGTGTGGCGTCAACATAAGATATTTTGTGAACTGCAAACCAAAAACAGTCATAAACATTTTTGATTAACAACCCAAAGAAAGATTTTATGGAGACAGTATAATGACATAATAATAATAAAATTTCATGATAAGCATGTGATTTTGCAATACGGGGAAAAATTATGGGGGAGGGGGGGGGGCAAACTTTATTTATGTTACGGATAAAGAAGATACATAATTTTCTAAGTACAGATTGTTTCTTAGATGCCATTATATTTTTAAATGATATTATATTTGTTGTTCTTCTTAATCTGTTTGGAATTAATCGCTGTCCTTCTTCTCTTGAAAATGAACAATTTAAAATGAAAATTCATTGCCGAATCCATGTTGATTACATTTTATACATTTTCTTTCATCTCTGGAAACACGTCCGACTTCAATAGGCAAATGATGATTTCAAGTCCTGAATTTACAAAAAAAGTTATAGCATAGTTGATAGAAAATTAAGGTACATAAATTCCAGGGGTGGATCGGAATCCCCCTCCCCCTGGAACCGCGCTTGCAAAGAAACACAAATTAATGAAATAATGACAAAAAACCCTAAACAAAACTAGAAAGAAAAACTACATGACTTTTAGGAGGATAGCCTACATGTAGTAATAAAATAAACAACCTTTTTTTCCCCACTGAATTCCAAAAGTAAACCGGTGAACGCCAAACGAGATATACATCTGCCTATACATCGTACATGTAGACAATAATGCAGCATGGAACTATCTTATATCGTTACATGACATACATGTAGATGGCATTTTGTAGTTAAATAATGGAGATAGGGGAAATCAGAAAATGCATCATCATGTGTTTTTTTTCCGCCTCTTTATCTCAATTATCAAGCATTTAGCGTTGATATACCTGTTTGCCACCTATAGTTTAAACGAACGTTTCCCGTGTCCGTTTTTTTGTACATGTTTTTAATGTAAAGAATATAGATATTAGAAAACGAGTCTTGCATATCTTACATTTATATAAGTCCTTGATTTACTTCATAATCCGATGAAAACTGATTTTCATAGGTCAATTAGATTATCGTTTGTTTGTTACATTCACTCAATATTCTGTCCAAAGCAGGTGATGTTTTGACAAGTATACAAACATATCAATCGATATGTACATGAGTGACGTGCAAGGTGTGAAAATCAACCAGGCATGATATCGCCATGCCCAGGTAGACAATATTTGATTATTGATTAGCCAAAACTAGAGTACTGTCAGCTTAAAGTGCATGTTTCACATAGATTACATGCGAATTATATGAATTCAACAAAAGTTCTTCAAATTTAAATCATTCAAGAGAAGGACTACCTGCAATAAAATTAGACGTTGAATGAGAAAACAAACAAGGAGAGAGGGGGGATCCTGAAATAAATAATGAAAAAAATATCTCCCGAAAGTATGTGGCAAGTATGCGCATGGTTATGATCGACAGCCGAGAGTCTTATTTATATCATAAAGTGGAGAACTTATAGGTATGGGGAGTATAAATAAGGTTTGCTAAACGTTGTACAATATAAATAAAGTCTAAGTTTTTAAAATAAGGTTGTCTAAACGCGGATCTAGTGGGACCCCTTCCCCGGGCCGGAATCCCTCTATATTTTTTTTTTTCGTTTATCTTTTTTTTTCAAAGCCATAAGGCTGGAACCCTTGGCAAAATTTAGATTTACGGTGGAAATAAAACAGTTTCTATTTTGACTATTGAAGTTATGCCTTACAAGTTTACAAGTTTATTTCAATCTCATCATAAAACACATATTGAGGCAATTGACAACAAATACATAGTCAAATGGAATAAATATGTTTATGATTTAATGATTTATTTGACGTTCGATGGCCTCATACAAAACCTTATCCATAGCAAAATGCAGAAGATTGATCGAATCTGTTTTAAACAATCATTGAAGAATGTAATGCTACCCCTCCCAGTGGCGGATCCAGTGCCCCCTTTGCCGGGGGTTCAAGGGGCGTATTTCGCCGATATCAATTGAAATAGGCAAAAATAATAGGGGGACGCAAATCCGCCACTGCCTCCGCTTTTACATGTACAAGTGCGTTATAGAAAGACTTGTATATTTCAGAGTTTATAAATTTTCAAAAATTAAAATCGGGGAGCACTTTTCGTGAAATTGTGTACAGAAGTAAATTCTTGCATACAGGTATCAGGGACATATATAACTAATATGATAAAATATAAATTACATATCTCTGTTATATGCAAAGGTTGGTACACGATTTTCAAACACCCTGAGATATGGTCTCGAGCATCACCAAGTACTCTTAATTTACGGCATGTATGAAGGTGCAGGTACCGTTTACGCATGGGTGAGTTTGCCCAGGGTATTGATCGGGGACGTATATAACTAAATTATACACATAGGGACGTATTAATACGTCTCTGTCCCTTTGCATCGAGAAATAGAATGAATAGAAAAATTACACTTTCAATTTTTTTTATCTCATTCTTCTATTTTATATTTTATTCATGAATATTTATTATGTCTTATAGATATGTGTTTAAATAAGATATTGCCCACATGTATTTTTAAAACGTCATTATTACCATGATTACATGTATTAGATGTGATGAATCCATGTTGCTACTGTACAAGTTTATATCTATTAATAGCACGCCGCTAGCTTCCGCTGGATAGGATTGGATGGAGGTGGATACGATAGCGATAGGATAGGATAGGATAGGATAGGATAGGATTGGATTGGATAGGATAGGATAGGATAGGATAGGATAGGATTAGGTGGAAAAGAGGTGGATGTAGGATGTAGGATGTAGGATAGAAGTAGATAGAATTGTCAAACAAGTGGGTTGCAGTACTGTACCCTTATTTGACATCAAAGTGATAGGAAGTCTTTGTCAGAAGTTATTTTCTTTTACATATTTCTCAACGACAAACTCTGTTCTTCGAAAAGAAATATAAAAAAGTACATGTTATCGTTCATTCTGATTTAAAATCAGCTGAGTACGAGAAGTGTACGAGTTATGTCAACACATTATGAATCTGATATAAATGTGTGTTTTAGTCTATTTTAGCTCACCCGATTTGAAAGTCCTTGACAGGGATTGGTATTGTTAGCATTTCGACCGTCGACAAGATGTCTTCCTTTTGTATTATTGTCGACTCACGTTTTCTTCCTCATGACTGCTAAAAATTATCTTCTTGTGGACGGTGCAAAATCTGTTGAAAACATATCTTCTACAATCGCATATTTAAGATTGTTATATTCCAGAGCCTTGAATGTTAAACGTCTTTAAATTCAATAGCATCATTTAAAACCTGATAAATTTACAGCATGGATTAGACATCCACGTTTCGGGTACGAAACCCTCGTCAGTGATCCTCAGTCTAAGCAATGTTATATGGCCAAAATGTACGAAAATCATTATATCCAAAAATGTACCAAAAGATGTAGCAGAATGGATGGGATATGATGCTAAGTTGATCAAAATTGGCTACATGTGCCCTCAGAGACTCTTGGTCCACCAGCAGTGACACTCACCAAGTAGTTCAAATGTTAAACGTCATTAAATTCAATAGCATCATATGTGCATTAGAAAAAGGTCTTGAAAACAGAAATTTTATCAAATTTGCTAAGAGGCCATACCTTTTGTAAGAAGAGGTAAATCAAACCCAACTTTAACTTAATCTGTATCATGCT
>VSWD01000001.1:2265482-2288289 GCA_033119305.1 Pinctada imbricata | reverse complement strand
TGACCAAGGCCAACATGACCATGACTGCAGCTAGGGAGATCGCAAGGATGCAATGAAGAACAGGAGACCCAATTATGCCTATATCGCTCATTCAACAACCCTATCCACCTTGATGAAGAAGAAAAAATCGTGGAATTGATCAATTTACCCGCTTTTTATTGTAGTCGTCTTACATCTTTCTTAAGTCGTAATTTCGAGATAGTTTAGTCGTAATTACGAGATAACTAAAACGTAATTACGACCAACTAAGTCGTAATTACGAGAGGGCTAAGTCGTAATTACGACATACTAAGTCGTAATTACGCCTTAAAATTCTCACTTAGGATGGCACTTATCGACTTTTGTACTGTCTAGTCCAGCAACTGACCGCGAAATTGGATTAAAAACTGAAACGTGCAATTGGAGCCTACTAGTATATAGGAACAAATTTGAAGTTCTTAAAGATGTCAAATTGAGTCATATCAATGTCCATTTCATACATCGCTGACAGTGGTGTATGCACGGCAAAAGTAAGAGGGTGCTTTAATTATCTAGGTCTGCAGCAGATTCAGGACGTGTTTTGATGTTGTACAGGGGTGTTCCCTTTTGACTGGAGATGTTCTGACAACTTTATTACGAGAAAATTTAAAATTTTCGAAAAAATGAAGAAGCATACATGTTATGCCTTTATCTGATCTGATACAGCCTCACACTCTTCTAGGACAGTTTGGACGTATCGGATCCGCGATTCATGAAGATGGTAAACATGAATGAAAACGTCTTCATATTGAATAGGATCATTTAAGAACAGATAAATTGGCAACATGAACCAGACATGCACGTTTCGGGTACTTAACCCTCGTCAGTGATCCTCAAATCTAAACAATGTAATATGCCAAAAAAGTATGAAAGTCTTTCTTTAATTTTTTCATATAATCATAAATAATGACATCAAATTCTTGTGGAACGATGCAGCGTACACCTTACGCGATTTAAACGAATACAAAAAGTAAAAGTATTACATTGAAGACATGTACACCGTAGTTCCAAGACGAACATTTTCAGCCTTTGATTTCGAGCAAAGGCAAAACCAACACGGACTGTACATAATAAATTGTACACATATTGTATTTATAGAGATTTGAAAATATGTTTTAATTTATATTTCATACATTTTCTGAATGTAGAAATATCTCTTATCATTTCTAATACTTTGTAATTCATGGTACTTGTGATGACATTATGCGACGTCATATGTGAAAATGACGTCCAATGACGTTGCAAACAATATACCATACCCTCAATTCACATTAAAATATTTTGCGCCAGCAAGACCGTAAATCACAAAGTTGGCCAGTTCTGATGTGCTGAAATATGGTATTATCAAAATATAAAAGATGAACGTCTTGGCAAAATAGGCCGATTTTTCCGTTCGTGGCTCTGGTCCTTTACTTGAAATCATGTGAAGTTTCTGACATGAATTGCATGTAAAGTCTATTTTGTATGGAGGTTACAAAGGAAAATTTATGTAAATCTATGTGAAGTAAATTTATATGAAATTCATGTGAGTTTTTTTTCACATAAATTTTATTTAAAATGTATATGAATTTCACATGAATTTTCATGTGATATATACATGATGCTCGTTTTATATGAATTCTAGATTGGTGGATGATATTCTGTCATAGACCATTTGAACCATCCAACCAAAGATTGTACTCTATGTCTTCCGAAAAGGAAGTAACCGGATGTGACAGTTTTACCGAATTGAAGCGGCGGGTATTGCATGCAAGCAGGAGATGCTTACTCTTCCTGGGCACCTGGTCGCACTCCCATATCGGGAGTTTGCTTCTTTTCATGTGGCGGAGGTTATTGTTTGTTTGCTTTGGTTCCTGTTTTATCCTGATCCTGTATGCCTTCGGTTTCTGATTTTCTGAATTATAGATTTTGTGCTGTATACAAGGATATGGTCATTATCCATATTTGTCATTTCATATGAGGCACAATTAGCTGTTTAGATAGTTCTTAACCTAGCACAGTACCTCCGGTCAGTGCTGTTTTGGTCATTAATCTTACTCAACTACTAAATCGACCCAACAGGAAATTTGCAAAAAAAAAATAAAAAAAAAAATACAGAATTCATATTCATAAAATTAAACCAGAGAGGGCTATTAAACCATACTGCTGTGTCAGAAAATCACTTCGGCATTTAATGGACATTTTTCGTGTTTACGGGCTTCAAATTTCGCAATTCGAAGGGACTTTATCACTTAAGCAAAATGTTGATTTATTCCAATGAATTAAGGGTACTTCGTGTGTTGAATTTATTTGTTTTCATGTTAAAAATGCTTTTAAAGCTCTTCAGTGTCAGTTCGCCATTGTGTGATCAGATTTTACTTTTCTAATCGCACCTGATTTCTTTTAAATGGCCCCTAATGTACAAGATCATAAGTGCGAAGTCCAAAGTACGTCAACTTGAAATAATGTCTTAGAGATTACCGCCAATGATGATAAACTATCCGAAACACGTGTAAGGACAATTTGATTGGTTTGAAATAATCTTCAATTTGAATTGAATTTTAGGGCGTTTAACATTTATGCAACTTGGTAAGTGTCACTGCTGGTGGACCAGGAATCTTCGAGGGCACTTTTAGCCAAGTTACATCAACTTCGGTCGTTCATTTTTTCAAGTCATTTCAAAATTTCTTGATATTTTTAAAATGTGGGTCCTATATTACACCATATAACTCCGATCGTGCTACGTCTCTCGGTACTTTTTATCGACATACCAACTTTCACACTCTTAGGACATATTACATTGTTTAGTTTGAGGATCAATGAGGAGGGTAAAGTACCCGAAACATGCATGTCTTATCCATGCTGCAAATGTATCTGTTCTTAAATGATACCATTGAATTTGAAGTCGTTTAACGCATTATCTATAAATTGATTAAATAAACAAAATTCAAAACATCAGACTAGAGGGTGCTACTAAAATAAATTTTGGCAGTGTCTAAAAATAACTTTGGCTGTAGGCTCTATTTGAAGCAAAATACCCCATTGGAGTTTCTCTGCGCCGAAATAGAGAAACATTCTTACGTCGTTTTGTTAATGATTAGAGAAGTTTTAAAATTTTATTGAAGAGGTTGCCAATCATGACTATGCTTATCTTGTGATGTTTCACCCCTTTGTGAATATGAAAAATAAGACATTGTTCAAGATACAGTGTCACTGAAAATAAATTTTATTGAAAACATCAAGAGGAGAAATAAGGATTTTATTTGAAAATATGCGGTAACGACCATAGAATTGTCGAATTTGCAAAATAAAATTAACATTAACCTCTGAAGAAGTTTACAGGTGGCTTATCGTGGTCGTCCGAGACATATTCTAACTCGTTCCCGAGTAAGCTAAAGGGACATAGCGATAGCCTAGCTTTAGAATTTGTACAGAACTATCGGTGCCTACGCTAACGGAACCACTACATCCGTCTCTCCTTCTTTGAGGGTGTACCCCGCTGCGTGACCTTTTCCCCTCTAACCCTGGTAAGGTTCTGCCTCCTGTAGATTGACCATCAAACATCCACCAATTGTGAATAATCGTCGCCAATAGAGTAATTTGTAGGTGCCCGGTCCGGGACTCGAACTCCGGCCGTCCAGGCCTTAGTCTGACTCGTTCCCGAGTGAGCTAAAGGACATCTCGATAGCTCAGTCTTAGAACTTGTTCTTGACTATTGGTACTTGCGCTACCGGAAGCCACTACACCCCTATCTTAAAAACTAATTGTAGGTGGCGCTACTGGAATAAATAAGAGCTGCGCACCTCAAATTTCAAAGGCTATAACTATGCGTCAGATTCGCCTGGAAATTTAAATGAGAATGTATACTATCATATGGAAAGATTTTCCATTACAGAATTCGTAAAATTAATTATTTTTCAGGGACACCGTACCTTTAACATATTGCGGATATAATGTTTTCAGTATTGATTCACCCTTCATTCAATGGGGACAGAATGTCAAGAAAATGTCGTTACCTTACCCCCCCCCCCCTTTTTTTTTGCATGACGGCAAATAAACATCTTCATGTCATGTTAGAAAGCTCAGAATGTCCGTGTCAATAATATTTTTTTCGGTATGAAATCGCTTATCAAATTTAAACAGCGCTAAACGCGCCCCATTTAGTCAGCTATTATGAACTATTACCATTTTTACAACTGACCTTAAAAAAGAGAAGATAACCAATTTGACAGTCATTTGAACCTTTCAATACCTTCCAGAAGTGATTCATTTTCATTATCATTTCAGATGATTATATTAGTAGAGCAACCAAGTCGCTAAATTTGAAATTTTAATCAACCCACCTAACACAGGGCCAATTTTTATATTAAACGAAAGAATATAACATGGGGCATCAGATTTGACCTGTCGTAAAAAATTCGTATGGTCAGAATTACTGTAAATTCAGATAAAAGCGGAAAATAAGTAAAATTCAAAATCATAGATATTTTAACAAAAATTATCATCCTTTAATAAATGAAAAGTCAAACTGACCGAAATCAAAGTCAATATGGTAATTGACGTCAAAAGGAAATTTTTTGGATCAAATTGAATTTTCTAATTTCAACTTCATGGATGAATTAGCACATATTCTAAGATAATTTGGTAAAATTGAAATTTTCAATTCTTTCTCTTCAATATTGAGAATGTTAATTCGAAGATAAAAATTAACATACGGAAATAATATTTTGATATGTGAATGTGTTTTTAGGAAAGTTTGATAGAAATCGATTGAAAAACTTAGGAGTACCAGGCAAATAAAGTGCCCCACCCCCAATTTCGTTATTAGCGATTCATTGCAATATAAACTAGGAGATGTTTTCTCGATAATACGGAGTACGGCTAAATTAAGTTTTAACATGTAATAATAATGAATGAAAAGTATCGCTTTATTTCAAAGAAGACGAAAAATTTACATCAATAAATTTGAAAAGTAATTTTCTTTTATGTACTATCTATGTTCTGGTAATTTCAAACATTGTGATATGGACACATTTTGTCAGCCGAATATTAGAAATAATTAAGTATAACAAAGATTTTATGATCATATGCAATGCATTTTAGTTCCACAAGTAAGTAGCGTAGCTGCCTATACGACCCCATCACATTCAGGCAATCATGGCATTTTCTTTCTCTGTTTGACCTTGTGACAACAGTTGTCGCTAAAACGTAGCTTAAAGGCATCGTTCTACAGGTATTATCGTAGCAAACTGACCTGACTGGACGGAGCTTATTTTCACCTTGTCATCGGAAGAGTTTGATAAGAGCCATACAAATTTACATGTTATGAGTATTTACTCTAACTACGATGTGCAATTCATCATCTATCTACCCTAAAATTGTATCAATTCGTCTCAATTGCTTGATTGAATTAGCTCCGCCCGGTCAGGTTAGTTTGCTACGACAATAGATGATAAGGGGGATAGCCTCTGGTTTCTAGTTTCGGTTCTCTAGTTTCTGATTGGTTGATCGTTGATGGCCATATCAACAGTTTGTTTTTTATTGTCTGTTTATTGATTTTCATGCTTCATCTTGTCTACAATGGACTTTTTTTTAATTTCTCTGCAATTGTTTCTATATAAATGAAACGGAAAAGATACAGACAAAAAGTGAACATCAAACAACCACATTTACAAGAATTAAAGATGCTCACATAAAACTATCAACCGAGAAGCAAATCTTTAGCAATATTGAAATAGAAATGACCACACAATAAAGGGTGCTCTTTTCTCTGAGGTCTCACGCTGAGCTGTCAACATATCAGTTTTGTCGTTATAAAAGTTTGATTTTACTATGTTGTATCGCATCTTTGACTCTTTAATACATGTACATGTTGAAGATCAATGCTTTGCTGTTGGAATAGTTTCTTCTTAGACACATTTCATCGACTATTCTTTGCGTCATACATTTCACACTTTTTCAATTTTATTTCTTTGTTCGGAGCTCTTTGGGAAATACGGCCATTGACGCGCCAACATTATATGCTCCTGTTGCGGCGAATTTTTCGTTATCAACAGACGGTTCCTCTTCGTGATATAGCCTTTTATTTGATGTATTGTAGACGTATGTAGGAACTGCCAAATTAGATTACCAATATTACATATGACAATGTGGTGTTTGTGCTTATGTACAGCATAAGGAATTAAAGCCCCCCCCCCCCCCCCCCCCGTTACCCTTGAAGACTTTCCATTGGATCTCACGGAGACATCAAAGGAGTTTTCTGACTCAGTATATCTGTAAAAGCATCGACTTGATTTTGTAACAGTTACAAATCTGAACGAAGAGTAAGTGCGGATGCTAAAAGGGATAAATTGCACAACGTTTACCCAAGGCATATCGTTATGTTTAAAACACAGATAACGAAGAGCCCAAACTCTGACCAATGTACTTTACATGTATATTCGCATCTCTGTGGTACTAAAATAAACGTCAAAATATACTTTTCATAATTTTATATGAACTTAATGCATTTTTCTTCAATTCACGTATTTTCATTTCAACTTGTCACGAATGGGTTTCCATACACGGTCTTACCACGACATATTAAAAAAATGTATTTTTCATTAATTTTTAAACAGTATGACGTAATTCCAATTTCTGCATTTAACTTTTATTTAAAATATGTATGTATACCGGTTGATAGGTACGATTTGATAGAAACTGTAACACGTGGTCGACCGAATTTTTATCTACGGAAACTAATTTGTGAAATGTCGCTTAAATCAAAAGTTTATACGCTTTAGGTTTTTTACATTTATTTATAGCCCCTTAGAAAAATGATCAATATAAAGGCATTGGAAATAATAAACATATATTTGTCGATATGTTTCGAGACAAAAATTTAGTCTCTGTGCTTTAGAGAAAATATTAGCACGGATTCTTCATATTTCATAGAAATTTGCATAAAACTGCAATTTTTTGAGAGAGGAGAAAATATTCTTCCTCCAAAACAATTATATATCATGTGTACATATCTAATGCATTAATTCGACGACTTTCTAAACAAAAAAGAACAAAATATAGGAATACCGAGGATATAAACGATAAATATTTCGCTTTAATTTTTCACGATTTTATCGCTTTTTACCCAATTTAAACAAAATCTGACCGTGGCATATTCTTTACGACAGCTCTATTTGAAAGCAGGGGTATTCAGCAAAAAGTTCAGACCAAATTCAGGCCTGTGTTAGGTGTGTTGATTAAACTCGAAAACTAAGCTTTTTTTTCAATTTGTCGCTCTACTATATTGATATTCAATTTCAAAGTCTTCAAATTTACTACCCACCATTTTTTTCTCTTCTGAGCTTTTGAATGCATGAAAAGTTGCAATATATTGATCAATTTTCTAAGAATATTTTTACAATTTTTTCATGTGTAAAAAAGGCCTTTTTTTAAAGAAAAATTGCAAAATTTTATACATAAAAGATTTAGCCCAAAAATTTACTTGAATGATAGCAGAATCATATTTAATCTGTAGATTTTCAAACCAATGAAACAAAAATCTTCACTTCTTTGAAAACAAGAGAGATGTATCGGGTGGGTACTTTTTAAAGGTGGGTAGTGTAATTATTCATTTACATTATAATTTCAGATGATTTTCTCCAATAGAGAGGTTGTGATATTACTATTGTTCGCAGCGTACACGTCAGCAGCGCTATTAGGACACAAATACAATGTACCACCGGGTTGTATGGAGGAAGTCATTTTTGATTACGACTCACCAAAAGACAACAGTACCTTAAACAAAGACTGTGTCAAATTTGTATCAGATTCACACAGGAAACTACAACAGTTAATCAATGGTACTGATGACGACATTAACTATATCAGGTCTCTGACCAGGGAAGGAATGGCTTTGCTGTATCCGGGATCCGGACGGGAAAAACGCCAAGCCGCTCTGAGAGCCAGAAGAGAATGTAGATCTCTAAGTAGTGAAGAATGGAGAAGACTAGCCAATGCCATCAGGAGGCTTAAATTTGATCCAGGTGTAAGTAAAACATGTCTAGTTTCTGTTTAAAGGTACGGTGTCCCTAAAAAATAATTTATTTTACAAAGTTTTACAATGCAAAATCTTTCTTTTCATATGAAAGTTTACATTTTTGTTTGCATAAATTCAAATTTGCAGGCAAATCTAACGCATACTTTCGCAGTTATAGCCGTTTGAAAACGTTATTTTGAATTTGGGCTGCGCAGCTCTAATTCATTTCACTGGCGCCACCTACAATGTATTGCGTTTTTACCATAAAGGTATACGGAGATTTCAACAAACAAATTCGACAATATTATGGTCATTACTGCATATTTTCAAACAAAACTTTTATGGTTCCTTTTTTACTCAATCTAGACCCTTCGGAATAAATTTTACGTTTTCATTAAAAATTATTTTCAGGGACAATAATCTTTAAGAGCTGACCCGGGTCGTACATATTTTCGTACCTTCGTGAAAACGATATCGATATTTCAAGTCACTGATTACCACAGAACGCCAAGCCGTTCTGAGAGTCAGATGAGACAGAAGATAGATCTCTAGGTAGTATAGATAAAGAATATTATAATCGTCCCAAGAGTCAAGACAATTTGGCATGCCTTTTGAAAATCTGAAACGTACACGAAATCTATATATCAGATAATGAACCAAGAATTAACAAATAGAATGAACAGATACTGAGCTGTAAATGGAGCATTTACATAAACGTGTAGACACCTACGTAATCGATCCTAGATATATGCAAAACCAATTTTATTCCCTGATATGAAATATTGAAAGAAATGTGTTGCATTCCGGAATGGAAAAGTTCGTGACGTCACAAAGTATAAGCTGTTCTTACCTACAATGTAAACGTCTTCAAATTTGAATTGAATCTTCAAATTGAATTCAAACTGAACTTGCTGTGACCTAAATGTTAATTTATCGCTTTTCATGGAAAACGCGATTTCAGAAAACAAAAATTAAACGGACAATGTTGGTGCATAAATATAGAATAAGTGTAATCTTTTTTGTTTTGTTGTGGGTATGCAATAATGAGGACATGCTTCTACTCTTTACCTTCTTGAAGAAAATTTCAAACCAGTTTTTACGCACTAGACATTTCAGTAGCGCTCTCTGGTTTTCTTTTTTTTTTTAAACAAATTTGTTAATTTACTATACAGAGTGCGCGTCTCCACATTTCATGTAGGTCGATTCAGTAGCATGACAAATATGGATAATGACCATATCAATGTATACAGCACAAAATCGATAATTCAGAAAATCAGAAACCGAAGGCATACAAAATCAGGATAAAACAGGAACCAAAACAAACAAACAAAAACCTCCACCATATGAAAAGAAGCGAACTCCCGATATTGGAGTGAGACCAGGTGCCCAGGAAGAGTAAGCATCTCCTGCTTGCATGCTGATTTTATTTGATTTTATTTGAATAACAAGCATCTCCTGCTTGCATATTCAAATAAAATCTATGTCCAATATAGCACTGCAATAATACGGAAGTATTTCTATACCATCTTGAAGACACATTTTGCATTAGACATGCTTCTAGTCAAAATGATTTTCAGGAGCCGCCAAAATTCATTTCAGTTGCGCCCTCTGGTTTTCTTTTTTTTTTAAATTCTAATTGTGTGTATTTACAGAGAGTGCGCGGCCTGTAGGGTAGATTAAGAAGCATATCCAAATTAAATCTATGTTCAAAATAGCGTTGGAGGGATCGTGATAAGATGTTAACCTCCTTTGATTCCGATGATGTTTATGGTTGAAATGACCGAAATAGCAATGAAATATTTCTGATGTCAAATTAAGAAAGGGCCTAAACAACAGCAAATGCACTTGGTGTGTTGTATACCCCTAAGAACACACGTATTATCTGTAAACAAAACAAACAAGCCACGCTATGTCTTTGTTTTGGCCCATTATCAATTTGACATCATTTTTTTTTTTGCTATTTCGGGAACTTGCCATTTCATCGACAAATATCATCGAAATTAAAGCAGTAAAATCTCAGCACCATTCCTCCAATGCTATTTTGAACATAGATTTTATTTTGATATGCTACGGAATCGACCCTACAGGAAATTTGGAGCCGCACACTCTCTGTTAATTAAATGCACAAATTTTAATTCTAAAAAAGGAGAGGGCGCTAACTAAATGACCTAGGGGGCTTATAAAAACACTTTGGCTGGAAGCATCACTGATGAGGATTTGATATCCAAAACACATGTCTGGTGCATGGAAACCATTACAATCACGTGACAAAAAATTCCCTGTATTCGATGTCCAGGTTTTGCATATTTTTTTTTCAGTTTTGATTTAAATCTGTATCGGAGTATTCAAAATCCAGCACAAAATATTAAAGAATTAATAATACATAGACACGATAATCTCATAATGATAAAGTGTTAGCACGTTATTTAAGTCCGTTTTTCTTTTTTATGGTCTTAATTTCTGTGACAAATCTTCTTATTTTCTCTCGACTTCTTCAAAATAACTTCCTGAATTTGTCATTCATTTGACCATGCACATAGTAAGTTGAACGTCCATATTGATTTTGCGGCACTGCATAATTCAAAAGATAAGTTATTGCCTTTTCGGAAAACGGCTTGGAGAATCGAAGATTTTGAGACACATCCTCTTATCCCATTACTTGTCTTTGAACATTCGAAGTAGCTTGAACTACTTTCTGTGCAACTCGCTTTGGAAACTGGATAAACACAATGTTGATAACTTTGTCTTTCAAAAATTAAAATAAAATTTATATCATTGAATAGATCTCGCTTTGTCGTAAATTTTGGTACATGTAACAGGATTGAGGGTTTATGCAAACATATAATACAGGCAAAATAAATTTAAGATGGGGCGTTTTCAATGTCAAATTTCAGCGTTATTTTGCCAAGTGTAACATTGTGCCTATGCAGAGGGTCACGACGTCACGGAAAAAAATAGCATTGGAAATGGTCCATCGAAAACTTGTTTTGTCTGTAAAGTTTCATTACGAGCTGTGTACTGACTAACCTATAACTTATTCCAAAATTAACGACTAAGCAAGATTCACTGGATAGTATCAATTTTATTTTAAATTTTTCATGATAAAATAGTGTAATGTTTAATGTCTTCAAATCCATTAGCATCATTTTAGAGCAGATAAATTTACAGCAAGCACCAGACATACACGTTTCGGGTATTTAGCCCTCAATCTAAACAATGTAATATGGCCAAAATTTGTGAAAATTATGTCTTAAATATACCGAAAGACATAACAAGATGGCTGCAATATGATGCTACAGGACCAAGATTTTAGAAATTTAATACATTTTTATATACAGAAATTTTCAAATATGTTGAAAGAAACGACCAACCAAAATTGACTGAACTTGGCTACATGTGCCCCTTGGACTCCTGGTCCACGAGCAGTGGCACTCACCAAGTGGTATAAATGTTTAACGTCTTCAGATTCATTAGCATCATTTTAGAGCAGATAAATTAACAGCATGGACCAGACATGCACGTTTCGGGTATTTAACCCTCGTCAGTGATCCTCAATCTAAACATTGTAATATGGCCAAAATTTGTGAAAATTATGTCCTAAATATACCGAAAGACGTAGCAAGATGGCTCGATTTTGATGCTACAGGAACCAGGTTTTAGAAATTTGAGATAATTTTGTATACAGAAATTTTCAAATATGTTTGAAGAAACGACCAACCGAAATTGATTGAACTTGGCTACACGTGCCCTCGTGATAAATCACGTTTATCCAGTTTCCAAGGTGAGTCGCGCGGACAGTAAATCGTCATGACTCAAAGTTATCTCGACGATTTGAAAAAAAAAATGCATCTAAGACTGAAATTGCTTTTACGTTAACATATTGGATGTAATAAGTTTTCTCAACAGAAAATGTATTTTGAGAACAAAATTTGATCTCCACCATCCTTTCAAAACTCTCTACTGCTTATGTCGAGAATGTGAAGTGATTACATTTCGTCACGATTATTTAAGGAGGCTCAATAATCGTTTGACGTCATCAGATATCGAGTGCAGTACTTTTATATGTGGCCTTTTTTAGTTTTCGGCCTTCAAACTCCTCAGTAATTCGCTTGTTTCTTGACGGATTTCGACATGTTTGGTATCGATGGAAACAGAAAATTATCATCTACAATTTGAGTGTAATAAATATTTAGTCAAATGTATCGTTTAATTTACATATACAAAAATATCCCGTCAGAGAGACACCCTGGCTAACGCCGTAAACGTATCGTTTTTAGAACGTCACCGGCGGAAATTCAACCGCCTGTTGCCTTTGAACAAATTCAAGATGGTAAACTTAAGTTCATGATAAAACAAGATATTTCTTGGAGATTTTAGCGATATCATAGATAAGATATTTCAAGTTTGGTTTCTCTTATAATCTTTGGTTTAAAGATTTTTTCTTCAATTTTGTCAACTTTCGTACTTTGCAATAAGATGTTATCGAATAAAGTTCCCCTATTTGAAAGATTTAAGCGAATGAATTTTAGTTTTAAGCCTGCTTTGTTCAAGTATATATCCATTTCACAGAAAACTGCACGCATTATCGAGAACGAGGGAGGGGATTGACGTCCACTTATTGACCTTGAATGTCAAAATGTTTAAAAACGCTTCCGTTTACTTTAGTTCTATTTCTTTCATATATATTTCCGTATCTCTTAATAGATTGATGGAATCAGATATGAAATTTTGAACAAAACAATTTTTTCAGCTTTGACTTTTTTTAACTTTGTTTGACAAAACTCATTTAACTGACACTAACAAAACATGAAAGGTGAGTTTATAAAAGAAAAGGTCAAATAACGCTTTGTCAAGGATATTTAGAAGTACACATGTTACTTTCCTTTTCTTGTTTTTTTTTTTTTTTTTTGACAATTCATTTGTAAACTTGTTTATTCTTATTTGATTTCGATGTTAAATGATAATTGTGTAAGTATTCTTCCTTGTATCAGAATTTGAAACTTTCACTGAATGTTGGGAAAGAATAATCTCGACTCGTAGTGTCTGATTTTTAGCTCACCTGAGCTATTGTCATGTCGTCCGTCCGGCATAAACCAAGTAGATTTTTACAATATGGAAACGAGGTAAAACGGAATGTCTTATACTTTTATTAAAAGATTGGAGTCTGATCTTGAAAAATATGTCAATTTTATCAGTTTTTGACAAATATTTTCATCGTTATATCGTCAACTAAGGGAACAGGGCATTTTAATTTGACTTGTTGCAAATTGTTACAAAATCGTTACTATGACAACCAAATGTTTTAAATCAGAATGAACGATAACATGTACTTTTTTATATTTCTTTTCGAAGGACAGAGTTTGTCGTTGAGAAATATGTAAAAGAAAATAACTTCTGACAAAGACTTCTTATCACTTTGATGTCAAATAAGGGTACTGAGTACTTTTTTTAGATTCTAATTTTGGGTTGGGGGTACCCAAAATGTACTTTTCTGGAACAGTTTTAGCTATTTCACTCTTTGAAAGCATTATCTATAAAGAAATATACATATTTGATGATATTATGGTGAAAATGATCACAAGAATGGTTTCAATCTGGAATCATTATCAATATATCATGTTTTTATCTATCAAAATTCATTGTTTTGCGACATATCTTGGGGTTGGTTTACATATGTATATTCAGAGGACCACTGGTCAGTCAAATGGTCGATAATATGTAATCTTAATTTCAAATATAAATCATCAGATATCAATGATAGATAAACAGAATATTTTTTTCTCCTCAGACAAAGAATTCTTGGATTATTGAGCCACCTTAAGACAACATCATCAGAAAAAAGTCAAACGTTATGCCACTTTGAATAGTGATCAATGTTTAAGTACGTTATATACCTCAAACAATAAATTGTTTTGGCGTATATCAAATACATACTAGTATACATTTGACCCTCTGCATTTCAATTATAACTTTGACTCAATTCCTTGAATTCATGACATGCATTTTATGCTAAAAGAAGGGAGGAGATCTCCAACAAGACCCCGTTGCTAAAGCATCATGGTACATAACCCATTGATTTTTAGAAAAATTATTTTCCAACATATATATATATATACATATGACTTATACATTTCCAGAATCGCTTTGACACAATGGCTCGAATCCACGCCATGCCAGCAGTGATAGCCAACGCGCATGACGGGTCCAGTATCTTAGGGTGGCATCGGGTATTCCTTTACTTGTAAGTATCCGTGTATGTCGTCCATTAATTATATAATACCTGCGCACTCATAAAGCTGTGCTGTATGGCATAGCTTCCTGGCGTTAAGTCCCTGTCACACTGTGGCGAATTGGAGCTACAAGTTTTGTACGAGTGCTGGCGAATTATACAACTCGACGAAATTTCCCCGAGTGAGTCTTGACTTTTTGTGATTACGATATGACCTCGATATTTGTTCAAGATCTCTACGAGAACAGTACGACACTTGGCGATACTCTACGACTTGTACACGACATCTCGACAAACAAAGACTTTAGTACTAGAAGTTAAGAGTTAAATACGAGTTTATACGAGATGTGGCGATATGCCTACGAGTTAAGCATGAGTTATGACGAGCTGAGTACGAGAAGTGTACGAGTTATGTCAACACATTATGAATCTGATATAAATGTGTGTTTTAGTCTATTTTAGCTCACCCGATTTGAAAGTCCTTGACAGGGATTGGTATTGTTAGCATTTCGACCGTCGACAAGATGTCTTCCTTTTGTATTATTGTCGACTCACGTTTTCTTCCTCATGACTGCTAAAAATTATCTTCTTGTGGACGGTGCAAAATCTGTTGAAAACATATCTTCTACAATCGCATATTTAAGATTGTTATATTCCAGAGCCTTGAATGTTAAACGTCTTTAAATTCAATAGCATCATTTAAAACCTGATAAATTTACAGCATGGATTAGACATCCACGTTTCGGGTACGAAACCCTCGTCAGTGATCCTCAGTCTAAGCAATGTTATATGGCCAAAATGTACGAAAATCATTATATCCAAAAATGTACCAAAAGATGTAGCAGAATGGATGGGATATGATGCTAAGTTGATCAAAATTGGCTACATGTGTCCTCAGAGACTCTTGGTCCACCAGCAGTGACACTCACCAAGTAGTTCAAATGTTAAACGTCATTAAATTCAATAGCATCATATGTGCATTAGAAAAAGGTCTTGAAAACAGAAATTTCATCAAATTTGCTAAGAGGCCATACCTTCTGTAAGAAGAGGTAAATCAAACCCAACTTTAACTTAATCTGTATCATGCTATAATATATCTTACATACCAAAATCAGCTCAATATCTACAACGTTACAGCCAAGCGAAGTCAAGAAACTGAGAATTTCATGGCATTTGATTAGTCAACGGGCCAAAAAACAAACTCAAGCTTGAATTGTATAATACCAAGATGTATTGACATATAATTTTGTTTTTTTAAGTATCTGCGAAAACATGGGAAACCAACGGAAAACTGAGAAATTCATAAAACTTGTTAGGTCCAAGGGCCATAACTCCTCTAAGAATGGGTAAATCTAATTGAAACACGAACTTGATCTGTCTCATATTGACATATATTTGCATACCAAAAATATTTTCAAAATCCGCAATACCGTGGAATAAAAGTCCGGTAAACTGAGAATTTCATGAAACTTGCTAAGTCCAGGGGTCATAACTCCTGTAAAAATAGGTCAATCAAAACAACGCAGCTACGTTAAGGCACTCCTCAGAAATGACGTCTCCAAACATGGCGCGAAATGACGTCAACCTTAGACTTTGACGTCATCAACACGAAGTATATTGTCGTTTGCAAATTTTGATACTCTTTATTGTCATTTATCTCCGAGTTAGATCTTTATACATAGTTGATTTTTTTGCCGAATATGATATAGCTTTTATGTATAGTAAAAATACTTAATTGGCATAACGTATTATACGAATATTTGATGAAAATGCTTGCCTAGCAACCATGTGCGGATGTTACTCAAAGTCTTAGAAAAGCTTGAAGGCTTCATGAATTCTATTTTAAAATAGATGATTCGTTTTTTAAACTGACGTTAAACTAACTGAGGATACAGCCTTTCAATCTAAACAAAGTGGAAGCAAGGAAATAGTTATGATAAGACCATACATGTAATAAATTCTCTTTAAAGGCCTAATTTTAAAAGGGGAGAGATATCCTACCGACAACAAATTAAAAAAGGTTTAAAAAATTAAAATGCGGTGATGTTGGTCTATTCTGGAAGTTACTTAGAAAGGTGGCGTGCGTAACATTCAGATTGGACTTTGTCAATTATGAATAATTGTACGACATGCATTTTCTTTGTGGTATTCTTAATAATTAGAATAAAAAGAATAATGATATAGAATTTTCACGTCTCCCTTTTTTTTTTTTTTTTTTTTTTTTTTGCTTTTTTGTTGTTGTCTCTCTCTCTTTCTTAGACAACGTAAATTGAATATCACAAGCTAAAATGAAAATAATTAATTATAATTTATATGTTAATAACGAAATGTTACAGAATAAATGTACTCTTTCTGAATATAACATATTCTATCTATACTGTACAAAGCTCTTTTGATAAATATAAGCATATACAATATGCGGAAACAATGCCTATTGATATCATGGTGCTTCTCACTGAGTCAACAATTTAAAAAACGTAAGAAATTTGAAAATTAAAATGTACCTGCCGTCAGGATCGAACTCGCGATCTTTGACTTTGCACTTCTGCGTCCTTACCACTATGCCACCGCATCTTTCCGTGCAATGGACGAAATTTTAAAATACATTTCACTGTTTGCCAAAGATTTAATCTTTTCACTTTTATTATTAAAATACGATGAAATATTTCTCAATTAAACAACATAGTATTTATTTCATCTTCTCAGGTAAATATTTGTGTTTAAAGGCCACAAAACGGCGAGAACGAAATCGGCGAATTAGTCCTTGATTGTTATAAACTACGAGTTGCTTCCCTTCGCTAGTCACATATACGTTTGAAAAAGATATCGTCGTAGGGTGATGGTATGAAATTGCATGGCGCAGGCTGAAATTATGTACAATGCTATGTGTTGGGGTCGCGTTAAACTAGTCCAATAGATGGTTGTACTTCATGATCTAATTAGGCACTTTTTCGATTCTATCTATGACTATTTTAAATGTATGACAATGCCGGTAGTTTAGTGCTGTTCTAGTCATTCTTTAGATAAAAATCGTCTTTTATTCCAAAAATATGAAAAAAGAAAAGTGCGCATTTTGAACTCATAAATGGCAATACCAAAAAGGTATTTTGGTACTAAGCATAGGACTGTTATTGCAGGAATGGCATTGCCAGCTCGTTTTATACAAAACATTGTTCATGTTATAAATAGTTGTAACGTGACATGTGATGTGACACATGACATCACTATTGGCTGAATGTGTAGTACAAGCTTAGTGTTAAACACTGATACCAAATACATAAAGAGATTCTATTGGAGGATGTCCTTTTTTCATGATTGAAAATGTCTTTTAAAAATGATACGAATATTGCAACGTAAAAACGAGGAGTGCCTTAACGTAGCTGCGAAAACTCAAACAGGATCTGTATCGTACTAAGATGTATTTACATATAAAAAATCATTTCAATATCTGCTTAAACTTGAAAGAAAAGTCCAGAAAACTGAGAAATTCATAAAATTTGTCCTAGGGCCATAACTCTCGTAAAAATAGGTCAATCGGGACTTAATTCAAAGTTGATCTGCATCACATTGAGATATACTTATATACATAAAATGAGTCCAATATATGCATTGACAGCGAAAAAAACTAGAAAACTAAAGTGTAACGGACAGACGGACGGACGGACGAAAGGACAGACAAACGGGGTGGAAACTATAAGTCCCCTCCGGCGAGCCGGTAGGGGACTAATAAACAGACAGACAAAGGGACAGGCCACACACTTTATGTTACAGAATATCTGATTATAGATGCGATAAAGAAGATCCTGAGGACAATCTCAACAGCACTCCCAATAGAGCACCAAAATCAGCAAATACGGATCCCTATGCAAGTTAAGGTGGCTCAATAATCCAAGAATTCTTTATCAGAGGAGAAAAAAATATTCTGTTTATTTAACATTGATATCTGATGATTCATATTTGTAATTAAGAATACAAATCATTGACCATTTGACTGACCAGTGGTCCTCTGAATATACACATGTAAACCAATCCCGAGATATGTATCAAAACAATGAATTTTGATAGATAAAAACATGATATATTGATAATGATTCCAGATTGAAACCATTCTTGTGATCATTTTCACCATAATATCATCAAATATGTATATCTCTTTATAGATAATGCTTTTAAAGAGTGAATTAGCTAAAACTGTTCCAGAAAAGTACATTTTGGGTACCCCCCACCCCAAAATTAGAATCTAAAAAAAGTACTCAGTACAATGTACCCTTATTTGACATCAAAGTGATAGGAAGTCTTTGTCAGAAGTTATTTTCTTTTACATATTTCTCAACGACAAACTCTGTCCTTCGAAAAGAAATATAAAAAAGTACATGTTATCGTTCATTCTGATTTAAAATATTTGGTTGTCATAGTAACGATTTTGTAATAATCTGCAACAAGTCACATTAAAATGCCCTGTTCCCTTAGTTGACATTATACCGATGAAAATATTTATTAAAAACTGTTATAACTGACATATTTTTCAAGATCAGATTCTAATCTTTTAACAAAAGTACAAGACTTTCCGATTTACCTCGTTTCCATATTGTAAAAATCTACTTGGTTCATACCGGACGGACGACAGACAAGGGATGGACGGCGCGCTATGACAATGGCTCGGGTGAGTTAAAAATCAGACACTCCGAGTCGAGATTATTCTTTCCCAACATTCAGTGAATGTTTCAAATTCTGATACAAGGAAAAATACTTACACAATTATCATTTATCGTCGAAATTAAATAAGAATAAACAAGTTTACAAATGATTTGTTATAAAAATAAACAAGAAAAGGAAAGTAACATGTGTACTTCTAAATATCCTTGGCAAAGCGTTATTCGACCTTTTCTTTTATAAACTCACCTTTCATGTTTTGTAAGTATCAGCGAAATGAGTTTTGTCCAAAAAAAAAAAAGGTCCAGTTCAAGTCAAAGCTTAAAAAATGTTTTGTTCAAAATTTCATATCTGATTCCATCAATCTATTTAGAGATACGGATATATTTATAAGAGAGATAGAACTAAAGTAAACGGTAGCGTTTTCAAACATTTTGACGTTCAAGGCCAATAAGTGGACGTCAAGCCCCTCCTACGTTCTCAATAATGCGTGCAGTTATCTGTGAAATGGATACATCTTTGAACAAACCAGGGTTAAAACTAAAATTCATTCGCTTAAAATTTTCAAATAGGGAAATTTTATTCGATAACATCTTGTTGAAAAGTACGAAAGTTTACAAAACTGAAGAAAAATTCTTTAAACCAAAGATTATTACAGAAACAAGCGAATTGCGGAGGAGTTTTAAGGCCGAAAACTAACAAAGACCACATATAAAAGTACTGCACTCGATATCTGATGACGTCAAACGATTATTGAGCTTCCTTAAAGGTGGGACCAGGTACCCGGGAGGAGTAAGCTTCTCCTGTTTGACTAGCCGCACCCGACGTCGATGAAAAATGAAAACTACATCTACAAAACATGCATTGTCTAAGGCTATGTCTATATAGAAAGTGCTATGGTTATGGTTAAACTGTCAAACACCGTGCGGGGAACTTTTTTTACGAGCTCGACATGGAAAAGGACATAAGAGTGACATGAATGACACATAACAGAAAACACCGATTTCAATTTTTCTTTCAGATTTGAGAATGCCTTAAGGAGAAAGGTTCCAGGAGTAGTTCTTTGTTATTGGGACTCCACCATTGATTACCTTATACCAGGTACAGGACAAGCGCAGAGTTCGTCATTTTCACATGATATGTTCGGAAATTCTCGCGGGTTAGTCCGCACAGGTCCTTTCGCTAATTTCCCCACCCCATGGGGTCCATTACGTCGGAATTTTGGTGGAGAAGGTGGCTCTCTCATGCGACCACACATTGTAGATATGATTGCTTCAGATCCTAGAATAAGAAGCCATGGACAGATAGTGGATGGGCAAGGCGCCACTGGATTTATAGATTCCATGACAGGCCAGAGGACAAGCCTGGAGGCTGAACACCAAAATGCTCACGTAGCTGTGGGAGCCCTGATGGCGGTCATACCTAACGCGCCTTGGGATCCACTTTTCTATTTCCATCATTGTTACATAGATTATGTTTGGCAGCTTTTCCGTAGAAAACTAAGAAACAGATTAGGAATAGATCCTGCTCGAGATTACCCAGGCCATGGTGGTCCTGCCCATGCGCCCAATGCTCCGCTGCTAGGGCTGATTCCCGGATGGAGAAATATACATGGATACTCAAATGTCTTCACACAGCGAGTTTATAGGTATCATTTCCACCCAGTGTGTGGGAATGGTTGTTCGGGATCCACACGACGATTGATGTACTGTCCCGGAGGCGGATCCCAGTATAGGCGGTGTGTATCTAATACCATGCCCGGAATGGTACAACCACCAGTACTTGGAATAGCTGGTAGATCTACTGCCAGCGAGGGCGAGAAGTTCAAGGCTGGGTATCATGATAGCAGAATTATTGAATAGTAGTACATCGACATATTCGTTTCTCTTTTTTGATATCACCTTGTCTGTTATTTTGTCGTTAATCTGTTTTGTGTTATGCATCATTGACAGAATTAAATAAACTGATAAACACCAAAGACAATCGCAGCTTTTTATGTTGTCAATTTTTTTTTTCAAACTATCACATTGGCAGACCTACATGGTTTCGAGTGCCTAGTGCGTCCGTATCACGGTATGCCAGTTGAGATGTAATCTAAACTTATTGTAAAACCTTATACAAGGATAAGGGATGTTTAAAGCACCACTAGAAAAGATGGGTATCTCCAAAAACCTCTTATCCGCAAACCCCAAAACACCCAAAGCAAACCAAAAAACACCCAAAGCAAACGCACAGAGCAGACATCACAGAATGAGACGAAATAGGGACAAGGAACACGAACTCACATCATAGAAACATGGAATACAAAAGACCACGTGTAAACAAACTTGATCAATGGGCAACTTGTGCTGTTCTTATGACATGCATGCATACACGTGACGTATGTGATTTTATTTCATTTCTATATTTTTGTCACCTTTTCCGATTAAATATTTGAAGCACTATCTTAGATATCTTATTTCATCTCATTATCTAATACCAGGAACATGCAAGATGCATGCAATCAGGAGATCTAAGATGCATGCAATCAGGAGATCTAAGCATCTAAGATGCATGCAATCAGGAGACGCTGGCTCTCCTCGGGCACCTGGTCTCACTTAGTAGTATTGTTCATTTCAGGGTACGCAACCGTTCCGACGGGAATTCGCACGATTTGTATTTGCCTTCTCGACTTTAAAACTGAATAACTGTTAGGTACTTCTTTGATGTTTATTTCTTATCCCTAGCATTTTGCTGTGTGTGAAAATCACAGGAGAGTCAGATTTGTCGAGATATATGTAAAAGAAAGGAGGAAATATCAATACAACTCGGTTGAAGCGCCCACAGCAAAATTCCAAAACAGCAAATGCAAAAAAACAAAAAAACAAAAAAACACACACATCGACAGAAAGAGACGTAAAATGTACAAGGAACACAAATTCACACTATAAAAATATGATTTTAATGCAATGTCGCTATGACGTCAAATTTCATTGATTGTTTGCTCCTTAGTTACGGATGTAAAACGAGAACATACCAGGCTTTGACGTTGCTGACGTCACAATTCGCTTTTAATTTACAAGAATATAGATTGCATTAGAATGGGAATACAACAAGTTTCTGACGTTATGTTTGCTGACGGTAAATGCTGATTTCAAATGTAGCAATGCCTAAAAATGTATATATCAATATCATTAAGAAATAATTTGATACAGAAAGAAAACGATAGGATCTCCAATAAAACATATGTGTGTCTTTAATAGTACACACTGGGTGGGACCAAAGCAGTTTGACTATAGGATTCTTTACTGGCTTTATATTGTTGGACATTTTTTACCGGGACGAACTCCGCACTTCGTACTTCAAACTTCGCACTTTAATTATGATAGAAAATTTTATATGAGGGTTGCCAGTAGTACAGGAAGTTCGATATACCAATTCCATTGAGTATACTGATCAAAAGGTAGATGACTCCGCTTATGAGTTTATATGTGCATGGCAGCTATGCCAGGAAATGTTACAAAATTTCTTGAAATTTCTAAAACGTGGGTCCTGTAGCATCATATCCCACCCATTCTGCTACGTCTTTTGGTACATTTTGGACATAATAAGTTTCATACTTTTTGGCCATATTACATTGTTTAGACTGAGGATCACTGACGAGGGTTTAGTACCCGAAACGTGCATGTCTGGTCCATGCTGTAAATTTATCAGATTTTAAATGATGCTATTGAAGTTAAAGACGTTTAACATTCAGTCATGACGCAAAACAACATCCTTATATGTAAAACAGGTAGGGATGTTAAACATCTTCGAATTCGATTGCATTATTTAAGAACGGATACATTTTCAGCATGGACTAGACATGCACGTTTCGGGTACGTAACCCTCGTTAGTGATCCTCAATCCAAACAACATAATATGGCTACAGA
>VSWD01000001.1:2233474-2264982 GCA_033119305.1 Pinctada imbricata | reverse complement strand
CTCTGCCGGCTGTAGCGAGCTCATACATGTTATCACCCGAGGAGTCCGACCGACATTCAGATAGGACAGGTGGTCGGCGCGCTGTCTTCTCTAAAGAGGTTTGGACAGGGACCGTCATAGAGTCCCGTCGTCACAGTCGGCCAGAGTTTAGTCTTAAGGATGCAATGGTACAAGACTGTAGGTTGGTCCAATACCATGCCGAGTGTCCGTCTAGTGACATTTGGATCATATTCACGGTATAAAAGGCGTTTGATGATTCTGACGCATTTTCCATGGTTATGCTGTCTGCCTTTAATCCTTCTAATTTTGTTTATTATGTCACCATAAAATGCAGGCTGTGAAATACCCAAAGTAATATACTCTGCTGCTTGTATAGGTGCTAACTTTAAAAGAAGCTGACTGCAATTTTTGTAAAATTTCCAAAAAAGTCTTTACAAGTTTATAAAAGCGGAAACCTTTACCTAAACGTTTTTTGGTTATATGTACATTTCTATTATGAAAATCCAAAACAAGAGTGCACGCTCTAGCGTACCGGATGAGCTGTGATATGTTAATGCCGTATGACGGTAGTCTTGGAACGTCACCGTCAAGCCAGGGGAAATTTACTATGTTGAATCAAAAATCATCTCTTTTCTCATAAATACTGGTATGGATTTCTTCGTTTGTAATTTTAATATTTAGGTCCAAAAAATGGTGTTTCTGTATTTTTAACGTTTGATTTGTTGAGTATCAATTCCTGTGGATAAATTTTATCAAAAACAGGATTGTCATTAGTGAGAATATCATCCATGTACCTAGACATTTAAGTAAAGCATTTCAAATCGTCAGATTTTCTGCTCTTTTGAAGATCATGTATACATGTATATATTTAAGAATTTTGAACATTCCAATATGTGACCTTGACCTCATACCTATGACCTTGAAAGCAAAAAAAAAAAATGAAGAAAAAAAATTTCTTCACCTTGCCAGAAGCAGCAAGTGATGGAAAGCATTTGCACTTTGTGACCTTCACCTATGACCTTGAAAATCAATATCAATTACTTTTTATCACATTGTCAAGCAATTATATAAGTGAATGAAGTTTTGTCAATATGAATAAAAACTGAGTCTAGACTGCATGTATACCCAAACGAAAAAATGGAATACGCATTTTAAGCAATCCCATATATGACCTTTGACCTATGATCTTGATAATCAACAGAGTTTTTCCTATAGCCATAAGCAACTGGTCAAAGTTTGGTCAATATCTATTCATAAATAAAGTTTCATAGTAGAACAAAAACTACTTTTCAAATATGCCGAATCTAACAGTGTACATTGAGCCCTGATGAATATATTGTAATGTGTCTTTCGGTATGCTTTTTCGACATAGTAACTTGCATACTTTTTTGGCATATTGCATTGTTTAGATTTGAGGATCACTGACGAGGGCTAAGTACCCGAAACGTGCGTGTCTGGTCCATGTTGCCAATTTATCTGTTCTTAAATGATGCTATTCAATTTGAAGACGTTTACTTTCCTACGGTTATTCTTACGGTTACATCTTTTTGAAAGTCCAATTTCTAAATCTGAAAGATATTTCAAATCAATGTTACGTAATTTGCATGAAAAATATGTCTTCGCGCCTGCAGACAAAGCAGCAAACAACACCATAATTATTTGAAAACGCTACTACAGATCAACTTTAGTTTCGGAACTTTCCTCTACTTATACCGAAAGTGTTCCCAATATTTTGAACAAACATAACAGTGAAATTTCTTCTTTTAACATCCCTATTTCTAAATTGGATCTCCCTACAATATACTGTATACCAAAACTTCACAAGTCTCCTTACAAGTTTCGATACATTGCTAATTCTAGCAACTGCTCAACAACAATTTTGTCTAGAAATTTGACGTCAGCACTCACGGCTATAAAGGAACACGTGGCAAAATACTGTGAAACTGTCATGAACAGGAATGGCGTAAACTTCTTTTGGTCTATTAAAAGTTCAGGGGATGTGATTGACGAAATGAAATCAAGAAATTTTGAAGCAAATACGATATCTTCATACGACTTTTCTAATATGTACAACATGCTTCCTCACGACAAAATAAATGCTCGACTGTCCAAACTCATTAAATGGTGTTTTGATCGAGAGGGGAAAACTTAAATTTGTACTTCTGAATCGAAGGGTTTCTTTTCCGCCACCTATTACAAATCATAAAAATCATGAATATGTGGTGACCTGTGTATTGCCATGTCCTTCCTTTTGGACAATATTTATGTAAGATTTGGTGAGAAACTCTATAAGCAGGTTGTAGGGATTCCAATGGGTACTAATTGTGCGCCTCTTGTTGCAGATTTTTTTACACGTATGAAAAGGAATTTATCCAAAATCTTCAAAAACAAAGAAAAAATGGTGATGTGAAATGCTTCATTGCTACTTCTAGGTACCTCGATGATATTCTTACTATCGACAATCCTGTTTTTGAAAAGTATTAAAATGTTATTTATCCACAAGAATTGATTCTAAACAAGACAAACGTTTCAAACACAGAAACATCATTTTTGGACTTAATTATCACAATTGTTAATGGAGAGATCCATACAAATGTGTATGACAAAAGATATGATTTTGGATTTAACAAAGTAAATTTCCCCTGGCTTGACGGTATTGTTCCTAGATTACCGTCCTATGGTATCTATATTTCACAGCTCATCCGGTATGCTAGAGCATGTACTAATGTTTTGGATATTCATAGTAAAAATTTACAAATTACCGAGAAACTTTTAGGACAAGGTTTTCGCCTTCACAAACTCGTAAAGACTTTATGGACATTTTACAATGATTATTGTCAACTTCTTCTGAAATTCGGACCTATACAGGCAAAGAGTATATTACTTTGGGTATTTCACAACCTGCATTTTATGGTGACATTATTAACAAGATCAAAGATAGACAACATCACTATCGAAAATGCGTCAGAATCATCAATCGCCTTTTATATCGTGGATATGATCATATCATAATGTCACCAGAAGGACACTAGGCTTGGTACTTGACCAATCTACAGTCTTGTACAAGCGCATTCTTAAAACTTGCACTCTGACTGACTGACTGTGAAGACGGAACTCCATGACGGGCCCTGTCCAAACCTCTTTAGAGAAGATAGGGCCCCGACCACCTGTCCTCTCTGAATGTCAGTCGGACTCCTCGGGTGATAACATACATGAGCTCGCGGCGGCAGAGCACGGATTGTATTACGTGCGCCCTCTTTTTATATCTATTTACATATTCATCTGTGTTGCATGGGCCCCGGCGTTTTGCGGTCTTGTTTGTGTGTGGTCGTTTGACAGTGAGGAGGTTTTTTTACACCACAATTGTACGTTCTTCGAGACCTCTGGGTGATCGGAAAAGTTGGAGGGTTGTGCGCACGTAATCCAGGATAACCACACCTGCTGCTATTTCCGTGGCAGATGGCCGTCCTAAGTCGGCACCGGTTGCCCATTGGTCTCGTTCGTTTATGTGTAGTCCTTTGTGTTTGATGTTTCTGTGTTGTGCGTTGACGTTCCTTGTCCCTTATGCGTCTCTTTCCGTGCTTGTCTGCTTTGTGTTTTTGCATTGAGTGTTTTGGGGTTTTGCTGTGGGTGCTACAACCTGGTGTTGTTGGAAATCCCCTCCTTTTTCACAATGTGAAAATAATCTTTATATGATAAAGATATATAAATTATGAAAAAAATTGCACCTATTAATGAATACCCCGGAACTTCAGCTAGAAAATGGGAAAACGCTAGCTGTACCAATTGATTTGAAACCAAATCACCATGCGACAGACGGAGGAAGACAGGGTAAAGAATTATCATCATAGTATCCTGGAGACTGGGCTTAGAGTTGATGAAGTTACCAGATCGTGACCGCCCCCTTGCCATTCTGAAGATGATGATGCTTCAGCTTTATGGTAGCAGTACTAAAGCATAATACCCCAGGAAAATACTGCGGCTTATGGTCCAGCAGTATTGCATCATGGGACACAAGCAGGCATGTCAAGTTATGCAGTCTTCGTTTGTTTATCTCACTGATAAACCTGATCCTTGCATTCCGGCATATCTCTTCCAAGAGTGGAATGTAAGGGAAAACAACAAATATGTCAAGCTTATGTTCTCCAACAAGACTAGTGCAAACATCCTCCACAAGACAGCTGCCCTTCCGTCCATTGACAAGATTGCCAAGAACTACGATGAACAGACAGGAGCACTAGTACGGGTAAAAATACACACTGTCAAAGAAAATGAGAAAGATGTCAAAATCATGATCGACGACTTCCAGAAATTTAAACCATTTGAAAAGAAAGATGGCCGACCTTACAACAAATTTTTATTCATTTCGAAGTCTCCAGTGGAAAAGGTAGATGTGCATATGTTGCAGACATGGTTTGATCGCAACAGACAATTTTGTAACGAATAAATCATTCTCACATTCAATGGCAATGCAGCACAACCAGATTAGATGCATGTTAAACACAAAGAATGACTTCACTTTCTAACATGTGTTGTGCTATGGTAAAGTTGGTAATATGGCACAGAATGTGATGCATGGTAATGACAGTGAATACAATAATATGAAAACGGTATATGGTATAAATGGTGGTCTGAAAATATATACTTGTAATGAGTAATGAAAAGAATTCAGCACTCAACATATTACAAACATGATATGGCAAAAAAATTGATCTACTTCTTTGATGTTTATCTCATAGTCGTCATACAAAATCACAAAACTAAAAAAATACAATATGCAAAATAAAGACAAAAATACATCGATGTACACGTACCCTAAGAAAGGAGCATCATGACATACAGGATCCTGTTGCCCATCACATAGATCCCTACTCTACGTTGGAAAATAAAGAGAAAAATGTTTACATGAACCATCCATAGAAATACTTTTTATTTACATTTTAGATGTTTAATCGTTTCGTAATAACATCTATAGAGTTTATTTTCTGTACATGCACAATCATTCATACATTTTTAACAGCATCAACAATTTTAATTATATTCTCAATGTAGGTATTTTGAAAGCAAGGAAAAGCTTACTTAATGTATTCCTTAGAGTGGAATGTTGTAAAATTCTGAGAGACTTGAATGGTCATTTAATCTGGTCTGAAGTTGGGCATGACCTTGCTTTTTGACTGTGACTTTTTATTCTCAGCATCAAAATATCTGCCCAACATGGCTCTCAGTATATTCTGATGCTTGGGTGTTGGTGGCTCAGCGCTACATGCTGTGACATCTTTTATTGCCATTTGCTTGGATTATTCTTTAACACAGTTGTCACAGCATGGAAATGAATCAGCTTCATCTTTCTGGAACCCAAAGTATTGGAGAAGAAATTCCCGCCTGCAGGGTTTTGTCTGTCGGACAATATTTTCTTACGTTAACACTCGTGTGGGATTTGTTGGCTACCAGGTCAGCACTGTTAAAATATTTAGTTGACTGAGCGGGTAATTTGTCTCGTCCACATCTTCCAATTTCTTGTACAAAGGCTGAAATATTTTGTCAATGTATAAAGTTTATGAAAAAGTATATATAAACAATGCATAGTGTTGCATCCCCTCACACAACATAATAATAATTATGTACATGTACTCACATACACACATGTAGGCAGTAGTCTTAATCCATGGCCAAAACCAATATCACTTCTTCTAGACAAGCTTTCACTTATCATCTCGAATTCTGATGTAACGTATGCAAAACAGGTGCAAACTTTGATGAGGTTCTATGTAAAGCTTCGTGTAGGTGCCCGCTCTGTATTTGTGATATTGATCCTTAAAGGGACGGTGTCCCTGAAAATTAATTAATTTTACACAATTTTGGAATGCATGAATTCTTTTCATATGATAGCATATATACATTCTCATTTGTGTAAATTCAAATTTCAGGCGAAATTAACGCATACAGTCGCAGTTATAGACCTTGAATTTCGGGTGCGCAGCTCTAATTCATTTCACTGGTGCCACCTACAATGTATTGAGTTTTTACAATAGAAGTATATGGAGGTTTAATCATAAAAAAAATCGACAATATTAGGGTCTTTACTGCATATTTTCAAATAAAACTTTTTATGACTCCTTTTTTCCTCTTTCTAGACACTTCGGAATAAATTTTACGTTTTCAATAATATTTATTTTCAGGGACACTGTATCTTTAATCTTGATATCAATCATTTATTTGTAATAATGTCGAAGGGTTCCAACTCTGTACCTTCTTGAAGAAAATCCCAAACCAATTTCGATGCGAAAAAATATTGAAAATGTCAATTGGCAATGACTGTATAAGTTTGATCAACATTGGCTGATTAATGACATCTCAATAACGTATTCAAAGATTTTACCCAATTCCAATCTGTGACCTTGACCTTTGACATGAAAATCAAAATGGTTTTCACTTAAGACATACACAATAAATATGTAAAGTTTGACTAACTTTCATTGCTTCAGCTTGTGAAATTCCATCTCTACTTGGAAGTTTATAAATTTTGTAATCTACAAATCACCTTGACAATAGAACCGAAACTTCTAAAATCACATAGATTAAAAAGTATGGCTCTTGGCGACTTACCCGGTGCACGATATCTTAAGGGGCAGAAAGGGGTGAAAAAAAGGCGTGATAAAGCAACTTAGATGCAAAAATATTGTTTATATGATTCATGATTGAATGCTGAATTTATGAATCTACAAAATTGACACAAAATTTTGTGCAAGTTTCAAGACAATATTTGTTTAAAGGCCAAAGAAACATCACAAAAACGCATAGCCAGGAAATGGCCCCTGACCAGTACTGGTCGAGGACAAGTGGCCACCTATTGCATTTTATGGGGACTTAGGGTTAAAATAATGACATGAAAATTTGTCAGCAGTATTTAACACATATTGTTTACTTGATCAAACAAAAAATTAAGTTTATTCAGTCGCTACATTTGATAGAAAAACATAAGAGAATATCTACGCAAATCTTGGGATTGGGGAAAGGGTAGGAGTATTCAGTCTACGCTAAACTTTTTTTTTTCACATAGGACATTCGGTCAAACAGTTTTTGTCATCACATAGGACCGTAAGCAAATGCATCTGACCGAAAAAAATTAACACATTCTGTAAAGGTATATTACAAGTCATTTTATTTAACCTTTGAAAACATCCTACCCCAACATTTTCCAATTATTTCTTCAGACATACAGTGCATCCTTCAATCAAAGTCATAAATCTCTTGAAAATTCCCCAACCATCTGCACTTGACCTGAAATTTGTTTGAAATTAAAAAAAAACTATTTATTTTACAACGTTTAACAAACAAGTTACACAACTTATATTAATGTCTCACGTTGGCTCAGATGTTGGCGTGAGAGGGTCCAAGGAGCAGGAGGAAACCGGAGTACCCGGAGAAAAGCCCCCTGCAGAGGCCTCTTCAACCATCTACAAATGGGTTGACTTTGACTTTTGGGGTTTTATTGATTTCATGAGATTTTGAGTACGTGGTGCATAAACTGCAAGTCATAACATTCTTGTCCGGGTCGTGCAAAAAGCACGGACGACAGACCTTCCATGATGCAGAAAAACTTTTTGCTGTGTCTGTTTTTCTCGAACATTCATACCCTCTCATCATGTTCAATGTTTAATATTTTCCGTTCCATCGTATTCAATGTTCAATATTTTCCGTTCTAATGGTTTTCACGGGATATCTCCCTCAACATATATAAGTTTATCCATCATTAAGTCATTTGATGTTTGAACAGTTTCCAAAAATTCAAATAAATTCCAATTTTGAATTCATCAATTTTCTTACTTTTTTGCGTTCTTGGGATACATGATGTCGATAAGGGGAGTATAAAATTTGAACCCATATCAGACATTTGGTCCGAAATAACCATTGGTTTGAATCGGACCTGTCGTTTTATTGTCGGACAGGTCCGATGGTCTGAAACTCAGATGCGTTTCGCACAAACTGAGTCCATTAGTGTGGTCATTTGGTTTCACAATTTTTGTGTCGCCTGCGAAGCACAGCGAAACTTAGGGATCACTATGTCCGTTTTCCGTCTGTACGTCCGTCTGTCTGTCTGTCACACTTTGGGTGTCACAGCCCATTACTTTTGATTGGTAAGTGATAGGGCTTTGATATTTCACATATGTATTCCTTATGACAAGACCTTCCTACACATACCATAATTTTTGACCTAGTGACCTTGACTTATACATATTTGACCTACTTTTCAAAAAAAAAAATAAAAAAAGAATTGATATATATTTTGATTGGTAAGTGTTAGGACTTTCATATTTCACATGAGCAATCCTTGTGGCAAGACCTTTCTACACATACCATAATTTTTGGATTTGTGACCTTGACCTAGATATTTGACCTTCTTTTGAAAAAAAGATAAGATTCGCTAGTATATCTTTTGATTGGTAATTGATAGAGCTTTGATATTTCACATGTGTATTGCTTGTAACAATGCTTTTCTACACATACCATAGTTTTTGACCTATTGACCTTGACCTACATATTTGACCTACTTTTCAAGAAAAGTAAAGTTGGCTATATCTTTTGATTAGTAGGTGATAGGGCTTTGATATTTCACATGTATTTTCCTTGTAACAATGCCAGAACGGGTACCATTCTACTTCACAGCCATTTATGTAGCTTTCTGGCGCGAAATACGTGCGATGTACAAATAGAATTCCAAACGGTTAAATTGTCACTATTGAAATAAATGATCCATAGTACCAATTTTGTTGTACCAGGAACGTGTTTCGTCAGTAGTACTTCATGTCAAACAGTTTAAATAAAGCCAAAGTGAATTTTCCTAGCGCCATCTACAGTACAATACAGAACTTATTTATATTTGATCGGAACAAACTCTGAGTCTGAATAGAATGTTCCATGATATAAAAAAAAGAACATGGCAGTTATATTCAACTTAATCGTACTAGAGACAAATTTAAAAATAGTCATCCAACCCCCCCCCCCCCCCCTTTTGTCGTTTTTCACCCGTGGGACATTGTTCCACCCCTCGCTTCAGAATCCAACTTGGCAAGAAAATATGTTTTATCAATATGCATCTTTTGTGAAAGTCCCATCGGACAGCAGATTTATATGTGGACCAATTTACTACCGAAAAAATCGCAAATTTTGCATTTTGAAATTTCAACTTTTCAGGGCAGATTTTACGCCTTATCTAAACAGCTTCTTTCATTTTGAATATTTGGATAATTCAATTCATTTTATTTAATGTATCAAAAGTTCAACCGTTTTGAGGATGATCCCCTTATCTTGCAACACAAAAAGCCATTATCTGTAACATATGCAAAATTTTTTGGTCCACCACTGACAAATTTCGTAATGAAAGAATAATTTTCACAATCTGTATTTTGACATTATACGTCTTTATAGCTTATTTCACCTAAGAAATGCCCAAAGTGGGAAGTATAACCCTCACCATCGTTTTTATAGAATATTGAGTCGGTATCAAAATAAAGTACTCTTTCTTCTAACTTTTCTAAATCTTCCGTGTCCTGCTGTACAAACAACAATATATATGTGCATTGTCCTTGCAAGATTGCATTTCTCCCAACAATAAAAGATCCAGTTGGACTAAACCTATCAAAAATTTTAAAAGCGAAAAAAAGATTGCAGTTCATCATTTCATAAAATTGTTTAAAGTAAGATCGAGGTTTTATTTCATGCATTCCTCCTTTTCCCCTATTTCTATCAAGTTTTAGATAGTAAGTCTGTTAACTGTATTACATTGTCTTCCGTCTGGAAAAAGAAAGAAACCAAAGAACTAATACATAACGTTATTTTTCTTATCGAAGCCATCGACCTTGCGTTTTCCTATCATGTGTTCCTACCATTTTGTCCAGATACAAATAATATTGGACTATTATTCAGTCGTGATAAATACTAACCAATTTATAGACATAGCTGATGAGTTATCTTCTTTTTTGTGATGTCACCTTACAGTGAGGAGTTTTATGTTCAAACAGGAATTGTACGCCCATAAAAACCTCTGTGTATCCGGATAAGTGGGAGGGTTATGCGCACGTAATCCAGATAACCACACCATTTGCTACTAGCAGATTGTCATCCAAAGTCGGGGTTAGGTGCAAGTTGGTCTCCTTCCTTTTATTTATGGTGATAAATCGATTGTTTTGTATGATGTTTGGTGAATATTGTTGTCCTTTATGTGGTTTTTGTCAGTTTTCATCTATGTGTCATTTACTTTTGAGTTTAATCGCATTTAACGTTTAATAGTTGTACTACTGGTTGACCAGGAGTATACGAGGGCACATGTAGCCAAGTTTGATTGACTTCCACCTTCAACGCATTCGAAAATGTCTGTTATCGACATGTCTCGGAATTTATAACATGGGTCCTTTAGCATCATACCCTATCCATCTACTTCGTTTGGTACATTTTTTTGGACATAATAACTGTCACACTCTGGCCATATCACATTTTTAGATTGAGGATAACTGACGAGGGTTTAGTACAAGAAACTTGCATGTCTTGTCCATGCTGCAAATATATCTATCAATATCATCATGCTATTAAATTTGAAGACGCTTAACGGTCAGTAGTCTGTTTCACAAAATACTTACGAATCTTTTTAGGAATGTTCGTAACTTGTATCTTAGTTCTTCTCATAAGCTAAACGTCAAGGTGTTGTGCTTCTAAACATGTCTAAAATCATATTAAGTATGTAGAAATGAAAATAGTGAACATGATATACTGAAAAAAATGAAACTTCATTAGCCTTTTGTTTTATGACGAAAGTTACGGCAATAGTCAGAAATTTTCGTAAGTATTTTTGTGAAACAGGCTGCATATGTGCGAAATGGCGGTGCGGTTTTCTGATAAGGAGCAGATGACGGTGTTATTAGACTAGCATCAATTTGCGGAATTACGGGTAAAATTTCACTAGATTGCGACGGTTGAATAGTTGCATCTTTCAAATTTTCGGATTCGGATCCTGAATTACTGGAAACTACTCTTCTATATTCGATTCGGGATCACATGTCAGAGAGTCATCACTTATTTCTTGTTCAGCAGCGGTTGGTCGTATATACAGACGGTTTCGTCGATATGTAACACCTTTCTGTGATTTCATCGAGGCGTGCGTTCGAACCCAACCGCTGTCATCATTGTGATAAATGACCGATTCAAGGGCGATCGCATAGTCATAAATTATGATAATGTTAAGAAAAGACTCAGCTAAATTTCAGCGCCTAACCTATAAATTACAGATTGATCATGCCAAAACGAACAGTGTATCGAAACTCATATTACATTTAACTGGTACAAAATGGAGAGACTTTGATGATCAAATAGTCAGTGGTACATGTATAAGATAAACTATTATAGTGCCTAACCCTGACATTGTCGCCATAGCACTTTCAATACAGACATAATGTCAGACAGTGCATGAATTTTATATATTTTCATTTCCATGCTTCGTAAACATCGACGGCGGGTGCGGCTAGCCAACAGGGGATGCTTACTCCTCCCGGGCACCTGGTCCCACCTCTAGCTTGCTAGGGGTCCGTCGATGTTTAATTTTGTACTCTATTGTGAGTGCTGTTGAGATTATTGTCAGGATCTTCTTTAAATCATTTGTAAATATCAAAGTAGCGAAACGGACGATGTTTTCTTTTCCAAAATAAAAACCAATTGTTTATATAACGCTTTACATCCATAAATTACCCTTCCTTAGCGAAATTTTACATTTTGCGTAATAAACAGGTAGACAGGTTCGCCTGTGAAGAGAAAACCAACCGGAATTAAGGATACTTGGGTACATGTGCCCTCGTAGACTACAGGTCAATATCAAGCGAGACCGATTTGCAGCCAATTTTAAATTTTCTGAAAACATATAATAAACAGAACACATATTACCTATATATTTAATTACAAACATGAAAATAAAACAAAAGAAGTATAAAATCGTTAGCCGAAAAATCATCTAACCAAGGACATACAAAACCTGCATAAAATCAGAACTAAAGCAAATTAACAGAAAAAGAAAAAAATCTACCACATGAAGAGAAGTGAACTCCCTGCCAAGGATTGAGATCAGGTGCCCAGTAAGAGTGAGCATCTCCTTCTTGCATGCTAAACAAAGGAGGGGATTAACAACACTAGCTTGCAGCACCCGCAGCAAACCCAAAAACACCTTAATGCAAAAACACAAAAGAAGACAAGCACAGAAAGAGACGCATAAGGGGCCAGGAACGTCAACGCACAACACAAAACATCAAACATAAAGGAGTACACATACACCAACGAGACCAATGGGCAACCGGTGCCGACTTGGGACGGCCATCTGCCACGGAAATAGCAGAAGATGTGGTTATCCTGGATTACGCGCGCATAACCCTCCCACTTTTCCGATTACCCAGAGGTCTCGAATGACAATATGGATAATGACCATATCCCTGTATACAGCACAAAATCGATAATTCAGAAAATCAGAAACCGACGGCATACAAAATCAAGATAAAACAGGAACCAAGGCGAACAAACAAAAACATCCACCAAATAAAAAGAAGCGAACTCCCGATATGGGGGTGAGACCAGGTACCCAGGAAGAGTAAGCATCTCCTGCTTGCATGCAACACCCGCAGTTTCAATTCGGTAGAAATGTCACATCCGATTACTTCCGTTTCGGATGACATAGA
Source organism: Pinctada imbricata (assembly GCA_033119305.1). Classification (NCBI taxonomy): domain Eukaryota; kingdom Metazoa; phylum Mollusca; class Bivalvia; order Pterioida; family Pteriidae; genus Pinctada; species Pinctada imbricata. Next base: position 2,252,269 of record VSWD01000001.1, on the reverse strand, counting down.
GTACAATCTTTGGTTGGATGGTTCAAATGGTCTATGACAGAATATCATATCCACCATTTTGGAGATTGGAACATCATAGTGTATGACGAGTTCCCCATATCGACCGTAGAACTTTCTCAGTGACGATGTTAGTCGGTCACAAACATATCCCTGACTGAGAATTTTATCTGCAAAAACGCCTAGCTCTAAGAACGAAATCTGTATATTTGGTACTTGCTCTAGCATTACATTGCTACTCAGAAAGTTTGTAATGCTGAAATTGAAGTCGTCACGTTTGTCATAGAGTAAACATTATGTCCAAATAGGATGCTGAATTATTTGTCCTTGTAGTTTCGTTGACTTCAAGCTCCGAAGGATAGATACTGCTCAGGTAATCCGCGAATTTTGGATTATTGATTGACAACACATCGTCTATGTATCTGTTAGTGAAGTTGAAGTCAGACGCTAAGTATCTTTTCCCTTCAGAAACCAAAGATTGAATGAATTCAGCTTTGTACGAGTAAAGGAAAATGTCAGCAAGGAGTGGGGCACAATTGGTCCCCATTGGAATTCCGACAATTTGCTGGAAGACCTTTCCTCCAAACACCACAAAAATATTGTCGATCAACATCTGAATAATGTCTGTTTCAGTGTCCCTTTATTCAGAATCGGACTTTTCTTTTACAAAGTAGGTTTTGTCATAGTTAACAACAATACATTTTTATTTGCGATTACCGTTCTTACTTGTAAACGCATTACTTATAATTTTGGCGAGTCTTTCTTTCAATTTAGAATGTGGAATTGTTGTGTAAAATGTAGAAAAATTAAAGGCTTTGATCGAATGGACTCTACTATATTGAGTGGATTTAAGATGTTCTAAAAGTTCCTTCGAATTCTTTAAAATCCACATCTGGTTGATACCACTGCGAGAATATACTGTCGAACAATATTTTTGAAGCCCACATTTTATTTCAGATAAAACTTTGGTGAGTAAAATCGATAGAGATTTGTTAGAACATTTTGAGTAACCAGCGATGAAACGTTGTTTGTACGGATTCTTATGCATTTTAAGTATGCAGTATAAGTATGGTAAATCAAAATCTAAATTGTGAGTGTCAAAGCCAAAGGAAGCAAGAGCAGATTTGTGGTTATCTATTATTTCAGAGGCAGAAAGGTTTATTGGGGTGTAAGTGGGATTTCGTACAATTTCGGTGTAAACAACCTCATTCTTAGATGACCACACACAAACAAGACCGCAAAACGCAGGGGCCCAAGCAACACAGATGAATATGTAAATAGGTATAAAAAGAGGGCGTACGTAATACAATTTGTGCTCTGCCGCCGCGAGCTCATGTATTTTATCATCCGAGGAGTCCGACTGAACACCCGCCCGGGGGCTACTGAGAAAGGGTTAAGTTGTGATATTAAAATGGAAGTCGTCACATTTGTCATATAGTGAGGTGCTCATATTATCATGGGCTTCAAAAGACAATATGATATCCAAATAGGACGCTAAATTAACGGTATCTGTGTTTCCTTCACCTTCGAGTTCAACGGAATAATTTGCGCAAAGGTAATTTGAAAATGTTAGATTACTGATGGACAGTAGATCATCAATGTATCTGTACGTGAAGTTGAAGTCCTCAGAGATCAATGATTTAATAACTTCAGCTTCGCATGAGCATAAACATATGTCAGCAAGGAGCGGGGCACATTTGGTTCCCATTGGAATGCTAACAACCTGTTTGGAGACCTTACCTCGAAAGACCACAAAATGTTATATATCAGAAAATTCAACATCTTAATGCCACTTGAATCGGTACAGTATTAATCTGACTATGATTATCTTTTACAATGTAAAATCTGTCGTTATTAACGACAATTAATTAATATTAACGATTACCGTTTTACTCGTGAATGCGTTGTTTATAATTTGTGACAGTCTCTAGGCCTTTCAACCAAATTTCCAAATCCAAGAATATTCTTTTAAAAGTGTTTCACGGCGTTTGAATCTGTGTCTGAATAGCATTAAAGAAGTTTGATTTGATAAAGACATACGAATTTTCGAAAATTAATCAATTTTAAATACCAATTTCTAAATAAAATCTGCTTAAGAAGGGAAACAACTCAAACGGTACTATTTGACAAACACTTGGTTCCCGGGACACCTCTTGATTAACTGAGTTTAACGGGCTCCTTTAAATTATGAAACGCACAAGAAAAGAAATAATGAGTAACGAAACTAAGTAAATGTTTTTTTCTTTGGCAAAGAAAATATTTATACAGAATTTTATAATTTGAAATTCAAAACGTAGAAAAGGAAAGTAACTGGATTATTTACATGTACGTTCGGGTATGGTATCCATGAGTTGAACCTACATACAAATAATTGAAAGGTCCGGTACATTTTCTGTCAGTTTCGTTGTTAGCCCAGGAATACAATGAATAGGATCCAGATTCTTCTCAAGATTTTTTTTTTTAACGGAAAACGAAGTTCACTGACCTCAACTCGAGATGCGAAACGGAAAAGAACTTAAAGAATACATGTAGGTCGATAATGTTCATTAGCTCGAAATGTGCATGGATTTTTTGCTTTGTTTCCATAAATCACTTAAACAAGACATGCACTAAGGTTGGATGGAACACCCCCAACCCCTCCCAATACGTGACATTAAACATTAACGGAGAAAACAGTTATGCCGACCGAACAGAGCTTTTTTAGAGGTAAGGACAAGCTTAATGATAGTTTAGTTTTGTTAATTCACCCGTTCTTTGCATGTACTAAAGAGCGAATTCTTATCATTTTGTGGTAGAAATGTTTTCTAGACTATTGTGCCATGCATAGAAGTATCCTGGTAACTTTTTTTGTGAAAATATCAAATATCTAAATCCCATTGAATAAAAAAATCGATTAGAATTCTGATTATGAAATTTGTACGATTATACTTGTCAACACTGATGAAAATCAATAAATGAAAAAAAAAGTACTCTGAATTGTCTCATGGTAGACAAATAATTCTTTCTGTGGTGTCATCTGCGACTATCTCTCTGATAGGAATGTAGGAAGAACCGCTTTGATGTTTTATTCATTTATATTTCTTTTGTTTTATTTCGCGTTTTGTGCTCATACATCCTTTATGTATCTATTACAGGTTTTTTTTTTGTAGAATAAATCTATTATCTGGAAAGCTATTTCAAATGCACATATCCTTCGATGTTATTTCGTGAGGTGCTGAAGTGATAACTGTCGTCAAAAAATCACTTTTCAGACTGAGTGTAAATGATACAATGTTTCGTAACCGATTTTCATCGATTAAATCGCATCTGATCACCAATCGTTTGTAATCGACGATCCATTATGAAGGCTCAGCCAATTCTTTATTGTCATACCTATGATTTTGAAATAAAATATCTCTTCGATTTTTTGCAAATTTCACGGCGGATTGGATGGGGGTGGTTCACACTATCACCACTATTTGATCGTAAACAAATGCTGAACCGGTAAAATTTATAATTTTTTTTTGTTTCATTTCGTTTCTTTTCATTCCGTTTCTTAGTTTAAAGGCCCCCGAGTTTTACAGATATTATTAAAGATACAGTGTCCCTGAAAATAAATTTTATTGAAAACGTTAAATTTATTCCAAAGGGTCTAGATAGAGGGCAAAATTTTTTGTTGTTGAAAGTATGCAGTAACTAACCAAATATTGTCGATCTTTAAATAAGTACATCTCCGTATACCTCTATTGTAAAAACTCATTATATTGTAGGTGGCGCCAGTGAAATTAATTAGAGTTGCGCAGCCTAATTCAAAATGACGTTTTTAAAGGGTTATAACTGCCAATGTATGCGTTCGATTCGCCTAAAAGTTTGAATTTAAGCAAATGAGAATGTATACTTTCATATGAAAAGAAAGATTTTTCATTCCAAAATTTTGTAAAATTAATTAATTGTCAGGGACACCGTCCCTTTAAGTTACCTCCCATCATTTGTTTTACCTGAAGGAATTTGTTTTCGGTCTAAAAATCGAATGTGCAAATTTGTGCTATCTTTCTCTGTACATTTATTTTTATACGTACATGAAACAAATAAAAGTATTGTGCTTAATCATACCAACTTTGTCCAACAACCAAAAAGGGATAAATAGATGAGAAATTTCATGATTTGAAGTGACTTTTGCCCATTATGTTTATGAAGAAGCTCGAAATGTCCCGATTTCTGAGACTTATGGTACGAGTTGTCGTAACTCTCATGCGTAACCTAGCGGTCGATGAAAGGCCTACAGTCTCTCTAATATAAGGGAGGAAATAAGTTTAAGGATCACACTCCATGAGCAAGTACTTCACATGATTACCTTGTCACGGTCAATCATATCAAGATATAATTTCCGTTTTCTATTATGTTGCAACGAATAATCGACTTGAATCGACTACATTTAGATCAAATCGTTTATGGAACATACTGAGGTATCTTATAAAGCGGACAAAAATACTTTTATAAGTTTCGTGATAGCGTGACTTTATTTTTTATCGATTACTTCAGAAATCGAAAAGAATATATGTGAATGGAAAGCTAAATTAAGAAAACTCATTTTTTTTTACATTCAAGGAAAGAATACGTTAACTTAGTCGTATGTTTCGCTGATATGCATGGCTATACGTTCTTTGTGTTTTCTATATTCTATTGATACGTGCATTGATTTTCTTTGTTGTATTGGTTTGTTAAATAAAAACTATTTTAAAAGGATGACCTTGCAGGTGCGGATCTAGCATTTTACCTCAGAGGGGATCTAAACCAGCTCGATTGGGGGGGGGGGGGGGGGGGGAGGGGGATTTTTATTAATTAAAAATCCAGTTGAAATGGTGCCGTTGAGATCCTGTTACCGATTACCTCCCTTTCCCATATCCTACATTCTTTCCTTTCCCATAGTCACCATTACGGCTTGGAACTGAGATATTTATTTTTATTGTCTTAGTATAAATACGTTGTCGAGATAGTTTAGAGGTATACAATAAAGGGATATTCTTTTATGGGCGAGCGAAGCGATTTTTTTTTTTCGTTGGGGGTCTTAACTGCGATTACTCCTTTGTTGTAGAGAGTTATATACATACACTGCTGAATGTTCTACTTATATCTACAATTATTCAAATTATTGTGAATATCGTGACAGACCATCATCGAAACAGATCACTCAACTACAAAATCATCTAATATTTGTGACAATTGGTAGAGAAACACCCTAAAATAGACCACTCAACTACACGAACATCTAATAATGATGACAATAGGTGGTGAAGTCCCCGGAAACAGAGCATTCAACTACACGAAATGCTAATACTGGTGAGAATAGGTGGCGAAGCCCACGAAAACAGACTACACGAATGTCTGAAGGTGACAGTAGGTGGCCAGACCATTCAGCTACACGAACATCTTATATTGATGACAATAGGTGGTGATGTCCCCGGAAACAGAGCATTCACCTACACGAAATGCTAATTCTGGTGACAATGGGTGACAGAAAATAGACCATTCAACTACACGAACGTCTGATGGTGACAATGGGTGACAGAAAATAGACCATTCAACTACACGAACGTCTGATGGTGACAATAGGTGGCCAGACCATTCAACTACACGAACGTCTGATGGTGACAATAGGTGGCCAGACCATTAAACTACACTAACGTCTGATGGTGACAATAGGTGGCCAGACCATTCAACTTCACGAACGTCTGATGGTGACAATAGGTGGCCAGACCATTCAACTACACTAACGCCTGATGGTGACAATAGGTGGCCAGACCATTCAACTTCATGAGCGTCTGATGGTGACAATAGATGACCAGACCATTCAACTACACGAACGTCTGATGTTGGCAAAAGGTGGCCAGACCATTCAACTTCAAGAACGTCTGATGGTGACAATAGGTGGCCAGACCATTAAACAACACGAACGTCTGATGATGACAGTAGGTGGCCAGACCATTCAACTACACGAACGTCTGATGGTGACAATAGGTGGCCAGACCATTCAACTACACGAACGTATGATGGTGACAATAGGTGGCTAGACCATTCAACTACACGAACGTCTGATGGTGACAATAGGTGGCCAGACCATTCAACTACACGAACGTCTGATTGTGACAATAGGAGGCCAGACCATTCAACTACACGACCATCTGATGGTGACAATAGGTGACTAGACCGTTCAACAACACGAACGTCTGATGGTGACAATAGGTGGCCAGACCATTCCACTACACGAACGGATGATGGCGACAATAGGTGGCCAGACCATTCAACTACACGAACGTCTGATGGTGACAATAGGTGGCCAGACCATTCAACTTCAACTACACGAACTTCTGATGGTGACAATAGATGGCCAGACCATTCAACTTCGCGAACGTCTGATGGTGACAATAGGTCGCCAGACAATTCAACTACACGAACGTCTGATGGTGACAATAGATGACCAGACCATTCAACTACACGAACGTCTGATGGTAACAATAGATGGCCAGACCATTCAACTACACGAACTTCTGATGGTGACAATAGGTGGCTAGACCATTCAACTACATGAACGTCTGATGGTGACAATAGGTGACCAGACCATTCAACTACACGAACGTCTGATGGAGACAATAGGTGGCTAGACCATTCAACTACACGAACTTCTGATGGAGACAATTGGTGGCTAGACCATTCAACTACACGAACGTCTGATGGTGACAATAGATGGCCAGACCATTCAACTTCACCAACGTCTGATGGTGGCAATAGGTCGCCAGACAATTTAAGTACACGAACGTCTGATGGTGACAAAATGTGGCCAGACCATTCAACTACACGAACGTCTGATGGTGACAATAGATGTCCAGACCATTCAACTTCACGAACGTCTGATGGTGACAATAGATGACCAGACCATTCAACTTCACGAACGTCTGATGGTGACAATAGGTCGCCAGACAATTCAACTACACGAATGTCTGATGGTGACAATAGATGACCAGACCATTTAACTTCACGAACGTCTGATGGTGACAAAAGGTAGCCAGACCATTCAAATACACGAACGTCTGATGGTGACAATAGATGACCAGACCATTCAACTTCAAGAACGTCTGATGGTGACATTAAATGACCAGACCATTCAACTTCACGAACGTCTGATTGTGACAAAAGGTGGCCAGACAATTCAACTACACGAACGTCTGATGGTGACAATAGATGACCAGACCATTCAACTTCACGAACGTCTGATGGTGACAATAGATGACCAGACCATTCAACTTCATGAACGTCTGATGATGACAATAGGTGACCAGACCATTCAACTACACGAACGTCTGATGGTGACAAAAGGTGGCTAGACCATTCAACTACACGAACGTCTGATGGAGACAATAGATGACCATACCATTCAACTACACGAATGTCTGATGGAGACAATAGGTGGCTAGACCATTCAACTACACGAACGTCTGATGGAGACAATAGGTGGCTAGACCATTCAACTACACGAACGTCTGATGGTGACAATAGATGACCAGACCATTCAACTACACGAACGTCTGATGGAGACAATAGATGGCTAGACCATTCAAGTACACGAACGTCTGATGGAGACAATAGATGACCAGACCATTCAACTTCACGAACGTCTGATGATGACAATAGGTGGCCAGACCATTCAACTACACGAACGTCTGATGGTAACAATAGGTGGCCAGACCATTCAACTTCACGAACGTGTGATGGTGACAATAGATGACCAGACAATTCAACTACACGAACGTCTGATAGTGACAATAGATGACCAGACCATTCAACTACACGAACGTCTGATGGTGACAATAGATGACCAGACCATTCAACTACACGAACGTCTGATGGTGACAGTAGGTGGCCAGACCATTCAACTACAAGAACGTCTGATGGTGACAATAGGTGGCCAGACCATTCAACTTCAACTACAGGAACATCTTAATATGATGACAATAAATAGCGGTAGTAGTATCCTTCGACGTTATAGGGCTGTACAGTCTGTATGTGTATTAATTATAAACATCAAAGAAGTACCTTACAGTTATTCAGTCTTACAGTCGAGAAGGCAAGGCCAAATCGTGAGAATTCCCATCGAAAAGATTGCGAACCCCGGAATGAACAACAGAAATTGAGACCAGGTACTCCAGTAGAGTTAAATTTCGGTTTGTCGTTTCTTCAAACGCATTCGAAAATTTCTGTTTACAAAATTAATTCTCTTAAATTTCTAAAACCTGCAACCTGTAGCATTATATCCCAGTCATTTTGCTACGTCTTTCGGTATATTTAGGACATGATTTCACAGATTTTGGTCATATTTTATTGTTTAGATTGAGGATCTCTGACGAGGGCTTATTACCCGAAACGTGCATGTCTGGTCAATGCTGTAAATTTATCTGCTCTCAAATGATGCAAATGAATTTTAAGTCGTAAAACATGTAATCAGATGTGCAACAATTTAGGGAACTGTTTATTCGCGAGCGTAGCGATCAGTTTTAGGGGAAAAATATATCGAATTTTCGTTTTAATATGCAAATTTCGGGTCTCTTTGTTTTATTTTTTACCGGCAATGATATGATCACATCCCTAGTCAAAATTGATTTTAAAAAATCGAGCGACATTGAACTGCGCAAATATTCCGTCAAACGAAATTGATATTAAGTAGTGAATGAAAGTCAAACAGAAAAGCCGAAACCAGATTCTAAGAACCATAATCAAGAGCCTTACGAATAACGAAATAAATTCTCACGCGAAGTTTTATTTTAAACATTGCAAGAAGTATTCAAGGTTCTTTGATAGCATATAAAACGAGTGAAAAAAACTAGAACTCCCCTGGCAGAGAGCAGTATTCGAATAGGTATTATTATAAACGTATACCATAACTAGACCGTGGCCGGTTATCGAAAAACTATGCTTCTTTTTGAGCAAGCGATATATGTGGAAAAATCAATTTGTCATAGTGCAGGAATACAAAGAAAATAGCAAAAATACCGTATTGGATTAATATAAAGAAATAATTCACATGTATAGTATTGTGGGTCATGTATTATTTTAGTTTTACTTTATGTGTAGGTACACATGTACTTAGTCATGTTATTTAATGATTTCATAATAATTCTTTCTAGATTTTACTTTGTCATGTTTATTTCATTAGAGAATATTCCAGTATGTTCTTTGTTACATAATTATCATCACATGACTGTGATTTCTAGAATTAACTCTATTGTTAATCATTTGTAATGAGTCATTGTTCTAGAAGCTTCTGGTTAATTCATTGGTATTAAGTATAAATACCTCCGAGGAACTGTGTTGAGGGGGCATTCGTACACAGTCGTAGACACGATTCATTCATCTATTCTGATATACTGGGATACTTTATTTGTTGAGACTTTAATCCAATTGACAACGTTTGGATACCGATCTTTCGAGAACGTTTGTGATTACCGGAAACCATACATTCGATAGACTTTGTGGACCATCGTCTTATGTCTTCTTTATGTAGGTTAAGTCTCTCCCAGGCAACGGGGAGTCCGGCAGGAGGACTGTCAGCTCTCATGTTCAGTTACTTTGACCATTTAGACACAAACCACGATGGTTATATTGAAGTGACAGAAGCAAGAGCTGTATTCACTGACAGCGATATCGAAGGTTAGATAATCTTTATGATATCTAAATAATTTAATTTCATTTCATTCAAGTATCCAATATTTTTTTTACATTTCATGTTATAAGAAGTTAACGTGCTTCTTCAGCCTTATACTGAGAGGAACAATATATATATTTTTTTTTCTTAATTCGTTGCAAACAACTTAGTCTGAATTAGTAAAACACATGTCTAAAATAATCATCAAAGAAGTAACTATCAGTCATTCAGTCTCAAAGTCGAGGAGGCAAGACAAAATCATTCGAATTTCCATTTGGCTGCGAAGTGGGACCAGGTGCCCGAAGAGAGTCAGCGTCTCCTTATTGCATGCAACACCCGTTGCTAAATCACACTTTCCTTAAAAAATGTAAGACTGATTGTGTATTTTTCTCAACTTACTTAAGGTATTAGATGTTCAATAAGAAGCATGCATCAAAATCTTTGGTGGCTGAACTCTGTCATTTGGTTCTCTCGCTTTGTCGAGCCTTATCGACCTTCCGCCTCGCTATTTATCGTTATTGCGGGGCTTCAAAACGAAATAAAAAGACAATATACTTCGCGACAAAACCACAAGCAGGAACACGTTATGTCGCCTTACAGTATTGTTGTCAGAAGCATTTAAAGTTCTGCACTTAAAACGGTCCGTTGACATTATGCCAAAGGTGATTATATGAAGGAAACCACCCGTTGTCATGACAATGAGCATGTGTGGAAAGTATGATTTTCTTATAAACGTTGACATTTTGGAAGTAATTCACCCAAAAATTCAATGGGGGGTAGTCATAACATTAAGCGATTGGTTTATATGCTTTTCCGGTACTGAAATACAGTTTGAAAAGAGGAGATCGAGTTGGCGTCCTTCGGTCACCTCGTCCTGCACATATGGTATCATTCCCTTTTCTGGAAATATATATATTCAGGTTATTCTTATTCCAGAAATATACTCATGATAAATATCAAGTCTATATCATGCTCGTCTGGTAGTGTCATGATCACGAATTTAATTTTGGACTCCTTTTTTTTTTTTTTAGATTTTTCTAAAACTGGTCCGTTGTCAATTTCTGTTGCGAAAACTCTGTCCGTTGTCAGATGTCCGTGTTCTGCTTTGATATATATCTCCCTGACTTTGTCGCAATAGTACTTTCTATATAGACATGGATTTTGTATATTGTTTTCATTTTCGTGCTTAAACATCGACGGCGGATGCGGCTAGCCAGCAGGGGATGCTTACTCCTCCCGGGCACCTTGTCCCACCTCTAGCTTGCTAAGGGTCCGTCGATGCTTAATTATGTGCTCTATTGTGAGTGCTGTTGAGATTATCGTCAGGATCTTCTTTTACTCATTGATATTTTAATGGATAGAATGATACTATGATACCTGTACTAATCATCAGACCATGATATACTGTATACAGCTATGAATACGCGAAATTAAATTTTCAACCAATTTAGAATGGAGACAGATTTGCCCTGAATTGAATTCGGCGAATTATTCGTTTTGTTAAGATATCATCAACATGTCATTTTAATCGTCCCGTCTTTTAAAAATTATCCTTTGGGCTGTGGGCGAAAAGGGCTTCATACAAATGGAGGCGAAAATTTGACTGTATGCAGTATCTTTAGGGGATAAACGTACTGTGTTTTGTGGTTCCGACAGGTATATGTTGGATATACTGTTGGAAACGCAGTTATACCGTCGGGGCTTGTTATACTGTTGGAAACGCAGTTATACCGTCGGGGCTTGTCCCCGACGTTATAACGTATGTTTCCAACAGTATATTCAACATATACCTTTCGGAACTACAAAACACAGTACGTTTATCCCTATTCTAATTCATGCGACATATTTTAACTTTCTATATCCCTCAGAGGGTCTCACGCATCGCTTTAGAGGTGTCGTTGCTACGGAGGTCTAACATCGACCAACAGAAATTATTGCGCTGCAAACTATGAAATACAACTGCTTCGTATTTATTACAATGGCGAAAAATCAATGTGTTATCAATAACAAACTTACTTGCTCTGTTGTTTACATGTAGAGAACGCCATTTTCAAGCTCATACATTGTAGTTTAACGTCACAGTATGACGTCACAGTAGCGAAGAACAAAGGGAAGCATGACGTCATACGCAAAAAGTGCGCTAAAGATTGTAACGTGCAAATTTACGTAGGAATACATTTTGAAGTATGTCAAGTGAGTCGGTTTGCGGCATGTATATTGTCGTTATACATGCTTGTAAAAACCCTGTGAACCAATCAGAATGCGTGAAACAAACAGAATGAATTAGAATACTTCATAATGTATAATAAACCGGTGTAATGTAGTAGTTTTACACATAGGGAAATTGGCTATATAGTGTGTTTCACCCCCTGGGGGATATTCCGCTATTTATTAGACTTTCCTCATATAAGCATGGATTTTTCACATAGAAACGAAATGCTATATAACCACCACCCCCCCCCCCTTTTAAGTCCGGATTTTGTTTACCTTCCAATATTGAAAAATCCATGAAAAATGCTCCGAGTCTTACGCTTAAAGTTGAACTGTATTTAATGTATTATGGATACTCTTTTAATCGAAGATGCTTTTAAATAATCATGAAACATTGTAGAATATGCTAAAGGTTTCTGGGGGGGGGGGGGGTAGACACACTCACATATTCAGATAAACACATATACAGACACACACATTCGCCAACAAACACACACTCATACAGAAAGATATACATAGGCAAACAGATTACAAGTAGACAGATATACACAGATGTACTCAAACACAAACAAAATTATGAACTGACTTTGATTTCGGTAAATCCTCAATTTATCAAAGCATTCAAGACCAACGGAAAATCAGACTATGCCAATATCTCTAACTTGAAAAAAGTAACTTTCATTAACGCAGACAGACCCAAAGACAGACACTGATCGAAACACAAATATGAGCATCCTGAAATGAGTTAAAGAAGAAAGTGAAACTTTTAAGGTACATCCTGAAAGACATACACACATATGCGCAAAACTACAGACTGACAGGCACAGGGACATACACTTAGACACGCGCAAAACAAACGGACAAACAGGCATGCATATAGACAGACAGTCTCACACATAAAAGACACAAACAGATGCACTCACTCACAGACAGACACACATGCTTAAAATCGCGGACAGAACTCACTCGCCAGACGGAGAAACCGTAATTGACGAATCACGAACTTACAGACACACAGATGGAAATAAACATATCAATTACAAGTTTCATTATCACCTGAGATATACGTGTAAGGTCTATATTATACCCCCATCGAAGATCTCTATTGAATGCAAAATTATAAAATCCAAACCATTAATGTTAGGCGAGGAAAACATGCTTTAGGGGAATTCAAAGACTACTGCAAAGTAGGGTTTTTTTTGCCAAAGGGGGGGGGGGGCTAAAGTAAGTGTATAGCATTTTTTTTCCAGGGGGAGCTATTAACGAGAAAATTATTATGGCAATTTATACTAGTATTTCACTGCTTTGTACGTTTGTATTTATTTCTATGCATTTGATATCCATTTGTCCTTTCGATAAAATCAGTGCTCAATAACCAATCTGCTGTAAGAATCTTATTGTTTCTGAAAAAGCATGCGAAAATTCTAGATCAAAGAGTGATTTCGTGTGAAGAACGTTCGGAACTATTACGTCTCTATCTTAACGCTATATATGACTTCAAAATCCATTTAACGATTATTGTTCAATTCATATTCATTATTCATGAACTCATCTTACAACTCTTCAAATTTAAGGTATCCGATGTACAATAGGGCATTTTTCTATGCCTGGCAAGGTACTATAAACTATATATTTTCTGAAAGGTTATAAAGCCTACTTCTCAGAAATGATAATTTTGGGACCAGAAAAACAAAGGGGAATAACTTATGAAGCATTGAAATTGTCTATTTTCTCTGTATAACATATGCAAAATAACAAAGTTGTACAAGAGTTTTTCCCCTTTGATTTTTAAGACCTGGGAGTCTTTTATCTGAACTCAGGGCATCATTACCTTTCAGAAAATATATAGTTTATAGTACCTTACCAGGCATAAAATTTACCATACTTTACAATGGAGATGATTACAACGCTACGTAAAATGACTCAATTGTACAACAGATACCTTAAGAATCATATTTTCAAATTTAAATCATTTCTTTGTGTTCTATGTTCACGTTACATAAAATGTTAATATGATATCCCGCTTAACAAAAACAAAGGAGCTGAATGCTTTTAAAATTTACTTAGCTAATTCAATTGCTAAGCCTCAGATTCCAAATAAATGAGATAAAGAAGATCCTGACGACAATTTCAACAACACTCACAATAGAGCAAGAAATGGAGCATCGACGGACCCCTAGCAAGCTAGAGGTGGGACGAGGTGCCCGGAAGGAGTAAGCATCCCCTGTTTGGCTAGCCGCACCCAACGTCAATGTTCATGCACGAAAAATGCAAACGATATCTAAAAACATGCACTGTCTGAGGTAATGTCCATATAGAAAGTGCTTTGGCGACCAAGTCAGGGAAAATGTCTGAAACACTTGCTGTCAAACCCTTCGCGGGGAACATTTTTAAGAGCTCCACACGGCAAATGGCATAAGTGTGACTGATTCAATTCTCCATTCATACCCAAATACCGATTAGAGTCATGTAAACGGACCATATCATCTTGTTTTGTCATAACAACGGACATAATTTATCAAATAATCAAAGTATACAATAAATATACAATGTAAACGACGGCCATTCACATATATTGTTTGGATAATGTTGTGGATAATTTTCTACATAAAATTGGTATATAAGATCAAATAATTAAGAGAAAAGGTAGTTTTCCTTTTCGAATTTCCGTTTTCGTTACTGACAGTATGTCATCGCCAATCAGATCTCCTCATAACATAAAAGAATTTTAATTCATTTCATGGTAATAATCTATTACTGAAGCGTGTGGCTACCCTCCATTGGATTTTTTAAGAAATCATCGGTTACCTAATTATTTAATAGTGATTGTACTGAATTTTTGTCGATAGTTTTCATGACAACGGATGGTTTCCAACATATCATCACCCGTGGCATAATGTCAACGTACCGTTTTAAGTGCAGAACTTTAAATGCTTCTGAAAACGGTATTTTAAGGCGACATAACGTGTTCCTGACCGTGAAAATATAAACTATGAGTTGATAATTAGCGGAGCGAAATATTTCGCCCCGCTTATCATTGGGTTGCTGCCCCGCTTATTATCGGGTTGTCACCCCGCTAATGATCGGGTTATCTCTCGCGAAATGTCGCCACGTTTATCTTCGACTCGTCGCGCCGATAAAAAGAATATTGTCAATGACTATTACAATTCTTTAATCTCCTAATTTTACAAGAATGCATCGTAGAATTCAGGATGAATAAATAATAATGTACATATTTTGAGTAACAATATTCATAAGGGTTCAAAAATTAATAGATTTGATTGATAAATACATATTTATTCATTATTAGTATATTCTCAATTTTAAAGTAGATTTATATTCCAATAACTTGGGTTGCTGTTATGACGTTACATACTGTTATGACGTTACATATTGTTATGACGTTACATACTGTTATGACGTTACATACTGCTATGACGTTACATACTGTTATGACGTTACATGCTGCTATGACGTTACATACTGTTATGACGTTACATACTGTTATGACGTTATATACTGTTATGACGTTACATACTGTTATGACGTTACATACTGTTATGACGTTACATACTGTTATGACGTTACATACTGTTATGACGTTACATACTGTTATGACGTTACATACTGTTATGACGTTACATACTGTTATGACGTTACATACTGTTATGACGTTACATACAAGGTTTCCATGTAGGAAGAATTTGCAAAAGATCAAACATATTAGCATATAAGATAACTATTTTGCATATTCATGAATATTCATGAATTGAAATAAAAATGTTTGCAAAATACATCAAAATTGACACTTATCATTTGTTTTGGCTCCTAAACTCTATAGTTTTATCTATGATCGTTATTGGATTATATAAGAAATACCTACAAAGTCTTCTCTCTCCAATGATATAATATTTGGCTCAATATTTTTGTTGAATAGCTTCTAAATTGATGTTTTTTACAGAAAAATTGCTATTTCAAGTTAGACAAGCTGATTTTTGTATACTAATTATAAGATATTTACTACTTATAAAATCGAATATCTGAACCTGTTTTCTAGTGTATTTTCATGTTTTTCTCATGCAATGAATATTTACAAAACATGATATACATAATTTTGGTAATTTTGGGGCAAAAACCGTATTCAGTTCCTGTAATCTATATAAATGAAACGTATATGTTGATGTAATTTCATGGTTCTAAGATTGATGTTTGTATTAGAAGCAAAAATACTACATTTTCTGCTATTTTTTGGGTAAAAATGTCGGCTTTTTATACTAAAATTACAGATTTATGAGAAATATTTCAAATATAATTTATATTTGTTGTAATATAGGATATGAAACTAAATTTATTTGTACATATCATGAGAGTATCAAATTAGAAAAATAAAATAGTAAGAAATATAGAAATTCATACCATAACCACAGAATAACATTGCACTCATTGAATCGTGAATAACACGGTGTGACCACCAAATAACGTAACAGAGCAACTCAATAAAAAAAGAATAACCAACCAATAACATAGCAAAGCCACTGAAATTATGGTCTTTTAACCCTTCATTATATATACACAAATTAATAATACAGCATATTCACTTGATAACATAGCAAAACCACTGAATAACATAGTCGTTTGATCCTTTATTACATAGGAACCACTTAATTATACAGTGTAAACACTCAATGACATAGCAAAACCTCTCAATAAAGTGGTTGTTAGACACTTTAATATATCAAAATCACTTAACAATACAACATTACCAAGCAATTACGTGATGGTTTGAACATTTGCTATAACAAAAATTTAAAATAACACCGCATAGCTACCCAATAACTTAGCATAACGTGATGATTTGGTCCTTATCTTAGCAAAACCGCTCAATAATGCAGCATAGCTACCCAATTACTTAGCATTACCACTCAATTACGTGATTGTTTGATCTTTTATTATAACAAAACCACTCAATAACATACTATAGCCACCAAATAACTTAGCATTCTTACTCAATAACGTGATGATTTGACACTTTATTATTACAAAACCTCTCAATATCACACCATAACTACCAAATAACTTCTCAATAACGTGGTCGTTTGCCTCTATTTTATAATGAAACCACTCAAGAACAAAGCATGTGTACCCAATAACATTACAAACCCACCAAATAACGTGATGGTTGGACCCTTTATTGTATCAAACCACTGATTAGCATGTCTGTTTGACCCTTTATATTGCTAAAATGCACATTAAAACAGTCCTGGTTCAATAGAAATAACGAGGAAAGATTGTTATTGAGTGGTAATACTAAGTTATTGGGTAATTATGCAGTGTTATTAAGTGGTTTTGTTACAATAAAGTGTCAAACCATCACGTTTTTGAGTGGTAATGCTATGTAATTGAGTGCTTATGCTGTGTAATTGAGTTGTTTTGATATAATTAAGGGTCAAACGACCATCTTATTAAGTAGTTATGCTAAGTTATTTGGCGGTTTTTGTTATAATAAAGTGTCAAATCGTCACGCTATGGATTAGTAATGCTATGTTTTGGGGTGGTAATTCTGTGTTATTAAAGGGTTTTGTTACAATAAAGGATCAAATCATCACGTTATTATGTAGTAATGCTAAGTAATAAGGTGGATATGCTGTGTTATTACAAATGTAAGTGGTTTTGTTATAACAAAGGGTCAAACCATCACGTTATTTGGGTGTTTTCATGTCATTGGTCGGTTATGTTGTATTATTTAGTGATCTTCATATAGTTAAGGGTAAAACAATGTCTTTATTCAGTGGTTTTGCTATGTCATTGGGTGTTTACACTGTATTGAGATGTGTTTTTTATATTATAAAGGGTCACATTACTATGTTATTGAGTGGTTTTGCTATGTTATTGTGCGGTTATACTTAATTATTAAGAGGTAAAGGTTGAAAGACCATGTAATTGAGTGGCTTTGCTATTTTATTGCTCGATTATACTGTATACATGTAATTGAATTTTAAATCATATTTAGAATATTTCTCAGAAATTTGTAAATTTTGTATGAAAAACCGACATTTTAACCAAAAATAGCAGAAAAAAGTAACATTGTTTACTTCTAACACAAAACCGATCTTAGAACCATGAAACATCAGTATATACTTTTCATTTATAGATTACAGGAACTGTTTACCTTTTATAGATAATATACAGATATCTGGGGGTTTTTTTTAAACAGAAAATACGGTTTTTTGCCCCAAAATTACCAAAATTACATATATCATGTTTTGTAAACATTTATTACATGAGAAAAACATGAAAATACACCAGGAAACAGGTTCAGTTATTCCATTTTATAGTAGTAAATATCTTATAATTAGTATACAAAAATCAGCTTATCTTACTTCAAAGCCATTTTTCTGTAAAAACATCAATTTAGAAGCCATTCAACAAAAATATTGAGCCAAATATTATGTCATTGGAGAGAGAAGACTTTGTAGGCATTTCTTATATAATCTAATAACGATCATAGATAAAACTATAGAGTTTAGGAGCCAAAACAAATGATAAGTGTCAATTTTGATGTATTTTGCAAGCAATTTTATTTCAATTCATGAATATTCATGATATGCAAAATAGTTATTTTGCATATGATCACGTGATTAATAGAACAACCTTTCCTTGTTATATTGATACCAGATACAGATGTTAAGCTCAACATTTGGCCAAGATATGGCTATTTTACTTAACCAATAGTGTATTCGTGACTTTAGCAGGGGGTTGCCATGGAAATGGTCGAAAAACACATAGCCTAAATGAGTTTATTTTTGAGTACATCCTGAAAACCGATTCTGTAAACCCTAAGGAACATTATGGTACCCGTGAAAAAAAGTACTCAAGGGGGTGCATGGGGGTCCCAACTGGCTCCCCGACTA
>VSWD01000001.1:2143394-2232974 GCA_033119305.1 Pinctada imbricata | reverse complement strand
TATATATATCTTACATACCAAAATCAGCTCAATATCTACAACGTTACAGCCAAGCGAAGTCAAGAAACTGAGAATTTCATGGCATTTGATTAGTCAACGGGCCAAAAAACAACTCAAGCTTGAATTGTATAATACCAAGATGTATTGACATATAATTTTGTTTTTTTAAGTATCTGCGAAAACATGGGAAACCAACGGAAAACTGAGAAATTCATAAAACTTGTTAGGTCCAAGGGCCATAACTCCTCTAAGAATGGGTAAATCTAATTGAAACACGAACTTGATCTGTCTCATATTGACATATATTTGCATACCAAAAATATTTTCAAAATCCGCAATACCGTGGAATAAAAGTCCGGTAAACTGAGAATTTCATGAAACTTGCTAAGTCCAGGGGTCATAACTCCTGTAAAAATAGGTCAATAAAACAACGCAGCTACGTTAAGGCACTCCTCAGAAATGACGTCTCCAAACATGGCGCGAAATGACGTCAACCTTAGACTTTGACGTCATCAACACGAAGTATATTGTCGTTTGCAAATTTTGATACTCTTTATTGTCATTTATCTCCGAGTTAGATCTTTATACATAGTTGATTTTTTTGCCGAATATGATATAGCTTTTATGTATAGTAAAAATACTTAATTGGCATAACGTATTATACGAATATTTGATGAAAATGCTTGCCTAGCAACCATGTGCGGATGTTACTCAAAGTCTTAGAAAAGCTTGAAGGCTTCATGAATTCTATTTAAAATAGATGATTCGTTTTTTAAACTGACGTTAAACTAACTGAGGATACAGCCTTTCAATCTAAACAAAGTGGAAGCAAGGAAATAGTTATGATAAGACCATACATGTAATAAATTCTCTTTAAAGGCCTAATTTTAAAAGGGGAGAGATATCCTACCGACAACAAATTAAAAAAGGTTTAAAAAATTAAAATGCGGTGATGTTGGTCTATTCTGGAAGTTACTTAGAAAGGTGGCGTGCGTAACATTCAGATTGGACTTTGTCAATTATGAATAATTGTACGACATGCACTTTGTGGTATTCTTAATAATTAGAATAAAAAGAATAATGATATAGAATTTTCACGTCTCCCTTTTTTTTTTTTTTTGTTTTGCTTTTTTTTTTGTTGTCTCTCTCTCTTTCTTAGACAACGTAAATTGAATATCACAAGCTAAAATGAAAATAATTAATTATATTTATATGTTAATAACGAAATGTTACAGAATAATGTACTCTTTCTGAATATACATATTCTATCTATACTGTACAAAGCTCTTTTGATAAATATAAGCATATACAATATGCGGAAACAATGCCTATTGATATCATGGTGGCTTCTCACTGAGTCAACATTTAAAAACGTAAGAAATTTGAAAATTAAAATGTACCTGCCGTCAGGATCGAACTCGCGATCTTTGACTTTGCACTTCTGCGTCCTTACCACTATGCCACCGCATCTTTCCGTGCAATGGACGAAATTTTAAAATACATTTCACTGTTTGCCAAAGATTTAATCTTTTCACTTTTATTATTAAAATACGATGAAATATTTCTCAATTGAACAACATAGTATTTATTTCATCTTCTCAGGTAAATATTTGTGTTTAAAGGCCACAAAACGGCGAGAACGAAATCGGCGAATTAGTCCTTGATTGTTATAAACTACGAGTTGCTTCCCTTCGCTAGTCACATATACGTTTGAAAAAGATATCGTCGTAGGGTGATGGTATGAAATTGCATGGCGCAGGCTGAAATCATGTACAATGCTATGTGTTGGGGTCGCGTTAAACTAGTCCAATAGATGGTTGTACTTCATGATCTAATTAGGCACTTTTTCGATTCTATCTATGACTATTTTAAATGTATGACAATGCCGGTAGTTTAGTGCTGTTCTAGTCATTCTTTAGATAAAAATCGTCTTTATTCCAAAAATATGAAAAAAGAAAAGTGCGCATTTTGAACTCATAAATGGCAATACCAAAAAGGTATTTTGGTACTAAGCATAGGACTGTTATTGCAGGAATGGCATTGCCAGCTCGTTTTATACAAAACATTGTTCATGTTATAAATAGTTGTAACGTGACATGTGATGTGACACATGACATCACTATTGGCTGAATGTGTTGTACAAGCTTAGTGTTAAACACTGATACCAAATACATAAAGAGATTCTATTGGAGGATGTCCTTTTTTCATGATTGAAAATGTCTTTTAAAAATGATACGAATATTGCAACGTAAAAACGAGGAGTGCCTTAACGTAGCTGCGAAAACTCAAACATGATCTGTATCGTACTAAGATGTATTTACATATAAAAAATCATTTCAATATCTGCTTAAACTTGAAAGAAAAGTCCAGAAAACTGAGAAATTCATAAAATTTGTCCTAGGGCCATAACTCTCGTAAAAATAGGTCAATCGGGACTTAATTCAAAGTTGATCTGCATCACATTGAGATATACTTATATACATGAAATGAGTCCAATATATGCATTGACAGAGAAAAAAACTGGAAAACTAAAGTGTAACGGACGGACGGACGGACGGACGGACGAAAGGACAGACAAACGGGGTGGAAACTATAAGTCCCCTCCGGCGAGCCGGTAGGGGACTAATAAACAGACAGACAAAGGGACAGGCCACACACTTTATGTTACAGAATATCTGATTATAGATGCGATAAAGAAGATCCTGAGGACAATCTCAACAGCACTCCCAATAGAGCACCAAAATCAGCAAATACGGATCCCTATGCAAGTTAAGGTGGCTCAATAATCCAAGAATTCTTTATCAGAGGAGAAAAAAATATTCTGTTTATTTAACATTGATATCTGATGATTCATATTTGTAATTAAGAATACAAATCATCGACCATTTGACTGACCAGTGGTCCTCTGAATATACACATGTAAACCAATCCCGAGATATGTATCAAAACAATGAATTTTGATAGATAAAAACATGATATATTGATAATGATTCCAGATTGAAACCATTCTTGTTATCATTTTCATCATAATATCATCAAATATGTATATCTCTTTATAGATAATGCTTTCAAAGAGTGAATTAGCTAAAACTGTTCCAGAAAAGTACATTTTGGGTACCCCCTACCCCAAAATTAGAATCTAAAAAAAAGTACTCAGTACAGTCCTGCAACCCACTTGTTTGACAAAAAAGTGGATAGGATAGGATGTAGGATGCAGGATGTAGGATAGAAAGTGGATAGAATCTTATCCTATCCCATCCTATCCCATCCTATCCACTTCTATCCTATCCTATCCTATCCCATCCTATCCTATCCTATCCTATCCTATCCACCTCAATCCAATCCTATCCACCGGAAGCGGTTTTCTATAAATAAACTGTCGATTTAATACACGCATAGAGTGATTATTTACACAGTCTTAAGTCGCCTGATTAAAATGTGGACAGGTGTATTTTGATCTATATATCTAAAACAAAAATAAACTATTTACTGTATTAAATACAGGTTTGTTTTTCAACGAAATCTTTTAACTATTAAGATTCTTATAATCATGTACATGTATTTTTTTATCTAATTAGTAAACTTTGAATTTGATTGACATGACAATCTCAATACGTTACGGCAGAGCTATGATTTGTTTATCAATGAATGAACTGCTCCTATTACGCAATTATCTATCGCAATACTTCTCTCTCTCTCTCTCTCTCTCTCTCTCTCTCTCTCTCTCTCATGAGTACATGTAAATAAGATAATAAAATGATATATATAGCGCGGAACTGGTTCGAAAAAAAATAATGAGCTCACAAAATCAGCAATAGGAATATGAAAATAAAATAGAGAAAAAAAATGTAGATCGTGTAAACCATGTACATAAAACTTTAAAAAAAAAAGTACTTGGAATTCAATGAAAAAATGTTCAAAAGTCAACAACAACATAATTATGTTACCCAGTCCACATTGTATACCCCAAATAAAGGCGGCGGTACATCAGTTGTAAAACATTAATGTTTATCTTTTGTATAAATTTTCCCCACGTACCGATGCAAATTTACAACCTGCTCTAGAGGCCCGACTCTAAGCCCCGCCCTTGATCGATTTCGGGTCAGCTGTCAATCATTATCTATCTAACGGACTTGTGACCGGTCAACTGTGTGATCATCCAAGCGTAGAGAAGTTCAGAAGTATCATGGTTTATACAGATATATCACGGCCAATTTAAATTTGATGAGTATCATCGCTAAAAAGATATTGCGTACATGTTTTTTTTTCTTTCTTTCTTATTTTATATATGAAAATTATATGTTAATTAATACATGATAGTTTAAACGATAAAAAAATCTCATAATAGATATTTAGCAATTATCAAGGAAAAACTTCATTTAAAATTGGTTATGAGAAAAAATTTGTAGCCCCCAACGACTTACTTCAGCCAACATCGGAAATACGCATTTTCGCAGTCGGCCTTTATCGAAAATCTATACAACGACATTATCCTCTAATTTAGACCAGTCAACATTTCAATAAAAAAATACGACTCCTTTCCTATCTCCTAAAACTATAAATATGGCTTCTTGTATAGTATCTTGCCTATGAAGTCGTGTGATAGGAAAAACATATAGTTATTTACGATAGGAGTTTCAGAAAAAAACAACATGTTAGAAAACCGATAGTGCAAAAAAAAAAATGCTAGCACCTTGTTCTGCTACTTCATACGGTTCCAAATAAGTTTTTTTTTTTTATTTATTTATCAAGCACGTGTATCCAGACAAAGATTAATCGTATGAAAAAAACCCGGCATTTTCTGCAGAATTTGAATAAAACAGTTAGACAATAATGCCACTTTGATACATCTTTTTTTCAGTTTCATTACTCTTAGTGCCGTTGTTTATTGACCAAGGTGTATAATGTATATAGGCTGTATAGGAAAGCTACATCAGTTGAAAAGAATCAATCAATCAATCAATACTTTATTCTCATCACTTTTTTTTTACAAAAGTATATTAGAGAAATAGACAGTACAATGATGTTATAATATACAAAGCATATTTATATGCATGCGTGAACATATCACATAAATGAAGTGTGGCGTCAACATAAGATATTTTGTGAACTGCAAACCAAAAACAGTCATAAACATTTTTGATTAACAACCCAAAGAAAGATTTTATGGAGACAGTATAATGACATAATAATAATAAAATTTCATGATAAGCATGTGATTTTGCAATACGGGGAAAAATTATGGGGGAGGGGGGGGGGGCAAACTTTATTTATGTTACGGATAAAGAAGATACATAATTTTCTAAGTACAGATTGTTTCTTAGATGCCATTATATTTTTAAATGATATTATATTTGTTGTTCTTCTTAATCTGTTTGGAATTAATCGCTGTCCTTCTTCTCTTGAAAATGAACAATTTAAAATGAAAATTCATTGCCGAATCCATGTTGATTACATTTTATACATTTTCTTTCATCTCTGGAAACACGTCCGACTTCAATAGGCAAATGATGATTTCAAGTCCTGAATTTACAAAAAAAGTTATAGCATAGTTGATAGAAAATTAAGGTACATAAATTCCAGGGGTGGATCGGAATCCCCCCTCCCCCTGGAACCGCGCTTGCAAAGAAACACAAATTAATGAAATAATGACAAAAAACCCTAAACAAAACTAGAAAGAAAAACTACATGACTTTTAGGAGGATAGCCTACATGTAGTAAAAAAAAAACAACCTTTTTTTCCCCACTGAATTCCAAAAGTAAACCGGTGAACGCCAAACGAGATATACATCTGCCTATACATCGTACATGTAGACAATAATGCAGCATGGAACTATCTTATATCGTTACATGACATACATGTAGATGGCATTTTGTAGTTAAATAATGGAGATAGGGGAAATCAGAAAATGCATCATCATGTGTTTTTTTTCCGCCTCTTTATCTCAATTATCAAGCATTTAGCGTTGATATACCTGTTTGCCACCTATAGTTTAAACGAACGTTTCCCGTGTCCGTTTTTTTGTACATGTTTTTAATGTAAAGAATATAGATATTAGAAAACGAGTCTTGCATATCTTACATTTATATAAGTCCTTGATTTACTTCATAATCCGATGAAAACTGATTTTCATAGGTCAATTAGATTATCGTTTGTTTGTTACATTCACTCAATATTCTGTCCAAAGCAGGTGATGTTTTGACAAGTATACAAACATATCAATCGATATGTACATGAGTGACGTGCAAGGTGTGAAAATCAACCAGGCATGATATCGCCATGCCCAGGTAGACAATATTTGATTATTGATTAGCCAAAACTAGAGTACTGTCAGCTTAAAGTGCATGTTTCACATAGATTACATGCGAATTATATGAATTCAACAAAAGTTCTTCAAATTTAAATCATTCAAGAGAAGGACTACCTGCAATAAAATTAGACGTTGAATGAGAAAACAAACAAGGAGAGAGGGGGGATCCTGAAATAAATAATGAAAAAAATATCTCCCGAAAGTATGTGGCAAGTATGCGCATGGTTATGATCGACAGCCGAGAGTCTTATTTATATCATAGAGTGGAGAACTTATAGGTATGGGGAGTATAAATAAGGTTTGCTAAACGTTGTACAATATAAATAAAGTCTAAGTTTTTAAAATAAGGTTGTCTAAACGCGGATCTAGTGGGACCCCTTCCCCGGGCCGGAATCCCTCTATATTTTTTTTTTCGTTTATCTTTTTTTTTCAAAGCCATAAGGCTGGAACCCTTGGCAAAATTTTAGATTTACGGTGGAAATAAAACAGTTTCTATTTTGACTATTGAAGTTATGCCTTACAAGTTTACAAGTTTATTTCAATCTCATCATAAAACACATATTGAGGCAATTGACAACAAATACATAGTCAAATGGAATAAATATGTTTATGATTTAATGATTTATTTGACGTTCGATGGCCTCATACAAAACCTTATCCATAGCAAAATGCAGAAGATTGATCGAATCTGTTTTAAACAATCATTGAAGAATGTAATGCTACCCCTCCCAGTGGCGGATCCAGTGCCCCCTTTGCCGGGGGTTCAAGGGGCGTATTTCGCCGATATCAATTGAAATAGGCAAAAATAATAGGGGGACGCAAATCCGCCACTGCCTCCGCTTTTACATGTACAAGTGCGTTATAGAAAGACTTGTATATTTCAGAGTTTATAAATTTTCAAAAATTAAAATCGGGGAGCACTTTTCGTGAAATTGTGTACAGAAGTAAATTCTTGCATACAGGTATCAGGGACATATATAACTAATATGATAAAATATAAATTACATATCTCTGTTATATGCAAAGGTTGGTACACGATTTTCAAACACCCTGAGATATGGTCTCGAGCATCACCAAGTACTCTTAATTTACGGCATGTATGAAGGTGCAGGTACCGTTTACGCATGGGTGAGTTTGCCCAGGGTATTGATCGGGGACGTATATAACTAAATTATACACATAGGGACGTATTAATACGTCTCTGTCCCTTTGCATCGAGAAATAGAATGAATAGAAAAATTACACTTTCAATTTTTTTTATCTCATTCTTCTATTTTATATTTTATTCATGAATATTTATTATGTCTTATAGATATGTGTTTAAATAAGATATTGCCCACATGTATTTTTAAAACGTCATTATTACCATGATTACATGTATTAGATGTGATGAATCCATGTTGCTACTGTACAAGTTTATATCTATTAATAGCACGCCGCTAGCTTCCGCTGGATAGGATTGGATGGAGGTGGATACGATAGCGATAGGATAGGATAGGATAGGATAGGATTGGATTGGATAGGATAGGATAGGATAGGATAGGATTAGGTGGAAAAGAGGTGGATGTAGGATGTAGGATGTAGGATAGAAGTAGATAGAATTGTCAAACAAGTGGGTTGCAGTACTGTACCCTTATTTGACATCAAAGTGATAGGAAGTCTTTGTCAGAAGTTATTTTCTTTTACATATTTCTCAACGACAAACTCTGTCCTTCGAAAAGAAATATAAAAAAGTACATGTTATCGTTCATTCTGATTTAAAATATTTCGTTGTCATAGTAACGATTTTGTAATAATCTGCAACAAGTCACATTAAAATGCCCTGTTCCCTTAGTTGACATTATACCGATGAAAATATTTATTAAAAACTGTTATAACTGACATATTTTTCAAGATCAGATTCTAATCTTTTAACAAAAGTACAAGACTTTCCGATTTACCTCGTTTCCATATTGTAAAAATCTACTTGGTTCATACCGGACGGACGACAGACAAGGGATGGACGGCGCGCTATGACAATGGCTCGGGTGAGTTAAAAATCAGACACTCCGAGTCGAGATTATTCTTTCCCAACATTCAGTGAATGTTTCAAATTCTGATACAAGGAAAAATACTTACACAATTATCATTTATCGTCGAAATTAAATAAGAATAAACAAGTTTACAAATGATTTGTTATAAAAATAAACAAGAAAAGGAAAGTAACATGTGTACTTCTAAATATCCTTGGCAAAGCGTTATTCGACCTTTTCTTTTATAAACTCACCTTTCATGTTTTGTAAGTATCAGCTAAATGAGTTTTGTCCAAAAAAGGTCCAGTTCAAGTCAAAGCTTAAAAAATGTTTTGTTCAAAATTTCATATCTGATTCCATCAATCTATTTAGAGATACGGATATATTTATAAGAGAGATAGAACTAAAGTAAACGGTAGCGTTTTCAAACATTTTGACGTTCAAGGCCAATAAGTGGACGTCAAGCCCCTCCTACGTTCTCAATAATGCGTGCAGTTATCTGTGAAATGGATACATCTTTGAACAAACCAGGGTTAAAACTAAAATTCATTCGCTTAAAAGTTTCAAATAGGGAAATTTTATTCGATAACATCTTGTTGAAAAGTACGAAAATTTACAAAACTGAAGAAAAATTCTTTAAACCAAAGATTATTACAGAAACAAGCGAATTGCGGAGGAGTTTTAAGGCCGAAAACTAACAAAGACCACATATAAAAGTACTGCACTCGATATCTGATGACGTCAAACGATTATTGAGCTTCCTTAAAGGTGGGACCAGGTACCCGGGAGGAGTAAGCTTCTCCTGTTTGACTTGCCGCACCCGACGTCGATGAAAAATGAAAACTACATCTACAAAACATGCATTGTCTAAGGCTATGTCTATATAGAAAGTGTTATGGTTATGGTTAAACTGTCAAACATCGTGCGGGGAACTTTTTTTACGAGCTCGACATGGAAAAGGACATAAGAGTGACATGAATGACACATAACAGAAAACACCGATTTCAATTTTTCTTTCAGATTTGAGAATGCCTTAAGGAGAAAGGTTCCAGGAGTAGTTCTTTGTTATTGGGACTCCACCATTGATTACCTTATACCAGGTACAGGACAAGCGCAGAGTTCGTCATTTTCACATGATATGTTCGGAAATTCTCGCGGGTTAGTCCGCACAGGTCCTTTCGCTAATTTCCCCACCCCATGGGGTCCATTACGTCGGAATTTTGGTGGAGAAGGTGGCTCTCTCATGCGACCACACATTGTAGATATGATTGCTTCAGATCCTAGAATAAGAAGCCATGGACAGATAGTGGATGGGCAAGGCGCCACTGGATTTATAGATTCCATGACAGGCCAGAGGACAAGCCTGGAGGCTGAACACCAAAATGCTCACGTAGCTGTGGGAGCCCTGATGGCGGTCATACCTAACGCGCCTTGGGATCCACTTTTCTATTTCCATCATTGTTACATAGATTATGTTTGGCAGCTTTTCCGTAGAAAACTAAGAAACAGATTAGGAATAGATCCTGCTCGAGATTACCTAGGCCATGGTGGTCCTGCCCATGCGCCCAATGCTCCGCTGCTAGGGTTGATTCCCGGATGGAGAAATATACATGGGTACTCCAATGTATTCACACAGCGAGTTTATAGGTATCATTTCCACCCAGTGTGTGGGAATGGTTGTTCGGGATCCACACGACGATTGATGTACTGTCCCGGAGGCGGATCCCAGTATAGGCGGTGTGTATCTAATACCATGCCCGGAATGGTACAACCACCAGTACTTGGAATAGCTGGTAGATCTACTGCCAGCGAGGGCGAGAAGTTCAAGGCTGGGTATCATGATAGCAGAATTATTGAATAGTAGTACATCGACATATTCGTTTCTCTTTTTTGATATCACCTGGTCTGTTATTTTGTCGTTAATCTGTTTTGTGTTATGCATCATTGACAGAATGAAATAAACTGATAAACACCAAAGACAATCGCAGCTTTTTATGTTGTCAATTTTTTTTCAAACTATCACAATGGCAGACCTACATGGTTTCGAGTGCCTAGTGCGTCCGTATCACGGTATGCCAGTTGAGATGTAATCTAAACTTATTGTAAAACCTTATACAAGGATAAGGGATGTTTAAAGCACCACTAGAAAAGATGGGTATCTCCAAAAACCTCTTATCCGCAAAACCCAAAACACCCAAAGCAAACCAAAAAACACCCAAAGCAAACGCACAGAGCAGACATCACAGAATGAGACGAAATAGGGACAAGGAACACGAACTCACATCATAGAAACATGGAATACAAAAGACCACGTGTAAACAAACTTGATCAATGGGCAACTTGTGCTGTTCTTATGACATGCATGCATACACGTGACGTATGTGATTTTATTTCATTTCTTTTCCGATTAAATATTTGAAGCACTATCTTAGATATCTTATTTCATCTCATTATCTAATACCAGGAACATGCAAGATGCATGCAATCAGGAGATCTAAGATGCATGCAATCAGGAGATCTAAGCATCTAAGATGCATGCAATCAGGAGACGCTGGCTCTCCTCGGGCACCTGGTCTCACTTAGTAGTATTGTTCATTTCAGGGTACGCAACCGTTCCGACGGGAATTCGCACGATTTGTATTTGCCTTCTCGACTTTAAAACTGAATAACTGTTAGGTACTTCTTTGATGTTTATTTCTTATCCCTAGCATTTTGCTGTGTGTGAAAATCACAGGAGAGTCAGATTTGTCGAGATATAGGTAAAAGAAAGGAGGAAATATCAATACAACTCGGTTGAAGCGCCCACAGCAAAATTCCAAAACAGCAAATGCAAAAAAAAACAAACACAAAACACACATCGACAGAAAGAGACGTAAAATGTACAAGGAACACAAATTCACACTATAAAAATATGATTTTAATGCAATGTCGCTATGACGTCAAATTTCATTGATTGTTTGCTCCTTAGTTACGGATGTAAAACGAGAACATACCAGGCTTTGACGTTGCTGACGTCACAATTCGCTTTTAATTTACAAGAATATAGATTGCATTAGAATGGGAATACAACAAGTTTCTGACGTTATGTTTGCTGACGGTAAATGCTGATTTCAAATGTAGCAATGCCTAAAAATGTATATATCAATATCATTAAGAAATAATTTGATACAGAAAGAAAACGATAGGATCTCCAATAAAACATATGTGTGTCTTT
Organism: Pinctada imbricata; assembly: GCA_033119305.1. Classification (NCBI taxonomy): domain Eukaryota; kingdom Metazoa; phylum Mollusca; class Bivalvia; order Pterioida; family Pteriidae; genus Pinctada; species Pinctada imbricata. The sequence continues at coordinate 2,221,437 of VSWD01000001.1, read as the reverse complement.
AATAGTACACACTGGGTGGCACCAAAGCAGTTTGACTATAGGATTCTTTACTGGCTTTATATTGTTGGACATTTTTTACCGGGACGAACTCCGCACTTCGTACTTCAAACTTCGCACTTTAATTATGATAGAAAATTTTATATGAGGGTTGCCAGTAGTACAGGAAGTTCGATATACCAATTCCATTGAGTATACTGATCAAAAGGTAGATGACTCCGCTTATGAGTTTATATGTGCATGGCAGCTATGCCAGGAAATGTTACAAAATTTCTTGAAATTTCTAAAACGTGGGTCCTGTAGCATCATATCCCACCCATTCTGCTACGTCTTTTGGTACATTTTGGACATAATAAGTTTCATACTTTTTGGCCATATTACATTGTTTAGACTGAGGATCACTGACGAGGGTTTAGTACCCGAAACGTGCATGTCTGGTCCATGCTGTAAATTTATCAGATTTTAAATGATGCTATTGAAGTTAAAGACGTTTAACATTCAGTCATGACGCAAAACAACATCCTTATATGTAAAACAGGTAGGGATGTTAAACATCTTCGAATTCGATTGCATTATTTAAGAACGGATACATTTTCAGCATGGACTAGACATGCACGTTTCGGGTACGTAACCCTCGTTAGTGATCCTCAATCCAAACAACATAATATGGCTACAGAATGTGAATGCTATGTCTGCATTTGTCAGACCGATATGAAATGTCTGCATTTGTCTAATTTGAAATGATAACATGTATGTCTGTATGTCTGATTTGAATACAATGAATTGTTCAGCCGCGCCCAAAATATGCAAACTCAATAAAGTTATAAAAAGTACTTATTTCTTGTATATTATAACATTTCGGTCGACCGCAATCGTTAATCGGAATAGTGGGAGGGTTACAAGTGCGCACGTAATCCAGGATAAGCACACCATTTGTCACCTGCATAGAAGATGGCCGTCCTAAGTCGGCAACGGTTACCCATTGGTCTCGTTGCTATATGTGTAGTCTTTTTGTTTAATGGTGTATGTCTCTTTCTCGTCTCTTGCTGTACTCGTCTTCTCTGTGTTTTTGCCTCGGGTGTTTCAGTGTTCTGTTGTTGGATATCCCTCCTTCCTTATTTACGAAGACGATAGATTACTGATACGATGATGTCGTATGTTATGTCGTATGCATGTTAAATGTATTCAGTTCAATAGCATCATTTAAGACCTGATAAATTTACAGCATCGACCAGACATGCACGTTTCGGGTACTAAACCCTCGTCATATGTATATGATGAAAAATACTATGGTGACAACATAAATGACGAATATAATAATAATTGAAATGATGATGATGATGATGATGATGATGATGATGATGATGATGATGATGATGATGATGATGATGATGATGATGATGATGATGATGATGATGATGATGATGATGATGATGATGATGATGATGTGATGATGATGATGATGATGATGATGATGATGATGATGATGATGATGATGATGGTGGTGGGTGGTGGTGATGATGATGATGATGATGATGATGATGATGATGATGATGATGATGATGATGATGATGATGATGATGGTGGTGGTGGTGGTGGTGGTGGTGGTGGTGGTGGTGGTGGTGGTGGTGGTGGTGATGATGATGATGATGATGATGATGATGATGATGATGATGATGATGATGATGATGATGATGATGGTGGTGGTGGTGGTGGTGGTGGTGGTGGTGGTGGTGGTGGTGGTGATGATGATGATGATGATGATGATGATGATGATGATGATGATGATGATGATGATGATGATGATGATGATGATGATAATGATGATGGTTTACATAATAATGATGAAATTCATCATTATATTGATTTTGGTGATCTAATAAAGAGGTCCCGAAATGACGTTAATTATTTTATTTTTCATCCAAATAATATTCTCATGGCAAGCTAAAAAAAAGAGATAAATGTTATTTAGAAGTTAAACGTCTTCATATTGAATAGCATAATTTAAGAACAGGTCAATTTACAGCATGGACCAGACATGCACGTTTCGGGTTCTTAACCCTCGTCGTTGATCCTCAATCTGAACAATGTAATAAAGTGTGAACATTATTACGTCCAAAATGTACCTAAAAACATAGCAGGATGGGTGGAAAATGATGCTATAAGACCCACATTTTAGACATTTCAAAATTCATTTAAAGTTTTTGAGAAATCAAAGGTACATTTCACCTTCAATTATGCCGCGATTCATTATAAAAGAAAGGAGGGGATCTCCAACAACACTAGGTTGCAGCACCCACAGCAAAATCCCAAAACACCCATGCAAAAAAACACAGAACAGATACCCACAGAAAGAGACGCAAAATGGACAAGGAACACCAACTCACAACATAGAAACATAAAAGACTACACATAAACCAACGAGACCAATGGGCAACCGGTGCCGACTTAGGACGGCCATCTGCCAAGTAAATAGCAGACGGTGTGGTTATCCTGGATTACGTGCGCACAACCCTCTCACTTCTCCAGTTACCTAGAGGTCTCGAAGAACGTACAAATGTGGTGTAAAACAACCTCCTCACTGTAAGATGACGTCACACAAACAAGACCGCGAAACGCAGAGGCCCCAGAGACACAGATGAATATGTAAATGGATATAAAAAGAGGGTATGCGTAATACAGTCCGTGCTCTGCCGGCTGTAGCGAGCTCATGTATGTAATCACCCGAGGAGTCCGACTGACATTCAGAGAGGACAGGTGGTCGGGGCCCTGTCTTCTCTAAAGAGGTTTGGACAGGGCCCGTCATGGAGTCCCGTCGTCACAGTCAGTCAGAGTGCAAGTCTTAAGAATGCGCTCGTACAAGACTGTATATTGGTCAAGTACCAAGCTTAGTGTCCGTCTGGTGACATTAGGATCATATCCACGGTATAAAAGGCGTTTGATGACTCTGACGCATTTTCGATACATATGCTGTCTACCTTTGATCCTTCTTATTTTGTTAATTATGTCACCATAAAATGCAGGTTGTGAAATACCTAAAGTAATATACTCCGTTGCTTTTATGGGTCCGAATTTCAAAAGAACTTGATCATATTTTTTGTAAAATTTCCAGAAAGTCTTTACTAGTTTGTGAAAGCGAAAACCTTGACCTAAAAGTTTCTTTGTAATTTGCAGATTTCTATTATGAAAATCCAAAACATCAGTACATGCTCTAGCATACCGGATGAGCTGTGAAATATAGATACCGTATGACGGTAATCTAGGGACATCACCGTCAAGCCAGGGGAAATTTACTATGTTGAATCCAAAATCATCTCGTTTGTCATATACACTTGTATGAATTTCTCCATTGACAATTTTGATATTTAGGTCCAAAAATGATGTTTCAGTGTCTGTAAAGTTTGCCTTGTTTAGAGTCAATTCTTGTGGATAAATAACATCTTTATACTTTTCAAAAACAGGATTATCGATAGTAAGAATATCATCAAGGTACCTTGAAGTGCTAATGAAGCATTTCACATCATCATGTTTTCTTTGCTTTTGAAGATTTTGAATAAATTCCTTTTCATATGTGTATAAAAATAAATCTGCAACAAGAGGCGCACAATTTGTACCCATAGTACCATAAGTATCATTTATAATAACAGGTACATAATCAAACTTTAAAGAAAGGAGAGAAAATAACTGACCATTGTTCCGTATGATATATATTCAGCCCTTGACACTCTTCCATCATCTAAAACAAAGGATCGCATGTTCAAGCATACACAAATGCCCGCTACAGCCGGCAGAGCACGGACTGTATTCCATACGCCCTCTTTTTATATCCATTTACATAAACCTGTGTTGCTTGGGCCCCTGTGTTTTGCAGTCTTGTTTGTATGGTCTTCTAACAATGTTTTTGCTGTGGGTGCTTTTGGGTTTTGCTGCATGTTGGTGCTGCAACCTGGTGTTGTTGGAGATCCCCTCCTGACCTCTATGAATTACTCTATTCAGCGTTTTGATTTACAAAGTTGTGTTACACAGGGTCCTTGCAACCCGTTGTGAAATAACCTTACTGTGAAAAGATCATTTGTTTTAACAAGCAAGATTATTTGTTTTTATAAGCAAGAACAGTGCATCGTGAACAATTTCTGTCTATCTAGATAGGTTGTTTAATGTAAATGCATATTGTAATAGATGATCGCTCACAAAACAAAAACAATTATCCCATATCAGCATCTTCTCGAGACAAGTGTACGTCACACCTTTCTTCGGATGTCATACACAAAACTGTGTCTACCTTGAGTTTGACAGTAAGTGTTTTGAATATATTTCCCTGACATTGTCGCCATAGCACTTTCTATATAGACATAACGTCAGACAGTGCATGAAGTTTATATATTGTTTTCATTTTCGTGCTTAAACATCGACGGCGGGTGCGGCTAGCCAACAGGGGATGCTTACTCCTCCCGGGCACCTGGTCCCACCTCTAGCTTGCTAGGGGTCCGTCGATGCTTAATTTTGTACTCTATTGTGAGTGCTGTTGAGATTATCGTCAGGATCTTCTTTAACTCATTCGAAGATTTATCAGCCGAAAACTTCGAATAAATTACTAGCAAAAGTGCTCAAAAGTATCATTGGAATGCTCGTATACGAATGTATATCAATATATAGACTCTGTATTTGTCCTTTATACTCTCCGAGCGAAACTGTATGACAGTCAGTAAGCAGTCAGTCAACAGTCAATCAGACAGTCCGGCATGCATGCAGACAGGCAGACAGATAGGCAGTCAAGAAGATTGAGACCAAGAAGGTAAAAGTGACATAAAATATAAATGTCACATATTTATTAAAGGATCAAACATGCACAGACAATATACATGTTCTTGAACAATTCTATTTTAAAAGTTAGGATCTTCTTTAACTCATTTAATATTTGACTTACGGTCAGTATCGACTTCTTTGTAGTACTTAAGGTTCTAGCAGGGAATCCTCTAATATTTTACTTACGGTCAGTATCGACTTCTTTGTAGTAAGGTTCGAGCAAGGATTCCTCTAATATTTTACTTACGATCAGTATCGACTTCTTTATAGTAAGGTTCTAGCAGGAATTCCTCTAATATTTTTCTTACGGTCAGTATCGAATTCTTTATAATAAGGTTCTAGCAGGGATTCCTTTAATAGTTTACTTACGGTCAGTATCGACTTCTTTATAGTAAGGTTCTAGCAGGGATTCCTCTAATATTTTACTTACGGTCAGTATCGACTTCTTTATAGTAAGGTTCTAGCAGGGATTCCTCTAATATTTCACTTACGGTCAGTATCGACTTCTTTATAGTAAGGTTCTAGCAGGGATTTTCTAATATTTTACTTACGGTCAGTATCTACTTCTTTGTAATAAGGTTATAGTAGGGATTTCTCTAATAGTTTACTTCCGGTCAGTATCGACTTCTTTATAGTAAGGTTCTAGCAGGGATTCCTCTAACAGTTTACTTACGGTCAGTATCTACTTCTTTATAATAAGGTTATAGTAGGGATTTCTCTAATAGTTTACTTACGGTCAGTATCGACTTCTTTGTAGTAAGATTCTAGCAGGGATTTCTCTAATAGTTTACTTACGGTTAGTATCGACTTCTTTGTAGTAAGGTTCTAGCAGGGATTCCTCTAATATCCTACTTACGGTCAGTATCGACTTCTTTGTAGTAAGGTTATAGTAGGGATTTCTCTAATATTTTACTGACGGTCAGTATCGACTTCTTTGTAGTAAGGTTCTAGCAGGGATTCCTATAATATCCTACTTACGGTCAGTATCGACTTCTTTGTAGTAAGGTTCTAACAGGGATTCCTCTAATAATCCTATAATATCCTACTTAATAATAATAATCCTATAATATCCTACTTAATAATATTAATCCTATATATCCTACTTAATAATAATAATCCTATAATATCCTACTTAAAAATAATAATCCAATAATATCCTACTTAATAATAATAATTCTATAATATCCTACTTACGGTCAGTATCGACTTCTTTGTAGTAAGGTTGTAGAAGGGATTTCTCTAATAGTTTACTTACGGTCAGTATCGACTTCTTTGTAGTAAGGTTCTAACAGGGATTCCTCTAATATTTTACTTACGGTCAGTATCGACTTCTTTGTAGTAAGGTTCTAACGGGGATTCCTCTAATATCCTACTTACGGTTAGTATCGACTGCTTTGTTTTTAGGTTCTAACAGGGATTCCTCTAATATCCTACTTACGGTCAGTATCGACTTCTTTGTAGTAAGGTTCTAGTAGGGATTTCTCTAATATCCTACTTACGGTCAGTATCGACTTCTTTGTAGTAAGGTTCTAACAGGGAATCCTATAATATCCTACTTACGGTCAGTATCGACTTCTTTGTGGTAAGGTTCTAACAGGGAATCCTATAATATCCTACTTACGGTCAGTATCGACTTCTTTATAGTAAGGTTCTAGCAGGGATTTCTCTAATAGTTTACTTACGGTTAGTATCGACTTCTTTGTAGTAAGGTTCTAGAAGGGAATCCTATAATATCCTACTTACGATCAGTATCGACTTCTTTGTAGTAAGGTTCTAGAAGGGATTTCTCTTAGAGTTTACTTACGGTCAGTATCGACTTCTTTGTAGTAAGGTTCTAGAAGGGATTTCTCTTATTGTTTACTTACGGTCAGTATCGACTTCTTTGTAGTAAGTTTCTAGCAGGAATTCCTCTTATATTTTACTTACGGTCAGTATCGACTTCTTTGTAGTAAGGTTCTAGCAGGAATTCCTATAATATCCTACTTACGGTCAGTATCGACTTCTTTGTAGTAAGGTTCTAACAGGGAATCCTATAATATCCTACTTACGGTCAGTATCGACTTCTTTATAGTAAGGTTCTAGCAGGGATTTCTCTAATAGTTTACTTATTTTTAAGGTCGCCTCGTATCAAACTAACCCCCTTGAGATTACCCTCTGTCACTACAGTCACTTTACCATCATCGACATTCAACAGTAAAAAACTTTTTTCCTCACCAAGAGTACTCTTAACACCTCTCAAATTTAGACCCCACAGTCGTATTTTACGCACTACTCCATCTGCAGGCTCTACATTCAACAACAGACACAGAGGGTTCTCAATTATTTCTAAGTGCAAAAGTAAAAGATGCTCGTTGTGTCACCTCATCAACTGCGACTCAATAATAACATCTAGTGTAAATGGGCAGAAATTCAAAATCGAGGTAGACCAAGACATCGATTGATCGTCTCAAGATCTTATTTACGTAATGACTTGAAATGCCAGGGGATGTGGCGCACAATATGTAGGTGAGACAGGCCAACCTTTAAAATCTCGTTTTAGGAACCATTCTTATAAGATCAGAACCTCACGTCAACAAAAACACAGAAACTTTCTTTATAATCACTTTGTTAAATCTAATCATTCTATTTCGGATATCACCATTACCCCAGTTCAGACTTTTCCAAAACGTAAAAATGAAAGTAAGACCGAAATTAAAAAACGCCGACTACAAGCTGAACTTGCCTGGATCACCAAACTTCAGACTGCGTACCCTTTTGGTTTAAACGATCAAATTTATGGACAAGGAAACATTTCCTCAGCTTCTACCAATATCAACATCTTTTCAATTCGCCCAAACACTAAAAGGAAATACAGGTCACACGGGAAAAGACGAAACAGACAAAAAAGAAAACGATCCAGAATATACCGCTCTCTCAACGATTTACTTACTATAGCACGCAATGGCGGAAGACATGAGCTGTTACATGCTCTGTCGTCAATACCAGTTATGCACTTGAAATCTATCTTGGATGAGGCAGGGGTTGCATTCTTAAGAAGCACTGACTGATTCAGACTTAGTGTCATTGTCTCATTCGCACAGTATAAACTTTGTCCTATTGTGAGGGACACCTCACCGAAGAGACGATTCATAGAGGTCCCGTTTGTTAACAAAGGTTTTGATCTTCTGGGCATCTCTAATATTTTTCGGGATCATCGCGTGCAAAGTGCCATTCCTCAATATTTTGAAAATTTAGAGCCGCCTCTTGTTTGTTGTAAGTGCAAGAAACCTGTTCGGGACTTTGTTTTTGACTGTGGTGGGGTTACAGCGGATCCTGGCATGCTTGGGTCGTGTCCTGCTTCTTGGGAGTGTGCGGCTTCTGGGTGTCTCTGCGGGCCGGCTGGCCATGTTGTTACAGGTGGCTTTTCGGTTGTCCGGGACGGACGGCTCCGTGGTCTTCTTAAAGGAGGACCGAAGTATAGAATCCCATCCAAGATAGATTTTGTCAAATGCCGTGAAGTGCTTATGGAAGCCTTAGATAATTATGCGAAAAGATGGTGTAAATCAGAAGGAGTCGAACCGCATGCTCTGAATGACTGGAGAGACCTCATTTTGGATATGACGGATATTCGAATAGATAACTTCCATAAAAACCCTCATCTTTTTCAGAATCCACGTTCCAAGTCGGAAAGATATTTCAAATCCAAACTAAGTGAATTGCATAAAGGGTGTGTCTTTGCGCCGGCTGGTGGGGCGGCCAGCGGCGCCGTTGTCGTTTGAGGACGTTGCTGCATGTCAGCTTTGGTTTCGGAGCTTTCGTCTACTAATACATATATCAAAAGCAATGAAGGTGCATCTAACATTTTAGGCAAGCATAGCAGTGAACTGTCTTTATTCAGTATCTCTATTTCTGAATTGGATCTCCCAGCGCTGTATTGCATACCGGGGCTGCACGGGTCTCCTTGCGGGTTTCGATTTGTTGCTGATTCTGGTGACTGCTCCACTGCGGTTTTGTCTAGAAGTCTGACGTCAGCGCTTGCTGCTGTTGGGGAGCACATGGTTGGATATTGTGAGACGGTTCTAGGCAGGAGCGGTGTGGGTTTGTTTTGGTCTGTTGGGGGTTCGGGGGATGTGGTTGGGGGGGTGAAATCTGGAGGTTTCCAGGCCGGTGCGGTCTCTTCGTGCGACTTCTCTAATATGTACACCACACTTCCTCATGGCAGAATTGGTGGTCGATTGTCTGATCTCATTGAATGGTGTTTTGATCGAGAGCGAAAGGCTTACATTTGTGCATCTGGGTCGGGGGGTTTCTTTTCCTCGGCAGACTACAAATCATACAGGTCATGGACATGTGGTGACCTGTGTGATGCCTTGTCCTTCCTCTTGGACAATATTTATGTTAGATTTGGTGAGGATCTGTGCAGGCGGGTTGTGGGAGTTCCTGTGGGTGCTGGCTGTGCGCCTCTTGTTGCAGATTTATTTTTATACACTTGTGAAAAAGAATTTATCCAAAATCTTCGGAGGCGGAGAAAATTTGATGAGCTGAAATGTTTCAATAGTGCTTCTGGGTGTCTGGATGATATTCTAGCCGTTGGCAGTCCTGCTTTTGGGTTGTGTGGGGGTGAAGTTTGTCCACGGGGGTTGACCCTTGGCAAGGCAAACCTTTCAAATACGGAAACACCCTTTTTGGACCTAGATATCAAAATTGTGGACGGAGGGATTCATACGGGTGTGTATGACAAAGGGGATGATTTTGGATTCGGCATAGTAAGTTTCCCTTGGCTTGGCGGTGGTGTTCCGGGATTGCCGTCGTACGGCGTTTGCATATCACAGCTCGTCCGGTGCGCTAGAGCATGTACTGATATTTTGGATTTTCACAGTGGAAATTTACAAATTACCAAAAAACTTTTAGGTCAAGGTTTCCGCTTTCGTGGACTGGTTGAGACTTTCTGGGGGGTTTTACAAAAATTACAGTCAACTTCTTTTAAGGTTCGGATCTGTGCATGCAGCGGAGTGCGTTGCTGTGGGTGTTACACGGCCTGTCTTTTGTGGTGATATGATAAACAAAATAAAAAGGATCAAAGGTAGGCAGCATAACCATCGAAAATGCGTCAGAATCATCAAACGCCTTTTATACCGTGGGTATGATCCTAATGTCACCAGACGGACACTAGGCTTGGTACTTGACCAATCTACAGTCTTGTACAAGCGCATCCTTGAGACTTGCACTCTGACTGACTGTGACGACGGGACTCCATGACGGGCCCTGTCCAAACCTCTTTAGAGAAGACAGGGCCCCGACCACCTGTCCTCTCTGAATGTTAGTCGGACTCCTCGGGTGATTACATACATGAGCTCGCTACAGCCGGCAGAGCACGGACTGTATTACGCATACCCTCTTTTTATATCCATTTACATATTCATCTGTGTCTATGGGGCCTCTGCGTTTCGCGGTCTTGTTTGTGTGATGTCATCTTACAGTGAGGAGGTTGTTTTACACCACAATTGTACGTTCTTCGAGACCTCTGGGTAATTGGAGAAGTGAGAGGGTTGTGCGCACGTAATCCAGGATAACCACACCATTTGCTACTTGCGTGACAGATGGCCGTCCAAAGTCGGCACCGGTTACCCATTGGTCTCGTCGGTTTATGTGTAGTCTTTTGTGTTTGATGTTTACATGTCGTGTGTCTCTTTTCCGTCTCGTGCTGTACTTGTCTTTTGTGTTTTTGCATCGGGTGTTTTGGTGTTTTACTGTTGATGCTGCAACGGGGTCTTGTTGGAGATCTCCTCCCTTCTTTTTACGGTCAGTATCGACTTCTTTGTAGTAAGGTTCTAGCAGGGATTTCTCTAATATCCCGTCACTAGTCGATTTTTTTATAATTAAATTTCCATATACCTCTATTGTGAAATCTCAATACATTGTAGGTGGCGCCAGTGAAATAAATTAGGGCTGCGCACTCAAAATTTAAAATTACGTTTTTAAACGGCTATATGTGTGAATATATGCCTTAGATTCGTTTGAAAATGTGCATATATACAAATGAGAATATTTTCTTTCATATGAAAATAAAAATTTTGCATTCCAAAATTTTGTAAAATAAATCATTTTTTCAGGGACAATGTCCCTTTAAAACCAAATCAATATGCAGCATGGACCCGACATTCACGTTTCGGATAATTAACCCTCTCAATGATCCTTAATCTTAACAATGTAATATTACCGAAGTATTTTAGAAATGATGATAATAATACGGAAGATCGCAAATACTTCTAACCAAGACTATACGAATTTTCTCTCGCACTATTCGATTGTTCTCTAATGTTATGACGTCATCAATTTACTTGGGTAGAAAAAGTGCCCAAGTTTTGAACAATGGTTTAGGTAGGTGACTAAATGAAAAAATCATAACGAACACGCTGCACGCGCTGCATTTGCCATCTTACGTATTCCGGGTAACTTTAATATGAAATAAAATACACATGTACGAATTCCACCGAAGTTAGCAGATGTTGAACGATTTTTATGCCATAAATCTTTTGTTTACTTGATCTATAAAAGAACCAGATTTTATGGTGGTTGATTTCTGCCATTACTTTTTTTCGTTTTGTCGCCAAGACAATCCCTTAATTATCGACTTTTGTCCCGCTATTTATCTTCATTTCAAGGAGACGAGAAGAAAACAAATACATCTCGAAAAAGCGAAACTATAAAGCGATAATAAGCCTCGCCTCGCTAATCGATCTTTCGTTACGCTTATCATCGGGTTGTCACCCCACCTATATCGCGCTGCTAATCTTCGCCTAGTCGTCTATCTCGATAGAATTGTACAACTTATTTTGCAATACGGTTATGAAGTTTTGGTTTTCACAAATTCCTGTCTAATTATAAATTTACATATGACTTTTTGTTAAAAATATTTTTCGCTTTAATTCAAAAACACCTAATTTAATTATCTATATGGGGAACTCGGTAGACATCCTTTATCTATATACATGGAAATTAGAATTATTTGTTTTAGGGCAAAAATGCACTTTTCACCAAATTTTGATAAATTAACTACAAAAATGTATGTTTTTCTACTTAATAGGGTTTTACACGGAATAAATATATCAAAACATACTTGATGAATGTGGATTATCTTATTTATGGACTACTGGTGAAATTGTCAATATCAATTGGATATAATGTAATGTAATATGAACTTTAATAGGCGAAAATGAGCAAAATTGGAAAAACATGGTTGATTCCTTTTACATTACATTAAGTAGAAAAAACATACCTTTTTGTAGTTAATGTATAAACAAGTTGATGAAAAGTGCATTTTGCTTAAAAACGAATCATTCTAATTTCTATGTATACAGATAAAGAATTTCTACCGAGTTTCCCGTAGATGACTGTGCAAAAGGGTTAATAGTCTGATTTTTTAAAGAAAAGATAGAGCTAAAAGATTATTTGAAAATATTACCCAAACAAATCAGCGTCAACATTGGTTACATTTAGAGAATATAGTTTTAAATAATCAATAGAAATCGGAAGATGGCAAAATATACCGCGTGAAGAAAGTAAATGTCAAATAAGTCCAACTAGCCTAACTGACGTCGAAATCCACTTTATATTTTAATGTTCAAATGTTAAACCCCCCCCCCCCAAAAAAAAAACCCAGAATTTATTTTGACTTGATATACAAATAAAACGAACAACATAAAAATCAAACAATTTTTCTCATCTAAAAATCTGAAAACATAAAACAAAATTTGGTAAATTTCCTTGATTGTTCAGACAAATTTCGACTGATTGATATTTCATATAGGATAATGAAGATGCAGCTTAAGATATAGAGATAGCAAAAATAAATTTATTAAAGGAATTACTGTCTTACTTTTGTTGTTCATTGGTGTATAATTCTAGTTGGTCACGTGCAAATTTCCTAAATTTGGTATCCAACCAGAATTATACACACATGACAACCAAAGTAAGACAGTCATTACTTATATCTACATTTATTCTAAATATCGATCATTTATATTTGCTTGCACTTCGCATATTTTGCCTGTTACAGCGGCTAATGTGTTTGATCTTTTGTAAATTCTTCCTACATGGAAACCTTGTATGTAACGTCATAACAGTATGTAACGTCATAACAGTATGTAACGTCATAACAGTATGTAATGTCATAACAGTATGTAACGTCATAACAGTATGTAACGTCATAACAGTATGTAACGTCATAACAGTATGTAACGTCATAACAGTATGTAACGTCATAACAGTATGTAACGTCATAACATTATGTAACGTCATAACAGCATGTAACGACATAACAGTATGTGACGTCATAACAGTATGTAACGTCATAACAGTATGTAACGTCATAACAGTATATAACGTCATAACAGTATGTAACATCATAACAGTATGTAACGTCATAACAGTATGTAACGTCATAGCAGCATGTAACGTCATAACAGTATGTAACGTCATAACAGTATGTAACGTCATAACAGTATGTAACGTCATAACAGTATGTAACGTCATAACAGTAACCCAAGTTATTGGAATATAAATCTACTTTAAAATGGAGAATCTACTAGTAATGAATAAATATGTATTTATCAATCAAATCTATTAATATTTGAAACCTTATGAATATTGTTACTCAAAATATGTACATTATTATTTATTCATTCTGAATTCTACGATGCATTCTTGTAAAATTAGGAGATTAAAGAATTGTAATAGTCATTGACAATATTCTTTTTATCGGCGCGACGAGTCGAAGATAAACGTGGCGACATTTCGCGGGAGATAACACGATCATTAGCGGGGTGACAACCCGATAATAAGCGGGGCAGCAACCCGATGATAAGCGGGACGAAATATTTCGCTCCGCTAATTATCAACTCATAGTTTATGTTTTGCACGGTCAGGAACACGTTATGTCGCCTTAAAATACCGTTTTCAGAAGCATTTAAAGTTACGCACTTTAAACGGTACGTTGACATTATGCCACAGGTGATGATATGTTGGAAACCATCCGTTGTCATGAAAACTATCGACAAAAATTCAGTAAAATCACTATTAAATAATTAGGTAACCGATGATTTCTTTAAAAAAATCCAATGGGGGGTAGCCACACGCTTCAGTAATAGATTATTACCATGAAATGAATTAAAATCCTTTTATGTTATGAGGAGATCTGATTGGCGATGACCTACTGTCAGTAACGAAAACGGAAATTCGAAAAGGAAAACTACCTTTTCTCTTAATTATTTGATCTTATATACCAATTTTATGTAGAAAATTATCCACAACATTATCCAAACAATATATGTGAATGGCCGTCGTTTACATTGTATATTTATTGTATACTTTGATTATTTGATAAAGTATGTCCGTTGTTATGACAAAACAAGATGATATGGTCCGTTTACATGACTCTAATCGGTATTTGGGTATGAATGGAGAATTGAATCAGTCACACTTATGCCTTTTGCCGTGTGGAGCTCTTAAAAATGTTCCCCGCGAGGGGTTTGACAGCAAGTGTTTCAGACATTTTCCCTGACTTGGTCGCCAAAGCACTTTCTATATAGACATTACCTCAGACAGTGCATGTTTTTAGATATCGTTTGCATTTTTCGTGCATGAACATTGACGTCGGGTGCGGCTAGCCAAACAGGGGATGCTTACTCCTCTCGGGCACCTCGTCCCACCTCTAGCTTGCTAGGGGTCCGTCCATGCTCCATTTCTTGCTCTATTGTGAGTGTTGTTGAAAATGTCGTCAGGATCTTCTTTATCTCATTTATTTGGAATCTGAGGCTTAGCAATTGAATTAGGTAAGTAAATTTTAAAAGCATTCAGCTCCTGTTTTTGTTAAGCGGGATATCATATTAACATTTTATGTAACGTGAACATAGTACACAAAGAAATGATTTAAATTTGAAAATATGATTCTTACATTTGAAGAGTTGTAGGATGAGTTCATGAATAATGAATATGAATTGAACAATAATCGTTAAATAGATTTTGAAGTCATATATAGCGTTAAGAAAGAGACGTAATAGTTCCGAACGTTCTTTACACGAAATCACTCTTTGATCTAGAATTTTCGCATGCTTTTTCAGAAACAATAAGATTCTTACAGCAGATAGGTTATTGAGCACTGATTTTATCGAAAAGACAAATGGATATCAAATGCATAGAAATAAATACAAACGTACAAAGCAGTGAAATACTAGTATAAATTGCCATTATAATTTTCTCGTTGATAGCTCCCCCTGGAAAAAAATGCTATACACTTACTTTAGCCCCCCCCCCCCCTTGGCAAAAAAAAATCCTACTTTGAAGTAGTCTTTGAATTCCCCTAAAGCATGTTTACCTCGCCTAACATTAATGGTTTGGATTTTATAATTTTGCACTCAATAGAGATCTTCGATGGGGGTATAATATAGACCTTACACGTATATCTCAGGTGATAATGAAACTTGTAATTGATATGTTTATTTCCATCTGTGTGACTGTAAGTTCGTGATTCGTCAATTACGGTTTCTCCGTCTGTCTGCGAGTGAGTTCTGTCCGCGATTTTAAGCATGTGTGTCTGTCTGTGAGTGAGTGCATCTGTCTGTGTCTTTTAAGTGTGAGACTGTCTGTCTATATGCATGCCTGTTTGTCCGTTTGTTTTGCGCGTGTCTAAGTGTATGTCCCTGTGTCTGTTAGTCTGTAGTTTTGCGCATATGGGTGTATGTCTTTCAGGATGTACCTTTCAGGATGTTCATATTTGTGTTTCGATCAGTGTCTGTCGTTGGGTCTGTCTGCGTTAATGAAAGTTACTTTTTTCAAGTTAGAGATATTGGCATAGTCTGATTTTCCGTCGGTCTTGAATGCTTTGATAAATTGAGGATTTACCGAAATCAAAGTCAGTTCATAATTTTGTTTGTGTTTGAGTACATCTGTGTATATCTGTCTACCTGTAATCTGTTTGCCTATGTATATCTTTCTGTATGAGTGTGTGTTTGTTGGCGAATGTGCGTGTCTGTATATATGTTTATCTGAATATGTGAGTGTGTCTAACCCCCCCCCCCCCCCAGAAACCTTTAGCATATTCTACAATGTTTTGTGATTATTTAAAAGCATCTTCGATTAAAAGAGTGTCCATAATACATTAAATAAAGTTCAACTTTAAGCGTAAGACTCGGAGCATTTTTCATGGATTTTTCAATATTGGAAGGTAAACAAAATCCGGACTTAAAAGGGGGGGGGGGGGTGTGTGGTTATATAGTATTTCGTTTCTATGTGAAAAATCCATGCTTATATGAGGAAAGTCTAATAAATAGCGGAATATCCCCCAGGGGGTGAAACACACTATATAGCCAATTTCCCTATGTGTAAACCTACTACATTACACCGGTTTATTATACATTATGAAGTATTCTAATTCATTCTGTTTGTTTCACGCATTCTGATTGGTTCACAGGGTTTTTACAAGCATGTATAATGACGATATACATGCCTCAAACCGACTCACTTGACATACTTCAAAATGTATTCCTACGTAAATTTGCACGTTACAATCTTTAGCGCACTTTTTGCGTATGACGTCATGCTTGCCTTTGTTCTTCGCTACTGTGACGTCATACTGTGACGTTAAACTACAATGTATGAGCTTGAAAATGGCGTTCTCCACATGTAAACAACAGAGCAAGTAAGGTTGTTATTGATAACACATTGATTTTTCGTCATTGTAATAAATACGAAGCAGTTGTATTTCATAGTTTGCAGCGCAATAATTTCTGTTGGTCGATGTTAGACCTCCGTAGCAACGACACCTCTAAAGCGATGCGTGAGACCCTCTGAGGGATATAGTAAGTTAAAATATGTCGCATGAATTAGAATAGGGATAAACGTACTGTGTTTTGTAGTTCCGAAAGGTATATGTTGAATATACTGTTGGAAACATACGTTACAACGTCGGGGACAAGCCCCGACGGTATAACTGCGTTTCCAACAGTATAACAAGCCCCGACGGTATAACTGCGTTTCCAACAGTATATCCAACATATACCTGTCGGAACCACAAAACACAGTACGTTTATCCCCTAAAGATACTGCATACAGTCAAATTTTCGCCTCCATTTGTATGAAGCCCTATTCGCCCACAGCCCAAAGGATAATTTTTAAAAGACGGGACGATTAAAATGCCATGTTGATGATATCTTAACAAAACGAATAATTCGCCGAATTCAATTCAGGACAAATCTGTCTCCATTCTAAATTGGTTGAAAATTTAATTTCGCGTATTCATAGCTGTATACAGTATTTCATGGTCTGATGATTAGTACAGGTATCATAGTATCATTCTATCCATTAAAATATCAATGAGTCAAAGGAGATCCTGACGATAATCTCAACAGCACTCACAATAGAGCACAAAATTAAGCATCGACGGACCCTTAGCAAGCTAGAGGTGGGACAAGGTGCCCGGGAGGAGTAAGCATCCCCTGCTGGCTAGCCGCATCCGCCGTCGATGTTTAAGCACGAAAATGAAAACAATATACAAAATCCATACACTGACTGACGTTATGTCTATATAGAAAGTACTATTGCGACAATGTCAGGGAGATATATATCAAAGCAGACCACGGACTTCTGACAACGGACAGAGTTTTCGCAACAGAAATTGACAACGGACCAGTTTTAGAAAAATCTAAAAAAAAAAAAAAGTAGTCCAAAATTAAATTCGTGATCATGACACTACCAGACGAGCATGATATAGACTTGATATTTATCATGAGTATATTTCTGGAATAAGAATAACCTGAATATTTATATTTCCAGAAAAGGGAATGATACCATATGTGCAGGACGAGGTGACCGAAGGACGCCAACTCGATCTCCTCTTTTCAAACTGTATTTCAGTACCGGAAAAGGATATAAACCAATCGCTTAATGTTATGACTACCCCCCATTGAATTTTTGGGTGTATTACTTTCTAACCATTGACAATCCTGCTTTTGAATTATATAAGAATGAAATTTATCCACAAGAATTAACCCTTAACAAGGCAAACCTTTCAAATACAGAAACACCCTTTTTGGACCTAAATATCAAAATTGTAAACGGAAAGATTCATTCAAGTTTATATGACAAAAGGGATGATTTTGGATTCAACATAGTAAATTTCCCTTGGCTTGACGGTGATGTTCCAAGATTACCGTCATACGGCATTTACATATCACAGCTCATTCGGTACGCTAGAGCATGTACTGATATTTTGGATTTTCACAGTAGAAATTTACAAATTACCAAAAAACTTTTAGGTCAAGGTTTCCGCTTTCATAAACTAGTTAAGACTTTCTGGAAATTTTACAAAAATTACAGTCAACTTCTTTTAAAATTCGGATCTATACATGCAACAGAGTACATTACTATGGGTATTACACAACCAGTCTTTTATGGTGATATGATAAACAAAATAAATAGGATCAAAGGTAGGCAGCATAACCATCGAAGATGCGTCAGAATCATCAAACGCCTTTTATACCGTGGATATGATCCTAATGTCACCAGACGGACACTAGGCTTGGTATTTGACCAATCTACAGTCTTGTACAAGCGCATCCTTGAGACTTGCACTCTGACTGACTGTGACGACGGGACTCCATAACGGGCCCTGTCCAAACCTCTTTAGAGAAGACAGGGCCCCGACCACCTGTCCTCTCTGAATGTCAGTCGGACTCCTCGGGTGATAACATACATGAGCTCGCTACAGCCGGCAGAGCACGGACTGTATTACGCATGCCCTCTTTTTATATCCATTTACATATTCATCTGTGTCTATGGGGCCTCTGAGTTTCGCGGTCTTGTTTGTGTGATGTCATCTTACAGTGAGGAGGTTGTTTTACACCACAATTGTACGTTCTTCGAGACCTCTGGGTAATTGGAGAAGTGAGAGGGTTGTGCGCACGTAATCCAGGATAACCACACCATTTGCTACTTGCGTGACAGATGGCCGTCCAAAGTCGGTACCGGTTACCCATTGGTCTCGTCGGTTTATGTGTAGTCTTTTGTGTTCGATGTTTACATGTCGTGTGTCTCTTTTCCGTCTCGTGCTGTATTCGTCTTTTGTGTTTTTGCATCGGGTGTTTTGGTGTTTTACTGTTGATGCTGCAACGGGGTCTTGTTGGAGATCTCCTCCCTTCCTTCCAAAATGTCAACGTTTATAAGAAAATCATACTTTCCACACATGCTCATTGTCATGACAACGGATGGTTTCCTTCATATCCTAACCTGTGGCATAATGTCAACGGACCGTTTTAAGTGCAGAACTTTTAATGCTTCTGACAACAATACTGTAAGGCGACATAACGTGTTCCTGCTCGTGGTTTTGTCGCGAAGTATATTGTCTTTTTATTTCGTTTTGAAGCCCCGCAATAACGATAAATAGCGAGGCGGAAGGTCGATAAGGCTCGACAAAGCTACCAAAGATTTTGATGCATACTTCTTATTGAACATCTAATACCTTAAGTAAGTTGAGAGAAATACACATTCAGTCTTACATTTTTTTAAGGAAAGTGTGATTTAGCAACGGGTGTTGCATGCAATAAGGAGACGCTGACTCTCATCGGGCACCTGGTCCCACTTCGCAGCCATTCAAATGGAAATTCGAATGATTTTGTCTTGCCTCCTCGACTTTGAGACTGAATGACTGATAGTTACTTCTTTGATGATTATTTTAGACATGTGTTTTACTAATTCAGACTAAGTTGTTTGCAACGAATTAAGAAAAAAAAATATTTTCTATATTGTTCCTCTCAGTATAAGGCTGAAGAAGCACGTTAACTTCTTATAACATGAAATGTAAAAAAAATATTGGATACTTGAATGAAATTAAATTAAATTATTGAAATATCATAAAGATTATCTAACCTTCGATATCGCTGTCAGTGAATACAGCTCTTGCTTCTGTCAGTTCAATATAACCATCGTGGTTTGTGTCTAAATGGTCAAAGTAGCTGAACATGAGAGCTGACAGTCCTCCTGCCGGACTCCCCGTTGCCTGGGAGAGACTTAACCTACATAAAGAAGACATAAGACGATGGTCCACAAAGTCTATCGAATGTATGGTTTCCGGTAATCACAAACGTTCTCGAAAGATCGGTATCCAATAAAACAAAGAGGCCTCGAAAATTTGCATATTAAAACGAAAATTCGATATATTTTTCCCCTAAAACTGATCGCTACGTTCGCGAATAAACAGTTCCCTATATTGTTGCACATCTGATTACATGTTTTACGACTTAAAATTCATTTGCATCATTTGAGAGCAGATAAACTTACAGCATTGACCAGACATGCACGTTTCGGGTATAAGCCCTCGTCAGTGATCCTCAATCTAAACAATAAAATATGACCATAATCTGTGAAATCATGTCCTAAATGTACCGAAAGACGTAGCAAAATGACTGGGATATGATGATACAGTCCGCAGGTTTTCGAAATTTAAGAGAATTAATTTTGTAAACAGAAATTTTCCAATGCGTACCTGGTCTCAATTTCTGTTGTTCATTCCGGGGTTTGCAATCTTTTCGATGGGAATTCTCACGATTTGGCCTTGCCTTCTCGACTTTAAGACTGAATAACTGTTAGGTACTTCTTTGATGTTTATCGTTAATATACATCCAGCCTGTACAGCATTATAACGTCGAAGGGTACTAATACCGCCACATATTGTCATCATATGTAGATGTCCGTGTAGTTGTAGTTGAATGGTCCGGCCACCTATTGTCACCATCAGACGTTCGTGTAGTTGAATGGTCTGTCCACCTATTGTCACCATCAGACGTTCCTGTAGTTGAATGGTCTGGTCACCTATTGTCACCATCAGACGTTCGTGTAGTTGAATGGTCTGGCCACCTATTGTCACCATCAGACGTTCATGTAGTTGAATGGTCTGGCCACCTATTGTTATCATCAGACGTTCGTGAAGTTGAATGGTCTGGCCACCTATTGTCACCATCAGACGTTCCTGTAGTTGAATGGTCTAGCCACCTATCGT
Organism: Pinctada imbricata; assembly: GCA_033119305.1. Classification (NCBI taxonomy): domain Eukaryota; kingdom Metazoa; phylum Mollusca; class Bivalvia; order Pterioida; family Pteriidae; genus Pinctada; species Pinctada imbricata. The sequence goes on along the minus strand of VSWD01000001.1, from coordinate 2,200,604 downwards.
CACCATCAGACGTTCGTGTAGTTGAACGGTCTGGCCACCTTCTGTCTCCATCAGACGTTCGTGTAGTTGAATGGTCTGGCCACCTATTGTCACCATCAGACGTTCGTGTAGTTGAATGGTCTGGCCACCTATTGTCACCATCAGACGTTCGTGTAGTGGAATGGTCTGGCCACCTATTGTCACCATCAGACGTTCGTGTAGTTGAATGGTCTGGCCACCTATTGCCAACATCAGACGATCGTGTAGTTGAATGGTCTGACCACCTATTTTCACCATCAGACGTTCGTGTAGTTGAATGGTCTGGCCACCTGTTGTCACCATCAGACGTTCGTGTAGTTGAATGGTCTAGCCACCTATTGTCATCATCAGACGTTCGTGTAGTTGAATGGTCTGGCCACCTATTGTCACCATCAGACGTTCGTGTAGTTGAATGGTCTGGCCACCTATTGTCACCATCAGACGTTCGTGTAGTTGAAGTAGAATTGTCTGGCCACCTATTGTCACCATCAGACGTTCGTGTAGTTGAATGGTCTAGCCACCTATTGTCATCATCAGACGTTTGTGTAGTTGAAGTAGAATGGTCTGGCCACCTAATGTCACCATCAGACGTTCGTGTAGTTGAATGGTCTGGTCATCTATTGTCACCATCAGACGTTCGTGTAGTTGAATGGTCTGGTCATCTATTGTCACCATCAGACGTTCGTGTAGTTGAATGGTCTGGCCACCTACTGTCATCATCAGACGTTCGTGTAGTTGAATGATCTGGTCATCTATTGTCACCATCAGACGTTCGTGTAGTTGAATGGTCTGGCCACCTATTGTCACCATCAGACGTTCGTGTAGTTGAATGGTCTGGCCACCTATTGTCACCATCAGACGTTCGTGTAGTTGAATGGTCTGGCCACCTATTGTCACCATCAGACGTTCGTGTAGTTGAATGGTCTGGCCATCTATTGTCACCATCAGACGTTCGTGTAGTTGAATGGTCTGGTCATCTATTGTCACCATCAGACGTTCGTGTAGTGGAATGGTCTGGCCACCTATTGTCACCATCAGACGTTCGTGCAGTTGAATGGTCTGACCACCAATTGTCACCATTAGACGTTCGTGTAGTTGAATGGTCTGGCCACCTATTGTTACCATCAGACGTTCGTGTAGTTGAATTGTCTGGTCACCTATTGTCACCATCAGACGTTCGTGTAGTTGAATGGTCTGGTCACCTATTGTCACCATCAGACGTTCGTGTAGTTGAATGGTCTGGCCACCTATTGTCATCATCAGACGTTCCTGTAGTTGAATGGTCTGGCCACCTATTGTCACCATCAGACGTTCGTGTAGTTGAATTGTCTGGTCACCTATTGTCACCATCAGACGTTCGTGTAGTTGAATGGTCTGGCCACCTATTGTCACCATCAGACGTTCGTGTAGTTGGATTGTCTGGCCACCTATTGTTAACATCAGACGTTCGTGTTGTTGAATGGTCTGGTCATCTATTGTCACCATCAGACGTTCGTGTAGTTGAATGGTCTGGCCACCTATTGTCACCATCAGACGTTCGTGTAGTTGAATTGTCTGGTCACCTATTGTCACCATCAGACGTTCGTGTAGTTGAATGGTCTGGCCACCTATTGTCACCATCAGACGTTCGTGTAGTTGGATTGTCTGGCCACCTATTGTTAACATCAGACGTTCGTGTTGTTGAATGGTCTGGCCACCTATTGTCACCATCAGATGTTCGTGTAGTTGAATGGTCTGGCCACCTACTGTCATCATCAGACGTTCGTGTAGTTTAATGGTCTGACCACCTATTGTCACCATCAGACGTTCGTGAAGTTGAATGGTCTGGCCACCTACTGTCATCATCAGACGTTCGTGTAGTTGAATGGTCTGGCCACCTATTGTCACCATCAGACGTTCGTGTAGTTGGATGGTCTGGCCACGTATTGTCAACATCAGACATTCGTGTAGTTGAATGGTCTGGTCATCTATTGTCACCATCAGACGTTCGTGAAGTTGAATGGTCTGGCCACCTATTGTCACCATCAGACGTTAGTGTAGTTTAATGGTCTGGCCACCTATTGTCACCATCAGACGTTAGTGTAGTTGAATGGTCTGGCCACCTATTGTCACCATCAGACGTTAGTGTAGTTGAATGGTCTGGCCACCTATTGTCACCATCAGACGTTCTTGAAGTTGAATGGTCTGGCCACCTATTGTCACTATCAGACGTTCGTGTAGTTGAATGGTCTATTTTCTGTCACCCATTGTCACCAGATTTAGCATTTCGTGTAGGTGAATGCTCTGTTTCCGGGGACATCACCACCTATTGTCATCAATATAGGATGTTCGTGTAGCTGAATGGTCTGGCCACCTACTGTCACCTTCAGACATTCGTGTAGTCTGTTTTCGTGGGCTTCGCCACCTATTCTCACCAGTATTAGCATTTCGTGTAGGTGAATGCTCTGTTTCCGGGGACTTCACCACCTATTGTCATCATTATTAGATGTTCGTGTAGTTGAGTGGTCTATTTTAGGGTGTTTCTCTACCAATTGTCACAAATATTAGATGATTTTGTAGTTGAGTGATCTGTTTCGATGATGGTTTGTCACGATATTCACAATAATTTGAATAATTGTAGATATCAGTAGAACATTCAGCAGTGTATGTATATAACTCTCTACAACAAAGGAGTAATCGCAGTTAAGACCCCCAACGAAAAAAAATTCGCTTCGCTCGCCCATAAAAGAATATCCCTTTATTGTCTACCTCTAAACTATCTCGACAACGTATTTATACTAAGACAATAAAACTAAATCTCTCAGTTCCAAACCGTAATGGTGACTATGGGAAAGGAAAGAATGTAGGATATGGGAAAGGGAGATAATCGGTAACAGGGTCTCAACGGCACCATTTCAACTGGATTTTTAATTAATAAAAATCCCCCTCCCCCAATCGAGCTGGTTTAGATCCTCTCTGAGGTAAAATGCTAGATCCGCACCTGCAAGGTCATCCTTTTAAAATAGTTTTTATTTAACAAACCAATACAATAAAGAAAATCAATGCACGTATCAATAGAATATAGAAAACACAAAGAACGTATAGCCATTCATATCAGCGAAACATACGACTAAGTTAACGTATTCTTTCCTTGAATGTAAAAAAAAATGTGTTTTCTTAATTTAGCTTTCCATTCACAAATATTCTTTTCGATTTCTGAAGTAATCGATAAAAAATAAAGTCACGTTATCACGAAACTTATAAAAGTATTTTTGTCCGCTTTATAAGATACCTCAGTATGTTCCATAAACGCTTTGATCTAAATGTAGTCGATTCAAGTAGATTATTCGTTGCAAAATAATAGAAAACGGAAATTATATCTTGATATGATTGTCCATGACAAGGTAATCATGTGAAGTACTTGCTCATGGAGTATGATCCTTAAACTTATTTCCTCCCTTGTATTAGAGAAACTGTAGGCCTTTCAACAACCGCTAGGTTTCGCATGAGAGTAACGACAACTCGTACCATAAGTCTCATAAATCGGGACATTTCGAGCTTCTTCATAAACATAATGGGCAAAAGTCACTTCAAATCATGAAGTTTCTCATTTATTTATCTCTTTTTGGTTGTTGGACAAAGTTGGTATGATTAAGCACAATACTTTTATTTGTTTCATGTACTTATAAAAAAAATTGGACAGAGAAAGATAGCACAAATTTGCACATTTCATTTTTAGACCGAAAAAAATTCCTTCAGGTAAAACAAATTATGGGACGTAACTCTTAAAGGCCTTGTTACACGACGCGATTAGTTGCATGCAACTAATTGCAGAGAATACTTGGTCCGAGCGAGATGCAGCGACTCGCACTGTTACACGTTGCAACTAATTGCATATATTTTGTGCTAAATTCATACCTTTTCCGCCTAAAGTTTACGAATAAATTGTGTTATCAACAGACAATATAGCATGCATTTTCAGTTTTCATTACAATTACATTCACATAATATTCTCGACGAAGAGAGGGCAGAAAATCATATTTTTGAACTAAAAAATCTTGCAGTAAGCGTACTGTGATCCTTTGTGAGAAAAGTCACCATTTTATTGTCAATGTAATTGATATGACCAAAATAAGCAAAATTAGGGTTGAAATTATAAGGAATAACCGGCATTTTGATTGGTTGACTCTAAAAGTTGCATGCGATTAATCGCAAGGAATAGAACATGTTCTAATTTGAAAAAAGTTGCATGCGACTGTCGCTTGCAACTAAATGCAAACGATTAATCGCGTCGTGTAACAAGGCCTTTAAAGGGACGGTGTCCCTGAAAATTAATTAATTTTACAAAATTTTGGAATGAAAAATCTTTCTTTTCATATGAAAGTATACATTCTCATTTGCTTAAATTCAAACTTTTAGGCGAATCGAACGCATACAATGGCAGTTATAACCCTTTAAAAACGTCATTTTGAATTTGGTTTGCGCAACTCTAATTAATTTCACTGGCGCCACCTACAATCTATTGAGTTTTTACAATAGAGGTATACGGAGATGTACTTATTTAAAGATCGACAATATTTGGGTAGTTACTGCATACTTTCAACAAAATTTTTTTTTGCCCTCTATCTAGACCCTTTGGAATAAATTTAACGTTTTCAATAAAATTTATTTTCAGGGACACTGTATCTTTAATAATATCTGTAAAACTCGGGGGCCTTTAAACTAAGAAACGGAATGAAAAGAAACGAAATGAAACAAAAAAAATATATATATAAATTTTACCGGTTCATCATTTGTTAAAAATAGTGGTGATAGTCTGAACCACCCCCATCCAATCCGCCGTGAAATTTGCAAAACATCGAAGAGATAATTCCAGATTTTATTTCAAAATCATAGGTATGACAATAAAGAATTGGCTGAGCCTTCATAATGGATCGTCGATTACAAACGATTGGTGATCAGATGCGATTTTATTGATGATAATCGGTTACGAAGCATTGTATCATTTACACTCAGTCTGAAAAGTGATTTTTTGACGACAGTTATCACTTCAGCACCTCACGAAATAACATCGAAGGATATGTGCATTTGAAATAGCTTTCCAGATAATAGATTTATTCTACAAATAATCTACCTGTAATAGATACATAAAGGATGTATGAGCACAAAACGCGAAATAAAACAAAAGAAATATAAATGAATAAAACATCAAAGCGGTTATTCCTACATTCCTATCAGAGAGATAGTCGCAGATGACACCACAGAAAGAATTGTTTGTCTACCATGAGACAATTCAGAGTATTTTTTTTCATTTATTAATTTTCATCAGTGTTGACAAGTATAATCGTACAAATTTCATAATCAGAATTCTAATCGAATTTTTTTTTTCAATGGGATTTAGATATTTGATATTTTCACAAAAAAGTTACCAAGATACTTCTATGCTTGGCAAAATAGTCTAGAAAACATTTCTACCACAAAATGATAAGAATTCGCTCTTTAGTAAATGCAAAGAACGGTTGAATTAACAAAACTAAACTATCATTAAGCTTGTCCTTACCTCTAAAAAAGCTCTGTTTGGTTGGCATATCTGTTTTCTCCGTTAATGTTTAATGTTACGTATTGGGAGGGGGGTGTGTTCCATCCAACCTTAGTGCATGTCTTGTTTAAGTGATTTATGGAAACAAAGCAAAAAATCCATGCACATTTCGAGCTAATGAACATTATCGACCTACATGTATTCTTTAAGTTCTACGAAGCGTTTGGTCGGCGTAGTTTCTTTTCCGTTCCGCATCTCGAGTTGAGGTCAGTGAACTTCGTTTGCCGTTAAAAAAATCTTGAGGAGAATCTAGATCCTATTCATTGTATTCCTGGGCTAAAAAAAATGACAGAAAATGTACCGGACCTCTCAATTATTTGTATGTAGGTTCAACTCATGGATACCATACCCGAACGTACATGTAAATAATCCAGTTACTTTTCCTCCTTTTCTACGTTTTGAATTTCAAATTGTAAAAATGTGTATAAATATTTTCTTTGCCCAAGAAAAACACATTTACTTAGTTTCGTTACTCATTATTTCTTTTCTCGTGCGTTTCATAATTTAAAGGAGCCCGTTAAACTCAGTAAATCAAGAGGTGTCCCGGGAACCAAGTGTTTGTCAAATAGTACAGTTTGAGTTGTTTCCCTTCTTAAGCAGATTTTATTTAGAAATTGGTATTTAAAATTGATTAATTTTCGAAAATTCGCATGTCTTTATCAAATCAAACTTCTTTAATGCTATTCAGACACAGATTCAAATGTCGTGAAACACTTTTAAAAGAATATTCTTGGATTTGAAAATTTGGTTGAAAGGCCTAGAGACTGTCACAAATTATAAGCAACGCATTTACGATTAAAACGGTAATCGTTAATATAAATTAATTGTCGTTAATAACGACAGATTTTACATTGTAAAAGATAATCATAGCCAGATTAATACTGTACCGATTCAAGTGGCATTAAGATGTTGAATTTTCTGATATATAACATTTTTTGGTCTTTCGAGGTAAGGTTGTTAGCATTCCAATGGGAACCAAATGTGCCCCGCTCCTTGCTGACATATGTTTATGCTCATGCGAAGCTGAAGTTATTAAATCCTTGATCAATGAGGACTTCAACTTCACGTACAGATACATTGATGATCTACTGTCCATCAATAATCCAACATTTTCAAATTACCTTTGCGCAAATTATTCCGTTGAACTGGAACTGGAAGGTGAAGGAAACACAGAGACCGTTAATTTAGCGTCCTATTTGGGTATCATATTGTCTTTTGAAGCCCATGGTAATATGAACATTTCACTCTATGACAAATGTGACGACTTCCATTTTAATGTCACAAATTAACCCTTTCTCAGTAGCCCCCGGGCGGGTGTTCAGTAGGACTCCTCGGATGATAACATACATGAGCTCGCGGCGGCAGAGCACAAATTGTATTACGTACGCCCTCTTTTTATACCTATTTACATATTCATCTGTGTTGCTTGGGCCCCTGCGTTTTGCGGTCTTGTTTGTGTGTGGTCATCTCAGAATGAGGTTGTTTACACCGAATTTGTACGAAATCCCACTTACACCCCAATAAACCTTTCTGCCTCTGAAATAATAGATAACCACAAATCTGCTCTTGCTTCCTTTGGCTTCGACACTTTTTAGATTTTGATTTTGATTTACCATACTAATACTGCATACCTAAAATACATAAGAATCCGTACAAACAACGTTTCATCGCTGGTTCCTCAAAATGTTCTAACAAATCTGTATCGATTTTACTAACCACAGTTTTATCTGAAATAAAATGATGTGGGCTTCAAAAATATTGTTCGACAGTATATTCTCGCAGTGGTATCAACCAGATGTGGATTTTAAAGAATTCGAAGGAACATTTAGAACATCTGAAATCCACTCAATATACTAGAGTCCATTCGATCAAAGCCTTTAATTTTTTTACATTTTACACAACAATTCCACATTCTAAATTGAAAGAAAGACTCGCCAAAATTATAAGTAATGCGTTTACAAGTAAGAACGGTAATCGCAAATACAAATGTATTGTTGTTAACTATGACAAAACCTACTTTGTTAAAGAAAAGTCCGATTCTGAATAAAGGGACACTGAAACAGACATTATTCAGATGTTAAACTTTTTGATCGACAATATTTTTGTGGTGTTTGGAGGAAAGGTCTTCCAGCAAATTGTCGGAATTCCAATGGGGACCAATTGTGCCCCACTCCTTGCTGACATTTTCCTTTACTCGTACGAAGCAGAATTCATTCTATCTTTGGTCTCTGAAGGGAAAAGATACTTAGCGTCTGACTTCAACTTCACTTACAGATACATAGACGATGTGTTGTCAATCAATAATCCAAAATTCGCGGAATACCTAAGCAGTATCTATCCTTCGGAGCTTGAAGTCAACGAAACTACAGGGACAAATAATTCAGCATCCTATTTGGACATAATGTTTACTCTATGACAAACGTGACGACTTCAATTTCAGCATTACAAACTTTCCTTTTCTGAGTAGCAATGTAATGCTAGAGCAAGTACCAAATATACAGATTTCGTTCTTAGAGCTAGGCGTTTTTGCAGATAAAATTCTCAGTCAGGGATATGTTTGTGACCGACTAACATCGTCACTGAGGAAGTTCTACGGTCGATATGGGGAACTCGTCATACACTATGATGTTCCAATCTCCAAAATGGTGGATATGATATTCTGTCATAGACCATTTGAACCATCCAACCAAAGATTGTACTCTATGTCATCCGAAACGGAAGTAATCGGATGTGACATTTCTACCGAATTGAAACTGCGGGTGTTGCATGCAAGCAGGAGATGCTTACTCTTCCTGGGTACCTGGTCTCACCCCCATATCGGGAGTTCGCTTCTTTTTATTTGGTGGATGTTTTTGTTTGTTCGCCTTGGTTCCTGTTTTATCTTGATTTTGTATGCCGTCGGTTTCTGATTTTCTGAATTATCGATTTTGTGCTGTATACAGGGATATGGTCATTATCCATATTGTCATTCGAGACCTCTGGGTAATCGGAAAAGTGGGAGGGTTATGCGCGCGTAATCCAGGATAACCACATCTTCTGCTATTTCCGTGGCAGATGGCCGTCCCAAGTCGGCACCGGTTGCCCATTGGTCTCGTTGGTGTATGTGTAGTCCTTTATGTTTGATGTTTTGTGTTGTGCGTTGACGTTCCTGGCCCCTTATGTGTCTCTTTCTGTGATTGTCTTCTTTTGTGTTTTTGCATTAAGGTGTTTTTGGATTTGCTGCGGGTGCTGCAAGCTAGTGTTGTTAATCCCCTCCTTTGTTTAGCATGCAAGAAGGAGATGCTCACTCTTCCTGGGCATCTGATCTCAATCCTTGGCAGGGAGTTCACTTCTCTTCATGTGGTAGATTTTTTTTCTTTTTCTGTTAATTTGCTTTAGTTCTAATTTTATGCAGGTTTTGTATGTCCTTGGTTAGATGATTTTTCGGCGAACGATTTTATACTTCTTTTGTTGTATTTTCATGTTTGTAATTAAATATATAGGTAATATGTGTTCTGTTTATTATATGTTTTCAGAAAATTTTAAATTGGCTGCAAATCGGTCTCGCTTGATATTGACCTGTAGTCTACGAGGGCACATGTACCCAAGTATCCTTAATTCCGGTTGGTTTTCTCTTCACAGGCGAACCTGTCTACCTGTTTATTACGCAAAATGTAAAATTTCGCTAAGGAAGGGTAATTTATGGATGTAAAGCGTTATATAAACAATTGGTTTTTATTTTGGAAAAGAAAAAATCGTCCGTTTCGCTACTTTGATATTTACAAATGAGTTAAAGAAGATCCTGACAATAATCTCAACAGCACTGACAATAGAGTACAAAATTAAACATCGACGGACCCCTAGCAAGCTAGAGGTTGGACCAGGTGCCCGGGAGGAGTAAGCATCCCCTGTTGGCTAGCCGCACCCGCCGTCGATGTTTACGAAGCATGGAAATGAAAATATATAAAATTCATGCACTGTCTGACATTATGTCTGTATTGAAAGTGCTATGGCGACAATGTCAGGGATAGGCACTATAATAGTTTATCTTATACATGTACCACTGACTATTTGATCATCAAAGTCTCTCCATTTTGTACCAGTTAAATGTAATATGAGTTTCGATACACTGTTCGTTTTGGCATGATCAATCTGTAATTTATAGGTTAGGCGCTGAAATTTAGCTGAGTCTTTTCTTAACATTATCATAATTTATGACTATGCGATCGCCCTTGAATCGGTCATTTATCACAATGATGACAGCGGTTGGGTTCGAACGCACGCCTCGATGAAATCACAGAAAGGTGTTACATATCGACGAAACCGTCTGTATATACGACCAACCGCTGCTGAACAAGAAATAAGTGATGACTCTCTGACATGTGATCCCGAATCGAATATAGAAGAGTAGTTTCCAGTAATTCAGGATCCGAATCCGAAATTTTGAAAGATGCAACTATTCAACCGTCGCAATCTAGTGAAATTTTACCCGTAATTCCGCAAATTGATGCTAGTCTAATAACACCGTCATCTGCTCCTTATCAGAAAACCGCACCGCCATTTCGCACATATGCAGCCTGTTTCACAAAAATACTTACGAAAATTCCTGACTATTGCCGTAACTTTCGTCATAAAACAAAAGGCTAATGAAGTTTCATTTTTTTTCAGTATATCATGTTCACTATTTTCATTTCTACATACTTAATATGATTTTAGACATGTTAAGAAGCACAACACCTTGACGTTTAGCTTATGAGAAGAACTAAGATACAAGTTACGAACATTCCTAAAAAGATTCGTAAGTATTTTGTGAAACAGACTACTGACCGTTAAGCGTCTTCAAATTTAATAGCATGATGATATTGATAGATATATTTGCAGCATGGACAAGACATGCAAGTTTCTTGTACTAAACCCTCGTCAGTTATACTCAATCTAAAAATGTGATATGGCCAGAGTGTGACAGTTATTATGTCCAAAAATGTACCAAACGAAGTAGATTTATAGGGTATGATGCTAAAGGACCCATGTTATAAATTCCGAGACATGTCGATAACAGACATTTTCGAATGCGTTGAAGGTGGAAGTCAATCAAACTTGGCTACATGTGCCCTCGTATACTCCTGGTCAACCAGTAGTACAACTATTAAACGTTAAATGCGATTAAACTCAAAAGTAAATGACACATAGATGAAAACTGACAAAAACCACATAAAGGACAACAATATTCACCAAATGTAACCATATGGCCTATCCCCCACAATAATTATGCTAATTAATTATTCATATTAATTAGTTACATGTATTTGGAAATTGCTAACTTGAGTTTTCTAAAGTAAATTCCTTGACTATGAGTCCAAACTTCACAGTGAGACAATTATTCTAGTTTGTAAATTCTGTAATCTGTTTAATTTGATTCCCACGATGCTGAGAACACTGCAGTAATTTGCACACCTGCGAGTACTTTAGTCTTTGTTTTCCGTACGAGTTAATTGAAAGCTAATTGGAAATCTCCCCGTACAAGCCATTATTGTTCTGTATTTGGAAGAATCTAATTTCCAAAATGTCTTTTTAATCAAAAACCAATAACTTATTATTTTGTGCAGGTGTTAGCAATTTCCAATCGTCCACATATATACTCGGCGCATCGTTTTTGCCGATCACTCCAGTTTCAGTTAAGTTTCGGTTAAGTTAGACTCCAGTTTCAGTAGTGTTTAAGTTTAGGTTTAGACTCCGCTCTCTTACTGTCAACATGTAACGTTTTTAAATAAACTTAGAACTTTTATTCGGACTTCTGTTTATAGTTTTCAAAATGACTGATTAATACACAACGCGAACTACACCCATAACCTGTAGGCTATAGGCTTACAAGGTTTAATTTGGCGCCGTGTCCTAGACGAACTAGAGGAAAATGAATAAGTTTATTGCCGAGAATGCAGACGATGCACGCCGCGGAACCAGGGTATAACAACCAGAGGATGAACACTTCGCTTTAAACGAAATAAGTGATAAAGGTAGGGCACATTTACTTTCTCAAAGTACTCTCAGATTGATTGACCATGTATTTTTGTAAATGTTATTTTTAATATTTGAATGTTTTAAGCGAAAAAAGTTTAAAAGAAATTGAATAATTTTTTTTCTATAAGATTTTCATGAAGAAATGACGGACATACACAACGAAGCGTTTCGGATTTTTGGAATCGGTCGTGATTCACGTAGTTTTGGGTTGATTAAAGATTTAGGCTTCGGTCGTTTTGAGAATTTTGGTTTTACTCAGCCGCTGAGTAAGGGTCTAGATCAGGGTCCCGTCATGTAAGTAGAACGCCGGGGTATAGGCGTGGGACCGTAGTAAGAGACGGGGGAATATCCGTCTCTGTAAGGTTTTTCAAGATGATAGAACATTACAATTAAGAGGACACTTCGATGCAACCCATATATTCCAGTTTGTTAGGTGATGAGCTGTTGAATTTGCTCGGTATATGGCGATGAAACGCCGAAAAATGGCACCAGTAGAAATTTCTGGGAACGTAGAAAGTTCGTTCGGGTTTGTTGTGTATACAACCCTGTCATTTCTAATTTGTGCTATGTGAGAGCACGTAATTTTTTTCGGATTATATGACACCATCGTAGTATTCATCATCTTATGTATGTTTTGTGCTGTCATTTTGGAGGTCTTGATTTTTTTTATTTCTAGAAAGGGAGGAAATGGTAAATATCTTAAATTAAAAAAAATCGGTTAAAGTTATTTCGGAGTCTCGTTTTAAAGTTAATTAGGAGTCTATCGCGATCGCGATGTATATAGTAGCAACAGTATACCCTTAGTTTGCATGTTTTTGTGTTTGATTATTCATTTAACCCCAATAGTAATCTGCTTTTTGCACTTTGAAGTTTTAATTGGCCTTCATTTTGGGTATTCATGCTACAGTTCTCACTCATCAGTCAATGAGCGCTAATAAGTTTGACCTTTGTTGCTCCTTTTCCCAGTGTTGGAATTTCATTGACGGTCTCTAATTTCTTATCGGCTACAGATGTGTAGTATCAACGAGTAATCACTACGCCGAGACATTAACGTTTGACAAGCGACATACATAGACATTGTATTTCATTTCAGAAAGTTTTTCAAACTTTATAATAAAAAGTTTTTATCGCTACAGATATTTTTTCTTTATTTAATTAGATTTTTATATTCGTCTAAAATAAATACAGAAGACCTGTTTTTCGTATAAAGTCAGTGAATATACAAAGTTTTCAAAATTAACATTATCCAAGTATTGATAAAAAATCTCATTTTGGAAATCTTTCACTCAGTTTTGGTACAGGCATCTAAATCATTTTTGTAAATTCAAAATTATGGTCAATTAGAGATACAGAGAAAATCCGGTGTCATAAACTACCTGTAACCAGAGACAGTGATGTGAAACTGATCAGTGTAATAATGATGCAGACTTTATACTTTTATCGCTGGGAGAAGACGACGATACGAGATAAATAGTAAAGTTCCAGATGTGCAGTTTACCCTTGAACTTTAATTAGCTCCTCAGTTATTGGAATCGCCTGTTGTGATACGAGAGACAAATTAGCGTACAGGTTTATCACCAAGGCATTAAATCAAATCAGACGGTAGCAGAAAAGAAGTCTGAAGCAGTGACGTCAGGTATCTCTGTGCACGATGTTATCCGTGTGGCCGGATGTCAAACCAGCCCGTCACTATACAAAAAGGAACATTATTTCGCAGATTATATGACAGAGTGAAATCTGTCATAGCGAAATTGAAGACAGCAGAACCAGATTGGACATTTTGCACTTAATGACCTGCTTGATCGACGCTTTGAATGAGAGCATAGAATACCCCGTCGCTTTTCTGGGTGCATGGCGTCATCCAGATTACGGGAAGATCTTGGTAACGTCACTAATACCAAGATGCGTCAAAGCAGGGTCAAGATGGAAGATAAACTCCAAATTCCGGGTGGAGGAAGAAGACGAAACAGATAACGATTCGATGATTATTGGTATGCCAAACCAAGTAGACGACAAAGAGGTCCGAATCATTCGTTATACTCCACGTAGGTTACAAAGTTCACGAAGAGGGACCGTAGACAGAATCTAAGACGTACGGAACTAAACCAAACACGACCGTAAGAAGAGAAGATAAAGAAGTGAATTAAACCGGTGTTGTGTTTAAGTGAGAAAAAGCAGAGTAAATGTATATACATATGCATTATGCATCTTATTCATGTTTAATATTGATATTTGCTTTTGTATATTGCTTGCTATATAATCGAATTTTAGGATATGTATTGGCCTTGGGTAAAGGTATTTCTTTTGTAGGTCATTGACAGTGAACATTGATAATTAGATTAAAAAAATTTCTTAAAAGAACAGTGAAAAAGAACTCGACATGCAAAGACTTTAATTTTTAGTTGCTTTAATTTGATATAATTTCAATTGCGATACTTAGAGTGAACTCTGATTATATTTCATTGAGTTATTGTGGTGTCAAGGCCATGCGTTTAGAAAATAACCAAGTATTATAATAGATTCACATAAACTAAAAGTTTTGGATCGTAATTGAAAGTTATCTTAAAGTTCAGAATAACAATTGAAATCCAAACAATTTGAATCTTGGTTATTTTCTTAAGTGGGGGAGTATTGTAACCATATGGCCTATCCCCCACAATAATTATGCTAATTAATTATTCATATTAATTAGTTACATGTATTTGGAAATTGCTAACTTGAGTTTTCTAAAGTAAATTCCTTGACTATGAGTCCAAACTTCACAGTGAGACAATTATTCTAGTTTGTAAATTCTGTAATCTGTTTAATTTGATTCCCACGATGCTGAGAACACTGCAGTAATTTGCACACCTGCGAGTACTTTAGTCTTTGTTTTCCGTACGAGTTAATTGAAAGCTAATTGGAAATCTCCCCGTACAAGCCATTATTGTTCTGTATTTGGAAGAATCTAATTTCCAAAATGTCTTTTTAATCAAAAACCAATAACTTATTATTTTGTGCAGGTGTTAGCAATTTCCAATCGTCCACATATATACTCGGCGCATCGTTTTTGCCGATCACTCCAGTTTCAGTTAAGTTTCGGTTAAGTTAGACTCCAGTTTCAGTAGTGTTTAAGTTTAGGTTTAGACTCCGCTCTCTTACTGTCAACATGTAACGTTTTTAAATAAACTTAGAACTTTTATTCGGACTTCTGTTTATAGTTTTCAAAATGACTGATTAATACACAACGCGAACTACACCCATAACCTGTGAGCCATAGGCTTACACAAACATCATACAAAACAATCGATTTATCACCATAAATAAAAGGAAGGAGACCAACTTGCACCTAACCCCGACTTTGGATGACAATCTGCTAGTAGCAAATGGTGTGGTTATCTGGATTACGTGCGCATAACCCTCCCACCGGATACACAGAGGTTTTTATGGGCGTACAATTCCTGTTTGAACATAAAACTCCTCACTGTAAGGTGACATCACAAAATAGAAGATAACTCATCAGCTATGTCTATAAATTGGTTAGTATTTATCACGACTGAATAATAGTCCAATATTATTTGTATCTGGACAAAATGGTAGGAACACATGATAGGAAAACGCAAGGTCGATGGCTTCGATAAGAAAAATAACGTTATGTATTAGTTCTTTGGTTTCTTTCTTTTCCAGACGGAAGACAATGTATTACAGTTAACAGACTTACTATCTAAAACTTGATAGAAATAGGGGAAAAGGAGGAATGCATGAAATAAAACCTCGATCTTACTTTAAACAATTTTATGAAATGATGAACTGCAATCTTTTTTTCGCTTTTAAAATTTATGATAGGTTTAGTCGAACTGGATCTTTTATTGTTGGGAGAAATGCAATCTTGCAAGGACAATGCACACATATATTGTTGTTTGTACAGCAGGACACGGAAGATTTAGAAAAGTTAGAAGAAAGAGTACTTTATTTTGATACCGACTCAATATTCTATAAAAACGATGGTGAGGGTTATACTTCCCCCTTTGGGCATTTCTTAGGTGAAATAAGCTATAAAGACGTAAAATGTCAAAATACAGATTGTGAAAATTATTCTTTCATTACGAAATTTGTCAGTGGTGGACCAAAAAATTTTGCATATGTTACAGATAATGGCTTTTTGTGTTGCAAGATAAGGGGATCATCCTCAAAACGGTTGAACTTTTGATACATTAAATAAAATGAATTGAATTATCCAAATATTCAAAATTAAAGAAGCTGTTAAGATAAGGCGTAAAATCTGCCCTGAAAAGTTGAAATTTCAAAATGCAAAATTTGCGATTTTTTCGGTAGTAAATTGGTCCACATATAAATCTGCTGTCCGATGGGACTTTCACAAAAGATGCATATTGATAAAACATATTTTCTTGCCAAGTTGGATTCTGAAGCGAGGGGTGGAACAATGTCCCACGGGTGAAAAACGACAAAAGGGGGGGAGGTTGGATGACTATTTTTAAATTTGTCTCTAGTACGATTAAGTTGAATATAACTGCCATGTTCTTCTTTTTATATCATGGAACATTCTATTCAGACTCAGAGTTTGTTCCGATCACATATAAATAAGTTCTGTATTGTACTGTAGATGGCGCTAGGAAAATTCACTTTGGCTTTATTTAAACTGTTTGACATGAAGTACTACTGACGAAACACGTTCCTGGTACAACAAAATTGGTACTATGGATCATTTATTTCAATAGTGACAATTTAACCGTTTGGAATTCTATTTGTACATCGCACGTATTTCGCGCCAGAAAGCTACATAAATGGCTGAGAAGTAGAATGGTACCCGTTCTGGCATTGTTACAAGGAAAATACATGTGAAATATCAAAGCCCTATCACCTACTAATCAAAAGATATAGCCAACTTTACTTTTCTTGAAAAGTAGGTCAAATATGTAGGTCAAGGTCAATAGGTCAAAAACTATGGTATGTGTAGAAAAGCATTGTTACAAGCAATACACATGTGAAATATCAAAGCTCTATCAATTACCAATCAAAAGATATACTAGCGAATCTTATCTTTTTTTCAAAAGAAGGTCAAATATCTAGGTCAAGGTCACAAATCCAAAAATTATGGTATGTGTAGAAAGGTCTTGCCACAAGGATTTCTCATGTGAAATATGAAAGTCCTAACACTTACCAATCAAAATATATATCAATTCTTTATTTATTTTTTTTGAAAAGTAGGTCAAATATGTATAAGTCAAGGTCACTAGGTCAAAAATTATGGTATGAGTAGGAAGGTCTTGTCATAAGGAAAACATATGTGAAATATCAAAGCCCTATCACTTACCAATCAAAAGTAATGGACTGTGACACCCAAAGTGTGACAGACAGACAGACAGACGGACGTACAGACGGAAAACGGACATAGTGATCCCTAAGATTCGCTGTGCTTCGCAGGCGACACAAAAATTGTGAAACCAAATGACCACACTAATGGACTCAGTTTGTGCGAAACGCATCTGAGTTTCAGACCATCGGACCTGTCCGACAATAAAACGACAGGTCCGATTCAAACCAATGGTTATTTCGGACCAAATGTCTGATATGGGTTCAAATTTTATACTCCCCTTATCGACATCATGTATCCCAAGAACGCAAAAAAGTTAGAAAATTGATGAATTCAAAATTGGAATTTATTTGAATTTTTGGAAACTGTTCAAACATCAAATGACTTAATGATGGATAAACTTATATATGTTGAGGGAGATATCCCTTGAAAACCATTAGAACGGATAATATTGAACATTGAATACGATGGAACGGAAAATATTAAACATTGAACATGATGAGAGGGTATGAATGTTCGAGAAAAACAGACACAGCAGAAAGTTTTTCTGCATCATGGAAGGTCTGTCGTCCGTGCTTTTTGCACGACCCGGACAAGAATGTTATGACTTGCAGTTTATGCACCACGTACTCAAAATCTCATGAAATCAATAAAACCCCAAAAGTCAAAGTCAACCCATTTGTAGATGGTTGAAGAGGCCTCTGCAGGGGGCTTTTCTCCGGGTACTCCGGTTTCCTCCTGCTCCTTGGACCCTCTCACGCCAACATCTGAGCCAACGTGAGACATTAATATAAGTTGTGTAACTTGTTTGTTAAACGTTGTAAAATAAATAGTTTTTTTTTTAATTTCAAACAAATTTCAGGTCAAGTGCAGATGGTTGGGGAATTTTCAAGAGATTTATGACTTTGATTGAAGGATGCACTGTATGTCTGAAGAAATAATTGGAAAATGTTGGGGTAGGATGTTTTCAAAGGTTAAATAAAGTGACTTGTAATATACCTTTACAGAATGTGTTAATTTTTTTCGGTCAGATGCATTTGCTTACGGTCCTATGTGATGACAAAAACTGTTTGACCGAATGTCCTATGTGAAAAAAAAAGTTTAGCGTAGACTGAATACCCCTACCCTTTCCCCAATCCCAAGATTTGCGTAGATATTCTCTTATGTTTTTTCTATCAAATGTAGCGACTGAATAAACTTAATTTTTTGTTTGATCAAGTAAACAATATGTGTTAAATACTGCTGACAAATTTTCATGTCATTATTTTAACCCTAAGTCCCCATAAAATGCAATAGGTGGCCACTTGCCCTCGACCAGTACTGGTCAGGGGCCATTTCCTGGCTATGCGTTTTTGTGATGTTTCTTTGGCCTTTAAACAAATATTGTCTTGAAACTTGCACAAAATTTTGTGTCAATTTTGTAGATTCATAAATTCAGCATTCAATCATGAATCATATAAACAATATTTTTGCATCTAAGTTGCTTTATCACGCCTTTTTTTCACCCCTTTCTGCCCCTTAAGATATCGTGCACCGGGTAAGTCGCCAAGAGCCATACTTTTTAATCTATGTGATTTTAGAAGTTTCGGTTCTATTGTCAAGGTGATTTGTAGATTACAAAATTTACAAACTTCCAAGTAGAGATGGAATTTCACAAGCTGAAGCAATGAAAGTTAGTCAAACTTTACATATTTATTGTGTATGTCTTAAGTGAAAACCATTTTGATTTTCATATCAAAGGTCAAGGTCACAGATTGGAATTGGGTAAAATCTTTGAATACGTTATTGAGATGTCATTAATCAGCCAATGTTGATCAAACTTATACAGTCATTGCCATTTTCAATATTTTTTCGCATCGAAATTGGTTTGGGATTTTCTTCAAGAAGGTACAGAGTTGGAACCCTTCGACATTATTACAAATAAATGATTGATATCAAGATTAAAGATACAGTGTCCCTGAAAATAAATATTATTGAAAACGTAAAATTTATTCCGAAGTGTCTAGAAAGAGGAAAAAGGGAGTCATAAAAAGTTTTATTTGAAAATATGCAGTAAAGACCCTAATATTGTCGATTTTTTTTTTTATAATTAAACCTCCATATACTTCTATTGTAAAAACTCAATACATTGTAGGTGGCACCAGTGAAATGAATTAGAGCTGCGCACCCGAAATTCAAGGTCTATAACTGCGACTGTATGCGTTAATTTCGCCTGAAATTTGAATTTACACAAATGAGAATGTATATATACTATCATATGAAAAGAATTCATGCATTCCAAAATTGTGTAAAATTAATTAATTTTCAGGGACACCGTCCCTTTAAGGATCAATATCACAAATACAGAGCGGGCACCTACACGAAGCTTTACATAGAACCTCATCAAAGTTTGCACCTGTTTTGCATACGTTACATCAGAATTCGAGATGATAAGTGAAAGCTTGTCTAGAAGAAGTGATATTGGTTTTGGCCATGGATTAAGACTACTGCCTACATGTATGTATGTGAGTACATGTACATAATTATTGTTATGTTGTGTGAGGGGATGCAACACTATGCATTGTTTATATATACTTTTTCATAAACTTTATACTCTTTGGATAAATTCCTTTTCATACGTGTAAAAAAATCTGCAACAAGAGGCGCGCAATTAGTACCCATTGGAATCCCTACAACCTGCTTGTAGAGTTTCTCACCAAATCTTACATAAATATTGTCTAAAAGGAAGGACATGGCAATACACAGGTCACCACATATCCATGATTTGTATGATTTGTAATAGGTGGCGGAAAAGAAACCCTTCGATTCAGAAGTACAAATTTAAGTTTTCCCCTCTCGATCAAAACACCATTTAATGAGTTTGGACAGTCGAGCATTTATTTTGTCGTGAGGAAGCATGTTGTACATATTAGAAAAGTCGTATGAAGATATCGTATTTGCTTCAAAATTTCTTGATTTCATTTCGTCAATCACATCCCCTGAACTTTTAATAGACCAAAAGAAGTTTACGCCATTCCTGTTCATGACAGTTTCACAGTATTTTGCCACGTGTTCCTTTATAGCCGTGAGTGCTGACGTCAAATTTCTAGACAAAATTGTTGTTGAGCAGTTGCTAGAATTAGCAATGTATCGAAACTTGTAAGGAGACTTGTGAAGTTTTGGTATACAGTATATTGTAGGGAGATCCAATTTAGAAATAGGGATGTTAAAAGAAGAAATTTCACTGTTATGTTTGTTCAAAATATTGGGAACACTTTCGGTATAAGTAGAGGAAAGTTCCGAAACTAAAGTTGATCTGTAGTAGCGTTTTCAAATAATTATGGTGTTGTTTGCTGCTTTGTCTGCAGGCGCGAAGACATATTTTTCATGCAAATTACGTAACTTGGATTTGAAATATCTTTCAGATTTAGAAATTGGACTTTCAAAAAGATGTAACCGTAAGAATAACCGTAGGAAAGTAAACGTCTTCAAATTGAATAGCATCATTTAAGAACAGATAAATTGGCAACATGGACCAGACACGCACGTTTCGGGTTCTTAGCCCTCGTCAGTGATCCTCAAATCTAAACAATGCCATATGCCAAAAAAGTATGCAAGTTACTATGTCGAAAAAGCATACCGAAAGACACATTACAATATATTCATCAGGGCTCAATGTACACTGTTAGATTCGGCATATTTGAAAAGTAGTTTTTGTTCTACTATGAAACTTTATTTATGAATAGATATTGACCAAACTTTGACCAGTTGCTTATGGCTATAGGAAAAACTCTGTTGATTATCAAGATCATAGGTCAAAGGTCATATATGGGATTGCTTAAAATGCGTATTCCATTATTTCGTTTGTGTATACATGCAGTCTAGACTCAGTTTTTATTCATATTGACAAAACTTCATTCACTTATATAATTGCTTGACAATGTGATTAAAAGTAATTGATATTGATTTTCAAGGTCAGAGGTTAAGGTCACAAGGTGCAAATGCTTTCAATCACTTGCTGCTTCTGGCAAGGTGAAGATTTTTTTTTCTTCATTTTTTTTTTTTTGCTTTCAAGGTCATAGGTATAAGGTCAAGGTCACATATTGGAATGTTCAAAATTCTTAAATATATACATGTATACATGATCTTCAAAAGAGCAGAAAATCTGACGATTTGAAATGCTTTACTTATATGTCTAGGTACATGGATGATATTCTCAGTAATGACAATCCTGTTTTTGATACTTATAAGAATAAAATTTATCCACAGGAATTGACACTCAACAAGTCAAACGTTAAAAATACAGAAACACCATTTTGGACCTAAATATTAATATTACAAACGAAGAAATCCATACCAGTATTTATGAGAAAGATGATTTTTGATTCAACATAGTAAATTTCCCCTGGCTTGACGGTGACGTTCCAAGACTACCGTCATACGGCATTATCATATCACAGCTCATCCGGTACGCTAGAGCGTGCACTAATGTTAAGGATTTTCATAGCAGAAATGTACATATAACCAAAAAACGTTTAGGTAAAGGTTTCCGCTTTCATAAACTTGTAAAGACTTTTTGGAAATTTTACAAAAATTACAGTCAGCTTCTTTTAATGTTCGGACCTATACAAGCAACAGAGTATATAACTTTGGGTTTTTCTCAGCCTGCATTTTATGGTGACATAATAAACAAAATTAGAAGGATTAAAGGCAGACAGCATGACCATGGAAAATGCGTCAGAATCATCAAACGCCTTTTATACCGTGGATATGATCATAATGTCTCCAGACGGACAATCGGCATGGTATTGGACCACTGCATCCTTAAGACTTACACTCTGGTCGACTGTGACGACGGGACTCTATGACGGTCCCTGTCCAAACCGCTGTAGAGACGACAGCGCCCCTACCACCTGTCCTATCTGAATGTCGGTCGGACTCCTCGGGTAATAACATGTATGAGCTCGCTACAGCCGGCAGAGTACGTACTGCATTTTGTACACCCATATCCTATTCATATATACATTTACATACTTATCTGTGTTCATTGGGCCCCTGCGTTGTGCTGTCTTGTTTGTATGGTCATCTAACAGTGAGGAGGTTATTTTACACAATAATTGAACGTTCTTCGAGACCTTTGGTTTACTGGAAAAATGGGAGGGTTGTTCGCACTTAATCCAGGATAATCACATCATCTGTTACTAACGTGGCTGATGGCCTTCCTAAGTGGTACCGATTGCCCATGGGTCTCGTTGGTTTATGTGTTGTCTTTTATGTTTGTCTCGTGCGGTATTTGCCTTCTCTGTGTTTTCACTTGGGGTGTTTGATGTGTTGCTGTTGGTGTTGCAACCGAGTTTTGTTGGAGATACCCTCCTTTTTTAGTAGAGTTTACATCAATACTTGTAATAATTGATGTATTTTGACTTGGGATGCCATTCCATGCTTTGTGTTGTTTAGCCTTTTTATTTTACATGTTTGCATTTAGGCTGCAGTAGCTACCAACAGTATCATCTCCAAGATGATCAGTAAATTGTCATAGATTTCTGGGACAGGTATGTCAAAGGTCAAAGTTGAAATAAAGATTTTTAATGTATCAGGAGAAACGTACATTTTTGGCAAGCCTCAATCTTGTTGTTCTCTTACCAACACGGAAAGACATATGCATCGATAAGTTTCCCAAGTGTTGATGAAATCCGCTCCTCCTCTTCTTTGGAATTGCCGTAAGGTGGAGGGACATTTATTGTTGATTGGCTGTTTATGTCTCCCATCCCAAAAAGTCCATAACTGCTGTTACGATATTTCCTGATGTATAATCTAGTACAAATTGTTTATCGACATCATATGCTTTTGCAACATTGGTGTCGACTTATCTTTCACATTCCCCATTAAGCGTACCTTCCTCACAGCTGCAACCTTCCTCTCCCCCAAATATGGCCTTTTGTAGGTAATTCATTCCTAAATGAAAAAATTCTGTCACGCATCTCCCAATATTGGCAGAATGGTCCTTTGTGTTCCTATTCTCAAGTCTAAGGAGCTTAGCCTCGCTCAATCTTTCCCTTGTAAGCTGGTCCCCGCCTATCTGAAACTTCAGCTTGTGTCCATCTGCAATATGTGACTCCTCCACAGCCCTACACAGTAAGTCCTCATACCAATTAAGGATCTTAACATCAGCTTTGTAACTTTGTTCATTGAAAGGTAGACAGGGATAAATTCTTAAATTTCTATGTAAATTCACACGTTCCTTTCAGTTTATAATCATCTCATCACCTCAGTTAATACAATGGTATGGAGAAAAATGTTATACATGGATATAATATTTGACAGAAATGGTGTATAGATCATGTTGAAAATTACTAATGTTGGTGAAGTGGTGGTGGAAGGGTTCTCTGTGGTGACTGTGGACTTCAAGAACTGTAGATGAGGGAGTTATATACAAATGACATCGGCCAATAACTTTCCAATATCTTTTTGCAACCTCATGTAATCATTTTAATTAAGGAGGATATCGTCCAGTGTCGGCTGTTGAAGTGGAATTTGCGGTTGAGTTGGTAAGGTCTGTGAAGAGTTTTTTTTTCTGAAATAAACACAGTTGAAAGGAACATATGTTAAAGGTGTTTATGCTTTGTAGTTGTTTCCTGTTTGGTTCCTACATTACTGAAATTCAGATTATCTCCAATCAATCTTACATACGTATCCTCCTGAAAAGCCTTGGCAATAATGCATAGATAGCGTTGGCCTAAGTTAATCAAGCGTACTGTGACAAATATGGATAATGACCATATCCCTGTATACAACACAAAATCATTAATTCAGAAAATCAGAAACCGAAGGCATACAAAATCAGGATAAAACAGGAACCAAAGCAAACAAACAAAAACCTCCGTCGCTTCAATTCGGTAGAACTGTCACATCCGGTTACCTCATTTCGGAAGACATAGAGTACAATCTTTGGTTGGAAGGTTATAATGGTCTACGACAGAAAATCATCCACCTTTCTGGAGACAGGGACATCATAGTGTCACTTACAGAAACATAGTCGATGTGTTGTCCATCAATGTTAAACGTCTTTAAATTCAATAGCATCATTTCAAACCTGATAAATTTACAGCATGGACCAGACATGCACGTTTCGGGTACTAAACCCTCGTCAGTGATCCTCAGTCTGAACAATGTAATATGACCAAAAAGTATGAGAATTACTATGTCTAAAAATGTACCAAAAGACGTAGAAGAATGGGTGGGATATGATGCTACAGAATCCACGTTTTAGAAATTTCAAGAAATTTTGTGACAGAAAATTCCAAATGCGTTGAAGACACAGACGATCAACCGAAGTTGATCGAACTTGGCTACATGTGCCCTCGGGGACTCTTGGTCCACCAGCAGTGACACTCACCAAGTAGTTCAAATGTTAAACGTCTTTAAATTCAATAGCATCATTTCAAACCTGATAAATTTACAGCATGGACCAGACGTGCACGTTTCGGGTACTAAACCCTCGTCAGTGATCCTCAGTCTAAACAATGTAATATGGCCAAAAAGTATGAGAATTATTATGTCTAAAAATGTACCAAAAGACGTAGCAGAATGGGTGGGATATGATGCTACAATAATCTAAAATTTGCGGATAACCTGAGCAGAATCTATCCATCGGAACTTGAAGTCAAAGAAACTACAGAGACAAATAATTCAGCATCCTATTTGGACATACTGTTGTCCTACGACACTGATGGTCACATGAACACCTCACTCTATGAAAAACGTGACGACTTCAATTTCAGCATTACAAACTTTTCTGAGTAGCAACATCCCTTCATCGCCTGCGTATGGCGTGTTCATATCACAGTTGATACGCTATGCCAGAGCAAGTACCAAATATACGGATTTTGTTCTGAGAGCTAGGCGTCTTTCAGATAAACTTCTCAGTGAGGGATATGTTTGTGACCGACTAACATCGTCACTGAGGAAGTTCTACGGTCGATATGGGGAACTCATCATACACTATGATGTCCCACTCTCCAGAATGGTGGATGATATTCTGTAATAGACCGTATGCCGTTTTCTGAATTATCGATTTTGTGCTGTATAAAGGGATATGGTCATTATCCGCATGTGTCATCCAACCAAAGATTGTACGCTGTCTTCCGAACTGGAAGTAACCGGATGTGACTGTTCTACCGAATTGAAGCGGCGGGTGTTGCATGCAAGCAGGAGATGCTTACTCTTCCTGGGCACCTGGTCTCACTCCCATATCGAAAGTTTTCTTCTTCTCATGTGGTAGAGGTTTTTGTTTATTTGCTTTGGTTCCTGTTTTATCCTGATATTGTATGCCTTCGGCTTCTGATTTTCTGAATTATCGATTTTGTGCTGTATACAGGGTTATTGTCATTATCCATATTTGTCATTCACGTGTTTCGGTTATTGAATCCTCGTCAGTAATACTTAATGTCAAACAATTTGAATAAAGCCAAAGTGAATTTTCCTAGCGCTATCTACAATATAAACTTTTAATAACCTCGATATTTAAACAATTTATTGGACTTACCTGTTGTTTTCATTGGATTAATGAATTTAATCCGCATAATTCATGATATTTGGCCATTTTGTCGATCTGATCATCAGTCAGTAATTTTCATAATCATTACAAATTCTACTTTAAATGGTATCTAATGTCAAGCGTCTTCAAATTCAATAGCATCATTTAAGGCATGGTCCATTTGATATTCAGGAGGGGGGGGGGCAAAATTATTTTTTTCTTGCAAAGTTGGAGCAAGGACATTTTTTAACAAAGTGATGCGCATATTTAAAGAATTTTTGTGTTTTATCGATAGAAATTATTTATATTTTTACTCAAAACTTTATTCAGTTTTAAGCAGAGAGATAAAATACTTTAATACAATTCTCAATATTTTCAATAAGGTGCATGTAGATAACATGTATAAGAGGTTCTGAGGGGAAGGTCTCATAGACAAATTGTTAAGTGTTACTAATATTTGTAAATTGTTGAATAACTGAAGTTCTTCTTCCAAGCTTACAGGAACATAAAATTAGACTCTATGGGATACATGCAACATGTATTAATAACAATACATAATTATTGATGATATCTTTAAGCTTTTATGGAAGCCCTTTTTCATTCACATACATGTTTAATTTTTGATATCTTCAAATATATGAACATGGCCATAAGTAAATAATGTTTTGATATAATACTATGACGAGCGAAGCGAGCCAAAAAATTATGATACAATTTGAAAACTGCGGCGAGCGAAGCGAGCCGGATAATTTTCATGAATTTTAGCGAAAATTTATGCTAATTCTTCAAATTCAGATTATTTGTAAGAGCAAGATGCATTGATGTTACATTCAATATATTTCACATTGTGAGAATTTGACACTGTTAATCTGGATTATTCTTTTGAATAGTAAACCTGACCACGTAACAAAATTCTTTTGTAACAAAAAGATTTATGCGGACGAAAACCTAAAATGGAAAATACTGTTACATGAACATCATTTGGGTGGATTTTTGATACACCTTTTACGAGGGTTGTAGCTGAAAATCTGTCATCTTTTGATTTCATTTTGCTCTACCGTGATCTGTCATGCATGTCTTTGAAAGAAAATGGAAATTTCAAGAGGAATATATTCCATTTCCTTAATCTTTAATGGCAGTCTCTGTGAAATATTCACAGAAAGAAAGGGAATTATGATATCCAGCATGACCAGATAGGACAGAGAATCAAGACGCAGTCTTATCTGACGACATTTCAACAAGGCCCCTCGTGGAGTCCCGTCGTCTAAAGAGCCAGTTACAGAAAATAACCCTAGTTTAATAGAAAATGTCAATTATGATGATGGGTAATATTTCATGTCTTATTTCAAAATGCTATGAAAGTAGAGGGGGGGGGGTTGGAAAGAGATACCTACCAAGTGGTTGAAATGATAAATATTGGAATATATGTTCCTTGATATCAATTTAGTGCACCATATGCGCAGATCAACAAGTTATGTCTCATTAGTGATATTCGAGGCCGATAAAGACGAAATCCATATTTTGATTATATAAAGAACGCAATTCAGAATTTAAAGATCTATAGATGTACGACAAAGGAAAAACAAAGAAAAGAGCTATGCTAATATGGAGTTTTTGCCTTTGTTTCAGAAAAAAAAGTATCAAACTTGTTGACGGTGAATTTACACAAAATATATTTCAAGTCTAGTGTCAAAACACTGTGAAACAAGGAGAATGATATCCTCGGGGACTTTAAGTGTACGAGCAGGGATACAATCCAAGTTGTTGAAATCAATGATATTGAAATACATTTACTACTGTAAAGATTACAATGTACATGTACTACATGTGCATATCAACAAGTTGATTTTTCATCAGAAATGATCGAGGCCGAAATAAAACAAGTATGATATATGAAGAGCGAAATTCTACATATGACCTCCTTGAAGGCAAAGTGATTGATTTTGAGCTCGCTTCAGCCAGCAGAGCACAGGCTGTTATACGTATGCCAAAGAATTTTTATATACATTTACATATAATCTGTGTTACAAGATGCCGCTGCGTTTAACAATATCATTTGAAACAGTGAGGATTTTTATATTTATACAACAATTATGCGCCTATGGAGACCACTGTGTATCAAGATAAGTCGGAGGGTTGTGTGAAACCCACATCATATGCTAATAGCAGATGACTGTCCAAAGTCGGCGCCGGGTGCTCATTGGTCTCCTATCTTTTATGTGTTGTCATTGATGTTCAATGTTTCTGTACGTCTTTTTCGTTTGTTTTGTATAATGTTCTAGTGAATATTGTTTTTTGTGTGTGGTTGTTATCACGTAATCCAGGATAACCATACCTACTGCTATTTTCGTGGCAGATGGCCGTCCAAAGTCGGCAGCGGTTGCCCATTGGTCTCGTTGGTTTATGTGTAGTCCTTTGTGTTTGATGTTTCTGTGTTGTGCGTTGACGTTCCTTGTCCCTTGCACGTCTCGTTTTGTGCTTGTCTGCTTTGTGTTTTTGCATTGGGTGTTTTGGGGGTTTGCTGTGGGTGCTGCGACCTGGTGTTGTTGGAGATCCCCTCCTTTGTTTCATTTACGGATCTTCTTCTTGAGGGTTTGTTTCGCTGAGTAGATCCAGGATGGTCATGCTATAGATCATTCCCTTTTTTTAAGTTTCAGAAAATGTATCGAACTGGGTGATGGAAAAATTACACAAAATACATTTCAGGTCTAGTTTCAAAGCACTGTGAAATCAGAGGAACCATATCCCCTGGGACTAACTGGGGATAATCATGACATTTGCTACAAGCAGATAACCGTCCAAAGTCGGTGCCGGGTGCACATTGGTCTCCTTCCTTTTATTGTTGTCATCAATGTTTAATGTTTCTGTACTTCTGATACGATTGTTTTGTATGATGTTCTAGTGAATATTGTTGTGTTATTTTGAGATTTGGAGTTCGTATGATGTCATTTATGTGTCACTTTCTTGTGGGTTTGTCTCGCTAGGTGAATGCAGGGTGGTCATGCTGGAGATCGTTCCCTTTCCTTTAACATCACTTTTAAAATAAGTTTCTTCATTACGACCCTTTTCTGACTGACAAAGCTATGCTTTGGGGAGATATGCTTAATATCGGTATTCCTTCATGAACGAAAGTTATTACGTTTTTTTTTTCTAAATCATGCTTTCGTCAGGAATGTTTACTCTTGACAAGGCAACGATTTAAAGAAGGCCTTCACTTCTCAGATATAAGAATAAAGATATGTTCATCAACTTAAATCACAGAGGATGATTTATAAAGGCTCTGTCTCTCGGCCTTTCAAAACCTTTTGAATAAAATATTTGTTTCACTTATTACATTACTTTCTCTCCTATAAAACCGTATTACTGCCTGGACATGATTTTCTATTACACAGATAAAAACACTAGTTATACAACAGAGAGTAAAAAAGGTAGTTCTTCAATTTATGTATCGATTAACTTATATTACTTTTATTGTTCTATCGTCGGGCATTAGACATTAAATACAAATCTTTAAATTATACCCTATGGGAAAGTAGTAAGAAATTTAATGAAATTGATGTAATAAATCGGAATAGGGTCTCTATGGACCTTCATTCAAAGTGTCCTCGTGCAAAAGAAAGCTCAAATTGTTGTATATCAGACGTACTCTTTTTGGTTGAAAATCCAGTTTACCTTGGCAATAAATATTGTAGGTTTTCCTTAGAATTGCGCCCGAGCTCTTTACTTGTAAAAATATTGCTAATATATTGAAAACTCAATCGGTAGTGTTTCCTACAAACTGATTCTACATTAAACAGGAAGTGTTTTATGTCGAGAATTTGTTGCGCAAGTACCACAAGGTTATACAAACTATTTCACATAAAAGTAACAGCACAAAAATGTAACAGCACAAAATTGAAAGAACGAATCAAAGCAAGTTAAGGAAGATCCTGGCAATAATCTCAACAGCACTCAAGAGCACAAAATTGAGCATCGAAGAACTCCTAGCAAGCTAGAGGTGGGACCAGGTGCCCGAGAGGAGTAAGTATCCTCTGTTTGGCTAGCCGCACCAAGTAAGAAAATTTCAAGTTAAAACACTGAATATGGTGCATGGTAAGGATGCTTTCAAAGGGGCTTTAAGGTAGAGCATCACTCAGGTCCCAGATTCTCATATTTCCTAAATAACAACTGTTTCAATCTTTCTATTAGCATATATTCTAATTTTATACCTGATATATTTCATGAGTAGCAACATTCCGTCTTCTCCTGCTTATGGCGTTTTTGATTCTCAGCTAATACGGTACGTCAGGGCATGTTCCAAATATGAAGATTTCATCATTAGAGCCAGACGGCGTACAAGTTAGCTACTTGTAGAGTGTTGTATCACACAACGGCTAAAATCATCATTGCGGAAGTTCTTCGGTCGCTATGGGGATATTAAAAAGGCATATCAGACCCCAGCATATCAGATCCGATCCCACCGACATAACATCAGACAGTACATGTTTTACATACTTAAATTGTTTTCCTTTTGTGCGTGAACATCGACGGCGGGTGCGGCTAGCCAGACAGGGTAAGTTTACTCCTCCCGGGCACCTGGTCCCACCTCTAGCTTTGTAAGGGTCTGTCGATGCAAAATTTTATTTTCTACTGTGGATGCTGTCAAGATTGTCGTCAGGATCTTCATTATCTCATTTTAAAGAAATGACAAATATGGATAATGAACGTATCCCTGTATACAGCACGAAAATGATAATTCAGAAAATCAGAAACTGAAGGCATACAGAATCAGGAAAAAACGGGAACCAATGCAAATAAACAGAAATCTCCACCACATGAAAAGAAGCGAACTCCCGATATGGGAGTGAGACCAGGTGCCAAGAAAGGGTAAGCATCTCCTGCTTGCATGCAACACCCGTCACTTCAATTCGGTAGAACTGTCACATCCGGTTACTTCCATTTCCGAAGACATAGGGTACATTTTTTGGTTGGATGGTTCAAATGGTCTATAACAGAATATCATCCACCATTCTGGAGAGTGGGACATCATAGTGTATGAGTAATTAATGGAATTTAAGTAATTTATGGAAAATACCTTACACCACTATAAGAAGAAATACAATGACAAATTAGGAGAAAACTTAAAGACATGAAGTTCAAGAGGTATGATTGAAGCTTAATGATTCTCTTAATACGGTTGTTGTCGGGTTAATGGTCTCTTGCTTCGGTTAATGTCGGGTGATAACTTACATGGTCTCGCGGCGGCAGAGCTCTGATTGTATTACGTACGCCCTCTTTTTGATATCCATTTACATATTCATCTGTGTTGCATGGGTCCTTGCTTTCTGTTTGTTTGTGGTCATCTGACAGAGAGGAGGTTATCTTACACCACAATTGTACGTTCTTCGAGACCTCTGGGTAATCGGAAAAGTTGGAGGGCTGTGCGCACGTTATCCAGGATAACCACACCTTCTGTTATTCCCGTGGTCGATTGCCGTCCTAAGTCGGCACCGGTTGTCCATTGGCCTCGTTGGTTTATGTGTAGTCCTTTATGTTTGATGTTTCTGTGTTGTGCGTTGACGCTCCCTGTCCCCTTTACGTCTCTTCCTGTGCTTGTCTGCTCCGTGTTTTTGCATTGGCGTTTTGGGGTTTTGCTGTGGGTGCTGTAAACTGGTATTGTTGGAGATCCCCTCCTTTGTTTTGTGCCTGGCCTAATTGTTTTCTTATTGTTTGTTGGCGTTGTTGTTTTACGTATGATGAATACGATTCCTGTTGGGGTCATTGAAACGTCTATGATAGGGAATTCAAATGAAAATATAGAGAATTACCATATCCCAATATATAGTACAAAATCGGTAATTCAGAAAATCATAAACCAAAGGCATACAAAATCAGGATAAAACAAGAACCAAAGCAAACAAAGAAAATCCTATATGGGAGTGAGACCAGGTGCCAAGAGCCATCAAAGCTCCATCAAAGAGTATGTAAGCTAGATGTTTCAAACTTTGTTTTACATGTACATATAGCCAGTCCGATGAAATTCGGTTTATCGTTTTTTAAAAAGCATTCAAAAATTTCTTTTCACAGTTTCTGAAAAGTAACTTTCCCAGTCTTTGTTTAAATTGAAGATTACTGATGAGGGTTAAGTAGCCGAAACGTTTATGTCTGCTACATGCTGGTACATGCTGCTAATTGATCTGTTCTTAAAACAAAGGAGGGGATCTTCAACAACACCAGGCTGCAGCGCCCACAGCAAAACCCCAAAACACCCAATGCAAAAACACAAAGCAGACAAACACGGAAAGAGACGCATAAGGGACAAGGAACGTCAACGCTCAACACAGAAACATCAAACACAAAGGACTACACATAAACCAACGAGGCCAATGGACAACCGGTGCCGACTTAGGACGGCAATCGACCACGGGAATAACAGAAGGTGTGGTTATCCTGGATAACGTGCGAACAGCTCTCCCACATTGACTACACATAAACCAACGAGACCAATGGGCAACCGGTGCCGATTTAGGACGGCCATCTGCCACGGAAATAGCAGAAGGTGTGTATATCCTGGATTACGTGCGCACGACCCTCCCACTTTACCGATTACCCAGAGTTCTCGAAGAACGTACAATTGTGGTGTAAAACAACCTCCTCACTGTCAGATGACCACACACAAACAAGACCGCAAAACGCAGGGGCCCAAGCAATGATGTTATGAATTTGAAGATACGCAACATTTATAGGATCACAGATATAAAAAAATATATATACATGGAATGCCTTATAAGCAGAAAAACTTAATAAAAAGTATCTTACTGACCGGCGTTTTGTTTGTTTATATGTATTCAAAACTTTATTCCGCAATTCAGACGCAACTGTTCCATTGTAAATTCTAAGGATTTTGCCTTCTCGACTTTTAACCACACAACTGATTTGTTGATCTTCCTTTTACAGTCTGGATATATTTTAGAGTGATCTCTCTTGGCATACTGTAGAATCACACAGAGATAAAAACATTTGGCATCCTGGCAGTATACTTAAATGTAAACGTCTTCAAATTGAATAGCATCATTTAAGAACAGATAAATTGGCAATGTGGACCAGACATGCACGTTTCGGGTACTGAACCCTCGTCAGTGATCCTAAATCTAAACAATGTAATATGCCAAAAAAGTATGAAAGTTACTATGTCGAACAAGTGTACCGAAAGACGTAGCAGGATGGATGGGATATGATGCTACAGGACCCACTTTTTAGAAATTTCAAAAATTTTGATAACAGAAATTTAGAATGCGTTGAAGAAGCGATCAACCGAAATTGATCGAACTTGGCTACATGTGCCCTGTCCAAAGCACACAAGCACGGAAAGAGACGCAAGAGGGACATAGAACACCAACGCACAACATAGAAACATCAAACACAAAGGACCACACATAAACCAACGAGACCAATGGGCAACCGGTGCTGACTATGGACGGCAATCTGCCACACAAGAAGCAGACAGTGTGGTGATCCGGATAACACAATGGAGGCTGATGAATTCTCGAAAAATCTATAAAACATAACTTTCTCACGCGACAAAAAAAAAAGACGAACAGATCAAGGCAACGATACAAGCCCCAAAGTAACACGATACACCATCTCCTGTACAGGTATGGAAGGCATTGTAGGTGGTGTAGTTAATGTTACATAACTAATGCAAGTGTAGAATCCAAGATAGTAGGACCAAATAGGAAGCCAATGAGCTTCACAGAACTTATCTAATAAACCATCTCCTGTGCAAGTGAGGAAGACGTTGTAGAATACATTGTAGTTGACGCTGTTAAAACGCGCCGTGTGCTAATTATTTTTATATATCACATGAAACATACAACGTCATAATACGGAAGTGTTCCAACTCTGTACCTTCTTGAAGAAAATGTCATTCCCATTTTTATCCACTAGACACGTGTATTGAATATTAAATTCCCATCAAGGATGCTTCTATCTAAAGTGCACCATCTACGCTGTCCTAATTCATTTCACTTGCGCCCTCTGGTTTTATTTTTAGAATTTGAATTTGAATCAATTTTTCTGCATTTACTTTACAGAGAGTGCGTGGCTCAAAATTTTGTGTAAGGTCGATTCAGTTTCCAAATAAAATATGTTCAAAATATCATTGGAGGGATGGTGCTAAGGAAGGTGTTGCGTCACGAAACGCAAGTATAGTATCCAAGCATGATAAGAAAATATCTCTGGAGAAAAGGACAAAGCCTGCATTGTCAGAAATTCGTTCTGCGATAAAATTATACGATGTACGATATACGTATGTAAAAAAGCCTGATCAAAACCAAACAGTGAACATATGAATATCAAGCCCCTACTTATAAGGGTATCACTAATATAAATGAGATTGTGTCCGAAAATATATTTTACTATAAGTAGAACTGATGAGGATTTAATATCGTGTACGGTTCCTTATACACAACCAATTGTGTTTATAAAAAAGAATTTATCCAAACTCCTCAATAGCAAAGACAATTTGATTATCTGAAATGTTTAAATAATACTTCTATGTATCTGGATGATATTCTTACTATTGACAATTCTGCTTTTGAATTCTATAAGAATGAAATTTATCCACAAGAACTAACAATTAAGAAGGCAAAAGTTACAAATACAGAAACAACATTTTTGGACCTTAATATCAAAATTGTAAACGGAAAGATTCATACAAGTGTATATGACAAAAGGGATGATTTTGGATTCAACGTAATAAATTTCCCCTGGCTTGACGGTGATGTTCCAAGATTACCGTCATACGGCATTTACATATCCCAGCTCATTCGGTACGCTAGAGCATGTAGTGATATTTTGGATTTTCACAGTAGAAAATTACAAATTACCAAAAAACTTGTAGGTCAAGGTTTCCGCTTTCATAGACTAGTTAAGACTTTTGGAAATTTGACGAAAATTACAGTCAACTTCTTTTAAAATTCGGATCTATACACGCAACAGAGTACATTACTTTGGATATTACACAACCTGTCTTTTATGGTGATATGATAAACAAAATTAGAAGGATTAGTAGGCAGCATAACCCTTGAAAATGCGTCAGAATCATCAAACGCCTTTTATACCGTGGATATGATCCTAATGTCACAAGACGGATACTAGGCTTGGTACTTGACCAATCTACAGTCTTGTACCAGCGCATCCTTGAGACTTGCACTCTAATTGACTGTGACGACGGGACTCCATGACGGGCCCTGTCCAAACTTCTTTAAAGAAGACAGGGCCCCGACCACCTGTCCTCTCTGAATGTCAGTCGGACTCCTCGGGTGATTACACACATGAGCTCGTTACAGCCGGCAGAGCACGGAATGTATTACGCACGCCCTCTTTTTATATAAATTTACATATTCATCTGTGTTGCTGGGGCCTCTACGTTTTGCGGTCTTGTTTGTGTGAGGTAATCTTAAAGTGAAGAGGTTGTTTTACAATACAATTGTACGTTCTTCGTAAGTGGAGAAGTGATAGGGTTGTGCGCACGTAATCCAGGATAACCACACCATGTGCGACGACCAAAGTCGGCACCGATTACCCATTGGTCTCGTCGGTTTATGTGTAGTCTTTTGTGTTTGATGTTTACATGTCGTATGTCTCATACTCTGCTCGTCTTTTGTGTTTTGTATCGGGTGTTTTTGGTGTTTTGCTGTTGATGCTGCATTAGGGTCTTGTTGGAGATCCCCTCCCTTCTTTCATATGAAAATACGTATGAAATGAACATAATAAATCGAAGGCATACAAAATCAGTATAAAACAGGAACCGAAGCAAATATCTGTCACATGGAAAGAAGCGATCTCCAAATATGGGAGTCATACGAGGTGCCAAGGAAGAGTCAGCATGTCCTACTTTCATGCAACACCGCCGTCACTTCAATTCGGTAGAATCGTCACATCCGGTTACCGGAAGATACAAGTATTTTCGATGGCTGGATGGTTCAAATGGTCTATGATCACGTATATACGTATACAAATGTATATAGGATATATCAATACATGAAATCCTGATCTGTTCCTTCGAAAATTCTACACGAATATAATTGAAATAATCTGCTGTTCCTAGAACTCAACATTATGAATCTGTTAAGGGATGGTATGAGCATCACTTTTAGCAGCTTCTACGCATTTAAATAATATCGCTTGTATGAGGTATGTTTACAATAGATAAAATATTTTCAGAATTAATTACGTGATCTTCTCGCATTTTTTTAAACGGAAAACATTTGTCTCATTAAGATTGTTATGTGGTTACGTCAATTAAGGAAGGCATTGACACATTCATTCATAATATTAATTAATTTGCGAACCAATTAACAAATTTATAAAAGGGTACAGCGAGTAATCATTTACATCAATTCTCAGCAACACACGTTTCAATGTAGTACTTCGACATTATTCTCACTCCCATATCGGGAGTTCGCTTCTTTTCATATGGTGGAGGTTTTTGTTTGTTTTCTTTGGTTCCTGTTTTATCCTGATTTTGTATGCCTTCGGTTTCTGATTTTCTGATTTATCGATGTTGTGCTGTAAACAGGGATATGGTCATTATCCATATTTGTCATGTAAAAGACATTGCGTTCTTCAGCTAGATTTTATTATAAATGAAAATAATGTTTTGACATCGCTACGAGTTTAAAAATGTACATAAATGTTATTTAAAAAATCGATATGATGAATGAATAAATAAATAAATGAAGACGAGGCACCTACCACCTGTACTCTATGATGGCTGGTCGAACTCCTCGCGGGTATTGCGCACATTAACTCGCTCCTGTCGGCAGAACATGACCTGTTTTTCATGAAGTTTTTATCATCTATTAACATATTCATCTTTGTTACTTTTACCTGTATGTCCGTGAGTGTGGACATCAGTTGGTAACCGGATAAGTTAGGAAGGGGGGTGGGGTATGCACGCGCTGGCCGGAAGACGACATCATCTGCAGATTGACGTTCTCAGTCGGCGCCGGTTCCTCATTTATCTTGCTGGTTTATGTGTCGTCTTTTTTATGACTGTTTCATGCCGTTTATAGATTGATTTGGTGTTTGGTCTTACTTCACATTTTGTAGGGATTGCGGTAGGTTGTACGGATCCCTATGGGTACTAACTGTAAATCCCTTACTAAAGATCGATTTCTTTACACTTATGAAAAAGAATGTACCCTAAGTCTTCAAAAGCAAGTTGAAGTTTTATACAGATTCGAATGTGTGACCCCTCAAAATGTTTGTAAGGGCTAAAACAATACACTAGAATAACCAAAATATAGTTGTGCAAAATAGGTAGTCAGTAACTGGCTTGTGAATTGAATACACTCAGGAACTTTCCCTCCCTAATATCATA
Organism: Pinctada imbricata; assembly: GCA_033119305.1. NCBI lineage: Eukaryota > Metazoa > Mollusca > Bivalvia > Pterioida > Pteriidae > Pinctada > Pinctada imbricata. Next base: position 2,163,817 of record VSWD01000001.1, on the reverse strand, counting down.
GAAAACAGATAATCTAAGATATGTATAACTGAAACAACCGCCTTATTGCTGCAACAAATGAAACAGTAAACGTGCAATTAAAAGAAAGGAGGTAGGGAAACGAAAAGATACATCTCCTGAAGTTTTATACCTATTTCCATGTTTGACACAGCAAAATGTTTGTAAGGGCCTGAACAATGGTTTAAGATCAACATCATGTAGATGTGCAGAATAGAAAGTCCGTTACTGGCTTGTAAATTTGAAAATAAGGATTAAAAATGCAATTTTACCGCTCTAACTCAAGAGGTTATACACTCTCAAGTCTCTACCCTAAATCAAACAGATGGATAACTGAAACAACCCCCTTATTTCTGCAACAAATAAAAAGAAATAGTGCAATCGCTGCATATTTGCACAATATGAGAAAAACAAAAGAAAGAGGGTAGGGGTAAAAAAGTACAAAAGTATTAAGCCTTTAACGTTATATGAAGTACCAATATCTTTGTGACATTGTAACCATTGATCTAAATCAATAAAAGACATATAAGGGACTCTAATTCACCTTTCTTCCATCATTGCATTATGACAATTTTATGGTCGCCTCGTTTTATATTAAACCCCCCCCCCTGAGATTACCCTCTGCCACTACATTCATTTTACCATCATCGACAATCAACAATAAAAAAACTGTTTTCCTCACGCAGTGTACTCTTATCTCCTCTCAAATTCTGACCCAATAGTCGTATTTTATGCGCTACTCTATCCGCAGGCTCTACATTTAACATTAGACACAATGGGTTCTCAATTACTTCAAAGTGCTACTGTAGTAGATGATCTATGTGTCCCCTCATCAAATGCAACTCAACTGTGGGTGCTGCAACCTGGTGTTGTTGGAGAACTCCTCTTTTGTTCCACAATAACGTCTAGTGTAAATGGGCATAATTTCAAAATCAAGGTTGATAACGACATCGATTGATCGTTTCAAGATCTTATTTACGTTATGACTTGAAACGCCAGGGAATGTGGCGAACAATATGTAGGCATGACAGGCCAACCTTTAAATTCTCGTTTTAGGAACCATTGTCAACATTATAGGATCAGGACCTCACATCATCAAAATAACAGACGCTTTCTTTGTAATCACTTTGTTAAATAAAACCATTTAATTTCGGATAACACTTTGACCCCGGTTCAGTCTTTTCCAAAACGTAAAAATGAAAGTAAGACCTACATTTACAAGCTGAACTAACCAAACCATTTGCTGGTAGCAGATGGCTGTCCAACGTCGGCGCCGGGTGCACATTGACCTTCTTCTTTTTATGTGTTGTCATCAATGTTTAGTGTTTCTGTGCGTCTTTTGCGACTGTTTTGTGTGATGTTCTGATGGGTGTTGTCGTGTCTTTTTGTGGTTTGTGGTTTTGTATGATGTCATTTATGTGGGTTTGTTTCGCTGGGTGAGTTCAGGGTGGTCATGCTGGAGATCATTCCCTTTCCTTGCCCTGATAACTAAACTTCAGACTGCGTACTATCTTTGATTAAATGATCAAATCATTGGACAAGGAAACATTTCCTCGGTCTCCAATTATACCAATATCTTTTCAATCCGATCAAAGGCTAAAAGAAAATACAGGTCCCAAGGGAAAAGACGAAACAGACAACAAAGAAAAGGATCCAGTCTACCGCTCTCTCAAAGATTTACTTAGAATGACAAATATGGATAATGACCATATCCCTGTATACAGCACAAAATCGATAATTCAAAAATCAGAAACCGAAGGCATACAAAATCAGGACAAAACAGGAACCAAAGCAAACAAACAAAAACCTCCACCATATGAAAAGAAGCGAACTCCCGATAGGGGAGTGAGACCAGGTGCCCAGGAAGAGTAAGCATCTCCTGCTTGCATGCAACACCCGTCGCTTCAATTCGGTAGAACTGTCACATCCGGTTACTTCCATTTTGGAAGATATAGAGTACAATCTTTGGTTGGATGGTTCAAATGGTCTATGACAGAATATCATCCACCATTCTTGAGAGTGGAACATCATAGTGTATGACGAGTTCCCCATATCGACCGTAGAACTTCCTCAGTGACGATGTTAGTCGGTCACAAACATATCCCTGACTGAGAAGCTTATCTGAAAGACGCTTAGCTCTCAGAACAAAATCCGTATATTTGGTACTTGCTCTGGCATAGCGTATCAACTGAGATATGAACACGCCATAAGCAGGCGATGAAGGGATGTTGCTACTCAGAAAAGGAAAGTTTGTAATGCTGAAATTGAAGTCGTCACGTTTGTCATAGAGTGAGGTGTTCATGTGACCATCAGTGTCGTAGGACAACATTATGTCCAAATAGGATGCTGAATTATTTGTCTCTGTGGTTTCTTTGACTTCAAGCTCCGAAGGATAGATACTGCTCAGGTAATCCGCGAATTTTGGATTATCGATGGACAACACATCGTCTATGTATCTGTAAGTGAAGTTAAAGTCAGAAGCTAAGTATCTTTTCCCTTCAGAGACCAGAGATTGAATGAATTCAGCTTCGTACGAGTAAAGGAAAATGTCGGCAAGGAGTGGGGCACAATTGGTCCCCATTGGAATTCCGACAATTTGCTGGAAGACCTTTCCTCCAAACACCACAAAAATGTTGTCGATCAGAAAGTTTAACATCTGAATAATGTCTGTTTCAGTGTACTTATTTTCAGAATCGGACTTTTCTTTTACAAAGTAGGTTTTGTCATAGTTAACAACAATAAATTTGTATTTGCGATTACCGTTCTTACTTGTAAACGCATTACTTATAATTTTTGCGAGTCTTTCTTTCAATTTAGAATGTGGAATTGTAGTGTAAAGTGTCGAAAAATCAAAGGCTTTGATCGAATGGACTCTACTAAAATGAGAGGATTTCAGATGTTCTAAAAGTTCCTTCGAATTCTTTAAAATCCACATCTGGTTGATACCACTGCGAGAATACACTGTCGAACAATATTTTTGAAGCCCAGATTTGATTTCAGATAAAACTTTGGTGAGTAAGATCGATACAGATTTGGTAGAACATTTTGAGGAACCAGCGATGAAACGTTGTTTGTACGGATTCTTATGCATTTTAGGTAAGCAGTACAAGTATGGTAAATCTAAATCTAAATTGGTAGTGTCGAAGCCAAAGGAAGTAAGAGCTGATTTGTGGTTATCTATTATTTCAGAGGCAGAACGGTTTGTTGGGGTGTAAGTGGGCTTTCCAGGTGTCGAATTTAAACCCAACTCTTTAACTAGACTGTCGAAATAGTACTTTTTGCAAGTAAATGTGTAATTATTTGAGGCTTTGTCCGCTGGTGTGATGACATAATGTTCTTGGAGGTAGGTGAGCTCTGTGATAACATTAGGGTCTTTAAATATAGACACGAATCTGGTGTTCACAGTTGATTTTAATCGGTTAATTCTAGATAAAAGTAACCCTCTGATTGATTTTATCCATTCAGAAAGGGTGTCGAGCTGTACATCCTCTTTCTTTGCCCAACGTCTTGCATATTCACGCAATGGCGGCAATATCACGCAATGGCGGCAGACATGAGCTGTTACATGTTGAAGCAGAGGTTGTATTCTTACGAAACATTGACCGATTCAGACTGAATAGCATTGTCTCAATCGCACAGTCTAAACTTTATCCTATTATAAAACACATCTCTCCTAAAAGACGATTCCTAAAATCCTGTTCATTAACAAAGGTTTTGATCTTCTAAACATTTCTAATATCTTACGGAATCATCGCGTACAAAGTACCATTCCTCAAAATTTAGAAAATTTAGAACAACTTCTTGGTTGTTACAAGAACAAGACCCCTATTCAATTTTTTTAACTACAATAAAGTTACATCGGATCCTGACATACTTGAATCATGTCCTGCTTCTTGAGGATGTGCAACTCTTAAGTATCTTTGTAAACAGCAGGTCATATTGTTACATGTGACTTTTCAACTATCCAACACAGGCAGCTCCTTTCTAAGAGAAAGGAGGGGATGAACCTAAGTGCGGAATCACATCCAAGATAGATTTTGTCAAATGCCGTGATGTGCTTACGAAAGCCATAGATAATTATACGAAAAGATGGTGTAAATTAGAAGGAGTCGAAAGGCATGCTCTGAATGACTGGAAAAACCTCATTTGAAAAGAAGGGAGGAGATCTCCAACAAGACCCGTTGCAGCATCAACAGTTAAACACCAAAACACCCGATGCAAAAACAGAAAAGACGAGTACAGCACGAGACGAAAAAGAGACACACGACATGTAAACATCAAACACGAAAGACTACACATAAACCGACGAGACCAATGGGTAACCGGTGCCGACTTTGGACGGCCATCTGTCACGCAAGTAACAAATGGTGTGGTTATCCTGGATTACGTGCGCACAATCCTCTCACTTCTCCAATTACCCAGAGGTCTCGAAGAACGTACAATTGTGGTGTAAAACAACCTCCTCACTGTAAGATGACATCACACAAACACACACAACGAAAAAAAAAAAAAAACACAAAAAACAAAACTTACCGCCTTATCTTTCGAGCTCTTATAGTTATTCGAAAATAGAATTATGCTGTTTAGCGTCAATTTATTCTCAATTCAATTGTTTTGGCGTTAAAAAGTAATGTATCTACTGAATTATTACCGTTTCAGGATTTATATAACTACATATCGGAGCATTGGGGGAGCAGAAGTACAACGTCATACAAAAACGTCGATACTTCATCAGAATTAAATGATCATGTGATTACACATGTATAGAAGATCGTTCAAATATCAGTCAGTACTAACGTTCATACTTCATCAAAAATAAATGATCATGTGAGTGATGATTACACATGTATAGAAGATCATTCAAATATCAGTCAGTACTTACAAAGATGTAATAGAATAGAACTCCATGAAGTAACAAAGATAACAATGAAGAACCCCTTTTCGAAGAAGAATATTTACCTAACATTAAACTTTCGCTAGATTGTGATGCGAGAAATCTTGTTTTAAACAGTTTTCATTGGAAAAAAATTACTGACAACATATAGGACTTCGCGAAATGCAAAAACAAGAGAGAAAGGTTCTCAAAATGTCATGCTACATAGTGTGGTTGTAGATTTCTCACAAACTAGGCGAGGTGACCGGAAGCGCACTGTATATCAATATACATTTAACAACGTAAGAAGTTGCAGAAATGCTTTTTAGTTATTTATGACATACATGGTTATACTTTGAGGGCATTGATATCACGTAGACACGAGAACGGATTAACCCCAATAACCCATGGTAACAAAGGTAGAAAGACAAATAATGCTTTAGTATATGATGATTTCAAAAAAGTCGTCTATTTTCTACGATATGTTGCAGATGTAAATGGACTTCCGCAGCCTGCAGCCCCTCCAGGACTGCTCAGACATTCCTCCTATTTACTTATCAGCGAGCACGACAAAAACGTCTGTATTGAAAGTACTAGTGGGAGTGGAACCCGGATCATCAAAATTAGCACAGTCTGTGAAATCTGGAAAACCTGTGTTCCCTATATCTGCATTGCATCACCTAGACATGATGTTTGTAAAGGATGTGAAAAAATTAGAAAAAATAATAATTGATGAGGTCTCTTAAGAAGAGAAAATGGAAGCAACAATTTAAATGCAAGAGCACATTGTACATGCTCAAAAAGAAGGAGAGTACTATATGACAAAAATACGTGATGCGCAAGCTGATGTTGCAAATGGATCAATCGATAACATTCTCATTATACTTCGCACAAAATATGACGCTTCCACATCATGCTAGACAAAGGGGCCGTTTGTATTTCTCAATACTGAAGAAGTTGGTATTATACAATTATTGACTGGGAATGAGGGGAATATATTATTGTTTGGACCTGAAGATAAAATATTGCCCGAGACCGAAGGCCGAGGGCTATATTTAGTCTGTAGGTCAAACAAATCATATATTGCCCTCGTTCCCAGTCAATATTTGTTTTGTTATACCTTACATCAATATTGTATCCGATTAACCCGGCATGTTTACGTTCATTATCGTCTATAAGAGAAAGAACGCAGAAAAATAGGTAGAGCTAATAGCGTTATCAACGACCTGACGTCACAAACGATTTACCGTTTATCGGTCAATATTTTTTTTAACTAGTGCCCTAGGGCTAATATTGATGTAAATATTGACTGCTTGGTAAAATATTCAACTTTATGGGCATTTTCCCTATGGAGATTTTATTTAGAGATACTGATAAGTGTATAAGTCTTATATTATCTAAATCATAAACAAATACAATGAATATACAAATAAAATAAGAGTCCTCTTCGGTGTTGCCCGTAACGGACTAAAACGACAGAAAAAATCACTTCAACCTCTTATTTAATCATTCGATAAATCAATCAATGTTTTATCGATTGTTTTATCTATTTATTAATCAATCTATTACAGTCAATGACGGCCCCATCAATAACTCAATTTTAACAATGATCTCTAAAAAGAAAAAGAAATCCAAAGTTTATATTTAAAAATTCAAATAGGTTCAAGTGTTTTGATTCAGAGATGCTGGGATCCGTCGACAGTCAATTAACTGTTTGATGAGGGTAAACAAAATCACAACAATATTTACTAGAACATCATATAAACAATCGAAACAGACGTACAGAAACATCAAACATTAATGACGACACATAAAAGAAATAAAACCAATATGCACCCGGCGTCGACTTTGGACGGTCATCTGATATTAGGAAATGGTGTGGTTATCCGGATAACGTGCGCACAACCCTCCCACTTATCCGGATACAAAGAGGTCTTAATACTTGCCATGATATGGTTGTACGTCCAAGGGCTATAACTCAACTCAAACTTAATTGACAGCATGCACATCTTAATATCATGATCTTTGATGTGTATATATTCATTTAACTCTATCCTATTGTTTGGGAGGAGATGCGACGACAAATTGTCCTTTACAGACAGACAGACAGACAGACAGGCGGACGGACAGTCAGGCGAATCCAGTATACCCCCCTCCCTTAACTTTGTTGCGGGTGTATAATAATTCAGTAGGGATAAATATATTAAAGACTATTTTAAACTGGAATCAAAGAAAGGGATGATTCTTGTCAACGAGAGGTTTAAATTATGAATAAGACGATAATACTTCAATATACATTAGAACAGCATAGTCCTTGGCAATATTCCCCACATAGTATTTATGTAGCTGGTATGGTAAATGACGAAGCGAAATCAATCCGCTAATTACTTTCGGGAATATTCCTTCAAGTGAGTTGACCTCTACAATATCTACGGACATGATTAATACAAGCCAATTAGAATGAAAGTTCTGATAAAGTAATAAAATAATTCAGATATTTCACATTTTGAGGAGAAAACTATTTTTAGTATTAATGCTATCCTGTCATGAAATCAGTGTATAAAAACGGAGGGGATCTCCAACAACACTCGGTTTCAGCATCAACAGTAAAACCCTAAAACACACACTGCAAAAACAGACACGCAGAGAATGAGACGGAAATGGTACAATGAACGACAAATAACATATCGGGAGTTCGCTTCTTTTCATATGGTTGAATTTTTGTTAGTTTGCTTTGGTTCCCATTTTATCCTGATTTTGTATGCCTTCGGTTTCTGATTTTCTGAATTATCGATCTTGTGCTGTATACAGGGATATGGTCATTATCCATATTTATCATAGAAACATTCAACATAAATGACTACACATAAACCAAGAAACCAACGAGAATGTAAAACACAAGAAACACCGAAATCAGTTTAAATGTACTTTCTTACTAGAGAAGTGATGTAGATAATAACATATCACAATATAAACATGAAGGATTACAATCTCTAGAGGTACAAGATTAAAATATTATTGCAATAACTGCTAATGCGTTATAAACCATTTTAAGTGTCTTATTTCTCTTTATTTCAGACGTAATCACCTCTCAATAAATGTAAATCTGTAGGCCCATCATTGCATTATATGAATCGATATAATCCAAAACTGATTAATTCCAAATACAGACACAAACATTTTTTTGGAGAACAGATTTACAACAACATGTATTCCAAGACCCTTTTTCCTATAAAATTATGTCATTCCTTCATCCTTTAAAGCCTCTTATAAGTACATATTACCATTTGAAAGTATCATTTCTATATTATCATAAAAGGAATGAGATACAGATCCAGCTCTATGGAATCCGACATTTGCTGTCATTTACTTTTTGATCAAGGAAGTTATTTATAATCTCAAATATGTCCTCCCCTAAAAAAGCTTAAACATCTATAATGAAATATATGGACAAATAACATATTCCAATATATATACAGTGCAAAATCGATATTTCAGAAAATTACAAACCGAAGTCATACAGAATCAGGATAAAACGAGAACAAAAGCAAACAAAGAATATCTTCCACCACACGAAAAGAAGCGAAATCCCAATATGGGAGTGAGACCAGGTAACCAGAAAGAGTCAGCATCTCCTGCTTCCATGCAACACCCATCACTTCAATTCGACTGAAATATCACAAATTGGAGATAGAATTAACTTACCTGAATAGTATTCCAAAAATGCGCAAATCTTCCTTATGGCTGATTCGTCGAAGTACATCATTCAATATGTATCAATAATTTAAACTAAAATTCTTTCAGGAACGAAAATCTCTGTGAAATGTCTAATCTAGATTCAAGATCTACCAAATGTGGCTATGAAAACATTAAAAAAAACTTATCGAACATCGGATTTCCGCACGTTTTGGTAATGTATTTTATTATATCCAATATTTCACTCTTAACACAACAATTTCGCATTTGAAATTGAAAGATTGAATTATCCATTTGTGATTAAAAATACCTTCACTAGGAAATTTGGAAGCAAACCATCCAACGCAGTAACCAAAAGGTCTCGAAATTTTGGTGTAAAATAACATCCTCAGTGAAAGGTAACCCAACAAGCGAGACAGCAAAACGTTGGGACCTGAAACTGACAGTATTTTTTTTTTTTTGAAAAATTCCAAAAACTTGATAGCTTGTAAAAAATGGGAACAGTGACCTAAAGGTTTCTTGTTAATTTCTACTACATGTATCAAACTCCAAAACATCAAAACTTGCTACAGCGTACGGATGAGCTGTGATATCTAAATGCCGTATGACGGATAGCTAGGAAGGCGTCGGGTCGTTTAGCCCTTTTTCCCCTTCGCCCCGGATCGTTTCGCCTTTTTCCCCCTTCGCCCCGGGTCGTTTCGCCCTTTTCCCCTTCGTCCCGGGTTGCTTCGCCCCTCTAGGTTGGTCGTTTCGCCCCTCAAGGTGGGTTGTTTCGCCCCTCAAGGTGGATCGTTTCGCCCCAAAAATGTGAGTGATTTCGCCCCCTAGATGAGTCGTTTCGCCCTTCAAGGTGGGTCGTTTTGCCCCTCTTTTTAGGAATACTAGTTGAACAAATGAGAAATAAAAAAAAGAAAAAAAGAAATGAAAAAATAGATAAAATAATAAATTAATAGATAAACATGTTTCGTATAGAGGAGCGAATCGACTCAAAAAGATAAAATGAAATAATAAATAGAGGGGACAATCGAAAAATCTTCTAATTCAGAATAGAACGGCGAAACGACCCTACATTTAGAGAAAGTGCTCTTAAAAAATACGGCGAAACGACCCACCATGAGGGGCGAAACGACCTCCGATGAGAGGTGAAACTATCCACCTTGAGGGGCGAAACGACCCACCTAGAGGGGCGAAACGACCAACCTGGGTGATAACATACATGAGCTCGTGGCGGCAGAGCACGGATTGTATTACGTACGCCCTCTTTATATATCCAGTTACATATTCATCTGTGTTTGGGCCCCTGTGTTTTGCGGTCTTGTTTGGTTGTGGTCTTTTGACAGTGAGGAGGTTGTTTTACACCAGAATTGTACGTTCTTCGAGATCGGAAAAGTGGGAGGGTTGTGCGCACGTAATCCAGGATAACCACATCATCTGCTATTTCCGTGGCAGATGGCCGTCCTATGTCGGCACCGGTTGCCAGTTGGCCTCGTTGGTTTATGTGGAGTCCTTTGTGTTTGATGTTTCTGTGTTGTGCATTGACGTTCCTTGTCCCTTTTGCGTCTCTTCCTGTGCTTGTCTGTTCTGTGTTTTTGCATTAGGTGTTTTGAGGTTTTGTTGTGGGTGCTGTAACCTGATGTTGTCAGAGATCCCCTCCTTTGTTGTAGATAACTACATGGATATGTTACAGTAACTACACACGACCAATTGTGTATCACATGAAAATTATATGAAAAGAGCATCATCTGAATTTCACATAAAACTTTTATGAAAATTTCACATAAGATTATGTAAAAAGTAATATACATATATGTTAATTTCATTTCTAATATGACATGAAATGTTATCCCTATATTTACCATAGAACACACCTGGTGTTATATCTCCAACAAACTTCAAGAGCGCTACTTAAGCTCCGCCCATTCACGTGCTATATTAGAATAGAAATAACAACTAGCTAGCCATGATTCTTTGTCCAGTAATCCACTCGTCACATGAACCAATCAAATTATCGCGGCTCGGTGATGATTTGATTGGTTCATGCGAGTAGTGGAATTATTGGAGATAAACCGCGGCTAGCTAGTTGTTATTTCTTTAACAAATTGACTTCACATGAATTTTTCTATGTGTCAGAACCTTCTCATGAATTTCATGTAAAAAAACGAAATAATGTACATTTCATGTTCATGCTCGTTTCACATAAATTTCATGTGAACTTTAACGTGAAATGTATGTAAATTTCATAAGAATTTGTGTGTATGCTGCCTCGAACTTTCTTATTTGTAGTTACTTGAAATATGATATAACACAATATATAAACTGTACTAATTGAACCCGGACATGTGACAGATACAATGTTCGTTGAATAAACTATGATAAATTACACCATATGACACGTCATGATAAATTACACTATATGACATATCATGATAAATTATTATAACATATGACATGTCATGATGAATTACACTAGATGACATGTCATCATAAATTACACCATATGACATGTCATGATAAATTACACCAGATGGCATGTCATGATAAATTACACCATATGATATGTCATGATTTAGCATGTACAATTTATAACAAACTCATCGGCTACACTATCGTAACTTGAAGACATAGAGAATGATGATCCACAATTAGGGCAGCACACAGTCAGTGCATTAAGATATCCTTTAGAATTACATCCATCGCATGCATTGCCGTACCAACAACCGACAAGTCGATCTGAAAAAGAAGGTGGTGCTAAATGATTATGAATTCTAGTGATGTATCCTGTTGCGTCTACGGACACATACGCAACAGGTAATTTAGGTGTCCCTAGAATTAGACTACATGACATTAGAGACGAGACATTTGTAGTGAGTAGAAACCATGAGTTTTGGTACAAATATGCAGACGGGTATATTAAAATCAAGCCCTGTAAGATTGAAGTGGTCGATATACTAAAAGAGCACCAATTTTCACCAAGCGATTGCTCAGTTTCTAAGTGCGGCACGAAGAACTGCAAAACTTGTAAAATCCTTATAACAGACACTTCATTCTCAAGTAATCTCACAAAACAAACATTTAACACGCATAGTTTTGAAAACCTAAACTGTATGACATCTAATGTTGTGTACGGAATAGAGTGCTCACTTTGTGGATTGATTTATGTGGGTGAAACCAAAGGTAAGCTCCGAACCAGAATGTCAGGACATCGGTCAAAAATAAATAATAAAGGAAGTCAACTTCTTTACCGGCATTTTGACCAGGCCGATCATTCTGTTTTATCTATGAGAGTCAGAATCCTGGAGAAAATATATCACCCCAAAACAATCCCAATTTGAGCACACCTTTCCGTCGCAACAGAGAAGAGTTCTGGATAAAAAATCTTAACACTGCAGCGCCCTATGGGTGCAACGATAATATAAGCAGCTTAGGAAACTTAACAAGTCCAGGTTGTCAATCGGTAAATGTGAATAGCTTATTCAACAGACCACAAAGAAGACCTCGAAGTCATTGCATTCGTAAATATAATAGGCCTGAGATACATAGTTTCTCCTTCGATGACTTGATTCCATTTTTGAATGAGCCCCTAGGCCTGCATTATATTCGTACCAAATTATACTCTGTTCCTTTATGGAAGTTACAAGAAATCTACGAATATACGAAGGACCTCACTTATACCGATACACGTTCCCCAGAATACAGACTACAAGGAGTCATCTTGGACATTTCTACCTTTCGTTTATTTCAAGCAGTTAGATCAGATAAATCAGAGGAGAAAACAAACCGTCCTTTCATTAAAGTAAAATTTGCAAACAAAGGTATTGATAAATTGAATCTTGGTCAAATTTTGAATCACAAAACTGTCACAGAAAAAATCCCACCATATTTCAAAAGACAAGAAACTCCTTGTATTTCCTATAGCTACACACCAACAGTTGCATCTAAAATTTACAATTACAAACGATTCTTGCAGTGCATTGATTTAAGTAATCCCTCACTACATCCACTTCCTTGCGAATGTTCTTCATCGGATTTTAACTACTCTCCTTGTGGACACATTATTACAGGTGACCTTAGTATAGTCAAGAACGACAAGTTGAGAGATATGTTAAAAAAGGGTCCCAAATACAGAGAAAGTATGTCCTTTACATGGAACCAAAATTTCAAAATTATCATGGACTCTTGTGAGGAATATGCAAGACGTTGGGCAAAGAAAGAGGATGTACAGCTCGACACACTATCCGAATGGATAAAATCCATCAGGGTTACTTTTATCTAAAATTAACCGATTAAAATCAACCGTGAGCACCAGATTCGAGTCTATATTTAAAGACCCTGATGTTATCACAGAGCTTACCTACCTCCAAGAACATTATGTCATCACACCAGCGGACAAAGCCTCAAATAATTACACATTTACTTGCAAAAAGTTCTATTTCGAAAGTCTAGTTAAAGAGTTGGGTTTAAATTCGACACCTGGAAATCCCACTTACACCCCAACAAACCTTTCTGCCTCTGAAATAATAGATAACCACAAATCAGCTATTTCTTCCTTTGGCTTCCAAACTAACAATTTAGATTTAGATTAACCATACTTATACTGCATACCTAAAATGCATAAGAATCCGTACAAACAACGTTTCATCGCTGGTTCCTCAAAATGTTCTACCAAATCTGTATCGATCTTACTCACCAAAGTTTTATCTGAAATCAAATCTGGGCTTCAAAAATATTGTTCGACAGTATATTCTCGCAGTGGTATCAACCAGATGTGGATTTTAAAGAATTCGAAGGAACTTTTAGAACATCTGAAATCCACTCATTTTAGTAAAGTTCATTCGATCAAAGCCTTTGATTTTTCGACACTTTACACTACAATTCCACATTCTAAATTGAAAGAAAGACTCGCAAAAATTATAAGTAATGCGTTTACAAGTAAGAACGGTAATCGCAAATACAAATTTATTGTTGTGAACTATGACAAAACCTACTTTGTAAAAGAAAAGTCCGATTCTGAAAATAAGTACACTGAAACAGATATTATTCAGATGTTAAACTTTTTGATCGACAACATTTTTGTGGTGTTTGGAGGAAAGGTCTTTCAGCAAATTGTCGGAATTCCAATGGGGACCAATTGTGCCCCATTCCTTGCCGACATTTTCCTTTACTCGTACGAAGCTGAATTCATTCAATCTTTGGTCTCTGGAGGGAAAAGATACTTAGCTTCTGACTTCAACTTCACTTATAGATACATAGACGATGTTTTGTCCATCAATAAAATTCGCAGATTACCTGAGCAGAATCTATCCTTCAGAGCTTGAAGTGAAAGAAACTACAGAGACAAATAATTCAGCATCCTATTTGGACATAATGTTGTCCTACGACACTGATGGTCACATGAACACCTCACTCTATGACAAACGTGACGACTTCAATTTCAGCATTACAAACTTTCCTTTTCTGAGTAGCAACATCCCTTCATCGCCTGCTTATGGCGTGTACATATCTCAGTTGATACGCTATGCCAGAGCAAGTACGAAATATACGGATTTTGTTCTGAGAGCTAGGCGTCTTTCAGATAAGCTTCTCAGTCAGGGATATGTTTGTGACCGACTAACATCGTCACTGAGGAAGTTCTACGGTCGATATCGGGAACTCGTCATACACTATGATGTCCCACTCTCCAGAATGGTGGGTGATATTCTATCATAGACCATTTGAACCATCTAACCCAAGATTGTACTCTATGTCTTCCGAAATAGAAGTTACCGGATGTGACAGTTCTACCGAATTGAAGCGGCGGGTGTTGCATGCAAGCAGGAGATGCTTACTCTTCCTGGGCACCTGGTCTCACTCTCATATCGGGAGTCCGCTTCTTTTCATGTGGTGGAGGTTTTGGTTTGTTTGCTTTGGTTTCTGTTTTGTCCTGGTTTTGTATGCCTTCGGTTTCTGATTTTCTGAATTATCGACTTTGTGCTGTATACAGGGATATGGTCATTATCCATATTTGTCATGTATGCTGTAACAATATACTTTCGAAGTCTGGTGAGACTTTCTTAAGAAAGGGACTCTCAATCAGCTTAATTTGGGGCCCATATCGGTTAATGAGTTAATAAAGATTCTGACGATAATCTCAACAGCACTGACAATAGAGCACTATGTTGAGCATTGATTGATCCCTCGCAAGCTAGAGGTGGGATTAGGTGCCCGGGTGGAGTTAACATCCCCTGTTGGTTAGCCGCACCCGCCGTCGATGTTCTCGCACGATAAAGAACACAGTATATAAAATGCATGCACTGTCTGACGTTATGTCTATATAGAAAGTGCTATGGCGAACATGTCAGGGAAATATACTGTAAACGGGGAAATGATTGCGGTGGTTTTAATTTCGCTATGTTCGCGGTTTTCTTATTTTCCGCGAATATTAAACCCCGCAATAATTGTGTATAACAAACAAAACAAATCAAAGAGGAAAATATGTTCATATGCTTCAGATGTATGAAAGCTATTGTACATGTACAGCTGAATCGTTCATGCTTTTCCTGTTAGTTGCTAAAATAGTTTGTACATTAAAAGGTATCAACAATATAACTTACTATGCATCTATCATCATACCAATATTTTTTTTTCATAAAAAGGAAGATGACACGCATAGTGAAATGGACGCAGTTAATTAGTTTCAATCTACTTATTGGTACTCCACTTCAATTCAAATTTAATCGTTTTTGTGTAATTATCACTAATTACTTCGTGTTTGTCATTAATTACTACGAAATACTTGTTACTACAAACAACAATCAAATTACACGTGTGTTAGTGCGACAAAATTTTCATACATGTATCAAAAGTGTTAAAGTTTTTTTCTTCTGCAACTTTCGCAATTGGCTAAATTCAGAAAACTGCGAATTTTTAACACCGCGAAATTAAACCCGTTTACAGTATTCAAAACACTTACTGTCAAACCCCTCGTGGGGAACCTTCTTACGAGCTCCACACGGCAAAGGGCATAAGTGTTGCAAAAATGAGCTAAAGTTCTGACGATAATCTCCACATCACTCACAATAGAGCACTATGTTGAGCATCGACGGACCCCTCGCAAGCTAGAGGTGGGATCAGGTGCCCGGGAGGAGTAAGCATCCCCTGTTGGCTAGCCGCACCCGCCGTTTATGTGCTCGCACAATAAAGAACACAGTATATAAAATGCATGAGCTGTCTGACATTATGTCTAAATTTAGAAAGTGCTATGGCGACCATGTCAGGGAGATATATTCAAAACACTTACTGTCAAATGCATTCAAAATTTATTAAAATATATCCCAATTTTTTAGAAAATGCCACTATTTTTCCTAATTTCAAAGGCCACGGTCCCAAGTCCCAAAAATGGGTGTGAGAGCACTGAATATTGCATTATCAATTTTAAACTATCATTCTACGGTTATAAATAGCAAAATGATGTCGAAATTATGTCTCCTTGGCGCAGCCAGATTGACAAATATTGAATACATCAACGGTTTATTGTCGATGTCTAGGAAACAAATATCAACTCCATGCTATTTTAAAATCAACACACCATGATGGCAACACTCATTTGAAATTCGGTATTTTCATTTGTTATAGCAAGACGTACAGCACCATCCCACAAAGGGTAAAGTTAGCAAAGTGGACATGAATTCTGAATGCCAGCTAAAAATTAGGACCGCTTATGTGTATTGTGCGTGGGCTGATGACGTTCTCCCGCTACTTAAAGGCGAATGGTATGGTAAATATGCGTATTGTGTTACGGTTCTGAAATGGAATGTCCTAAACAACTTGCAAATAAGGTCATAGAGAGCACATGCTGCCTCTATCCTTAACTTAGAAGACATGTTCGGTACAATATTTAGGTTAAAGTCGCTCACAGTTTTATAGATAAAATAAAATCGACATACAAAGGAACAAACATTTTCAAATGGATAGCGCACTGAGGCTTTTGGAATACGGACACGGCATCTGACTTGCAACTATCAAATATTACGTCGTCAATTTTGACATTGCAACGTCAGTTTTGTTACCCTATTGCAGAAACGTTTAGTTCCATTTCTATAGAATTAAAAAAATAACAAATAAGTTGCGTTAGACACCTGAATGGTAAGTAACTCATAGAACATATTCTTAAATCATAGACACTCACTGCCTTGCAGAGCTGGATTAAGTGTGGAAACATCAGTAATAACTGTTGAGCCAGCCATAGTAGTTAAGTCTTGTGCTGTAACATAAACATCCGTTGATGAATTAGACAAGGTGTTTGGCGTTGTGTGTGTTTCTAAAATATTAATACAAAGTTTGATTATTATGTGATAAGGCATGTCCTATCCAATGTTAAAAGTCTTAAAATTCAATAGCATCATTTAAGAACAAATTAATTTGCAGCATGGACCAAACATGCACGTTTCGAGATTCTTTAATCATAGAGACTCACTGCCTTGCAGAGCTGGATCGGGTGAGGAAACATCAGTAATAATTGTTGAGTCCGCCATAGAAGTTAAATCTTGTGTTGTAACATAAGCATCCGTTGATGAATAAGACAAGGTGTTTGGCATTGTGCTTGTTTCTGAAATATTAATGTGAAGTGTTTAGAGGAAAGGTCATCTATCAAAATGTCGGAAATCCAGTGGGAACCAATTGTGCCCCACTCCTTGCCGACCTTTTTCTGTATTTGTATGAAGCTGAATTCATTTAATCTTTGGTCTCTGAAGGGAACTGAAACGTAGCTTCTAACTTTACTTACAGATACATAGAGGATGTGCTTTGCATCAATAATCTAAAATTCGCGGATTACCTCTGCAGAATCTTTCCATAGGTGCTTTAAGTCAAATGAACTACAGAGACAAATAAATCAGTGTCCTATCTGGACATGATGTTGTCCTACGACACTGATGATCATATGAACACCTCACTCTATAAGAAACGTGACGACTTCAATTTCAACTTCTCAAACTTTTCTTTCTTTAGAAATAACATCCCTTCATCACCTGCTTATGGCGTGTTCATATCTCAGTTGATAAGCTTTGCCAGAGCACGTACCAAATGTACAGATTTTGTTCTCAGAGCTAGGCGTCTTTCAGATAAGTTTCAAAGTTAGGGATACGTATGTGACCGACTAACCTTGTCACTGAGGAAGTTCTACGGTCGAAATGGGGAACTCGTTGTGTATTATGATGTACCACTCTCCAGAATGGTGGATGATATTCTGTCTTAGACCATTTGAACCATCCAGCCATCTCCGAAATGGAAGTAACCCGATGTGATAATTCTACCGAATTGAAACATGTGAAATGACGGGTGTTGCATACAAGCAGGAGATGCTGACTATTCCTAAAACTACTATATAACACCAGCTGTAGCGAGCTCATATAAGTTATCAACCGAGGAGACCGACAGATGAAAACATGCTAGGTACAAAATTGAGATTAATGAAGCTCAAAATCTAAAACTCTACTTACAAATGATCGAAAGAATTTAAAAGAGATATAGATTTGAAATGTATCACCAAGGCTTTCGGAATACAGTGTTATATATCCCGTTTAGACGGTATCTGATTAAAATCTATTATTATTTCGTCATATATAATGGTATTGTAATGTAAATTTAGTATCGTCATTTCAGGGAATTTGAATTCAGTTTTTTATGAAATTTAAAGGAATAACGAATAAGTTGCGTCAGACAATATGCCGGAACGGTTCGTAACTTAGTTCATCAAAAACACATAGTATAGATTTTTAATTCATAGACACTCACTGCCTTGAAGAGCTGGATCAAGCGTTGAAACAGCAGTAATAACTGTGGAGCCGTGTGTTGTAACATAAACATCCGTTGATGAATTAGACAAGGTGTTTTTTTGCGTTGTGCTTGTTTCTGAAATATTAATATGAATTTTGCACATTGTGTGATAATTCGATAATAGTCTTATCCGTTGTTTAACGTCTTAAAGTTCAATCGCATCATTAAAACATTCATTTTCGAGCATGAACAACGACGGCAGGTGCGGCTAGCCAAACAGGGGATGCTTACATCTCCCGGTCCAACCTCTAGCTTGCTAGGAGTCCGTCGATGCTCAAGTTTGTGCTCTGTCGTGAGTGCTGTTGAGCTTATCGCCAGGATTTTCTTTATTAAAATCAAATAGATTTGCAGCATGGACCAGACGTTTACGTCTCTGGTACGTATCCCTCGTCAGTTATCCTAGATCTAATTAATGTAATATTACCAAAGAATCTGAAAGTTATTATGTCCAAGTATATACCGAAATAAGAGTTGGATATGATGCTACAGGACCCAATATTTAGAAATTATAACAGACATATTCAAAAGCGTTTTCAAAGTGGACACCATACACATTTTAACTAAACATGATGAAGGTACCTGACATACTCTCTTGTTATAGAAGTAGTTGACAATCTCGGACATTCCGTAATAAGGTTTTAGGGAGTTCGCTTCTTTTCATGTGGTGGAGGTTTCTGTTTGTTTGCTTTGATTCCCGTTTTATCCTGGTTTTGTATGCATTCGGTTTATGATTTTCAGAATTATCGATTTTTTGATGTGTCTAGGGATATGGTCATTATCCATATTTGTCATTTTATATGTTTATCCTATTTTCATAGAAATATGATACAATATTCCGATCTTAAAAATTAACCAACATGAAACTGAAGTTCAGAAAACAATTAAGCCTATTGAATTAATATTTTTAATTCATAAATTATCATATTAAGTTAAATAATAAGACGAAAGGAAAAATTCAAATACTTTAATATGCACTGGGTGAAAAAACAAGTTTACGCAATGCGTAAACTATATGGAAACTTTGCGGAAACCTGAAGTTTCCATATAGTTTACGCAAGGATTCCGTCGCTGAAACTCAAGTTTACGCTTTGCGTAACCCGACTACCCGCTCAAATTCCAAATGGTTTACACAAGCGTAATCTTGTAATTTCCATTAAGTTTCCGCAACTGAAACTTAAAGGCACCAACTTGCGTAATCAATTGAAACTTCAGGATTCCAGATAGTTTACGCATATTTAACCTTGCGTAAACTTGATTGCTGTTTTATGATATAAAGGTTCTGCTTGCGTAAACCATATGGAAACATGCGTAAACTATTTGGAATCTGAATCAACACAAGTTTACGCATTGCGTAAACCTTTTGGAATCTTTCAATATCAAGTTCAGGCTAGTGTAAACCATTTGGAATCTTTCAATATCAAGTTCAGACTTGCGTAAACCATTTGGAATCTTACAATATCATGTTTAGACTTGCGTAAACCATTTGGAAACTTACTTGAGTCTTGCGTAAACCATTTGGAATCTTACAATATCAAGTTCAGTCTTGCGTAAACCATTTGGAATCTTTCAATATCAAGTTCAGACTTGCGTAAACCATTTGGAATCTTACAATATCATGTTTAGACTTGCGTAAACCATTTGGAAACCATGTGTATAAAAGTTTCCAAATGTGTAATCTTGTTGAAACTAGCGTAAACTATTTGTAACCTTGATGTTCTAAAGTTTACATAGTGTGTAAATTGCGAGGAACTAATGCTTCAAGTTTGATTACAGAATAAACCAGCAGAAGGTTTTGAAAACCATGTACTGATGTAGAAACTCAAAAGTTAACGAGTTTTCAATGCATCCTCAGATAGCAAGAATATCTCGATATCAGCAAATTATTTTTCATCTACATTGCCTTATGTTACTGAAAAAAGACCAAATAATGTAGAATGAAACAAGAATTTAATTTTTATATTAATAATCATGTAATAAATTTATATATCAAAATGTAGCAAGAAACACATACAAAGGAAAAGAGTAGCCTTACAGCATTTTCCTA
>VSWD01000001.1:2061611-2142894 GCA_033119305.1 Pinctada imbricata | reverse complement strand
TATACCTTTGAAAAAAACAATGCAAACAATCAAGTGCAGTTTCTAAACCTTTCTAATATTGTATGAATTATCACAACAATATTTTTTTTCTGAAAGTGATTCTGCTAAAAAAAATTGTATCAATGATAATGCCATTTTCATGTAAGTTGCATATTGACAAAAATAACTTGCAACTTACACTTTCTTACAGGTTACAGGGATATATTTACATATGCCCATTCATTTGTATAGAATTTACACTGTGATTATAGGAGTATGGCCGCGATGACTTGGTTTGAACTATCACGTCATAGTAACTTGGCTTGATATGGACTTTGACGATACGTAGTAACAGAGCCTTAGCAACGGAGTTTTATTCGAATTTCAAAGCCATTTAAGCGTGAAAAACTGAAATGTAAATACATGTATATATAATAACTGTCTTTTGGAATGTGATTATACTGTGATAACGAACAATGGATCCAGGAGTTATGTTTCTTCATAATTCCTGGATCCATTGTAGGTTATCACAGTATAATCCCATTCCAAAAGACATTTATTCTATAAATATAAAAGTTAATGTTTTGATCTCTAAAATTAAGCTATATTATACAATTATAGCACTTTGATGGGGTCAATACCTGGAATTGTAGACCTGAAGAAATTATATTGACCAAGAACATTTAAGTTATTCGACTGAATCCAAGAGCTTAATTAGTAACAATTGTTTTATTATTTTTCTAGTTTACAAAAAATCAGTGCGCAAGTGCTTTGTACAGCAAACATATTTTATATTATGACCTTGTGACCTGAAAAAGGAAACTGCCATGCTATATGAAAAACCTTTCATATTTTTTTACAGAATATCATGTAATTAGCTTTAAGTGGATTGAAATGAACAAATACTAATAGAATAAAACCTGTCTTTGTGAAACACGAATGCCCCGTTGGCATCTTTGTCAGTAAAACAAATAAAAAATAGTTTCACTTTTGAGGTCAAGGTCATCACAAGGTCAAAAATTTTGGTATCCATGGAAAGGTCTTGTCATAAGGGATGTACATGTGAAATATGAAAGCTCTATCACTTATCATTCAAAAGTTATGGCCAAGGTTAAAGTTTTTCAAAAGAAGGTCACACTCCAATGTCAAGCTCACAAAGTCAAAAAATTTGGTATTCATGGAAAGGTCTTGTCACAAGGAATGTACATGTGAAATATGAAAGCCCTATCACTTACCATTCAAAAGTTATGGCCAAGGTTAAAGTTTTTGACGACAAACAGACAGACGGACAAACCAAAACTATAGGCCCCCAAATCTTCGATTATAACAATAATAAACATGTACATGTATATATAATAACAAATAATTATTCTCTGAATATCTGATACATTAGATATCTTGAATGACCAATCACTAATTATACCAAATATTTTGATTGGTATAAGATACAGATTTAATATGTCACATGTGTATTTCTTTGATGAGATTTTGTGTTGCTATCCAAATTTTTTTTTATGTTATGACCTTGACCTAGAAGTTTGACCCTCTTGTCTGAAAATTTTGGATTGACCATATTTTTTAATCGGTATCAATAATCTTGAACCAAGTGACCTTCACCTACAATTATTTGATCCACTTTTAAAAAATAAGCCGCTTTGCAGGCAAATGTAAATTCTATACAAATGAATGGACATACATGTATGTAATTACAGGAGATAAAGTCCTCCAATTTTAAATGTTGTATGTCTTTGGTTACATATTTATTATACTTTGCTGGGTAGGTGCATTTGTGGCCTATCAAGATATCACAGCACATACATAAATTCAGTTTCATTTAATTTTACTGTTCTGAGTCAAAAGATATATCTGCTCTCCACTTTTTGATTTCTTTACCTCCGGTGTTATCTTCCTTTTCAATTTATTAATAAGGTTGTAATCATCAATTTCCTTCCCTTTAAATTTGATTTTCAGTTCAATTTCAATGTCTTCAGCAGCAACACCTGCTTTGGCTTCCTGGCAAAAGTTCAAAATTACTGCAGGCACAAACTTCCTTGAGAAGTTAAGATCTGGAAAATACATTCAAAAAGTAAAATTGTAGATATCCTAGTTTGTATTTTCTTATAAACAATGTTATCTGAGCATTAGTACAAGGTAATCAATGATCTGTGTATCATCTGCAAAACCTGTTATTATATCTGTTGAAGGCTCAACTGCTGATGGCATTGTATAATTTCTGACAGTCTTTTATAAAACTTGTACTGTACCAGTGTACTTATCTTAGCACAACCAAATTTAGTGGAAACAGAGCAGAATTGGGTAAATTGAATCTTGAATTAACGCTTTGATCTTTTTTCCACATGAATCTGCAAGAGATTCAAGATTTACCGTATTCTTGAATTAAAGCAGTCTTAGCAGCGCTAACTCTGCTAAAATACATGAATGAATCCCGCTGAAATAATTACACATACCGTACATCATAAACCTTGAGTTATAACCATCTATTAATACAGTGGTGATCGTAGTAGTTTACACACTGTTTTTCGGAAACTTCGGGCACACCTCGGAAACTTCGTTAGGAAAAACTGGTAATTCGGAAACTTCGGGCAAAATTCCGCCCTAAATTTACCGATGTTACCTAAAATTCCTAACTTTCCGAATTTCACCGGAATAACCTAAATAATTGTATTTACCCGAAATCCAAAACGAGGCTGCGTTAATATTTATTATTATTGTTTATTTCTTTTAATAAATATATTATTTCGAAATTGTTTTTCATTTGAAGGCATCAAATGTACAACTGATTCAATTTGATTGTCTAACGAGCATCATTTGCTCCATAAAGTGACGATAAAATTCATTTTCGTTTTCTATTATTGCAAACCACGGATCTGTAATTTTTTGACGATAAGTCGAGGTTAATTCCCTCAAATTTTAGAAAATAAGATATATTCTAGGATAATTTTAATATAAAATTAGACAAGTGATCCCTCTCCTTTGCCTTTAGACGTGGTCTGGGTCACCCCCCCCCCCCCCCTCTCCCCAATCAAACACAGACATACATGTACATTTTTTCACTCACTACCAAGAAATTACATACTGCATATTGATGATAATAAAACAGCTGTATCTCTCTCTCTCTCTCTCTCTCTCTCTTTATTTTATCCCCCCCCATTTTTTTTATATGAATAGCTCTGCATTTTGTCGGATTCGGAATGTTCTAGGTCTACTTTCGGTTTCAAAACATTACTACGATCGAATTTTTGTGGCAGTAAAACTTGATGTTTTATATTTCTCCCTTGATAAAATTCACGAAACAGTCAGGAATTTGATGAAGAATGATCATAGCCGTGTTACATATTGAAGAACAGACTGGTAAATGTCAGTACTGACAGCAATGTATCCAAGAATCTGCAAGATGTGCATGGTAGAATTGTTGCATCATGGCATGCATGTACATGTACTGATGAATGGTACCAGGGACGTATATAGTACGTATCAAAAACAACAACAAACATGGTCCAAACATAATGAAGGAATCGCAAACTACTGTCAGAGCCACTGCATTCAATCCAACAATCAACGATTGACATACGTGTCCACGTACGGCCCGGTATCCTGGAAATTCAACGGTAGGTTAGTACACGTAGGACATGTAAAATGATCTGATGATGTTTAATATGTATTTCGTTTTGTGATTCGGGCTTGGACCGTTTTATTATGCTGCTGTTGACTGATAATCCTTACTCGGGTAGGGACTATCAGTCAACGGCAGTGTAATATAACGGTTATTATGTTACCGTTGACCGATAGTCCTTACTCGAGTAAGTCGACGGCAGTATAATATATAATTGACTGATAGATCGATCCTTACTCGGGTTAGGACTATCAGTAAATAGCAGCATATTAGAACGGTTTGTGCCTGAATAACAAAAATTTAAGAGATTATGATTTAAATCACTGTCCACCAGTCTTTACAAAAAAATTCAATCACTGGCCCGAAGACAAGCTAGACATTGAAAATGCCCCTATCTAAAAAGTATTTGGCTTGATTGCAAAGCAATTCCAGTCTATAGATTGACGATGTCCGCCTGTCTGTCTATCCGTCTGTCTGTCATCCGTTGTCAACATTTTGGTTAAAGTTTCTGGTTAAAGCAAAATCTAAGAAACTTTACCTTGACCTTGGACTTTGACATAGTTAAAGATTTTGGTTGAAGTTTCTAGTTTAAGCAAAATCTAATGAACTTTATGCAGTAGAAACTTTGTGTTATACATGTAGGTTGCCTTTGACAAGACCTTTCAATTTATCTCATAACATTTGACCTAGACCGTCACCTAGTGACCTTGACCTAGGGCTTTTACCTAGTTAATGATTTTGCTTAAGTGTCTGATTGAACCAAAATCTCAGGAGCTATATACATAGTAGAAACATAATATTATACTTATTGGTTGCCTCTGACAAATCCTTTCAATTTATGCCATAACATTTAACCTGACCTTGACCCAGTTAGTGACAAAAACTTACTTTGCAATCCGGCCATACTGTCTTTAGCAGTGTTTTATTTGTTTATAAAATATAATTGCATTATTGCATTTCTCTACCATATAACCATATAATTTACGACTAAGTGAGAACTATACAATGATATCTATTTGGTAATGATAGGAATTTACCTTTATGATTTATTGTTATATGATGTGCTTTAGATGTTTGTTATCATCACTTTTTTTTGTACTCGTTTTATTTCAGGATAATGAGAGTCAACACATACAACATGGTCAAACAGAAGTGAGTGATCATGGACTGGTGCGGCATAGCTTCCTTCCTTCATAATTTGTTTATCTTGGACACCAGAATCAAGACAAGATGAAGAAAAATTAACAGATTTATATTGCATGTAATACATGTATGTGGAATGGCAAAAACATGTGGTTTCTGATTTACTCAGATTGAGAAATTTAATGTCGCCATATAAAAATCACTTTGTTAGGCTGTTTGTTCATCTGTCTCTGACTGTCTGTCCGTTTGTCAGTCTGTCACATATTTGTCTGTAACTTACTTGATATACATGATCAAACTTTTTTTTTTAAACTTGCAGAGATAGTAAAGCATGATGAGACTCAGCAGGTCAAGGTCACTTTCAAGGTCAAAGATCATTACGAAGCATTTTTAGTTAAAAATTTTGAAATTTCATTTATTTTTCATCAAAATGTTTTGAAACATTGCATAATTCAAGAAATCGGCATTGATATATAAGGGCAGGGACAATACTGCACCCAGACGATACGATACGTATCATGATACCCGATATCGGATATAATATGTATCGCAATACTTAATAAATTGATAAAACCTTCTCAAAATCCTATTTGATACTATTTATATTCATCATATATAAGTAGCTTTTTTTCATTCAACAGGTTATATGTATTAAATACTAGCTTTCTGACCAGAAATTTTTCTGATTCCTATAACATGTACTTCATAAACCAGGAAACAAAATGTTTACCACACCAATCTTGTGCTGAGCTTGGCATTTCTAACTTAAGCCACTTCCCCGTAGCCATTTTTCACTTTCTCCGAATGTTACATGTATTTTCATTTTCTCTGAAAGTTATTTTTGTTTTTGGCGTGGTGGACAAAAATCCAGAAAATTCAATAAAAAAATTTTTGTAAAATTTTAACTTTGTCGTGTTTGGATATATCGATACTTGGATCGAGAAAAAAAAAATATTGTGATGCATTGATGAATCAGAGTATTGTACCAGCCCTATGATATATGTCACAGGTTTTTAGATCATGTGTCACATAGTTGTGAACTTAAGTGAAAAGGGAGGGGGATGTTCATTGAAGATACATGATCATATATATTGGCTACAGTATCTATAGCTAATTGATATGCATCATAGTGAAGTATGTTTAGAGGCTATAGTCTAGCTCAAGGTCATTTTCAAGGTCAAGGCAATGTTTTAGGGTCAAACATGTGACAGGTGACATACCTGTTCTTGAACAGTGTTAATCTTGTACTCAAATGTAGACAGTAATTTACCATCTACTGCCATTCACACTTGCTGTCTTTTGACAGTTACAGTTGTAAATTTCTTATTGTCAGATTGATAGTATTCTACATGTACTTCATCAGTTGCAAGAAAGGAATTAAATTGTAAAGCAACTGGGTTTTGGTATCTAATATTAATTTTTTGAGCTATACCTTCTTGACCTAGAAGGTGTTGAATATTGATCCACATTATACTTGAGCTGAATAAGCTATAATAATTACAATTACAATGAAATTGAAAGGGTTAAAAATCTTTGCAAAAATATATATACACAAACATGTCAGCACAAAATGCAAAAAAAAATACCAAGCACTTACAGAAGTTGGATCAGCCAAAGGTCTATAGATCATGTTTACACATGTAAATTTATATTTATGATGCGATTAGAATCATTAGATCACTTATTTGAATATCTGTTTATACATGATCATGCTCATCAGTTCATTATGTTACACTTCCTTTTGATTTTTACTTTACTCACTGCAAAGCAAATACACCATGCATATATGCGGAAAACTTTATTCAATGTCTGTTATTCAGTATCTATGTCAAGGTTAACTTCAAAATCAAAGTCACATATTGAGGGTCAATCTGCAACGAGCAACTTGCCCTCTCCTTGAACAAATCAGTTTCTGGTCCTCCTGGTAATCAATTTTATTGTGTTGTTTGCAGAATTGTTACGTATATGTAGCACTCAAGGGTTTTTTAATGACCTGAATCTAGATCAGAGGTCAAGGTAACAATAGACTTTCTTGGCAAAACTTTGTGACAAAACTTTTTCCCCTCTACATGGTTTTCAAAAACATTTGACATAATTACTCTTAGGACCCAAGGGTGTATTATGCTCTTAAATAAAGGTAAGAGGTCAAGGTCATAATATACTTTTTTTTATGAAACTGTGTAGAAGATTAAGTATGAATACTTTGAATGAATAGTTGGGTATAATTCATTCCTTTATGACAGATCTTGCATAGGAGTTTTTACCTCAAGATTGCAGACAATCACAGGTTTTCGGACAGAGTCCGGCAACATATTTGTATCTCGGGACTTGTAAAAAATTATCAATAGTGTGTGACGGTACGGTTATCGTGCCCGGTTAGCTCAGTTGCTAAGAGCGTCTGCCTCCATAGCATAAGGTCTCGGGTTTGATTCCCTGACCGGCCACATTTTTCATTCTGCCTATCACAATTAATTAGTGCAAAGGGCATTCATAAGATTGAGAACACCTTGGAAAGGAATCTGTTAGATATAGAGTTGTACATGTAATGGATAATGGTAGTTAGACAAGAATTTTAACAGATTTGTCTAACAAATTATAAAATATTGAGAAGGACAAAGGAACCCCATATGATTTTTATGAGGGGAGGGGCAGGAAGACTGCATCCCTCCCCAAGAAAAATGTCCAGAAAGTTTGCACCTCTACAAAAAGAATCTAGCCCGAAGGGTCTGCTGAATTATCTTTGGTCATGCATCCGCTAAAGAACAGAAAAAATATCGGACCCTGATCAAGGACTTATAAACAGTCCTTGCCCTGATCGAGGGTCTCCAAAATAAAAATTAAACCAACAACAAAACCCTCCACGCCTCTCCATTGTACAAAATGCTGTTATTTTTAAAAGCCACGGGACGTATTATATACCTCCCCGGCTAAGGACAGCTGAAATTCTAGAAAATCAAAAAAAAACAAAAAAAAAAAACAAAAAAAAAAAAAACAAAAAAACAAAAAACAAAAAAAAAAAACAAAAAAAAAAAAACCCACACATACAAACACACGATGAGGAATTATTTAACAATAAAAACCCAAAAAACACAGAACTTGCCTGAAATTTGCAAACAAGTTCGATCATTAGCTCGGTTTATAGTCGGTACACAGTGTAAAATCGGCTTTTTATGTAAGAATATGATATATTACTTATTGTCTTTTGAAATTACATTAGTTTTCTCAATTTGAAATTAAGAAATCTCTAAGAATTTTTGAAAATGCCAAAGTGTTTCCACTGCGGAAAGTACAACTTCGTCGATCAGAGGAAATTCGAATTGTTTATATTCAACGATCTTTTCTTAGATAAGATCTTTTCTTTAGTTCAACGATCTTTTCTTTTAATACTTTCCTAATATCGGATCTTTTCTGTTTTTTTTATTATTATTTATTGTACACAGGGGGCCGAAGCAAGGTTTTTTTTTTAATTTCAATGACTAACGTGTCCCTCTTTCCATTTAATCAGCTACGTAACGTACAGCGATTTTCCGCAGATTCCATATATCTTTCATATAGAATCTGAGGGAAATCGTTGTACATAGCTGATTAAATGAATCGAAGGAAAGGGGGGGGTTGATTGCAGAATGATTTCATGGAAATAAAAATAATCTGGCTACGGCCCCCTGTGATTTATTCAATACCAAATTTGACTTGTATACATCATGATGTATGTGCGACTCTAGACAATCAGGGGAGGGGAAGAGTTATAACAGCGTGAGCTCTAGTATTGCAAATTGCCAATAAAAAAGTATATGACTATGTTTGAAAATTTTCAAGGGATATACCCCCCCCCCTTTTTTCAATTACACCCCAGAATTCCCGAATACATTTTGCATTCCTTTTGTTAACATAATGGAAATTTCGTTTTGTTGAAATCAATCTTAAAACTACCATTACCCCGAAAAACCCGAAATATTACACTTTTTCCTAAAAAACCTAACTAAAATACCTAACTTTCACGGTTTACCCTAAATTTCCTACCGAATTTTAATAATTCGGAAACTTCGGTCAAAGCGGTAATTTTCGTAAAGTTAGGATTCGGAAACTTAGGTAGGATTTTTCCGAAATTCGGAAACTTAGGTTAAGCCTCGGAAACTTCGGTAAAAGTGTGTAATCTCCCGCGATCACCACTGTATGTATATTACAGTATGTCAACCAGAAATAAATAGATTTAAAAAGTTATCCTTGCTGTCAATATATAGAAAGTGTGAATAATAATTAGCACATAATATCATTTTAGCTCTGAAGGATGAAATTGTTGGGTTTTTTCCCCTATTCCACAAAGTTAAGTAAAATTATGGTACGTCATGTTATTGTATAAGAATAATTTGAAAGGAGGATGCATAAAGACATACCTGCAAATTCATCAATTCTGCATGTGAAGTCTGGATAGACTTCACAAGCCTCCTCCCAATCTGTGCAGTCTGTCTGATTGACAAAGACCTGCTTAACAATCTTCATTCGTTTTGATCTTTCAATCTCTTTCTTTATCTCAAATAATTTACTGACATCCCCCATGGCCTGCCTGAGGTATGTCATAATTTCACCAGCTTGCAGTCCTTGAAGACTCTTGATGAACTGTGTGTGATAAAGAATATGGTCTAATTTAAACATTTTATTATTTTCACAAATGTCAAAAGTTATAAAAATTTATATTCATAAAGATGGATGATTACATATAAACATTGGTTTTCATGTATATTATTTCCTTGCTTAAGTTATTTTATTCCTATGGTATCCTGATTTTGTTACCGTGTAACAGCAACATGCTTTAAATAAATTATTTGTCATTAATCTTTGTGAAAAGGTATTACGTATAGTTTAAATACAAGACATTGTTACTGTATAGTTATATATTATATATATAATATTTGAATTACATGCACTGATTAACAACAGTTACTCCCATCTTAATGGCAAGATACTTTCAACTTTAAAGACTTCTTTTAATCAATCTGACCTTGATGTTTGAATTAAACATGTTGAATGAATTTTGCTTTCTTGTATATGGCATCTTGGTCAAATTTTGAATCACAAAACTGTCACAGACAAAATCCCACCATATTTCAAAAGAAAAGAAACTCCTTGTATTTCCTATAGCTACACACCAACAGTTGCATCTAAAATTTACAATTACAAACGATTCCTGCAGTGTATTGATTTAAGTAATCCCTCACTACATCCACTTCCCTGCAAATGTTCTTCATCGGATTTCAACTACTCTCCTTGTGGACACGTTATTACTGGTGACCTTAGTATAGTCAAGAACGACAAGTTGAGAGAATTGTTTTAAAAAGGGTCCCAGTTACAGAGAAAGTATGTCCTTTACATGGAACCAAAATGTCATAATTATCATGGACTCTTGTGAGGAATATGCAAGACGTTGGGCAAAGAAAGAGGATGTACAGCTCGACACCCTTTCCGAATGGATAAAATCTATCAGAGGGTTACTTTTATCTAGAATTAACCGATTAAAATCAACTGTGAACACCAGATTCGTGTCTATATTTAAAGACCCTGATGTTATCACAGAACTTACCTACCTCCAAGAACATTATGTCATCACACCAGCGGACAAAGCCTCAAATAATTACACATTTACTTGCAAAAAGTACTATTTCGACAGTCTAGTTAAAGAGTTGGGTTTAAATTCGACACCTGGAAATCCCACTTACACCCCAACAAACCTTTCTGCCTCTGAAATAATAGATAACCACAAATCAGCTCTTGCTACCTTTGGCTTCGACACTACCAATTTAGATTTAGATTTACCATACTTATACTGCATACCTAAAATGCATAAGAATCCGTACAAACAACGTTTCATCGCTGGTTCCTCAAAGTGTTCTACCAAATCTGTATCGATCTTACTCACCAAAGTTTTATCTGAAATCAAATCGGGACTACAAAAATATTGTTCGACAGTATATTCTCGCAGTGGTATCAACCAGATGTGGATTTTAAAGAATTCGAAGGAACTTTTAGAAAATCTGAAATCCACTCATTTTAGTAGAGTCCAGTCGATCAAAGCCTTTGATTTTTCGACACTTTACACTACAATTCCACATTCTAAATTGAAAGAAAGACTCGCAAAAATTATAAGTAATGCGTTTACAAGTAAGAACGGTATTCGCAAATACAAATTTATTGTTGTTAACTATGACAAAACCTACTTTGTAAAAGAAAAGTCAGATTCTGAAAATAAGTACACTGAAACAGACATTATTCAGATGTTAAACTTTCTGATCGACAACATTTTTGTGGTGTTTGGAGGAAAGGTCTTCCAGCAAATTGTCGGAATTCCAATGGGGACCAATTGTGCCCCACTCCTTGCCGACATTTTCCTTTACTCGTACGAAGCTGAATTCATTCAATCTTTGGTCTCTGAAGGGAAAAGATACTTAGCTTCTGACTTCAACTTCACTTACAGATACATAGACGATGTGTTGTCCATCAATAATCCAAAATTCGCGGATTACCTGAGCAGTATCTATCCTTCGGAGCTTGAAGTCAAAGAAACTACAGAGACAAATAATTCAGCATCCTATTTGGACATAATGTTGTCCTACGACACTGATGGTCACATGAACACCTCACTCTATGACAAACGTGACGACTTCAATTTCAGCATTACGAACTTTCCTTTTCTGAGTAGCAACATCCCTTCATCGCCTGCTTATGGCGTGTTCATATCTCAGTTGATACGCTATGCCAGAGCAAGTACCAAATATACGGATTTTGTTCTGAGAGCTAGGTGTCTTTCAGATAAGCTTCTCAGTCAGGGATATGTTTGTGACCGACTAACATCGTCACTGAGGAAGTTCTACGGTCGATATGGGGAACTCGTCATACACTATGATGTCCCACTATCCAGAATGGTGGATGATATTCTGTCATAGACCATTTGAACCATCCAACCAAAGATTGTACTCTATATCTTCCAAAATGGAAGTAACCGGATGTGACAGTTCTACCGAATTGAAGCGACGGGTGTTGCATGCAAGCAGGAGATGCTTACTCTTCCTGGGCACCTGGTCTCACTCACATATCGGGAGTTCGCTTCTTTTCATATGGTGGAGGTTTTTGTTTTTTGTTTGCTTTGGTTCCTGTTTTATCCTGATTTTGTATGCCTTCGGTTTCTGATTTTCTGAATTATCGATTTTGTACTGTAGACAGGGATATGGTCATTATCCATATTTGTCATTGCAATAATTGACCATAAAAACAACATCAAATCCTTGCCTTTCTTCAGTTTAAATTATCCACACTAAATTCTAAATCCTCCTAATCAGTCTTTCATTGTTTGTGTTCCTTTATTTGTCATGACTGCATTATACATGTTTTAATAAAGTTGCGGCAAAATTCTGTAAGTAATGAATTTATATATTGAATCAGTTGCCAAAATTTAACGGTTTTCAATACTTACAGAAGATGGAAAACTCTTCTGTGGTCCATATACACTTTCGAATGCATCAAACAAAAGTTTTAATACATCAAAGCATTCTTCGCATAAATTGTCAGCAAATGTCATCATTGACATACTGTTTGTCTGAATGTTGTCCTGCATAAAGAAATAAGCAATTGTTCATTTAAGATGTCATAATTGTAAAACTTTTTTATTCATTTCCATATCATAATTGTATTTTTTGACCTACACATAGATGCACTTTAATTTGTAGAAAATTGTTTTAAGCATTAGACACTGACTCAGATGTGGAGGTCCTAATTAACGATTTAACTATAATTTGATTCAGCTCATCAAAATGAATTTGAAGGGAGCTTAGAATACTTCCTTGATTCAAGGATAAAATTTCTTGCAAATTTTATGTTGTAGATATTATACACACACAGTTATTAAATGGGAACCATTTTCAAACATCAGATTCAACTTTGAATTTTGATCTAAAAATCAATAGGATACATACTCGACCCAAGGGGAACATACCTGGCAAATGTCATGCCTATAAGTGTAATATAAACTCTGTAATCAATAAAATATTTTCAATCATTAAGGTCCTATGGCGTTGACCTTGTGATTCCTAAATTGACATGAGGATCCCTGACCTACGGTGAACATAATGTAATCCAATTGATAGGGGGATCCCTGACCTACGATGAACATGATGTAATCCAATTGATAGAGGGATACCTGACCTACGATGAACATGATGTAATCCAATTGATAGGGGGATCCCTTACCCACAGTGAACATTTTGAATCCAGTTGATAGGGGGAGCCCTGACCCACAGTGAACAATGTTATCCAATTGATAGGGGGTCCCTGACCCACAGTGAACATTTTAATTCAGTTGATAGGGGGAGCCCTGATTCACAGTGAACAATATTATCCAATTGATAGGGGGATCCCTGACCCACAGTGAACATTTTAATCCAGTTGATAGGGGGAGCCTTCATTCGGATCCCCTCGCCCTTTATTTGTAACGGCATAAAAAGACTCGGATACCAATGGTGGAAGGTTTTACATCAAATCGATGTAAAAGTAAAAAGGCACTTTTTCAACATTCAAAATTCTTCAACTTGAGTGAGTACTGTTGTGAGTAACATATTTGTCAGTTACGATCCAGTGTTGGAATTTGTATTTCATGATAGATTATAACAAAACTAAAAGATCAACGAGGAACTATTTTTAAAATGGCACCGTCTGACGTCCGAGTCTTTTTTCGAAGGAAAAGGTCGAGGCTGATCCGAATGGGGGAGCCTTGACCCACAGTGAACAATGTTATCCGATTGATAGGGGATCCCTGACCCACAGTGAACATTTAAAGCCAGTTGATAGGGGGAACCCTGACCCACAGTGAACAATGTTATCCAATTGTTAGGGGGATCCCTGACCCACAGTGAACATTTTAATCCAGTTGATAGGGGGAGCCCTGACCCACAGTGAATATTTTTATCCAGTTGATAGGGGGAGCCCTGACCCACAGTGAACAATGTTATCCAATTGATAGGGTGATCCCTGACCCACAGTGAACATTTAAGTCAGTCGATAGGGGGAACCCTGACCCACAGTGAACAATGTTATCCAATTGATAGCGGGATCCCTGACCCACAGTGAACATTTTAAGCCAGTTGATAGGGGGAACCCTGACCCACAGTGAACAATGTTATCCATTTGATGGCGGGATCCCTGACCCACAGTGAACATTTTAATTCAGTTGATAGGGGGAGCCCTGATTCACAGTGAACAATGTTATCCAATTGATAGGGGGATCCCTGACCCACAGTGAACATTTTAAGTCAGTTGAAAGGGGGGACCCTGACCCACAGTGAACAATGTTATCCAATTGATAGCGGGATCCCTGACCTACAGTGAACATTTTAAGCCAGTTGATAGGGGGAACCCTGACCCACAGTGAACAATGTTATCCAATTGATTGCGGGATCCTTGACCCACAGTGAACATTTTAATTCAGTTGATAGGGGGAGCCCTGATTCACAGTGAACAATGTTAGCCAATTGATAGGGGATCCCTGACCCACAGTGAACAATTTAATTCAGTTGATAGGGGGAGCCTTGACCCACAGTGAACAATGTTATCCAATTGATAGGGGGATCCCTGACCCACAGTGAGCATTTTAAGCCAGTTGATAGGGGGAACCCTGACCCAGAGTGAACATTTCTATCCAGTTGATAGGTGGCGCCCTGACCCACAGTGAACATTTTTAATCGGTTGATAGAGGGAGCCATGACCCCCAGTGAACAATGTTATCCAATTGATAGGGTGATCCCTGACCCACAGTGAACATTTTAAGCCAGTTGATAGAATGATCCCTGACCCACAGTGAACAATGTTATCCAATTGATAGGGGGAAGGTATTAAGTACTCACTCCAGAAAGAAGTGTTATGAAGGTAAAAACAGATTCTCAAAAAAGACAATTCAATGACAGCTTAGGCTTCAAAGGATTTTAAGAAATGCTGTTTGATCTTCTTATTTTTTTTTTCTTAGTTGACACTCAATATTCGGTTCGGATATAAAAAAAAACCAACATGATTTTCAATTTTTTTTTCATCCATTTTTCAAAATATCGGGTCAGCGGATCCGTAAATTTAAAATTTCAATCAATTAAAAAAAATAAGGCCTGATGGGGGATATCCTTTGCCTATGAACATTCCAGACAAGTCATTTACCTGCCAACCTCTCCATCATGCATCGATCAGTTTAATTTTAGCAGCTCAGCTGAAAATTTCATAACCCCTAGCATGTAAAAGATTACTGTGTACATTTTCTATCAGTATTTGAAATTGAAATTTTCATATCATTTTGTCAATGATATGAAATAAATTTTTTATTTAATAATGCAGAAAACGCTATTTTTAGCCTGAGAATGACTTTGACCCTTAATGAATCCCTTTTTTTCTGAACGGCTATATCTATCTTCACATCTGGCCTCTTAATGTTAAGTGTAACATTCACCCTTTTTTGTGCACAGTGACTTTCACATTTCTCGGCAGTACTGACAGACATACTGACAGAAAAATTAATTATAACATCCCCTGAAATATCAGGGAGGGGGAGGGTTAAAAGTTGAGCTAGGACTACAAATACAAATTTCAAAATATATGCAAAGTACTTCTTACTTTACATGCCATTTCCTGCAACATGATACATATGGATCTGGCATTCCTTTCTTCTAGTTTCCTAGCTTGAAGGATTTGGTCCTAAATGAGAAGAGACACATGTATCTTATGATAAGACTTTAAAATGTCAAAGATGCAAAAACATGGTTGATCTATAGTTTCATTCCTTGTCCATGATAATTTTTGTACCAATCAATGGATTTCTGATAGGCTTTTTAATTTGCATAATAAATTTATTGGGTGAGGCCAGTGGAGCCTAGATGAATTTTGAAGATTTGTGTGTAAAAATACAATGATTTCCTTTTGTTTTGCATCATTCAGTGCAAATGACGTCAGAACATTACGTCGTACATGGCACGCGCTTGACATTATGAGGACTCAAAATTATGACGCCGTATTTTCTCAAACATTCAATGCAATGATAACATCAGTAGCGTAGGAAACGTAACAAGTCCTTGGTGTCATTCGATAAATGTGTCCTCCCATCCTTAACTTTATTTTAATATTTTCAAAATCTATGAATGCTGAGACCAATTTTGTTGAAACTTGGTATGTTTACATGATGTACTCGAAGTTCAGGTCTGCAAAAAAAATCTTTTCAAGGGTACCTCCATTCAAAAAACTTGTTGCTTTAAACTGAACTATTATTTATACATATATCTAGGAACCACAGAAAAATTAAGCTTTAGATAATAGTCTGTATAGATTTGAATATACATGTACCTGTAAGGTCCAGTCCAAGGTTTTTGCTGATTTGTTGTGCTCATTGCCCACTCTGATTGCCTCTTTAATTGTTAGGGCTACATACACATGAACTCGTATTGTGCTGTAATAGAATTTTTTTTCTTAAAAAGCAAGAGGAGCACAACAAACATTGCTAAACTTCTATTTATGGGAGTATTATGTGTATACTGTATACATTCGCTAAGGACGGTATAAAAACCTCATAAGAAATAATATACAAACAGGTAGAGATGGACAAGTGGATAAGGCATTCAACTCTCAATTATCAGACGACCAGGGTTCGATCCTTAGCGCGGTCGTTTGAGTGTCAAAAGTCATATACATTCATTCGTCCCTTACCCTAATCTCCTGACTGGGGAGACTTATTAATAAAGGTCCCGGTTGTGTACCCACGTTCATGCTGCGGTAAGGGTATCCAGGTGTGGTGGCACCTTATAAAAGCTGTTGGGACTCTGTAAAAAATGACTAAATTCCAACTTGATCTGTTTTCCTTAATGTACTATAGCTATATCCAAGGAATCAATTGATTATTTGTATCAGTTTTACTTTAAATGTCCGGAAAACACAAATTACTGAATTTTTCAAGTTTCAATGGGCATAACTCTGCACATGATTAAGCCACATGACCCATATTCGAAGTTGATCTGTATTTCTTGATGTTAAAGCTATATCCAAGAAATCAAATGATTATTTGAAACGGTAATTTTCCTTTAAATGTCCGGAAACCACAAAAAACTGAGGTTTTCTAAGTTTCAAGGGGTATAACTCTGCACAAATTTGTTCAACATGACCCATATAATGAACGGATTTTGACCTGTGTTTCTTGATATCTGGAAACCAAAGGTGGGACGGACGCATGGACACACGCACCTACACAAGGACGGACAGATGGACATGTGCATCACTATATACCCACACCATTTAATGGCAGGGGTATAAAAATGTGACAGACAGGGAGACAGTATCAAACACTTCACAAACTTTTTCTCGTTTTACCTTATTCTAGGATTCTCACTTTCTTCATTCAATTCCTTAATAGCCTTCACAATATGATTCCCTCCAAGTGTCCAGAAAGAGTACAATGGTACGTCTTCCTTCTTGAAGTCTTCTATCTTGCTTATCTACAAGTGAAATATTTTCTGAAATTCAGGTGATAACTTCACTTAATGTGCACAATATAAAAATTCAATATTAATTCAAGTTTTTGGTATGTAGGCCAAAGTTCAAGGTAAGGGATAAAGTCAAGTTTAGAGTTTTTGAAAAGAATGCTTAACTTAAAGGTAATTGGTACTAGGTCAAATGTCAAGGTCAAAAGTTTTGTCTTACAAAGTATAATATGGAATATGTACCTATTGCTGCTCAAACTAGACCAGTGTCCTAAAGGATTCTGATTTTCCAACATATATAAAGAACCTTGCCGAATCGTATGGAAAAATATAGTACTAGTATTTTCATTCTATTTATACAACAAACGGCTATTGTTAATCAATCAATCATCGATCAAATGATCAATCAATAAATCAATCGATATAAATAAAAGGATCAATAAACTCCATAACTGATAAGTACTCCGACTTTGTCTAAAAGCAATACAAAGTACATGTAGGATACCCATACAATGACACTACAAGGACAAATAAATATAATTCTAATATGACTTGATTCTTTTTCCCTATTTAGACAAGAGATGCGAGCCGGGCTCTATTCTTAAATATAGGCCCCATAGCGATAAGCCACGCCTACCCATTTTCTGACAGCAGATAAACCGACAGGAACTGGTTTTTACCAAGAATCGAAAGGTCTAAGTTTGGTCATCATTAGAATGACGCGGCTCGGTAATAAATGTGATTGGCTGAGAAAGCTTGGGCATTATGAGACAATAGAGCCCGGCTTGTCATTTTTTATTTCTCGTGGGCAGAAGTGCAAAAAGTCACTGGGAAATTTAAACTTCTTTTAAATTGCCCTTATCAAGTAAATTTCAGTATAACAATGATTATCTACTTTTGTCCATGGCATGTACAGTCTTTTGACGTGCAAGGCCGAACAAGCGTCATTTATTATTTTAAATCTATAAGGCTTTGTAGCGTAGTATGGACACTTCGTGTTTAAAAAGTGGCAAGGCAGAAAATATTAGAACTGTACAATCATAATTTTATCATGGCTGTTATCGGACGCAACATAAACAAAGGGTTTGAATGACCATGACGTGAGATATCATAACAACCTCAGGGAATAAGAACACACCTTTGGCAATTTAAATGGCCCTTTTGTTGTATTTTGAGTAGTAATTTGTGTTTGCTTCTAGTTTTCAAAGAAACAAAATTGAAATATAATGATTAAAATAAAACACCGCTAAAGACGGTATGGCCGGATTGCAAAGTAAGTTTTTGTCACTAACTGGGTCAAGGTCACTAGGTCAAATATTACAGCATACATAGAGAGGTCTTGTCAGAGGCAACCTACATGTATAACATAAAGTTTCTACTGCATGCAGTTCCTTAGATTTTGCTTAAACCAGGAACTTTAACCAAAGTCTTTAACTTGGTCAAAGTCCAAGGTCAAGGTCACTAGGTCCAATGTTACGGCATAAATTGAAAGGTCTCATCATGGGCAACCTAAATGTATAATATAAAGTTTCTTCTGCATACAGTTCCTTAGATTTTGCTTAAACCAGAAACTTTAACCAAAATCTTTAACTAGGTCAAAGTCCAAGGTCAAGGTCACTAGGTCAAATGTCACGGCAAAAATTGAAAGGTCTTGTCATGGGCAACCTTCATGTATAATATAAAGTTTCTACTGCATATAGTTCCCTAGATTTTGCCTCAACCAGAAACTTAAACCAAAATGTTGACGGCAGACGGACAGACAGACGGACATTGTCAATCCATAGACCGGAATTGCTTTGCAATCCGTCCAAAAATTGTAAAAAAAACGGTATTTGAAAACAAATACCGTGGTACGTATTACGAAACCTCGTATTGCAATATACCGGTACCGCAATAAAACCGCTCAGCCCTAATGATGATCGTCTTTGTCGATCTACAAAGATGCCTTATCACCTTTTGCAAGTTCCCCAAAAATGACCATTTGGCACATGCCTAGTTAAAGGCAGATCAAAAATCTATCAATTTGTATTCAAATTTTTATGGACAAAGGCTGGCGGGCTACTTAATTTCATAAATGCATCGAAAATTTTGCTCATTATTGATATTCTCAATCATTTCAACGTTTTCATTGTGTATCTACATGCAATTCCACAAATCTTTCATTGTGTAAAGTTTCATTGATTATATTGATATCATGCATCAATTGGGTTAGGAGTAGTTTTGATGACAAGATTTAAAATAGAAAAGAAAGTCCAAGGGCCATAACTCAAAAAAAAAAAAACTTTTGCGATGCTGAATAGGCAAATTGCCAAAATTCATAATTGCTGACAAAATGACGAAAAATTTCCAAGGCAAGCAATTTTTGCGCAATTTTATTTCATTGTTACGTCCCAATGGAATTGCATCTTTTAACAGCAAAGTCATAATGCAAAACAACGCCAAACGATGTTGACTCTGACATTTTGTGCTATCTAACAAGATTGGAAAATGGTTTATCACTCCTACCTGTGATCTGCCTTAAATACATTGTATAGACTTTTGATTAAATAAATCCATAAAATTTGAAAAGAGAAATGTGATGACAAGGCTTTGTCTACAAATGGACATACAGATGTTTAGGCAACAGACAGCTGTGATGAAGTCACTATGCCCACATAACTTTGAAGCAAGGGATATTTAAGTAATCATTAAATGATGTTTATAAAGGGCAAGGGGCGGTAAGGGCCAAAATCGGCCCAATTCCAAAACTTGGACAAATATTGAACATTGAAAATGCAGGATTGACAGAGTATAAATCAATTTAAATTTTGAGAATCGGACATCCCGTTGCGATTCTACACTAATTTGAAGACAGGATGGTCAGCTATATTTTAGACTGATTTTGACGTCATATGACGTTACGATCACATGGTAATGTAACGCTGTCTGTAGGTAATATGCTGCTATATTCTAATACTATTTATGCTATTAATTGTGTAGATATTCTATCGATATCACGATATAATACTAGAATATGTACATGGTAGGTTTCACTATAATAAAATGAGGGGTAATTGGGACACCCTTTGTTGATTTATGGAGATCTTAAGTTATAATGATACTTTTCACCAAGGCCTTTTTTAAAATAAAGTATGTGTATTTCCGATAACCCAGCAGACCCTATTTTAACACACACCCCTTTTTCAGGCTGAATATTTTTCTCGTCCGATTCATCCCCAGAAGACCAGCCCAGATGAAGCAGAAAAACGAAGCCCCCCCCCCCTCTTTCGCAAAAAGTCATTGTTTCAGAATTATTTGGCACTGTTTGATGCTCTTTTTTCAGCTAACTTTGCATTTTGATGTCTTTGCTAATGTATTTGAATTGCGAATTTAGAGGGGTATGAGTGGGCTCCGATCCCCTCTTTGTGGTGGTCAAATAGAATTTTTTTTCTATTTAAAAAAAATGGTTGGCTAGCTACCGCTCGCCAGTTTTAAGAATAACATTGTATGTCTTAATTTCAACACAATCTTTTGATGCACCCCTTATCAAAAAATAAAAAAATAAATAAATTAATTAATAATTCAATAAAGGCGTTGGCTACAGTACCGCTCAGTAAGACTTCTTGATTTTTATCTCCCTTTTCTCTATGAACAATTTTCTTTAAAACTTGTCTTAGGCACTCCTTTCTCTGAACCCCTAGGTCCGCCGCCGCATGATTATATAGTTATTAATTACACCAGTCACGTTGTTTTTACATAGAAAGGGATTGATTTAGAAATTCAACAGTATGCGGATAATGTTTATTAGTAATCAATAATCTAAACATAAAATTGTTTATCATAGCGCCACCTATAATACCTTCCAGTTTAGCACTCAATAATGTCTACTGTATTGCTTGCATCATTTTACAGTCTTATTTGAATTCAGCTCTATCTATAGATAGATTACGAAATAAAGGGAACTGAATTTTTCAGTATGTACGTTTTCCTTCTTTCTAAACGCCCTGATTTTATGCCGACTGTAATTATCAATATATGTTAAAATAAATCTCCCCGAATTAAGATGATGATTCATTTCATTGAAAATGTTTTATAGAAGATATGCTGTCAATATTAACGAAAATTGTCTTGATGGACACGGCGCGTCATTTCACGGTAAAGGACACTCTGCGAGTATTGTGTACATACAATTTTCCTTAATATTGATACAAATAAAAGATTTTTCTCAGTCGAAAATGAGACACGGCAGATATTTTTCCCCTGAATTTGCAAAAAATAAGTACATCTCGTGGACGGCAAATCATACGCGGTGGTGTCTATGTTACATGGCCTTCATTTCTCAATTTGATATGAAATGAATACATTTTTTTAACGGAGGGTTATATTGGTTGATTTTTGTGTGTGTTGGGGGTGTTGATGTTGTTTGTTTAGTTTTTCTCC
This sequence comes from Pinctada imbricata, assembly GCA_033119305.1. NCBI lineage: Eukaryota > Metazoa > Mollusca > Bivalvia > Pterioida > Pteriidae > Pinctada > Pinctada imbricata. The sequence continues at coordinate 2,121,231 of VSWD01000001.1, read as the reverse complement.
TTTTTCTTGTTTATTGTACGTTTGTTCATGTTTTTTTTTTATTTTAAAACATTTTCATACGTTGATTCTGGCTTAAAGTTTGACATATTTGATAAATGCCGACTATACCCATTTAGATACTCTGTCGTTTCGATTCAATATGCATATGAAATGATCACTTTGACATTAATTTTTTTCTCAGAATACAAGCAATATCAAAGTCGCGAACATATATGACGTCATATATTCAGTATGACGTCATTCTGTCGTTCTGAATATCCGTTGCGTTACGAGGATAATGAACTTTTGAAAGACATTTTTGTCTGTATTATTTGATTTCGTGCATGTGGGAATAAATAATAAATATCATCAATAACAACAAAACAAAATCTATTGAATTGTATCGATTTTACTCAAATAAGTCTTGTATTATTGAAGTTAAAAGGTGTTTTTCTGTTTCAAAAACGACCCGCTCGTATGGTAAAAGTCATTGATTTCCTTCCGTTTTCTATGTGGCCACATGAAAACAACAGATTCATACTTTCACAGCATTTACAAAATACTTATACGGATATACAGAAAAAATATGAACTTCTTGTTTTGATGTGGCCAAGTCTAATTTTGCTATTAAATGTGAAAATATATTGATTTTTTGTTCATTTTCGGTTTCATAGGTGATTTCAAAGGGGGATAACTCTAACGAAAAAATGAAATTAAACATTTTTCATGATGAATCTATTAAAGACAAGCTTCCTTTTACGAATTTTGGTTTCAATTTCAATATTTTTAAATCTTTGGAATTAGCAACGATTTTGGGCCTAGAAACCCCCTTACCGCCCCTGGCCCTTTGGTATTCACGGGTATATTTTTCGAGTCAGTCATGTGCAAATTCCACGATTTGTGAAATATAGGTCAAACTTCAAGGTCAAGATTACTAAATATAAAGTAAAGAGGTCCAGTTAGCTATACTGCATAAATAAATTTTCACTGTACATGTACGTTCATTTTATCATGGTTGATTGTTATGAGGGTACTCTATTTTCTACAATATTTCCATGGTAATACTTAATGATCAAACCTCATTTGGACATATCATTACTGGAATGATAGTACAGACTGTATCTGGAATAACTCTTAACTTCTCCTTCAAAGTTTCCACCTGAAATTAGCAAAACATTACAATCACAACATGACATTAAACAAGATACAGTTTACAAATATTGTGCTATCATCGAACAGTATGACATCATATAAAGATAATTCATTAGAATATTTTTTTAAAACAAATCAGGGGTTCAAACAAATATAAAAGCAGATGACATTTTGCAGTTGAATGGAGTCAAAGACATTATTAACGAGGCCAAGTTCAGTACGAGTTATGGTACATTGCGCATAGTTATGCGCATGGCGATCTTATTCGCTTGTTTGTTGACGGATTTTGACAAGTTTGGTATAAATGAAACCAGAAAATTATCATCTACAATCCTATAGTAATAAATATTTCGTAAGACTTATCGTTTAATTTATATATATACAAAAAATATCAAGTAAATGAGACCCCGGGATATTCACCTTCAAAAGAGACCATCATCCTCTCTCCATGGCCTACATTTGTGGATAATGGAGATTCTACATATGTTACGTAAATCTTGATACATGCCCAACTGCTTTTTATTTTTCTACACAAGTACTGCTCATCAGGCTCAGTCAATTGGTTTATGCTCACTGTATATTCTCCTGGTAATAGAAAAGAAGCATTTTGTTTTCATATATATATATACTTAGTAAATTTATTTCTCGTTGATTTCCAAGTGCAATTAACATTAAATGTAATACTATTTTTTAAGTATAAGTCAGAAGGTATTTTGAAGTTTATACATGAAAAATAAGGGCGACGGTCACATTGAGAGTCTTGTGTGATTGGCTAAGTTTAAATGATGCCATCTTTAAAGGGTCTTGAGATCTTCTCATCACACAAATTATTTGCATTTTTCCTAATGTTTAAAGACTTATTGAAATAAACCATTTAGATAAGAATTGAAATGAATTATTTAGATATTAATTAGAATAGAAATGATGTAAGTGTGAATCAATTAAAAAGCATAATGCAAGTCCTTGCAGTTTTACACAATGATTAAGATATACACATGTATGTCTTTTTTATGCAGCATTCTGAGGACCTTTCATAAATTCATTACCAATTTTGAGATCTTTAATAAATGTGTCTGTCTCAATATTACGTGACTCCAGTACCACCTCTGGGATTGTTGCACGCCCACATGGTTTTGAAACAGAGGCTCCTTCCGGCTACCATAGTGTAGCGTAGGGCGCAATCTGCGGGATCGAATAAGTGACACCGGTGTGATGTTCATGCATTTATTGCACTCCCGTATAGGAACAAGGAAGCCCTACAAATACATATAAATAATGACTAACATACTCTCATACCTATATAAACACACATTCAATATGACGAGGGTTACTTAATCTGAGAACATACTATAATTATCAATCATATGTTTAATATGAAATATTTCTGCAATAACTTTACTTTAACATGTTCATATTATATATATTCAAATACTAAAATTAACTAAAGAGATTTATCAAATCTATAAAATAAGATAAAGTGACTTAAATGTAAAATTCTAACAAAGAGGAATAACAATGGCTGCCAACAGGAAGTAGTAAGAGTTATCTCTCTCTTACCCGGCTGTGGGTCAAGGCACCCTATAACTATATGGCTCAGTGTGTGGACTCTGCTATGGTATCTCTATCAGTCAAGGTCAAGTACCTAAATCATAACAAAACATAACTTAACACTTGATCTCAAACCTCCAATACATTTTATCAGAGATAATAATAAAAACATAAATCAATTCTATACAAATGCTTTAACCCATATGGAATCTACAGGTTAACAGGTAAGTATAAATAAGGGTTCAAATATGTAGTAATGGAAACTATAGGATCCACCATAAGATCACAAAGGAATTTGTAAGTAGTACATGGAGTAAAATTAAAAATATTGAAATCATGGAAATTACACATCTGATCTTGGAGTACATTTGCTAGATCATAATATAAAGTGATAAAAAGTACTTACAAGTAATTCTGATAAGTCCAAACTCCAAAAATTAAGGAAAATGTCAGAGACACAAATCTCAAACCACAATGGCTGACCACTATCAAAAATCTAATTTAATTAATTAAACCAATGAGAAAAGTCTTTAGAAGTCACATGACTTAAAATTTAAACTGACCAGTCACATGGTTGGTCACATGACAATTGGACATGGAAACATGTAATTTTAAGAATGGAAATGACAAAACTATTATAAAGAAAATACATAATAAAAATGACCCTATTACATTCTCCCCCTGCTAGGGTAAAATGGCGTCCTCGTCATTTCAATCATACAAAAATACAAAGATATGACCTCAAAAATCACACCTCACACACAATCTGATATAATCTTGTACTAATATATTTATGCAATATCATATCAAAAATGTGACATGACATATAACATTAAATGATAAATCTAAATATGTCACACATAATTGTATCAGTATGCAACAATTATATGAAAGTATTATAAAGTATCCATTATAGTCAAACATCATAATGTCTTTCAATATATCTAAAGACAAGAAAAATGGATACTCAAAATGACAGAAAAATCACAAAATTGCAAAATATGCTATTCAATCAAAAGCATAAGGAATTCAGCTATAACATATTTCAAATAGCATATGAAAAGAGTTTAAAAGACATAAGATAATGTAGATAGCAATCTGATACACTATCAGTAATCATGTAAACAAGTAATGAAAATATAAATGACATAAGGAATAAATTATAACTGTCTATTTCAGTTGTAGAATAGGTGAGGATCTGAAAACATAAGGACTGTCCTTTTTCAGTCTCTAAATGGAGAAGTACAGGTGAGAAATCTGGATACAATATTAAAGACTGTCACTTTTCAGTCACTATACGGAGTAGCGCGGAAGTCAATGCTGCGTTGTCTCTGTCACTGAACAGTTCGGAACGCGCAAAACTTTTCAAATAATCTGCTCGGATTTTCCAGTCTGGACCAGCAGCTATCGGTACACTAGCACACATATCATAGTCTTTGGTCCAGGCAGGAGGTCTTCTCTCTCGGGTTGGTCGTCTTGGTGGTTCGGAATGTACGGATTCCGAGTGACTAGATGAGCCATCATTCTGTGTAGGGTCCAAAGCATCTCTTGATGATCTGGCAGCCGACTCGGAACTGGTGCTTTCAATACGGTCATTATGGTCCGACTGCTTTTCAGATGTCGCATCGTGATTATCAGATGGACTCTGCGAGGTAGTGGATTCTGTCCCTCCAGTGTCTGCAGATGAACAAGAATCTTCTCTTGGACATATCACTGGGTTTCGCACCAAAACAATATCATCTTCATCTTCTGATTCGCCATGGCTAGTGTTGCGTTCTGATACAACAGTGCTGGGATCAGTAGGTATATCTGCCTTTTCTTCAGGTTGAGGTGACTTCTTTGTCTCGCTCGGTAAATGTTCAGGCTTCTTCGGTCGTGGAGTCGGTTCACTGTCTGTATTATCTTCTCTGGTGTCTAGATCTTTTGAACCAACAGGCAACAAGAGATTGCGATGTAGTGTTCTCAGTCGTCCAGATCTATCCTCTTTCCTGACTTTGTAGACAGGGATGTCCGGGTTAGGCTTAGACACTACAACGTAAATGTCTTCTTCCCACTTGTTCTGTAGCTTGTGTCTACCATCAAACTTCACAATCTTCACAAGAACTCTGTCTCCAACCTCTATCGATGATGCGTTTACTCTTTTGTCGTAATGAGTCTTGTGTTTCTCCTGGGCTTTCTTCGTGTTGCGCTGTGCGATGTCATATGCGTACTTCATCCGTGATCTTAACTTGTCGATGTACTTGCTCGTTGTCTGATGTTGAGGTTGCTGGTAAGTGCCAAACGATATATCAATGGGCAATCTAGGCTCTCTCCCGAACATCAGTAGATATGGAGATACGCCGGTGGAATCATGGCGGGTGCAGTTGTAGGCATGAACGAGCGGACTAATATAGTTCTTCCAGTCTTTCTTCTGATCTTCTTCTAGTGTTCCTAGCATTCCAATCAATGTCCGGTTAAAACGCTCGCACTGTCCATTGCCCATAGGATGGTAAGGAGTTGTTCTGCTCTTCGTGATGTTAAGAAGATGGCACAGTTCTTTGATCACTTTGCTTTCAAAGTTTGCTCCTTGGTCTGAATGAAGCTTAGATGGAATGCCGTAATGTACAATGAAGTTTCTGAAGAGTGCTTCTGCTGTTGTTCTTGCAGTCTGATTTCTGGTTGGTATGGCAATCGAGTACTTAGTAAAATGGTCGGTGATAACAAGTACTGAATCGAATCCACCCTTTGATCTTTCTAGGCAAAGATAGTCCATGCATATGAGTTCCAATGGCTCTGAGGTGGAGATGTTAACTAATGGAGCTCTAGTGGTGGTTGGTGACTTTCTTCGTACGCATCTGCCGCAGTTGGAAATCCAGTTATCTATATCTTTGCACATCCCAGGCCAGAAAAATCTGTCTTTTACTAAAGATGTTGTTCTATCTCTTCCTTGATGGCCGAATCTGTCATGCAGGTAGTTGAGTACTCGTGGAATGAGCGAGCTTGGAAGAATCTGCTGGAGCTTAGGTTGATCATCTATGATAATCTCTCTGAATAAAATGTTATCAATAACACGCAGGCGGTCATAATTCTGAAGTAGAGTACTCTGCCAGGTGCTAGGTGGGAGTTGTTGCTTGGTAACCTTCTGTTGCTGCTGAATTATATCAAACCAGAGGTATAAATCAGGATCGCAGTGTTGTTCTGATCTGATATCTATCGTTGGAAATCTGGGTAAATCTAGATGGCTATCTATAACGTCTGGAGATGATGTCAAACTCTCTATGTAAATAGGCTGAATCTGATGTGACTGGCAAATGGCTTTGATAGAATCGCAGGTGACTGTATCTGATGTGCGATGATCTTCTAGTATTCCAGGTAAACGTGACATGGCATCAGCATCAGCGTTGTTTCTTCCTGGACGATACTTAAGGTCGAAGTTAAAAGCTGCCAATGCGGCGATCCAGCGGTGACCAGTGGCATCGAGTTGTGCAGATGTTAGCACATAGGTGAGCGGATTATTGTCAGTGTATACTGTGAACTGGTTGCCGTATAAGTAGTCTTTAAATTTCTCCGTGACGGCCCATTTCAATGAAAGAAATTCAAGCTTATGAGCTGGATAATGTTGCTCTGCTTTGGAAAGTCCACGGCTGGCATAGGAAATGACCCGTTTCTTGTCTCCTTGAAGTTGGTATAAGACAGCACCTAATCCTTTCGCACAGGCATCTGTATGTAGTTCGAAGGGCTGCTTATAATCTGGGTAACCAAGTATAGGTGGCTTCATGAGCTGGGACTTCAAAGCATCGAAAGCTGTTTGTTGTTCTTCGCTCCAGGTAAAGGGATTCATGGCTTCTTCTTTCTTTTTCTTGGTTCCTTTTCGTCTAGTAGCTGGTAAAAGGCTGTTTAAGGGTTTAGCGATCTTAGAAAAATCCTTCACAAACTTCCTATAATAGCCAACGAAACCTAGGAATTGTCTAACTTCTTCTTTGGATGTTGGAGTGGGCCATTCTATAACTTTCTCTATCTTCTGTGGATCAGGCTCTATTCCCTCTTCTGATACAACATGACCGACATACTTCACTTTCTTCATCATAAGGTGGCATTTCTTTGGAGTCAACTTCAGTCCGGCTTCCCTCAGTTTCTGGAAAACACGTTGAAGTCTATCTAAGTGTTCTTCAAAGGTCTTGGACACAATAATCAGGTCATCGAGATAGATAAAACAGATGTTCAGATGGAGATCCCCAAGACATTCCTCCATGACTCTTTGGTAAGTGGCCGGTGCGTTTGTCAACCCGAAAGGCATCCGGTTGTACTCATAAAAGCCAAGGGGTCCCACTGTAAAGGCTGTTCGCTCCTTGTGTGAATCCTCTATCTCTATCTGGTGGTATCCAGATTTCATGTCCAGAACAGAAAAGTAGCGGTTACCAGAAAGTGACTCAAGAAGTTCATCAATGCGTGGCAGGGCATAGTTATCTTTAATTGTACGTTGGTTAAGCTGCCTAAAGTCTATACATAAACGTAACTTTCCATCTTTCTTCTTGGCCAACACGACATTAGAGGTAAAAGGCGAATGGGATTTACGAATGATTCCTGCAGATAGTAGTTGCTGAAGATGATCTCTAACTTGACTAAACATCGATGGTGGAATTCGTCTATAGCGTTGCTTAAAGGGTACAGGATCGTAAAGGTCAATGCGGTGTTTCACGGTAGTGTTGTGACCAATATCATCATCTGCCTTGGACAGTATGTCATCATATCGCTGTAATAAGTCTTTAAGGTGGTGTATCTGTGATTCATCTAGTTCGTCCTTATCTATATTCATCCCTCTAATCTTATCGGATGGTTGATCGACAATGTCCTTGACAGCATTCATGGTACACTGGACAGAAACAGGCTGAATCTCACATAGAATGTCATGCGGATGGATGGTAGCTGTCATCGTGGTAACGTTACTGATACACACTGGAATGTTGTCGCTGTCATCATGATGGTAGGTGATCAAGTAAGGCGATATGTCCAAATCTGATGGTAGCTTAGATTTCAGTGTTGGCAGTAAAATCGCACACATAGGATGAGTTGGAATCTGCTTGGTCATGTAGCCTTTCACTATAACTTCTGTATTTGGTGGAATGGTAATATCTTTCGCTTCTGAACTCTTTACTATGGCTAATGTCTGGTTGTTTCGAACTAGTTCTTTCTCTCTAATAGAAATACTTCGTAGAGCCATGTACCAGGGTGTTGAAAGATTTGCTGTCTGTAGGAACCTAGTTCCGCGAGTCTGCTTCGCTCTAGACCAAAGAATATCTAGGATGTTGGTACCCAACAAAACAGGAACATGTGAATGGTAGTCTATATCTGGTACTATGAGAAAAATGGCTTCCAGTGGCTCTTCAGTTAATGCATCGTTTCCAGTAGAAATAGTTGCTGTGATGAAGCCTTGATATGGTAATGTTGCACCATCAGCACACTTTATGGTCAGGAAATCTGTTATCGGTTCAAGTGGATGCGATGATAAAAATTTGTCGTAGGTACTCCTGCTAATAGTGGATATAGAAGAACCAGTATCAAGGAGTGCTTTAAAATCATGATCCTCAATCTTGACATGAGTCTCGTTTGCTGAACCAACCATACCGGCTCTCTGGATTGAGCTCAAGGTCTGTTGAGGTAAGTATTGGCTCATAATCTTCTTAAAAACAGTAGGGTTTTCATCGATAAAATACATCTTGGAGTGCTCTAGGTTGATAGTGCAATCCCTCATAAGGTGACCTTGTTGTCTGCATCGAAAACATGTAGGACCTTTATCATTATAGTCAGCCATCTGGTCCTGATCGATGGTGACTAATCCCGGTTTAAAGAACCATATCCTCTGCCTTGGTTTATAGAACCATATCCTCTGCCTTGGTTTATAGAACCATATCCTCTGCTTTGGTTTCCATAGGTCTGGTTTCTAGGGTAGTTGGATCTTGCACCTCTATAAAATTGACGTGACTGGGATGTCCCTCTATTACTAAAGGATCCTCTGTGATTCCCATATGTAGTACCTCGGTAACTGGAACCTTGTCTTTGGTTACCATTTCGAACGGTCGACATCTCTGTCTGAAGATCGTTGACTTGAGTAGTCAAAGTCTCTAGCTTCTTTGCGATATCTTCTAGTGATACTCGTGAAGTTGTCTGTTGTTTCACTGCAGGCTTGGTATCTGGCTGAGTAGGTGTAGGTGCCGCGGATGTCGCTTTCATCTGCTGCTCTATGGCGCGAGTGTCACGCAGCAAAGTATCAAAGTCTCGGGTAGCTTCATACTTAAAACGAATAGCGGTCTTCAACAGTGGATCTTTAAGTCCCGAAAAGAATTTGGAACGCAGCATACTATCACGTTCGTCTGATGTAATATGACCTCGATCAACAGGAATCTGAAGCAAATTGGCTAGACGCATTCCGTATTCTGCGACACTCTCAGTAGTATTCTGCGACTGACGGTAAAAGTCTTCCAGTATGGCTTCTTTGTCGCAAACATTCCCAAAGGTACTTTCCAGTTTCAGTATAATGGAATCTGGTGTGACGTATTCCCCCATAGTGACGAGTATGGACCGGGCTTTGCCACGCAACGAGTTCCGAATAGATTGTCGGATAGTGGAGGCTGGGTATACTCCTTCAGATAAAAGGCATTTTACATCATACTTCCAAACGTCGAACGTTACTTCCCCGGCCTTATTCTCTCCGGAGAACGCAGGAATATTTGGTCGCGTACCATAAGGTAAGGGTAAAAGTGGCGGAGCCGGTGTCGACGGAAGTCGTCTTCTAGCACCGGTAGGTGTCGAAGTGGATAACCTTTGTGAATGCGGATCAGCATGAAGCGGTTGTCTACGCTGAGAGGATGACTGCATCGTACCCATCTCTGCTTTCGTCACAACAGCATAATCTGTGCGGCTATTGATATAGTCTATCATCTGCTGCAACGTTACTTTCTCGTCAAATTCATCAAGAGAATCATCATCACTTTCTTGCTTTTTCACATCACTTTCTTGCTTTTTCACATCACTAGTTCCTGTAGCCATGATGAATAACAAAGTCAAAAAAAGTAAAGTTCGCAATTCCAGGGTTACAATAATGTCCAATAAATGTAACTAAACAGGATACACAGGTGAGTTACAGCACGACCAGGTGAGCTAAACAATGTAAGTCCATACCAGGTGAGCTATATTAGTCAGGTGAGCTATACGTAACAGGTGAGCTATACACAACAGGTGAGCTATGGTAATCAGCGTTGGTATGACAATAAGGTATGCTATGACAATGTAGACCAGGTGAGCATAATAGTACCATATAACCAGGTGAGCTATGACTGAACGATATACCAGGTGAGCTATGACGGAACGATGTGCCAGGTAGTCTATGACGGAACTATATACCATGTGAGCTATGACGACATAATATACCAGGTGAGCTATGACTGTACGATATGACCAGGTGAGCTATTACTGCGCTATGACTGGATGTACAGACGGACTTGACAGACATCATACACTATGACCATCAATGGACAGGTAAGTGACATCTCAAGTAATAATTATTATTATACTTAAGTTTCATGGATGGCTGCTGAACAGGTAGACAGACTAATGACTGTTAGGTATATCTATCTGCTTCTCCTCATAAAATTTCAGCAAAGTCTCAGGAATGACAGACTTATGTGGTACTCTTCAATATGGGTAGGTATTTACAAAGAAAACATGCAATCTACATCACCATAATGCTTGCAGGTCAGCTAGATGCTTGGCAAGAAGTCAGGATCAATTAGATGCTTGACAGGAAGTCAGGATCAGCTAGATGCTTGACAGGAAGTCAGGATCACTGAAGCGCTTGAAATAGGAAGGCACAAACTGCTGACATCATCACTTCCGGGGTCCCTACGTGGGCGCCATTTTGAAACAGAGGCTCCTTCCGGCTACCATAGTGTAGCGTAGGGCGCAATCTGCGGGATCGAATAAGTGACACCGGTGTGATGTTCATGCATTTATTGCACTCCCGTATAGGAACAAGGAAGCCCTACAAATACATATTAATAATGACTAACATACTCTCATACCTATATAAACACACATTCAATATGACGAGGGTTACTTAATCTGAGAACATACTATAATTATCAATCATATGTTTAATATGAAATATTTCTGCAATAACTTTACTTTAACATGTTCATATTATATATATTCAAATACTAAAATTAACTAAAGAGATTTATCAAATCTATAAAATAAGATAAAGTGACTTAAATGTAAAATTCTAACAAAGAGGAATAACAATTGCTGCCAACAGGAAGTAGTAAGAGTTATCTCTCTCTTACCCGGCTGTGGGTCAAGGCACCCTATAACTATATGGCTCAGTGTGTGGACTCTGCTATGGTATCTCTATCAGTCAAGGTCAAGTACCTAAATCATTACAAAACATAACTTAACACTTGATCTCAAACCTCCAATACATTTTATCAGAGATAATAATAAAAACATAAATCAATTCTATACAAATGCTTTAACCCATATGGAATCTACAGGTTAACAGGTAAGTATAAATAAGGGTTCAAATCTGTAGTAATGGAAACTATAGGATCCACCATAAGATCACAAAGGAATTTGTAAGTAGTACATGGAGTAAAATTAAAAATATTGAAATCATGGAAATTACACATCTGATCTTGGAGTACATTTGCTAGATCATAATATAAAGTGATAAAAAGTACTTACAAGTAATTCTGATAAGTCCAAACTCCAAAAATTAAGGAAAATGTCAGAGACACAAATCTCAAACCACAATGGCTGACCACTATCAAAAATCTAATTTAATTAATTAAACCAATGAGAAAAGTCTTTAGAAGTCACATGACTTAAAATTTAAACTGACCAGTCACATGGTTGGTCACATGACAATTGGACATGGAAACATGTAATTTTAAGAATGGAAATGACAAAACTATTATAAAGAAAATACATAATAAAAATGACCCTATTACAGTTTGCTTTTACCTATAGAGAATTAAAGTCATTATTTCTTGAGTAATAGAATTTTAATTTCGTCCACCACTCAGCAAGCCTCATCTTAGAACAAGCAAATGCTGAACAATAATGTTGGATTTCTTAGTCCCTGATCACACTATTAATATCAAGAATAAAAGCTCTATGGAACTTACACACCAATCAGAAGTTGTGACGAAGCTTAATTTTTTTCCAAAAGTAAGTTGAATGCCAATTCAAAATCACATGAAAAGCTGCCTACATATGTACATGTCATGAAAGTTATATATATCTTGATAAATGATTCATTATTGTGATAATTGTTAACATACTAGTATTTATGAAGAAGCAGGTACTCCAAGAATTTGTTAATGCTTTCCTTGTTATGATAGAAATACCTTTTGTCTTATCTTGCCTCCTTCTCTTTCCTACACCTGCCTTCTTTAATATCTCAAGAAACGAGGCATTGCTGGAGCAATTTGAAAATAAGCAAATGTTCCTTTATTTGCATCAAAGAGGTTTCTGTCCAGTCTTTTTCCATTTTTAGATTCTTCAAATGATATCTGAAATGTAAGAAATATTGTAACAACAACATAACTTTTGATAAACATGTTTATCAATTACCAAAATTTCACACAACTGCTTAGACCTAAATCATTTTGCATTTTTGTACTCAATAATAGTGTTCTTGATGGAGAGGGGACAACTTACATTTGTACATCATTCTGAATCTAAGGGTTTCTTTTCCTCTATAGATTACAAATCTTGCACCTATGACCTTGACCTTTTACATTTTTACTTAAAAATCTAAAGGGCTCATTGATGACACATGGGAATTATATATGAAGTTTAAATGCAATCACACTTTACATACTGGACTTGTTTCATAATGATAGAATTAATGCATATTCTGTTTTGATCTGGAAATAATTTTCAATTATCATATTCCTAAGACCTTTAACTTTTGACAAAAATTTTAGGGGTTATCCTTATAATATGATCACTTCTGGCAAGTTTCATGATGACTGTTGCAACACACTTTTTATCTGGAAACCATTTAAGTTTGTGATCTAGACCTTCCCTTACGAAAAAAATCTATACAAAACTATATGTCTCCTATATGTAAACTATATTTCTCCTATAGGTTTCCAGCTTTTGTGTCTAGGTTGGTTATAGGTATAGGTAACATATAGGTAAAATTGAATTTAACCTATAGGTGATATATATGTTAAAAATAGGGGAAATGCATACAGCATACCATGTCTGCTGGAGCTATAGGGAGGTTATAGTGCAACTATATGAATACTGAACTTAGTCTAATTTAGCTTCTCTTTAGACTTAGAAAATTGTACTGCTCTGCATCTTTGAGGGAAAATTTCTAAGTCCAGAACCATGACAATTTCTTTAAAAATTGTGTTTAAACTTATATGACATGAAATACAAGGCAATATGGGTATCAAAATGTGTATTTTTCCGAGATCTGTTAGAAAAGAAAAGCAATCTGGAATTTAACAGTATTTCACATTTTACTGTTTTCACATTGTACCTTAATTATCAGTTAATCTGTTTGTAATTGGTTTTAGTTTGGGGGTGGGGTGGGGTGGCGGTTGTTTACAGCCATGGAAGTGGGTCCAGCCTAATAAAAAGAATATGACAAATCAGAAAAGCAAAGAATGTTTATTAATCCAAGTCCCTCCCCCCTTTTCCTGCTCTGAATATATGAAAAGAAAAAGGCTCATAGACCATGAAATACAAAATAATGAATAAGTCCATCCTTGCCAGGATTCGAACCCTGGACCCCTAAATCAGAAGTCCGACGCTCACCCAGTTGAGCCACGACCCTCGCGTATAAATGGTATGGTATATCTTAAGAAGCATCTTAGTTTGAAATGTTTGTGTACGACACGTCCATGATTAGAAGACAGCCAATCAAAACGACGGATTTTAAAAGGTCCGGGCGGAAAAGTGGAAGTTTGGATCGTAATTTCGTCTGCATTTATGTGATACACTAAAGACAAGTGAATAAATCAAAGTAAACGACCATGAAGCCAAGTGAAAATTTCCACGGTCTACTGAGCACGTCGGTATACTAAGCACCTCAGTCGATGGGATATTTACATCAAATCTTTGTTTACTTTCTGTGAAAAGATGCAGTAGAACTAGAAGAGCTGAGAAATTTTGATGTTAGACCGACAAGAAGGTAAGCTTTGTTTTCCTTGTGTATTAGAAATAATTGATTCGCTAGTTGTAAATTAACAGCTGAACAGAGGTAATCGGAGCTAAATCTTAAGGGTTTACTAAACACAAAGTTAGCGTGTCAGGAATATCTCGATTATTACAAAAACTGTAGAATTATTCGGCAAAACATCTCCAATAACGAAATAACTGATACAAAAATATTTGGCTTTCATTAAAATTATAGTTTGTACTGTACTATTTTGTGAGTACAGGCATCAATCGAGTTGCTGATTTTCAAAAAAATAGAATATAATTTATGCATATATACCTTCTTTGATTCCTTCCCGAGGGCAAGCTAGCATTCAATTTGGGATACTGATTTGCAAATCTATATTTTCCCTATTCAAATAAACCTACCCCTCTCTCACACCTACACTTGATTATCGAACACTCTACCCATTGTGTATTATAATGAAAAGTAATCGCTGTGCATGCTTTGTTCAGGTATCTACACAGGTGTATACAAAATGTATATACATATTGTAGGGTTACACATTTTGGAGTTGGACTACACTTTGTAGAAATATTTTCAAACAATTTGAAAAGTAGCTTGCCCTCGGGAAGAAATTAGAGAAGGTATCTATTCACAAATTATATTGTTTTACGACGTTTAAAACGAGTTTAATTTTTTGAAAAATTGACAACTTTTTTAACACTGTGCTAACGAAATATCAACGTACAAGCTAAAATTTTAATGAGAAACATTTAGTTACATGAAGATTCACTCACAAATGTGGCTGATTTGCTAAATTATTTCATACTTTTGTGATAATCGAGATTTTCTTTTTGCGTCGATTTTGTGTTTAGTAAACCCTTAACAAAAGGGCGGAGAAAATACACTTTTATGTCTTATCTCTACTGCATCAGGGGACTGAAAAATTCTACAGTGGAAACATCCAATGTCATGACTTTAAATCCGGGGAAGGGCCAGGAAGTGAGAGGAATGGATGGATCATGGAAGAGGACAGAATGGGGAAGGAATGGGGGTTGGAGGGAGAAGGGAATAGTGGGCAAATGTGCACCTACATGTATATGAAGAGTGTCACTGTGTGTCACTGTTTCATGCATTTGCAGTGTGCGACTGTGCGTAGATGTATAAAAGAACACAGCATGAATGGTATTTCACTGGTTTTAAACATCATTTTTAAAACTTTGATGGTTCCGATAATTACCGGTACAGAATCAATAGCTAGCCTCCGATAGTGTCCAGATAATCAATAGTAAAATTTGTCCAATTGTTCATCACTATTTCTCCTGAATCTAGTATCATAAATTTTGCTCGTTTTTTGACTTTCAGACTACGGGGTACTGTACAATTGTACCGGTAGAGGGAGAACCAACGTGGCAGAATAGTCATGCAGCTAGATGACAGAGGCCACTGACTGTTAGAAGTAGAAGTAGAGGTAGAACCAGGCCAAATTAAGGACAGAAAAATGTGTAGATACTGTACCAAAACGCTTTGACAATTTCCAAACTTCTTTACATGTTGTGAAACATCATAATCATTCTCTGTGTAATTCTCGTGGATATTATAAGATCATCCAGTGTAATACAGAACCGTACAGAAATTCGTACTTCCCAAAGACCATTACTGATTGGAACCTACTTGAAGACACAATCATGCTTGTGAAAAGTTCAGGGGCCTTTCGATCGGCCATCCAGCAGCGAAACTAACATCACTTGTGCTCTTTCCTCCATCGCATATGCTGTAAAAGGCCAGGCGACATAACTATCCAGATCCAGACCAGAAAAACTATGAATATGTTACATTTTAAAATTGATTTGAACTTCAACTGCTTTGTTGTGTTAATGTGAGATAAAAAGTTAATTCAATTTTATGTCTTGATAGTTATTTTTACAATCAATAATTGGGAATATTTGTCATATGTTGATATGTCTGTACAGCATGTAATGTTCAATACTTGGTAAAGAACCAATTAGAATGCTTAAAATTCCCATATATTTGCCCTATATGGGAAGTATAGGCGAGCTTCTGAATGGGACCTATGTATCTACCTATCTATGTATAGGTAGAGTATAGGGGGAATACAGGTACCTCTGAAAGTGACCTACATGCATGTATAGTTCAAGTATAGGAGGAGTATAAAGGACATAACGGTGAAAGACATATAGACGAACTATAGGTGATATAGGTAGAAGCTGCCAGCAAGTATAGGTTGAAGCTCATTTGCATCTAATTTGCATTTAAAATCCCTATATGTCACATATATGTAAAGACTATAAGAGAACTATATGTAACCTATAGCAGATCCCTATATGTCACATATAAAATTTTTTCGTAAGGGTTGGTACTTTACAATTCTGTGAAATGTTATTGAAATCCACAAACAGAGGAGGAAGTTACAACCTGAACAATTAAGGTTTAATTCACCATTTCTGTTGTTACCTTGACTTTTGACCCATAACCTTGGGACAAGAATTTACACATAATGTCTATTAAGACTTTGACCCTTGACCTTGGTTGGGTTCTTTGTAAATATCAATGGAAATATATATAAATATTATTTGAATATATGAACAGAGGGAGAAGTTATGGCCTAGACCAGACAAGGTTTATCTCACCATTGATTCTGTTGACATTTACTTTTTATCTATGTCCTTAAGTCAAGGTCATATGACATACCACTGGATACTTATCAATCTGAATGAGTGGAACTAGAGCAGAAAATAGTTTTACAATAAATGCATGTCTTTATGCAGTTGTTTGTTACAGAAATAATAGAATGAAAATACATGTACTATATTTTTCCGCACGTTTAGGCCAATGGCCTTCCTCTGCGGACTTGATTTAACAGAAACAATGCATCTTCATTAATTTGTCGGGAAAATGGATAAAATGAGAAATGAACGACGTAGTGTCGGTTTAATAATCTATTTCTGCAGTGATCTTTACCTCCAAATAAAACGTTATGGTAACATTACCTGTCTGAATTTATTAGTGCTGTACATTGAAATAAATTTTTCAATACAATACGATACAATACATTTTGCTTCAATACTCATTATTTTCAATAAAATACACATTTTTTCATTTTTATCAAATTTATCATTATAATGAATCAATATATGGAGTTTGAATGTTTAAATCAATGGCAACTTTATCAAACACAACCAAAAAACAACAAATGTATTTCTCCATTAATTCAAAAGCAAACCAGAAGTCTCTGATGAGACTGAAGCTCTCCTGGTTATTGCTAAAATTAATCTAAGTGCCACACTCATTTACCAAGACCCTGAGATCAGAGACCAGAGAATGATTAATATAATGGAAAAAGAATCAACTCTCTATCAATTATACTTTCAGAGAATTGGTGTTCACGAGATTATATGATACAGTTATACATGCATAAAAGAAGATAACCAGATCCTTTTTTAGCTCACCTCGACGAAGTTGAGTGAGCTTATGCTATAACCCCACGCGTCCGCGTCCGCGTCCGCGTCCGGTTAAGAAGTTTGGGGTAGCTCAGTATTTGACAAAGTACTAATGCTACAGTAACCAAACTTGCACAAGTGTTTCATCTTTGGATGCTGAGGTGAACCCATGCATCGGATGCAGCATCAGACCTACATTTTCCGCTTGAGTGACTTGGTTAAGAAGTTTGGGGTAGCCCAGTATCTGACAAAGTACTAATGCTACAGTAACCAAACTGGCACAAGTGATTCATCTTTGGATGCTAAGGAGAACCCATGCATCGTATGCAGCATCTGACCTACATTTTCCGCTTGAGTGACTTGGTTAAGAAGTTTGGGGTAGCTCAGTATTTGACAAAGCACTGATGCTACAGTAACCAAACTTGCACAAGTGATTCATTTTTGGATGCTGAGGTGAACCCATGCATCGGATGCAGCATCTGACCTACATTTTCCGCTTGAGTGACTTGGTTAAGAAGTTTGGGGTAGCTCAGTATTAGACAAAGTACTGATGCTACAGTAACCAAACTTGCACAAGTGATTCATCTTTGGATGCTGAGGTAAACCCATGCATCGAATACAGCATCTGACCTACATTTTCCGCTTGAGTGATTTGGATAAGAAGTTTGGGGTAGCTCAGTGTCTGACAAAGTACAAATGCTGCAGTAACCAAACTTGCACAAGTGATTCATCTTTGGATGTCGAGATGGACCCATGCATCGATGCAGCATCTGACCTACTTTTTCCACTTGAGTGATTTCGCTTTTAAAAGCCAATATTGAGCAAAGTATAAGTGCTACATGTACCAAACTTGCATATTGGATGTATCTTTGATCAAACTTTCATAAAATGACCTTGACCTACTTTTTCTGCTTGAGTGGTTTTACCTTTAAAAGCCAATATACATGTACTAAGAAATATGTTTGAATTGAATTTTGCTGTCACGAGGTGAGCTTCGTAATCTGTGATTACCTATGTTTCCATGAACCTGGGGGTCAGGGGTTCAAACAGTAAAAGGTGCACATCTAGACCAAAGACTGAGAATAATGCAAAAAGAATTATCTTCTATCAATTATACTTTCTGAGAATTGGTGCTTACAAGATTACATAGGGTTACATAGGAGAAAATGACCACACCCATTTTCCAAGACCCTGGGGGTCAGGGGCTCAAACAAAATATCAGGTGCATAACTAGACCACAGACCAAGAACAATGCTAACATAAATATCTTTCTATCAATTATACTTTCTGAGAATAGGTGCTCACAAGATTACATAGTTATATTGGAGAAAATGACCACGCCAATTTTCCAAGACCCTGGGGGTCAGGGGCTCAAACAAAATATCAGGTGCAAAACTAGACCACAGACAAAAAGAATTATCTTTCGATCAATTATACTTTCTGAGAATTGGTGCTCACAAGATTATAGATGGTTATAAAGGAGAAAATGACCACACCCATTTTCCAAGACCCTGAGGTTCAAGAGCTCAAACAAAGTATCAGGTGCACAACTAGACAACAGACTTAGAATAATGCTAAAAGAATTATCTTTCTATCATTTATACTTTCTTAGAATTGCATGATGCTCACAAGATTACATAGTTATATTGGAGAAAATAGCCACACCCATTCTCCAAGACCCTGGGGTCAGGGTTCAAACAAAATATCAGGTGCACAACTAAAACATAGACTGAGAATAATGTAAAAACAATTATCTTTCTATCAATTATACTTTCTGAGAATTGGTGCTCACAAGATTACATAAAGTTATATAGGAGAAAATGACCACGCCCATTTTCCAAGACCCTGGGGGTCAGGGGCTCAAACAAAATATCAGGTGCACAACTAGACAACAGACCCATTATAATGCAAAAAGAATTTATTTTGTATTATTCACAGATTCAGAGAATTCGCGCTCACAAGAAAAGTTTAACGGACGGACAGACAGACAGACGGCCGGACGCCGGAAACAGGGCGATCGCATAAGCTCGACTGGTCTTTGGCCAGTAGAGCTAAAAAGGAATAAAAAGATAATAGTAGCAGCTATGGAAAGTGTTTTTTTTTTTTTCTACCAAAGATTTATTTTGACATATTTTTTTTTACATACGAGTAATTTAATTTGGCTTCTTTGGCATCGATTTTGTGAAAATGCTGCCGAACAGCTGACCTCAATTCAATGTTAAACGTCTTCAAATTGAATAGCATCATTTAAGATCAGATAAATTTGCAGCATGGACTAGACATGCACGTTTTGGGTACTTAACCCTCGTCAGTGATCCTCAATCTAGCAATGCTATATGACCAAAGAATGTGAAAGTTATGTCCAAAAAAGTACCGAAAGGCGTAGAGCAAGGGACCATATTTCGCCGGTGACCATATTTCGCCGTTTTATACTTTAAATTGCTTCTCATTGATTATCGGAAATATTTGTCTAGTTTGTTTTTCTATATCCTATCAAATTTGACCGTAGCAACTATGTTTTGATATATTGTAACATTTCCTGCACTAAATTTTGATGAAAAATACCACAAAATGGGGAAAATGTAATAATAACATCAAATTTTAGACGTAAACATCCGATTTTTTTTTATAAAAACCAAAAAAGAAAACATTTCATTTGGCTTCATTTCCTAGAAGTAGTGGTAACGAAAAATTTCCTGAAAAGAATATAACAATTTTGTCCGTTTTGTGTGCATCTAGGATACTTGTCAACAAAAACGTCGAAATATGGTCACCCTCGAAAATATGGAAACGAAATATTTTGACGTTTTATAAGGAAATAATGTTCTGTGTAAAATAAATTCTTTTTGGAGTATTTCAATCGAGAATGGAGTTATATTCAATTTCAGCCGAAGCAATCATTGAATTGGGTTCTAACTATTGAAATTTCCTAAGAAATGTACGAAAAATACGGCGAAATATGGTCAGTTGCTCTAGCAGGACGGATGGGATATGATGCTACAGGACCCACGTTTTAGAAATTTCAAGAAATGTTGATAACAGAAATTTTCGAATGCGTTGAAGAAACGATCAACCGAGGTTGATCGAACTTGGCTACATGTGCCCTCGGGGACTCCTGCAGCCAATTTCACGAAAATTCTTACGAACGATTTTCATACGTAAGTATAAAATTTTCCTAAACTCAATTTCACCAAAGTTCGTAAGTATAGAGATACGATAAAAATTGTTCGTAACTTTGCGACTGCCTCGGGGTTGTCGCAAGTCATTAAGAACCCTTCAAATACTTACGAATTTCGTAAGTTATTCTACGAAAATTCTTAAGTACAGCATAAAAAAACAAAATGGCGTCGGTTTTCTTGTTGTCAATAATAGAGCTCTATAGTCAAAATATTTAGAGAGAATGACTTTTTATGTCTTGTTTGAAAATGACCCTATGAAACCAGTCAATTACACGTACGTCTCATTTTTTAATCAATGCTAAATGGTCGACGCACATCAATAACTTACAAGAACTTAATTTTTAAATGAAATTCAAATGTACTTTTTCGAGAGATTGAAAAGTAAAATTTATTGCGGATGATAATGCATGCATACAACATACATAGTATATACGCAACTGAATTTATTGGGACTTAAACATGTTTAAATTACAGATTTCAAAGGTCCAGAAATCGCGCATGCGCAGAAGCACAGGAAGCTTCCGTTGCTATGCATTAAAATACTTACGAAAAATATTACGAAAATAATTTTAAGAATTTTCTTAGAGAGTTAAGAACGCTTTCGTGAAATTGTCATAAGTATTTTCGTAAGAAATACGTAAGTACGTTTACGTAAGAAAATACTTACGAATTTTCGTGAAATTGGCTGCTGGTACACTAGCAGTGACATGTAAGACTGATAGAATGATACAAAGGGGGCCGCCGCTGTCTGAAGTCACTACTGTGACGTCACGCTGACTATGACGTCGAGTCACCTGGGGCACCATGAACTCAGTCTAGTAGAGCTTGGACTCTTGCCAACCAAGTTTGGCAGCGAAACGGTTTTAAAACTCGTCGTAACTTTTTTATTATCAAAGGTATTTTAAAATGATTAGCATGTTTATTTCACTTTCTAAATGTATAAGATAACGAAAAAATTGAATTGATAATAAGCGAGTGTCAAGCCGTAAAAAGGACTTAGGTGACGAAAATTCGCGATCACCCGACGCGCTAGTTTTAAACACGTAGACACCTGTAGTGCAAAACAGATAATTAAATTTTCAGTAATTTCTAAAGGTTTTTACACTTTGTTTATTGGAATTTTTTTTTTTTCAAATTGGAAAATTTAAGCTCAGAAATTGGGAAGAATGCCTGTTTTTCAGCATTGGGAATGGGGCGAATTTCGGCCCTGGAGAACTCCTAAGAAATCCCGGAACAAGCTTATAAAACAAAGTTGCAGTTTCATGAAACATAAACAATTAACGATTTTTGTCGAAAACACATCTAATTTTCAAATATTTTTATTTTCTTAAATTTTGTTTTGTTTTATGACTTTGCCATTTGAGCTCAGAAATCGGAAAATTGAAGTAACTGTTTTGTCTCATTTGTCTATTTTCCGAGTAAAATTTACATAAGGGGATAAATCATGGGTACTTATATGTCCGTAGTTTTAGATAAGGACTTTTCTATAGATCCAACTTAACTGACAAAGTAGACAAAACTTCAATTTTCCGATTTCGTAAGTGAGCTGCGCGGAGAGTACGTTTATACAATGTAGATATACATCTTAAACTCTTTTTGAAAAGAGCAGGCGTCTCTTTGTACTCAAGCTGATATTACCTACTCATAAAGCGCCATAAACCGATGACGTCAAATATATGTGACGTCATACTCTGCCCGACAAAAATGACGTAACACATTGTAAGACATTTAGAACAAGGAACCAGCTCGTTCATAGTAGACATAACATGGATCAATAATCTTGACATCATCACATCGAAGTTCATTTTAACAACTTAACTTTATAATTTTCATTTCAAGTCCGAATTTAATAAAACGAAACTCCAAAATGACTTTCTCATTCAGACTTTTTATAAATATTTAGTATATTAATGGATTAAATTCTGATTTCTCTTTTTTCTTGAGATTCCGAGTCTCTGAGTCGTGAACTGTTAAATAAACTAGAAAGGTTTCTTGTTGCGGTTGCAACAAGAGTGTCTTCCTCCTATACAATTTTTGGTTTGGAAATATGAAGGACGTCACAATACATGTATTTATATTATATATTTAAGTTTTCAAATAGCAGTAACATTAAATTTTCAAACCGATAATTGTTGGTGAGCAACCATTTGATTTGGGGGGGGGGGGGGGTGGCAGGAATTCTATTGCCAGCCGGTAAAATTTTTTCAGCAATTTTCTGAGCAGGCCATTTTTTTCAGCCATTACCAGAGTCGGAGAAATATTTTCGCCGGTTCTTCGGGCCGGATTTAAACAAATTGTCAAACGTTGTGAATGTCTGTGTAAGTTAAACTCCCCGCTGTTACAAAGTATGAGTTAATAACCGTCCCTTCAGATGTCTCTTTGCAATTAGCGAATTTCAGACAGATCGTATGATGTTTAAATAGACCCTTTTCTAGATTTTTGTGCCTATGCGTATTAGGTCTCTGGTAGATACAGCTATGTGAACAGTTTGTATTTATATTAATTAATTTTTTGACTTTAAATTGTCTGGCACAAAGGGCCAGCAAAAATTTTCATATCATGCAATGTATCCTTACTTTTGCATGGTCCGGGAAAAAAAAAATTTCCGGCCCTTTGGGCCGGAATATTTTTTTCAGCATTTTTCAGAGCCGGGATTTTTTTTTTTTTTTTGCAAATTCTTCCTGCCCCCTTCCCCCATAAAAAAGGCGAGCTCGTAGCTGTAGAACCAATTTTCTTGAGAAGAGAAATGGTAATAACAAGTTACGTTCAATATATATATATATAAATACCATGAGGTTATCGCTGTGCAGGTTCAAATTTGGACCCCCCCCCCTTCCCTTTTTCAAAGTTTATTTTGAATTTCCATCATGGCGACACCGTTCAATATAAACAGAACTGTTTTCGAAAAACGAGGGGAGGGAAGAATGTTGGAGAAATTGTTCATCAATTTGTAAATAAACCAACCGAAAATTATGTTCTAACGTTTGCTAGAATTAGAAATTAAACTTGATGTTCAAAATATAGTTATTGAAGTTTAGAAACAGGTTTGTAGGTTAGAAATCGGAATCAAACTACCACTTTTTGTGTGTAAATTCTGGTTTGTAGCTTATCTCTTCTAAATTAATCAACTGTTTTAAAATCAAATTGTGTCTATCGAAATGTATTTATGAAATGCATATTCATCATTGCCGTGAAATCGGAATTTGAAAATCTCAACACTGCTTTTCTCGAGTCGGACTCGGACTACCAATTTTAGTGTTCGCCCGATCTGTTGGCGTGAATAATACCCAACTCAAAATTTCGATGCTCATATCTTTTCAACAGTAAGAGATAGGAAAAATCAGATAGACTAAATAAGACAGATATATGGATAAAAAATAATAATATTGAAATTTTTAGGAAACTTCATAAGCTTAATTTTTCTTTACTATTATAAGCAAAAAAGTGTCTTCCTCCTATGAACTTCTGAATTTGGAAATATGAAGGACGGTGAAGGACGTCATCGTAATAAATCGTTACAGTGTGCATCTAGCATTTCATATCTTGCATGGCTGTCGACTTTCAAAAAGAATGGAAATTGTAGATAGCAAAATACGAAATATTTAAGCTTACAAATAGCAAAACATGAAATTTTCGGTCCTTTTGAGTAATTCGACGCTCCCTTTAAATATTTGAATCTACTAAAAAACATGACAACAAAAATAACAGAGACCAAAAATAAAAAAGACCAATCTAGCTTTTACTCCAAACGTAACGTTGGAGAACTTTCATTGTCCTAGCTTACAGGGTTCTTGAGAAATCGCTGATCCAATTTTCCACGGTTACGAAAACAATAGGTCTTCCGACGGAAGTCGGAAGACCTAAAAATCAAAATGTACCTCAGTGTAACAAAAAGTAACGCGAACCGTGATGTTTTAAATATAGATCTATGGACAGTCAACCCAAGCGCATATGAAATTAACGTATAATTTTGGGACACAAATCAAGGTCCGACGGATTTCGTTTGTTCTGTTCCATTGGGGTTTAAAAGTACAGTATTATGTAGAAACTTCCTCGTTGGTTACATACGATGCATAGATCAACAGATAATGGTAAATATATACTAGTAAGGTGTTTAATTGAGTCAATGAACGTTATAAAAATAAGTACACTGCCGTCTTTGATTTCATAAACATTTTACTCAAATTACAAAAAAACATTATCCATACTGAATGGGCGTTGTGCCCATGATCTGCACTTATTATATGTCCCAGCTCCTCTCCGTTGTAAGGACATACTGCCTTTTTGCCGTTAATGGTGAGAAAAATCCGGGTTATACTAGTACCATCTCCGTCTTCTAATACTTCTTTATCTAGTGACCACGACATAGCTTATGACTTCGAGAGGTCTTGTCTGTACTGCAGTATGACGTTACGTTTTCATTTCTGTACTCCAGTACAGTATGACGTTACGAAAATTACGTCATAAAAGTCCGCCAACAGGTGCGATGCCGTCGGACATTGGAACAGTCGGCTGTTGCAGCGTTAAGGAGGCGCGAAGAAATATTGCATGAAGTAAGTATGTTTTCTATTTTTTTGTATTACATACTAAAGTACTGCATAAATACATCTTTATAAATATTGATTACAGAATATCTACTTGCTCATGTTGCTGTTGTTTTGTAGAACTTAGTATACAAGTAGATCTAGTTTTGACCACTGAGTTACCGGCTTACTCCAATGTACAAGTGGATATTTTAATGATTTCATTAGGCTTAGGAATTAGATTTCTAATCTGATTTAACATATTCATGAAATATGTTACCATAGTGATACTTCACCTTATACGAGAACATTCAGTGCATTCTGAGACTTCGATCATGAGTTACTGCAGGGGAGACTGAGTACAATGGGAACGGGTACTTATATAATGACTTTATGTAAGCAATGACAAATGACAAACACTTATATTATATATAGTACATTTAAACTCTGCTTGGCTAGACACATGAATATCATAACCCTCCTCTTTTTTGTTTTGTTTTTGTTTTTGTTTTTGCTTATCAAAAATTTACAGATGAGACCCCCCCCCCCGACTCACGCCATTGTGATCGGTGAAACTGTGAGGAATCTTGCCAATGGTTGAAGTCTACGGTAACGATTCAAGACGGAGAAGTAAAGAATTACCGAGAACACAGGGATTTATCACGCTTCTCGGCTACTCTATTTACTATGTCTTATAATCCATAGAAAATTTAGCAACCAGGGAGCGTGATAAATCCCTGCTGACCGAGAAGTACACAATATTTTTATTACTAAACTCACTTTTTTTTAAACTCATGACACATGGAGGTATATATGTACAACCAGTGCAATTTCCGGAGATGAAAAGTTCTATTGAAAAGATTGTATTTGGCATGAAAACGCTCGTGACGTCACAATGTATAAGATCTAAAGAAACATGCTGCGACGGCTGTTCCAACCTGCAAACTGTAACCGCGGTAACCTGGATGTTAACGTCACCCTGTTACAAAGAAAAACACGATTTCAGAAAACAAGAATGAAACGAACAACTGTGGTGCATATATATATAGAAGAAATGTCATAATTTGTGTTTTGTTACGGGTATGCAACACACAGCAAGTGCATTCATCGCGTATTACATGTACGATAAATGCACTTACTCTGTTGCATACCCGTAACAAAACACTTAAAATACTTATTCTCTATATGGAGAGACCCCATTCAACTAATAATATAAAGGAAAAGAGGAAAATTGGATATTTTTGCAATCGCACATTTTCTATTATCACTCATTTTTACGTAGTTCTTACGCAATTCTTCCGTAATTCATACGCACATGTACACAATGAATACGAGATTCATCCACAAAGTTGGCGATTCAACGATTGTTTGCGTATGTTTAACGAATCTTTCACGTATTAAAGACACATGTATTGCGAATGGTGTGTATACCGCCAAGAACTACACACAAATTGGCTTTTCCGTAGATATACGTTTTTTTTTTGCGCAATGTGGTTTTTTTTTTTTTTGTTTCATGCGTTATTTATGCGTCGTTCTTGCGAGATTCGTCTGTCAAAATTTCACCTATTACAACGAACCTTTTCCACGTATTCCCGAGTATAAATCCAGATTTTTACATTTCATACGTACATTATTCGTAATTTATACGCAAATGGCTGTGTGATAGGGCCTTTACATTGTCAAAAGACTTGTACATTGTATATTTCAAAACATGTACATTGTGTATTTCAATACATGTACATGTATACTGTATATAGAAGAGAAAAACGTTTGCATGTATTGCTTAATTCACGTAGTCGCTATCTCATAGACCGGCACTTGTCATAAGCGTAACGCTAAAATTAAATTGAAATTCATTAACATGTTGTTTATCGGCATTCAACATATAACCCGACATCGCCGTCTTTGTCAGCCAAATTAAAGAACTGAATTTTAAAGACGCGCGAAATAATTTACCCTCTTTTGATTTCAGAAAAAAAATATCCTGAACTACCGACTCACTTCCAAAAATGCCGAAAAGGGGGCGCATGGTCAAACAAGAAGTATAAAAAGTGAAACCATTTTTCAGCTATATATACCTCATTTTCCCGGCGGTCAAGGTTAATCATAGCGGGCCTTGACATGGCCAACTTCATTGGATCGTAATAAAGCATTGCAGGTTACCACTTTAAGAGACGTTGTCACCCTACAAACTTTGTTCATACGAAACACCACGAAAAGGAATCTTATGATGCATTGTATCAAAGTAAACATAGGGTAATCAAAGATTACATAGCTCGCCTATACAGGCTTTTGTCAGAAACCAGGTTAAAGTTTTTGAAAAGTAGGTCAAAGTCCAAGGTCAAGGTCACTAGGTCAAAGGTCATGGTCTCAAATGAAAGGTCTCGTCACAAGGTATCTACATGCGAAATATCTAAGCCCTAACCCTTATAGTTCAAGAGATATAGCGCAGGTTAAAATTTTGTCTACGGATGACAACAACGACGCCGAGGGTATAGTATGGCATTAGCTCTCCGGACTTTTTCGTCCCGGCGAGCTAAAAATTCGTCTACATTTGTAATACAAGAAATCAGTTCAGCTTATATAATAAAAATACGGATGTAACATTGCCTCGTAATTTCGTAAAGTAATATTCAATCATCTCTTTCTAACTCAATAATTACAATTTCCGTTTTATTTTTTTTTTCTCGTTATTAACGGATGTAAGATACGGTCTCAAGAAGAAGCGAGTTACCTTGGGTTTCGTATGGACGAACTTCGTCGAGGACCAACCGTCTCTTATCGGTAAAGCTCTATCAGAACGTGTAAGGTCGTGAGAAAACGTACAGACGTCCATAACAAGCAGTTGATTGAAACATATTGCGCCGTGAGGTCTCCAGGATTCAAGAGCTGCGCGTGGTGTGTCCAACCCCTCGCCTCATCGCTCTTTCTCTCAAGAGAGACGGGCCGGGGTGTCCACGGTAGGAGCTGCGATTCGTCACGGATACCTCAATAGACCGTGCGAAATCGTAACGGACCTACATGTAACAGAACTTGAATAACTAGATAAAAACTGACAGTCAAAATCAAAGGCGTGCAACGTTTTGAGCCGCCGTGTTCGTCGGGAATATAGTGCTAACCTAGGGTTAAGACTTTTAGTATAGAGATAAAGCAGAGTGCGAGGATCTGAGTGCAGTCATTGTCATTTCCTCTTCCCTCCCCCTCTCTCACTCCCACCCCTCCCTTTCACCCTGTTCACCCCTCTACATTACCAGTTAATAAATGACTTAGAGTGGATTCTACCTGTCATCTTGAAGCTACTTTGTATCGCTTAACCGCTGAGGATGCAACTTATAAGTCAAAAGGTCAAGCAATAATTTATAGATTAGCTTTAAAATGGCTTAATTCCCAGTCATAATCAAATGTCATCCTCATTTAAATGTTATAAAAAAAAAGTTTTCGTTTGTTGATATAATGTTCAATATCATTATAGAAGATGTATACAATTCCTCAAAGATCGAGCTAGAAACCCATGAAATCTAAGTCAAGACAGCAAAGTTTTCTGTCCAACTGAGCAGCAGTATAATGGAGGGAATTTGGTTCGCAGATGACTCTCAGCTGTTGAGTGGTTACTAACCTACTTGGTTCACCTATTAACTATTCACAAAGCTGTATCAGAAGATTAAGGGAAACTGTCTTAAATGGAATCACAACAAATGCTCCAAGGTATATTTTCGTCTTAATGAAGGTTACAATAATGCATGGTACGGAGGCTGCATCTGACCTACATTTCATGCTTGAGTGACACGGTTGGGTAAAATGGGACAGGTCCATTCCCGTCTTACTTTAAATCCTACACCAAACAAGCTTGCATGGATGATGCATCTGAGGATGCTTACAACAATGCATGGTACGGAGGCTGCATCTGACCTACATTTCATGCTTGGGTGAGCAGTTAGGTAAAATGGGACAGGTCCATTCCAGCCTTACTTAAAGTCATACAGCAATCAAGCTTGCATTGATGATGCATCTGAGGATGCTTACACTTATGCATGGTCTGGAGGCTGCATCTGACCTACATTTCATGCTTGAATGAGCAGGTTAGGTAAAATTGGACATGCCCATTCCTGCCTTGCTATAAGTCCTACATCAAACATGACTGCCTTGTGAGCTTTCAGTCAAAGGTCTTCAAGGTCACATAAGGGTTAAAGGTTAAGGTCATTCATTATCATTTTTAAAAGGTCAAAAACACTCAGAAATCAAACTTTAGTTTCAAAATTATTATGTTCGAGGAGCATCCATCAGCTTTACTTATTAGTCCCCTACCGGCAACGCCGAAGGGGACTCTTAGTTTTTTTATGCCACGGAATCAAAGATTCGGGGGCATATAGTTTTTGGCCTGTCCGTCTGTTTGTCTGTCTGTTTGTCAAAAAAACTTTAACATTGGACATAACTTTTGAATGGGAGGTGATAGGGCTTTGATATTTCACATGGGTATTCCTTATGCAAGACCTTTCCAATGATAACAAAATTTTTGACCTCGTGACCTTGACCTTTGACCTAATTTTCAGGAACTTTAACATTCGGCATAACATTTGAATGGTATGTGACAGGGCTTTCATATTTCACATGTGTATTCCTTGTGACAAGACCTTTTCATTGATACCAATATTTTTGACCTTGTGACCTTGACCTTTGACCTACTTTTCAAAAACGTTAACAATGGGCATAACTTTTGAATGGTATGTGATAGGGCTTTCATATTTCACATGTGTATTCCTTGTGACAAGACCTTTCCAATGATACCAAAAACTTGAACTTGCGACCTGGACCTTGGACCTACTTTTCAAAAATTTAAACATTGGGCATTAACTTTTGAACGGTATGTGATAGGCTTTCATATTTCACATGTGTATTCCTTGTGACAAGACCTTTCCAATGATATCAAAATGTTTTGACCTCGTGACCTTGACCTATGACCTACTTTCCATTAAAATTGGGCATAACTTTTGAATGGCAAGTGATAGGGCATTGATATTTCACATGTGTATTCTTTGTGACAAGACCTTTCCAGTGAAACCAAAATCTTTGACCTTGTGACCTGGACCTTGACCTTTGACCTACTTTACAACAACTTCAACATTGGGAATAACTTTTGAATTGTAAGTAATAGGGCTTTCATATTTCACATGTGTATTCCTTTTCACAAGATTTTTCCATCGATACCAACAAAATTTAACCAAGTGACCCTGACCTTGACCTTTCACATACATGTACTTAACAGAAAATAGTGTTTAAACTAACAAAGATGCCACCGGGGGCATTCATGTTTCACAAACACAGGCTTTATTGTCTATATTTACTGATGAGTATTTCCAAGTAAATCTTTGAGAGTCACATATCATATGTATTTGACAGTAAGGCACATGTGTGTACATGTTTAAAATTGTGTCATTGGTGGTATACTTTTCTTGGATTAAATTAGATTATATATTGCTAGATGCAGAGTAACATACCAATTAGTGGTAAAGAGTAAATTGTTCATTGAATAAAATAATTAATATTTATATATAATTGGATATAGTACAATTCAAATCATATCTATGAACTGAAAGTGCAATTTTACAATTATGCATAGTTCTGAAATTTTAGATGATATTTTCTCTTTATCATTTTTCCTTTTTTGTAGGAAAATGATGCAGTCAAGCAGTAATGGATTTGCCTTTTTGTATCCAGTGTACAAAAGAAATTTTGCTGACGTCTCATCCATTTAAACAGTGTTAACCTATTTCTGAAATTCAGTAATCTTCGGTAGCGTATCAATAGTTTTTGTGACTTGACCATGAGGGCAGTATGTTGACCATCGATGAAGGAAACTTTTATGTTGTGTGATGGTGTAAATATGTACAAATAAAGATATGCTGTGATTATAACTATATAATGTATTTAATTTTGATTTGTACATGAACAGAATTTTAAAGTTTTAAACATTAATACTAGCTTTTCTCTGTAAGCATTTGAACTTTTATGAAGGACGCATGGCACGGCATGCCTCAGATTTTGATAAAATTTGTACATAGGGTTGAGTCTGACCCTAAAGTAAATATCATATCCAGTTGCCATGGAAGCGGACTTTGAATATTGAAAAATGCATTTTTGGGTGTTTTTGAAGTCTCATACATCATTTATCAGTACCCTATCATTGCTCATTCAAGTTAAGTAATACTAGTAATAATGTTGGGTTTATGGTCTTATCTATATGTTTCCATAGCAACAACACAGGTGCCCTATCAAACTAGCGTTTTTGACATTTTTTCAAATTTCAATGATAAATTACGTACATTTTTTAAGTTTTTTATGCAAATAAAACATAAGCATTCACATTGGGAAAAAAGTATCTGTTCGTTGCTATGGCAACATGACCTCAAATCACAAAAATGAAAGCAATTTTGGACAATATTTAGAGTCGTTTTTTACTAGATCATTGAATTTTAATTCAAAGTGATGAAAATTAATTAATATATTCAAGTAGATCTTTCATTACATGAAAGAAAATTGTTTAAAAATATTCAGGAAATAGCCCATTGCTATGGGAACAATTGTGTAAACTTGCACATAGGCCCACTTTGAGTCCTAGGGAGATGGCATTAATAATGTTGTTGTCAACTTAAGCCCAATCCCTTTTCAATTTATTGAAATAAAATAAGTTTAAACTAACTAAATTTGAGTCCTTGGATACGGGCATCAAAAGTTAAGTAATCTGAATTTTTTTAAAGTTGTAAGTGTAATTTTTTTTTAAATTGTAAGTAATCTGAAATTTAAAAAAAATTATAAATCTAAAATAAAGTTTAGACTTTGAATTATGTATATGTAAAAAAGGTTGTGTAAGCCTGTTGATGAAAAGGCTTCGAAAAACAACAAAAAATGCTTATTTTCATAATGTATGGCCAAATTATTATAGCAACCATAAATTTTTTGAATATTTTTTATTGTGTTTTGATAGAGGCTTACTTGATCTTTATTGATATTGAATTTGGACTTCCTGGGTTTAATAATTAATGTTTTATAAAAATTATAAACAATGGTTGCCATGGTAACATATTTTCCCCATAACTTTTTTCACGGTTTTTGAAGGAGCTCTTTGTGTTGGATATTTTCCAACAATTTTCATCTGTTCATCATGATGCAAAATTATTTAAAATGACTCTTAAGTTGCAAAATAATCTTACAGACCATAGTTACCGATGCCAAGATAACTTATGTACATAGCAACAAGTGGGTTTATCTTGAATTTGCATATTTAATCCCCTACCGGCAACGCCGAAGGGGACTCTTAGTTTCCTCTCGGTCTGTCTGTCCGTCTGTCCTTCCGTCTGTCCATCTGTCCAAATATCAGTTTTCCGGACTTTTTCCTGCAACAAATAGAGATGTTCAAGTGAAATTTGATACTCAGCTTGGTCTTCTATAGTTACAGAGCAAGTTTTTTTTTCGTCACGCTTGACCCATATTTCGAGGAGTAATGCCCCTTGATGACTTGCACAATTCAGTTTTTGTCAGTTTTCCAGACTTCTTCCTGCAACAAATAGAGATACTGTATTCAGGTAAAATGTGATACTCAGCTTAGTCTTGGATAGTTACAGAGCAAGTTCGACTTTTGTCATGCTTGACCTATTTTTCAAGGAGTTATGCCCCTTGATGACTTGCACAATTCAGTTTTTGTCAGTTTTCAAGACTTTTTCCAGTAACAAATAGAGATATTCAGGTGAAATTTGATATTCAGCTTAGTCTTGGATAGTTACAGAGCAAGTTCAACTTTCGTCACGCTTGACCTCTTTTTCGAATCGATAAAGCTAAAGCAGATAAAACCTCAGAACTGAGCTGCACAGACAGTAAGTTTAATTAAAACTCATACATGTACATGTTTTATTGAAGAGTAATTCATAGGCAGAGTTGCAGGACATAAATATATGCCGCCGGTAGGGGACTATATCGCTCAGAGATCATAACATTTTTTATAAAATAAATCCTATTTCCTGATCATATACCTATCAAGAGAAAAGGAAAATTGGAAAATATAACCAGCATTTTGAAATCAATATATCAAAATTAGATAATTATGTTGTCATGGTAACCAGCTTTTTTTACAATATAAGACACTACTAGTGATCTTACTTAAAATTTTATGTCTTCTTCTTTAGGATGCATAAAAAAATCTTCCATTAATGTCATATATAGACCAAATTATAGAGTTTCTAATTAGCTCAATTTTGCCAATTTTTCAACTTTAAAGGCCGTTGCCATTGTAACCAGGTGACCTAGAAATAAGGTTTTTGTCAAATTTTCCTTTTTTTCATTAGCCCCTACTTATGTGTGAAATTTCATGAAAATCGGAGACCATGTGTTCCGAAATTGTTTAAACGGTTAAAGAGAATTGCTATTAAATAGTTTACTTTTTGCACACAGGAAGTCAAATAATAAAATGTCTAACCTTGTCTGTGGGCGAAGGTAGTAAATGTCTAATTGTCTGTGGACGATTCAAAAAAGAAAATGTCTGACATTGTCTGTGGACAAGTAAGTAAATGTCTAACCTTGTCTGTGGACGAAGTAAGAAAATGTCTAACGATGTCTGTGGACGCAGTAAGAAATTGTCTAATCTTGTCTGTGGACGAAGTAAGAAAATGTCTAATCATGTCTGTGGACGAAGTAAGAAATTGTCTAACTGTCTAATCTTGTCTGTGGACGAAGGTAGTAAATGTCTAACCTTGTCTGTGGGCTAAGTAAGAAAATGTCTTATCTTGTCTGTGGACGAAGTAAGAAATTGTCTAACCTTGTCTGTACACAAAGTAAGTAAATGTCTAACCTTGTCTGTGAACCAAGTAAGTAAATGTCTAACCTTGTCTGTTGACGATGTAAGAAAATGTCTACCCTTGTCTGTGGACGAAGTAAGAAAATGTCTAACCTTGGCCATGGATGCTATAAGTAAATTCTCCATGCCTTGTGATAAGAAAAGTCAATTTCCTTTATTTTTAAGTCATTCAAGGTATACACATCAAGTATATAGCAATTCTGAATTTACAAATATGTATACGTCATACGCTGATTTGATGAGATTTCCATAAAGATGTTTTACGAATAAAATAATAATTTACCAGATTAATTAATAGACTATTAATAGTTAACTGTCACTACAGTCAGATACAACAACAGGAGACTATTATTAAAGTCAGATACAAGTACATTAAACAGTTATTAAAGTCAGATACAACCACAGAAAACTGTCATTGCAGTCAGGTACAACCACAGAAAATTGTGAATAAAGTCAAATATAATAATAGTTAACTGTCATTACAGTCAGATACAACAACAGGAGACTATTATTAAAGTCAGATACAAGTACATTAAACAGTTATTAAACTCAGATACAACCACAGAAAATTGTGAATAAAGTCAAATATAATAATGGTTAACTGTCATTACAGTCAGATACAACAACAGGAGACTATTATTAAAGTCAGATACAAGTACATTAAACAGTTATTAAAGTCATATACAAGTACATTAAACAGTTATTAAAGTCAGATACAAGCACAAAAAATTGTGAATAAAGTCAAATATAATAATAGTTAACTGTCATTACATTCAGATACAACAACAGGAGACTATTATTAAAGTCAGATACAAGTACATTAAACAGTTATTAGAGTCAGATACAAGTACATTAAACAGTTATTAAAGTGAGATACAACCACAGAAAATTGTGAATAAAGTCAAATATAATAATAGTTAAATGTCATTACAGTCAGATACAACAACATGAGACTATTATTAAAGTCAGATACAAGTACATTAAACAGTTATTAAAGTCAGATACAACCACTGCAAACTGTCATTGCAGTCAGATACCACCACAGAAAATTGTAAATAAAGTCAAATATAATAATAGTTAACTGTCATTACAGTCAGATACAACAACAGGAGACTATTATAAAAGTCAGATACAAGTACATTAAACAGTTATTAAAGTCAGATACAACCACTGCAAACTGTCATTGCAGTCAGATACAACCACGGAAAATTGTAAATAAAGTCAAATATAATAATAGTTAACTGTCATTACAGGCAGATACAAGAACAGGAGACTATTATTAAAGTCAGATACAAGTACATTAAACAGTTATTAAACTCAGATACAGCCACAGCAAACTGTCATTGCAGTCAGATACCACCACAGAAAATTGTGAATAAAGTCAAATATAATAATAGTTAACTGTCATTACAGTCAGATACAACAACAGGAGACTATTATTAAAGTCAGATACAAGTACATTAAACAGTTGTTAAAGTCAGATACAAGTACATTAAACAGTTATTAAAGTCAGATACAACCACAGAAAATTGTGAATAAAGTGAAATAGAATAATAGTTAACTGTCATTACAGTCAGATACAACAACAGAAGACTATTATTAAAGTCAGATACAAGTACATTAAACAGTTATTAAAGTCAGATACAACCACAGAAAACTGTCATTGCAGTCAGATACAACCACAGAAAATTGTGAATAAAGTCAAATATAATAATAGTTAACTGTCATTACTGTCAGATACAACAACAGGAGACTATTATTAAAGTCAGATACAAGTACATTAAACAGTTATTAAAGTCAGATACAACCACAGAAAACTGTCATTGCAGTCAGATACAACCACAGAAAATTGTGAATAAAGTCAAATATAATAATAGTTAACTGTCATTACAGTCAGATACAACAACAGGAGACTATTATTAAAGTCAGATACAAGTACATTAAACAGTTATTAAAGTCACATACAAGTACATTAAACAGTTATTAAAGTCACATACAACCTCTGCAAACTGTCATTGCAGTCAGATACAATCACAGAAAATTGTGAATAAAGTCAAATATAATAATAGTTAATTGTCATTACAGTCAGATACAACAACAGGAGACTATTATTAAAGTCAGATACAAGTACATTAAACAGTTATTAAAGTCATATACAACCACAGCAAACTGTCATTGCAGTCAGATACAACAACAGAAAATTGTGAATAAAGTCAAATATAATAATAGTTAACTGTCATTACAGTCAGATACAACAACAGGAGACTATTATTAAAGTCAGATACAAGTACATTAAACAGTTATTAAAGTCAGATACAACCTCTGCAAACTGTCATTGCAGTCAGATACAACCACAGAAAATCGTGAATAAAGTCAAATATAATAATAGTTAACTGTCATTACAGTCAGATACAACAACAGGAGACTATCATTAAAGTCAGATACAAGTACATTAAACAGTTATTAAAGTCAGATACAACCATAGCAAACTGTCATTGCAGTCAGATACCAGCAAAGAAAATTGTGAATAAAGTCAAATATAATAATAGTTAACTGTCATTACAGTCAGATACAACAACAGGAGACTATTATTAAAGTCAGATAAAAGAAAATTAAACAGTTATTAAAGTCAGATACAACCACAGAAAACTGTCTTTGCAGTCAGATACAACAACAGAAAATTGTGAATAAAGTCAAATATAATAATAGTTAACTGTCATTACAGTCAGATACAACAACAGGAGACTATTATTGAAGTCAGATACAAGTACATTAAACAGTTATTTAAGTCAGATACAAGTACATTAAACAGTTTTTAAAGTCAGGTACAACCACAGCAAACTGTCATTGCAGTCAGATACCAGCAAAGAAAATTGTGAATAAAGTCAAATATAATAATAGTTAACTGTCATTACAGTCAGATACAACAACAGGAGACTATTATTAAAGTCAGATACAAGTACATTAAACAGTTATTAAAGTCAGATACAACCACAGCAAACTGTCATTGCAGTCAGATACAACCACAGAAAATTGTGAATAAAGTCAAATATAATAATAGTTAACTGTCATTACAGTCAGATACAACAACAGGAGACTATTATTAAAGTCAGATACAAGTACATTAAACAGTTATTAAAGTCAGATAAAACCACAGCAAACTGTCATTGCAGTCAGATACAACCACAGAAAATTGTGAATAAAGTCAAATATAATAATAGTTAACTGTCATTACAGTCAGATACAACAACAGGAGACTAATATTAAAGTCAGATAAAAGTACATTAAACAGTTATTAAAGTCAGATACAACCACAGAAAACTGTCATTGCAGTCATATACAATCACAGAAAATTGTGAATAAAGTCAAATATAATAATAGTTAACTGTCATTACAGTCAGATACAACAACAGGAGACTATCATTTAAGTCAGATACAAGTACATTAAACAGTTATTAAAGTCAGATACAACCACAGCAAACTGTCATTGCAGTCAGATACAACAACAGAAAATTGTGAATAAAGTCAAATATAATAATAGTTAACTGTCATTACAGTCAGATACAACAACAGGAGACTATTATTAAAGTCAGATACAAGTACATTAAACAGTTATTAAAGTCAGATACAACCTCTGCAAACTGTCATTGCAGTCAGATACAACCACAGAAAATTGTGAATAAAGTCAAATATAATAATAGTTAACTGTCGTTACAGTCAGATACAACAACAGGAGACTATCATTAAAGTCAGATACAAGTACATTAAACAGTTATTAAAGTCAGATACAAGTACATTAAACAGTTATTAAAGTCAGATACAACCTCTGCAAACTGTCATTGCAGTCAGATACAACCACAGAAAATTGTGAATAAAGTCAAATATAATAATAGTTAACTGTCATTACAGTCAGATACAACAACAGGGGACTATCATTAAAGTCAGATACAAGTACATTAAACAGTTATTAAAGTCAGATACAACCACAGCAAACTGTCATTGCAGTCAGATACCAGCAAAGAAAATTGTGAATAAAGTCAAATATAATAATAGTTAACTGTCATTACAGTCAGATACAACAACAGGAGACTATTATTAAAGTCAGATAAAAGAAAATTAAACAGTTATTAAAGTCAGATACAACCACAGAAAACTGTCATTACAGTCAGATACAACCACAGAAAATTGTGAATAAAGTCAAATATAATAATAGTTAACTGTCATTACAGTCAGATACAACAACAAGAGACTATTATTAAAGTCAGATAAAAGTAAATTAAACAGTTATTTAAGTCAGATACAAGTACATTAAACAGTTATTAAAGTCAGGTACAACCACAGCAAACTGTCATTGCAGTCAGATACCAGCAAAGAAAATTGTGAATAAAGTCAAATATAATAATAGTTAACTGTCATTACAGTCAGATACAACAACATGAGACTATTATTAAAGTCAGATACAAGTACATTAAACAGTTATTAAAGTCAGATACAACCACAGCAAACTGTCATTGCAGTCAGATACAACCACAGAAAATTGTGAATAAAGTCAAATATAATAATAGTTAACTGTCATTACAGTCAGATACAACAACAGGAGACTATTATTAAAGTCAGATACAAGTACATTAAACAGTTATTAAAGTCAGATAAAACCACAGCAAACTGTCATTGCAGTCAGATACAACCACAGAAAATTGTGAATAAAGTCAAATATAATAATAGTTAACTGTCATTACAGTCAGATACAACAACAGGAGACTAATATTAAAGTCAGATAAAAGTACATTAAACAGTTATTAAAGTCAGATACAACCACAGAAAACTGTCATTGCAGTCATATACAACCACAGAAAATTCTGAATAAAGTCAAATAGAATAATAGTTAACTGTCATTACAGTCAGATACAACAACAGGAGACTATTATTAAAGTCAGATACAAGTACATTAAACAGTTATTAAAGTCAGATACAACCACAGAAAACTGTCATTGCAGTCAGATACAACAACAGAAAATTGTGAATAAAGTCAAATATAATAATAGTTAACTGTCATTACAGTCAGATACAACAACACGAGACTATCATTTAAGTCAGATACAAGTACATTAAACAGTTATTAAAGTCAGATACAACCACAGCAAACTGTCATTGCAGTCAGATACAACAACAGAAAATTGTGAATAAAGTCAAATATAATAATAGTTAACTGTCATTACAGTCAGATACAACAACAGGAGACTATTATTAAAGTCAGATACAAGTACATTAAACAGTTATTAAAGTCAGATACAACCTCTGCAAACTGTCATTGCAGTCAGATACAACCACAGAAAATTGTGAATAAAGTCAAATATAATAATAGTTAACTGTCATTACAGTCAGATACAACAACAGGAGACTATCATTAAAGTCAGATACAAGTACATTAAACAGTTATTAAAGTCAGATACAAGTACATTAAACAGTTATTAAAGTCAGATACAACCTCTGCAAACTGTCATTGCAGTCAGATACAACCACAGAAATTGTGAATAAAGTCAAATATAATAATAGTTAACTGTCATTACAGTCAGATACAACAACAGGGGACTATCATTAAAGTCAGATACAAGTACATTAAACAGTTATTAAAGTCAGATACAACCACAGCAAACTGTCATTGCAGTCAGATACCAGCAAAGAAAATTGTGAATAAAGTCAAATATAATAATAGTTAACTGTCATTACAGTCAGATACAACAACAGGAGACTATTATTAAAGTCAGATAAAAGAAAATTAAACAGTTATTAAAGTCAGATACAACCACAGAAAACTGTCATTGCAGTCAGATACAACCACAGAAAATTGTGAATAAAGTCAAATATAATAATAGTTAACTGTCATTACAGTCAGATACAACAACAAGAGACTATTATTAAAGTCAGATAAAAGTAAATTAAACAGTTATTTAAGTCAGATACAAGTACATTAAACAGTTATTAAAGTCAGGTACAACCACAGCAAACTGTCATTGCAGTCAGATACCAGCAAAGAAAATTGTGAATAAAGTCAAATATAATAATAGTTAACTGTCATTACAGTCAGATACAACAACAGGAGACTATTATTAAAGTCAGATACAAGTACATTAAACAGTTATTAAAGTCAGATACAACCACAGAAAACTGTCATTGCAGTCAGATACAACCACAGAAAATTGTGAATAAAGTCAAATATAATAATAGTTAACTGTCATTACAGTCAGATACAACAACAGGAGACTATTATTAAAGTCAGATAAGAGTACATTAAACAGTTATTAAAGTCAGATAAAACCACAGCAAACTGTCATTGCAGTCAGATACAACCACAGAAAATTGTGAATAAAGTCAAATATAATAATAGTTAACTGTCATTATAGTCAGATACAACAACAGGAGACTAATATTAAAGTCAGATAAAAGTACATTAAACAGTTACTAAAGTCAGATACAACCACAGAAAACTGTCATTGCAGTCATATACAACCACAGAAAATTGTGAATAAAGTCAAATAGAATAATAGTTAACTGTCATTACAGTCAGATACAACAACAGGAGACTATTATTAAAGTCAGATACAAGTACATTAAACAGTTATTAAAGTCAGATACAACCACAGAAAACTGTCATTGCAGTCAGATACAACCAGAGAAAATTGTGAATAAAGTCAAATATAATAATAGTTAACTGTCATTACAGTCAGATACAACAACAGGAGACTATTATTAAAGTCAGATACAAGTACATTAAACAGTTATTAAAGTCAGATACAACGACAGAAAACTGTCATTGCAGTCAGATACAACCACAGAAAATTGTGAATAAAGTCAAATATAATAATAGTTAACTGTCATTACAGTCAGATACAACAACAGGAGACTATTATTAAAGTCAGATACAAGTACATTAAACAGTTATTAAAGTCAGATACAAGTACATTAAACAGTTATTAAAGTCAGATACAACCTCTGAAAACTGTCATTGCAGTCAGATACAACCACAGAAAATTGTGAATAAAGTCAAATATAATAATAGTTAACTGTCATTACAGTCAGATACAACTACAGGAGACTATTATTAAAGTCAGATACAAGTACATTAAACAGTTATTAAAGTCAGATACAACCACAGCAAACTGTCATTGCAGTCAGATACAACCACAGAAAATTGTGAATAAAGTCAAATATAATAATAGTTAACTGTCATTACAGTCAGATACAACAACAGGAGACTATTATTAAAGTCAGATACAAGTACATTAAACAGTCATTAAAGTCAGATACAAGTACATTAAACAGTTATTAAAGTCAGATACAACCACAGAAAATTGTGAATAAAGTCAAAGATAATAATAGTTAACTGTCATTACAGTCAGATACAACAACAGGGGACTATTATTAAAGTCAGATACAAGTACATTAAACAGTTATTAAAGTCAGATACAACCAGAGAAAACTGTCATTGCAGTCAGATACAACCACAGAAAATTGTGAATAAAGTCAAATATAATAATAGTTAACTGTCATTACAGTCAGATACAACAACAGGAGACTATTATTAAAGTCAGATACAAGTACATTAAACAGTGATTAAAGTCATAAACAACCACAGCAAACTGTCATTGCAGTCATATACAACCACAGAAAATTGTGAATAAAGTCAAATATAATAATAGTTAACTGTCATTACAGTCAGATACAACAACAGGAGACTATTATTAAAGTCAGATACAAGTATATTAAACAGTTATTAAAGTCAGATACAACCTCTGCAAACTGTCATTGCAGTCAGATACAACCAAAGAAAATTGTGAATAAAGTCAAATATAATAATAGTTAACTGTCATTACAGTCAGATACAACAACAGGAGACTATTATTAAAGTCAGATACAAGTATATTAAACAGTTATTAAAATCAGATACAACCACCCAAAACTGTCATTGCAGTCAGATACAACCACAGAAAATTGTAAATAACGTCAAATATAATAATAGTTAACTGTCATTACAGTCAGATACAACAACAGGAGACTATTATTAAAGTCAGATACAAGTACATTAAACAGTTATTAAAGTCAGATACAGCCATAGCAAACTGTCATTGAAGTCAGATACCACCACAGAAAATTGTGAATAAAGTCAAATATAATAATAGTTAACTGTCATTACAGTCAGATACAACATCAGGAGACTATTATTCAAGTCAGATACAAGTACATTAAACAGTTATTAAAGTCAGATACAACCACAGCAAACTGTCATTGCAGTCAGATACAACCACAGAAAATTGTGAATAAAGTCAAATATAATAATAGTTAACTGTCATTACAGTCAGATACAACAACAGGAGACTATTATTAAAGTCAGATACAAGTACATTAAACAGTTATTAAAGTCAGATACAACCACATAAAATTGTGAATAAAGTCAAATATGATAATAGTTAACTGTCATTACAGTCAGATACAACAACAGGAGACTATTATTAAAGTCAGATACAAGAAAATTAAACAGTTATTAAAGTCAGATAAAACCACAGAAAACTGTCATTGCAGTCAGATACAAACACAGAAAATTGTGAATAAAGTCAAATATAATAATAGTTAACTGTCATTACAGTCAGATACAATAACAGGAGACTATTATTAAAGTCAGATACAAGTACATTAAACAGTTATTAAAGTGAGATACAAGTACATTAAACAGTTTTTAAAGTCAGATACAACCACAGAAAATTGTGAATAAAGTCAAATAGAATAATAGTTAACTGTCATTACAGTCAGATACAACAACATGAGACTATTATTAAAGTCAGATACAAGTACATTAAACAGTTATTAAAGTCAGATACAACCACAGAAAACTGTCATTGCAGTCAGATACAACCACAGAAAATTGTGAATAAAGTCAAATATAATAATAGTTAACTGTCATTACAGTCAGATACAACAACAGGAGACTATTATTAAAGTCAGATACAAGTACATTAAACAGTTATTAAAGTCAGATAAAACCACAGAAAACTGTCATTGCAGTCAGATACAAACACAGAAAATTGTGAATAAAGTCAAATATAATAATAGTTAACTGTCATTACAGTCAGATACAATAACAGGAGACTATTATTAAAGTCAGATACAAGTACATTAAACAGTTATTAAAGTGAGATACAAGTACATTAAACAGTTTTTAAAGTCAGATACAACCACAGAAAATTGTGAATAAAGTCAAATAGAATAATAGTTAACTGTCATTACAGTCAGATACAACAACATGAGACTATTATTAAAGTCAGATACAAGTACATTAAACAGTTATTAAAGTCAGATACAACCACAGAAAACTGTCATTGCAGTCAGATACAACCACAGAAAATTGTGAATAAAGTCAAATATAATAATAGTTAACTGTCATTACAGTCAGATACAACAACAGGAGA
Organism: Pinctada imbricata; assembly: GCA_033119305.1. Taxonomy (NCBI): domain Eukaryota; kingdom Metazoa; phylum Mollusca; class Bivalvia; order Pterioida; family Pteriidae; genus Pinctada; species Pinctada imbricata. The sequence goes on along the minus strand of VSWD01000001.1, from coordinate 2,077,928 downwards.
CTATTATTAAAGTCAGATACAAGTACATTAAACAGTTATTAAAGTCAGATAAAACCACAGAAAACTGTCATTGCAGTCAGATACAACCACAGAAAATTGTGAATAAAGTCAAATATAATAATAGTTAACTGTCATTACAGTCAGATACAACAACAGGGGACTATTATTAAAGTCAGATACAAGTACATTAAACAGTTATTAAAGTCAGATACAACCTCTGCAAACTTTCATTGCAGTCAGATACAACCACAGAAAATTGTGAATAAAGTCAAATATAATAATAGTTAACTGTCATTACAGTCAGATACAACAACAGGGGACTATTATTAAAGTCAGATACAAGTACATTAATTAGTTATTAAAGTCAGATACAACCTCTGCAAACTTTCATTGCAGTCAGATACAACCAAAGAAAATTGTGAATAAAGTCAAATATAATAATAGTTAACTGTCATTACAGTCAGATACAACAACAGGGGACTATTATTAAAGTCAGATACAAGTACATTAAACAGTTATTAAAGTCAGATACAACCACAGAAAACTGTCATTGCAGTCAGATACAACCACAGAAAATTGTAAATAAAGTCAAATATAATAGTAGTTAACTGTCATTACAGTCAGATACAACAACAGGAGACTATTATTAAAGTCAGATACAAGTACATTAAACAGTTATTAAAGTCAGATACAAGTACATTAAACAGTTATTAAAGTCAGATACAAGCTCTGCAAACTGTCATTGCAGTCAGATACAACCACAGAAAATTGTGAATTAAGTCAAATATAATAATAGTTAACTGTCATTACAGTGAGATACAACAACAGGAGACTATTATTAAAGTCAGATACAAGTACATTAAACAGTCATTAAAGTCAGATACAAGTACATTAAACAGTTATCCCAGACAAGACATTTCAATAAACCACAGACAGACTGACAGGTCGAGATTCATTTCAGGTGTTCTACTGATAACGAACAGACAAAGCAGATATTTCATATCAAGGCAAATTAAACAAAACAAATATATTTTTATGATTTATTGTACATTATTTCCTTTAGAACATATCCGTTACTGTTTTTGGTGATTATTGGCCGCGGCTGCACTAACAGGAGCCATGACTCAAATTGAGCCATAAAGGGCATCCTAGTTCAATAATTAAAATGCCTAACTTTATCCGAACTCTGAGATCAGCCGTTCTGGATAAGCTAAGTGAAACGAAAATGATATGTAAATATAATATTATCTGTTAGAAAAAGTGAAATGTCTGAACTGGTGAGGCGAAAAAATGCCATAATATCACTGTTACACAACATAAATCTTAAAATAGCACATGTCTTCCCATTTGGACTGTTGACCTGTTGTACAGCCGCGACAAGGTCTGTCTGACTCGGACCAATCCGCAAATAGAAATGACGACGAAGTTTGACATCAAGAATCTTCTGATCCCATTGAATCATTCTGTGCACTTTCACGTTGGTCTTGAAGTAATCCGAAGTAAATGTCAAAGATAGTTGCTGAAAATACATAAACTAAGAGCAGAATCAAATCCTAAATGATACAAAAAGGGTGGGAGGGAGGGTGAATTTTCAAACAAAAGTGACACCTGAGTGGTGAAAGCATGCGTATAAATAACCCGTGAGCGAAGTTCACATTTACTTAACAGGTGAAAAATAGCCTGATCTAATCACGGTTCATTGATCAGATATAAATAGATACATAGATCTTTATCGTTAGTGCATTTGGTTCACTAAAGAAAATAAGCTATTCTTGTCTTGCTTTGATAAATGGATTTAATGATTAGCATTAAATCTTGTTATCCCAGACAAGACATTTCAATAAACCACAGACAGACTGACAGGTCGGATTCATTTCAGGTGTTCTACTGATAACGAACAGACAAAGCAGATATTTCATATCAAGGCAAATTAAACAAAACAAATATATTTTTATGATTTATTGTACATTATTTCCTTTAGAACATATCCGTTACTGTTTTTGGTGATTATTGGCCGCGGCTGCACTAACAGGAGCCATGACTCAAATTGAGCCATAAAGGGCATCCTAGTTCAATAATTAAAATGCCTAACTTTATCCGAACTCTGAGATCAGCCGTTCTGGATAAGCTAAGTGAAACGAAAATGATATGTAAATATAATATTATCTGTTAGAAAAAGTGAAATGTCTGAACTGGTGAGGCGAAAAAATGCCATCTGGATAGCGAAGCTAGACACCTCCACCAGTGAAAGAGATATAAAATGCAACTGCAGAAATGAAAATTCATGTATGAATAAAAAATAAATTTAAAATATACGGTCGGAGAGATATTTCAACGAAGAAAATTCAAATTGATCATGTAAATTTAGTACAATTTTGCCACGCCAAAAATCATCAACAGCTAGCGAAACGACTAAAGGATTCGAAGAATTTGTGTTTAATACCTAAATATTTACGTTAATGATAAATGTATACAATGTATATTAGTATAGTTTAGTTTCATTAAAATAATTTAAGAAGGTCGAGTGTACCCTTGTTAATTTTTTTGTTGAGTAATAACATTCTGAATAGGGACATATCGTGAAGGTTATTATTCGTTGACCTTGCTGAAAATCCAAAGATTTTAGACTAAATGCATTAATAAGTTCCTGCATCGTTTGAACTTATACTTTAGTAGATTTTAAATTATCGATGTGCAATCCTCCCAATTGGTAATATGTAGTTATAATACCCGGTTGTAAAATATGGATCACAATTTGTTGAACGAAACCTACGCTAAAATTGTCCAAATAAAACTTGATTTACTTTACATACTCAGAATTTTACCATTCGCACGAAGCGTTACCGTCTTATTAATGATAAAAACCTTAAAAAAGGTTTCATTGTTTTTGTTCTCTATTGTCATAAGCTAAACACAATAGGTAATCATCATATCTTTTATATTAGCTTTCAATTTAGTCATAATTTATCAAATTTTAAAAATTGCAAGTGCAAGAACATTTATATTATATTAAGATTTACATGATATATGGAAGCGTAGTTTATAGACTACTTCACAAAAACACCCGAATACTGTTTAAATTAATCAAGTTAATATTGTATTTGAATTACGCGTATAAACTACTCGTTTTATTTGATCGCCATTGACTACCATAGATTGAGGAAAAATGTAATTGTATTAAATTTTGTTGGTGCAAGAACAAATTACATCGAGACAGAGGCTCACCTCCTCTAGCATTTCGTAAATCTTAGAATTCTGAAGTGATAAAATAGATCCAAATCGAAATTATTACAAAATATAATCAAATTGCTGGCAATGCCAAAATCTAATATTTCTAAAATAAATGTAGATATAACAATGTCATGCAAAATGAGAGAGGAAATCTATGAAAGTTTTATGTACCTAAGCGTAAAATGTTACAAAATTAGCAGGATTTAAATTTTGCAGATAAACTTATTCCAAGAGTAATAGATTAATGGAACACTTGTAGCATAAAGATAGTTCTTCATAAAGAAATAAAAATAATGTCAATCAGTGTGATCCAGGCCATGTGCAGTGATCCGTTTGTTTCGTAAATCAGCCAATCGAATATATGAAATGGAAATACATTTATTAAGGATATCAAAGTCAATATGTTCAAGTATCAAATGTTTTTAAAGTGCGCGAATATAGAAACGACATCACTATTTTATATCTTAAGCTATATGTAAATGAAAAGAAAACAATATATAATAATTCTATATATCGGAGGAATCTTCTGTATATCATCACACTGATCTATTTGATTTATTCGATTTTTTTTCTCCCTTGTTCTCAGAAATTATTTAGTTAAAAACAATGAAGTTTTAATCAAACTAAAGAAACAAGGGGTAGTAACTAAAATTAAGTTTTTTTTAAAAGAGGAATAAGAGAATTTATACTAATTTCACTTTTAGAATAATACTATTACATACTATTTTTTTATTTATACTCGATCATAAATATTGTTTCGAGATTAAGACATGAAAGAGTAAACTATACGTTACCAGTAATTTCTTCATAGATGACGATTTGATCATAACACAAGTTGAATTTTTCATTGGACCTTAGTCGTGTTAGAAACTTTATTAAAATGTATACAGGAAGAGATACCTTGAGTGTAAAGCTGCCAATCAATCAATCATTTATTTTTCATGAAGCAATGTTTACAAAGGTATATATCATATATGTATAATGCTGGTGATCAAGAATTGCTAACTTGCAAATATATAGTACAGCATGACGAAAAAATGTTGCCTTTATAATAATAATGTTCTTTTTTTTTTTTGTTTTAAAAAACATCTATTTCTGCCAAAATCACTACTTTTAAAAATTCTCCTGTTAACACAAATACGTCCGTCTACCTTGAGCACCTACTCACTGCCAGAATTAAAGAATTAAGGTATATATTTTTCAAATAAGTTAGATAAAACTATGGGAGTATTTCTGTACTGAAATCAGATAGATGGCGTTTTGGGAATAATGTCACATGAACCAAGCTTATTTAGATTTTTTGTATATGGTCATAAACATACGTAATTTACTTATCGCTAGCAAAGATGGAGAGGCAGATAAGTTTATCAAACTGTTTATATCTTTCATGAAAATCGTCTATAATTTAGAAAAAAAATTGCATAGAGAGAAAAAAAAAAATTCTAATCATCAAAGATTATAAAGAGGCGAAATTGACTAATGATTAAACTTATGAACTAGTCAATAAACCTTATTTTTATTAATATTTATCGGATGTGGTACCGTATCTAATAAAACTGAACGAAAAAATAAGTAATTCAATCAATAATCCACTGGGGTATATATATATATATATATATTTAGCTACATATTGTTGAACATTTAGAAACCATTTAATTTTATAATACATGTATTCAAAACAAGAAATAGATAAGGATGATCCCCCGAGATTAATTAAAGGTGTGTTTTAATTTGCTCATTTATACACTTGAAATGAGGGCAGCTAGTATAGTTTAGTGATAATACTCTTATGACATATTATGAACACATCGTGATTAAATTCCTTCACACAAAGACACCAGATGTTATCGAAGAAATAAATTACAGTATTTGTCGATGAAATCCGTTAGGAGAAAACTTAGTGATAATGATTTTTTTTAAAGAAATTCACAAACAGAAATAAGTTAGAACCAACTCTTGCTACCTTTTCAAGAAAACATGTTGTCAGACTTCCTTTGACATAATTATAAATAACTGAAAACAACATGCTACAATTGTAGTGTTGGGTGTCGCAGTCAAAAAGGCGTATTGCGATATGCCAAATTGTCATCGCGATTTATTGTAAACTTACAAAGGAAAATTTTAATTCAAAGACAAAATAAAAAAAAAAAAAGAACTAACGAAAATACGTCCATGATGTCGACAAATGAGTGATGAATTTGTTGTATCTCCGGAATATTTAATATACTCACTATGATGATATTCTTGTTTGTTAAAACTTTTCCTTAAATCACTTCAATGATCACTTAAAGACTTATTTTAATCTTTCGCTTTATCAACTAACACAGAAACGTATATATCACATTACGTATTGGGAAGAAAAAATACTGCAATATACCGGTATATCATTTTATCACACAGTATCATGTAAAAATTGACCAGAGAATTTCTTATATTGAAATAGAATCGCAATAGGTAAAGTACCAAAAGCGGTTTTTAAATAAATGAGATATAAATCGAAATAGTCATAGGTCGAAATATTCATAAATTAGAATAGTCATAAATCGAAATATTCATAAATTGAAATAGTCATAAATCGAAATAGTTGTAAATCGAAGAAAAAAAATATAAATCAACATTAAGTAAATTTAAATGACACTACCTTCGTAGTTCAAATTCTGCAAAAGTCGATGTATGATCTCCATCTGTACGCAATGTGCAAAATTTTATTTAGCCTCCGGGTCTTCAAGTTTATGTTGACAAATCTGAAGCTCATAAAATGTTATAACTTGTTAGATCTGAATATTGAAAAAGTCGATAATGAACCATCATGTAAATATCAATAAAGGAGATGCAAACCGATTTGGCCCTTCAAATAAACTAGTTGAAATGACGGAAATATAACTATTATCTGTACGATTAATGCCCCTGGTTCAGAAAAATTATTTTAAACTTATATTTGATAGAAATGAAAATTACAATTCGCCAAAAGCATATGTTACCAGCCTTATGGATTCACTAAAATTATTTAAACTTCTTGATAAATGTAAAGGTCTGAGTGATAAGAAGTAAATTGAATATGATATAGAATAAATTAAGAAAAAAGAATAAATGAAGCAAGCAATTATGGAATATTCCCCTATATTTATTGATAACCGACGAAGATGAGAACTGCAGCACAAAATACTAAAGTGTAGAAATCAATCAGATAAAATTCAACGAAGAATTAACAAGGTGGCGACATCTATCGTTGATTTTAATATCTTTCTTTAGCTAATACATGTCGTAATGAACCAGCATGACTCAATTTGTTTTGGTAAGCACCCGACGTCGAACAAGATTTATTACCATGATTATAAATAAAATTCCAATTTTAGATATACGTCACTCTCTAATTCGATCCAAATGCTCGTAAACAGATCAGATTTATCATAAGATCTTATCTATTTAGAGATATACATCAGAACCAAATATAGAAATACCAAAGTATAAACAGAAAGATAATTTGAATAAAAGCGTGTAAATATCTTAAACTAAGAAACGTACGACCTATTTGATATAAGAAAGAAATGATCACTATAAATTGAATTTCAATAGGAAACGTTTAGCTGCTTCAACTCTCAAATACAAGTTCAATCTACAGTAATAGTTTTTTTTTAACTATCAAAAAGCAAAAGAAAGAACTAAACACAGAAAAATAAAGAAGGGAAATTTAAAATGCACAAAGTCAATTCAATTTCATTGCTAAATAACAAGCTAAATAAACGAAACTTACCTGTTGAATTTTCAAACAAAAGTGACACCTGAGTGGTGAAAGCATGCGTATAAATAACCCGTGAGCGAAGTTCACATTTACTTAACAGGTGAAAAATAGCCTGATCTAATCACGGTTCATTGATCAGATATAAATAGATACATAGATCTTTATCGTTAGTGCATTTGGTTCACTAAAGAAAATAAGCTATTCTTGTCTTGCTTTGATAAATGGATTTAATGATTAGCATTAAATCTTGTTATTAAAGTCAGATACAACCACAGAAAATTGTGAATAAAGTCAAATATAATAATAGTTAACTGTCATTACAGTCAGATACAACAACAGGGGACTATTATTAAAGTCAGATACAAGTACATTAAACAGTTATTAAAGTCAGATACAACCACAGAAAACTGTCATTGCAGTCAGATACAACCACAGAAAATTGTGAATAAAGTCAAATATAATAATAGTTAACTGTCATTACAGTCAGATACAACAACAGGAGACTATTATTAAAGTCAGATACAAGTACATTAAACAGTTATTAAAGTCATAAACAACCACAGCAAACTGTCATTGCAGTCAGATACAACCACAGAAAATTGTGAATAAAGTCAAATATAATAATAGTTAACTGTCATTACAGTCAGATACAACAACAGGAGACTATTATTAAAGTCAGATACAAGTACATTAAACAGTTATTAAAGTCAGATACAACCTCTGCAAACTGTCATTGCAGTCAGATACAACCACAGAAAATTGTGAATAAAGTCAAATATAATAATAGTTAACTGTCATTACAGTCAGATACAACAACAGGAGACTATAATTAAAGTCAAATACAAGTATATTAAACAGTTATTAAAATCAGATAAAACCACCGAAAACTGTCATTGCAGTCAGATACAACCACAGAAAATTGTAAATAACGTCAAATATAATAATAGTTAACTGTCATTACAGTCAGATACAACAACAGGAGACTATTATTAAAGTCAGATACAAGTACATTAAACAGTTATTAAAGTCAGATACAGCCATAGCAAACTGTCATTGCAGTCAGATACCACCACAGAAAATTGTGAATAAAGTCAAATATAATAATAGTTAACTGTCATTACAGTCAGATACAACATCAGGAGACTATTATTAAAGTCAGATACAAGTACATTAAACAGTTATTAAACTCAGATACAACCACAGCAAACTGTCATTGCAGTCAGATACAACCACAGAAAATTGTGAATAAAGTCAAATATAATAATAGTTAACTGTCATTACAGTCAGATACAACAACAGGAGACTATTATTAAAGTCAGATACAAGTACATTAAACAGTTATTAAAGTCAGATACAAGTACATTAAACAGTTATTAAAGTCAGATACAACCACAGAAAATTGTGAATAAAGTCAAATATGATAATAGTTAACTGTCATTACAGTAAGATACAACAACAGGAGACTATTATTAAAGTCAGATACAAGAAAATTAAACAGTTATTAAAGTCAGATACAACCACAGAAAACTGTCATTGCAGTCAGAAACAAACACAGAAAATTGTGAATAAAGTCAAATATAATAATAGTTAACTGTCATTACAGTCAGATACAATAACAGGAGACTATTATTAAAGTCAGATACAAGTACATTAAACAGTTATTAAAGTGAGATACAAGTACATTAAACAGTTTTTAAAGTCAGATACAACCACAGAAAATTGTGAATAAAGTCAAATAGAATAATAGTTAACTGTCATTACAGTCAGATACAACAACATGAGACTATTATTAAAGTCAGATACAAGTACATTAAACAGTTATTAAAGTCAGATAAAACCACAGAAAACTGTCATTGCAGTCAGATACAACCACAGATAATTATGAATAAAGTCAAATATAATAATAGTTAACTGTCATTACAGTCAGATACAACAACAGGAGACTATTATTAAAGTCAGATACAAGTACATTAAACAGTTATTAAAGTCAGATACAAGTACATTAAACAGTTATTAAAGTGATATACAACCTCTGCAAACTGTCATTGCAGTCAGATACAACCACAGAAAATTGTGAATAAAGTCAAATATAATAATAGTTAACTTTCATTAAAGTCAGATACAACAACAGGAGACTATTATTAAAGTCAGATACAAGTACATTAAACCGTTATTAAAGTCATATACAACCACAGCAAACTGTCATTGCAGTCAGATACAACCACAGAAAATTGTGAATAAAGTCAAATATAATAATAGTTAACTGTCATTTCAGTCAGATACAACAACAGGAGACTATCATTAAAGTCAGATACAAGTACATTAAACAGTTATTAAAGTCAGATACAACCACAGCAAACTGTCATTGCAGTCAGATACAACCACAGAAAATTGTGAATAAAGTCAAATATAATAATAGTTAACTGTCATTACAGTCAGATACAACAACAGGAGACTATTATTAAAGTCAGATACAAGTACATTAAACAGTCATTAAAGTCAGATACAAGTACATTAAACAGTTATTAAAGTCAGATACAACCACAGAAAATTGTGAATAAAGTCAAATATAATAATAGTTAACTGTCATTACAGTCAGATACAACAACAGGAGACTATTATTAAAGTCAGATACAAGTATATTAAACAGTTATTAAAGTCAGATACAACCACAGAAAACTGTCATTGCAGTCAGATACAACCACAGAAAATTGTAAATAAAGTCAAATATAATAATAGTTAACTGTCAGTACAGTCAGATACAACAACAGGAGACTATTATTAAAGTCAGATACAAGTACATTAAACAGTTATTAAAGTCAGATACAACCTCTGCAAACTGTCATTGCAGTCAGATACAACCACAGAAAATTGTGAATAAAGTCAAATATAATAATAGTTAACTGTCATTACAGTCAGATACAACAACAGGAGACTATTATTAAAGTCAGATACAAGTATATTAAACAGTTATTAAATTCAGATACAACCACAGAAAACTGTCATTGCAGTCAGATACAACCACAGAAAATTGTAAATAACGTCAAATATAATAATAGTTAACTGTCATTACAGTCAGATACAACAACAGGAGACTATTATTAAAGTCAGATACAAGTACATTAAACAGTTATTAAAGTCAGATACAGCCATAGCAAACTGTCATTGCAGTCAGATACCACCACAGAAAATTGTGAATAAAGTCAAATATAATAATAGTTAACTGTCATTACAGTCAGATACAACATCAGGAGACTATTATTAAAGTCAGATACAAGTACATTAAACAGTTATTAAAGTCAGATACAACCACAGCAAACTGTCATTGCAGTCAGATACAACCACAGAAAATTGTGAATAAAGTCAAATATAATAATAGTTAACTGTCATTACAGTCAGATACAACAACAGGAGACTATTATTAAAGTCAGATACAAGTACATTAAACAGTTATTAAAGTCAGATACAAGTACATTAAACAGTTATTAAAGTCAGATACAACCACAGAAAATTGTGAATAAAGTCAAATATGAATAATAGTTAACTGTCATTACAGTCAGATACAATAACAGGAGACTATTATTAAAGTCAGATACAAGTACATTAAACAGTTATTAAAGTCAGATACAACCACAGAAAACTGTCATTGCAGTCAGATACAACCACAGAAAATTGTGAATAAAGTCAAATATAATAATAGTTAACTGTCATTACAGTCAGATACAACAACAGGAGACTATTATTAAAGTCAGATACAAGTACATTAAACAGTTATTAAAGTCAGATAAAACCACAGCAAACTGTCATTGCAGTCAGATACAACCACAGAAAATTGTGAATAAAGTCAAATATAATAATAGTTAACTGCCATTACAGTCAGATACAACAACAGGAGACTATTATTAAAGTCAGATACAAGTACATTAAACAGTTATTAAAGTCAGATACAAGTACATTAAACAGTTATTAAAGTGATATACAACCTCTGCAAACTGTCATTGCAGTCAGATACAACCACAGAAAATTGTGAATAAAGTCAAATATAATAATAGTTAACTGTCATTTCAGTCAGATACAACAACAGGAGACTATTATTAAAGTCAGATACAAGTACATTAAACCGTTATTAAAGTCAGATACAACCACAGCAAACTGTCATTGCAGTCAGATACAACCACAGAAAATTGTGAATAAAGTCAAATATAATAATAGTTAACTGTCATTACAGTCAGATACAACAACAGGAGACTATTATTAAAGTCAGATACAAGTACATTAAACAGTCATTAAAGTCAGATACAAGTACATTGAACAGTTATTAAAGTCAGATACAACCACAGAAAATTGTGAATAAAGTCAAATGTAATAATAGTTAACTGTCATTACAGTCAGATACAATAACAGGAGACTATTATTAAAGTCAGATACAAGTACATTAAACAGTTATTAAAGTGAGATACAAGTACATTAAACAGTTTTTAAAGTCAGATACAACCACAGAAAATTGTGAATAAAGTCAAATAGAATAATAGTTAACTGTCATTACAGTCAGATACAACAACATGAGACTATTATTAAAGTCAGATACAAGTACATTAAACAGTTATTAAAGTCAGATACAACCACAGAAAACTGTCATTGCAGTCAGATACAACCACAGAAAATTGTGAATAAAGTCAAATATAATAATAGTTAACTGTCATTACAGTCAGATACAACAACAGGAGACTATTATTAAAGTCAGATACAAGTACATTAAACAGTTATTAAAGTCAGATACAACCACAGAAAACTGTCATTGCAGTCAGATACAACCACAGAAAATTGTGAATAAAGTCAAATATAATAATAGTTAACTGTCATTACAGTCAGATACAACAACAGGAGACTATTATTAAAGTCAGATACAAGTACATTAAACAGTTATTAAAGTCAGATACAACCACAGAAAAATGTCATTGCAGTCAGATACAACCACAGAAAATTGTGAATAAAGTCAAATATAATAATAGTTAACTGTCATTACAGTCAGATACAACAACAGGGGACTATTATTAAAGTCAGATACAAGTACATTAAACAGTCATTAAAGTCAGATACAAGTACATTAAACAGTTATTAAAGTCAGATACAACCACAGAAAATTGTGAATAAAGTCAAATGTAATAATAGTTAACTGTCATTACAGTCAGATACAATAACAGGAGACTATTATTAAAGTCAGATACAAGTACATTAAACAGTTATTAAAGTGAGATACAAGTACATTAAACAGTTTTTAAAGTCAGATACAACCACAGAAAATTGTGAATAAAGTCAAATAGAATAATAGTTAACTGTCATTACAGTCAGATACAACAACATGAGACTATTATTAAAGTCAGATACAAGTACATTGAACAGTTATTAAAGTCAGATACAACCACAGAAAACTGTCATTGCAGTCAGATACAACCACAGAAAATTATGAATAAAGTCAAATATAATAATAGTTAACTGTCATTACAGTCAGATACAACAACAGGAGACTATTATTAAAGTCAGATACAAGTACATTAAACAGTTATTAAAGTCAGATAAAACCACAGCAAACTGTCATTGCAGTCAGATACAACCACAGAAAATTGTGAATAAAGTCAAATATAATAATAGTTAACTTTCATTACAGTCAGATACAACAACAGGAGACTATTATTAAAGTCAGATACAAGTACATTAAACAGTTATTAAAGTCAGATACAAGTACATTAAACAGTTATTAAAGTGATATACAACCTCTGCAAACTGTCATTGCAGTCAGATACAACCACAGAAAATTGTGAATAAAGTCAAATTTAATAATAGTTAACTGTCATTAAAGTCAGATACAACAACAGGAGACTATTATTAAAGTCAGATACAAGTACATTAAACCGTTATTAAAGTCATATACAACCACAGCAAACTGTCATTGCAGTCAGATACAACCACAGAAAATTGTGAATAAAGTCAAATATAATAATAGTTAACTGTCATTTCAGTCAGATACAACAACAGGAGACTATCATTAAAGTCAGATACAAGTACATTAAACAGTTATTAAAGTCAGATACAACCACAGCAAACTGTCATTGCAGTCAGATACAACCACAGAAAATTGTGAATAAAGTCAAATATAATAATAGTTAACTGTCATTACAGTCAGATACAACAACAGGAGACTATTATTAAAGTCAGATACAAGTACATTAAACAGTCATTAAAGTCAGATACAAGTACATTAAACAGTTATTAAAGTCAGATACAACCACAGAAAATTGTGAATAAAGTCAAATATAATAATAGTTAACTGTCATTACAGTCAGATACAACAACAGGAGACTATTATTAAAGTCAGATACAAGTATATTAAACAGTTATTAAAGTCAGATACAACCACAGAAAACTGTCATTGCAGTCAGATACAACCACAGAAAATTGTAAAGTAAAGTCAAATATAATAATAGTTAACTGTCAGTACAGTCAGATACAACAACAGGAGACTATTATTAAAGTCAGATACAAGTACATTAAACAGTTATTAAAGTCAGATACAACCTCTGCAAACTGTCATTGCAGTCAGATACAACCACAGAAAATTGTGAATAAAGTCAAATATAATAATAGTTAACTGTCATTACAGTCAGATACAACAACAGGAGACTATTATTAAAGTCAGATACAAGTATATTAAACAGTTATTAAAATCAGATACAACCACCGAAAACTGTCATTGCAGTCAGATACAACCACAGAAAATTGTAAATAACGTCAAATATAATAATAGTTAACTGTCATTACAGTCAGATACAACAACAGGAGACTATTATTAAAGTCAGATACAAGTACATTAAACAGTTATTAAAGTCAGATACAGCCATAGCAAACTGTCATTGCAGTCAGATACCACCACAGAAAATTGTGAATAAAGTCAAATATAATAATAGTTAACTGTCATTACAGTCAGATACAACATCAGGAGACTATTATTAAAGTCAGATACAAGTACATTAAACAGTTATTAAAGTCAGATACAACCACAGCAAACTGTCATTGCAGTCAGATACAACCACAGAAAATTGTGAATAAAGTCAAATATAATAATAGTTAACTGTCATTACAGTCAGATACAACAACAGGAGACTATTATTAAAGTCAGATACAAGTACATTAAACAGTTATTAAAGTCAGATACAAGTACATTAAACAGTTATTAAAGTCAGATACAACCACAGAAAATTGTGAATAAAGTCAAATATGATAATAGTTAACTGTCATTACAGTCAGATACAACAACAGGAGACTATTATTAAAGTCAGATACAAGTACATTAAACAGTTATTAAAGTCAGATAAAACCACAGCAAACTGTCATTGCAGTCAGATACAACCACAGAAAATTGTGAATAAAGTCAAATATAATAATAGTTAACTGTCATTACAGTCAGATAAAACAACAGGAGACTATTATTAAAGTCAGATACAAGTACATTAAACAGTTATTAAAGTCAGATACAAGTACATTAAACAGTTATTAAAGTGATATACAACCTCTGCAAACTGTCATTGCAGTCAGATACAACCACAGAAAATTGTGAATAAAGTCAAATATAATAATAGTTAACTGTCATTAAAGTCAGATACAACAACAGGAGACTATTATTAAAGTCAGATACAAGTACATTAAACCGTTATTAAAGTCAGATACAACCACACCAAACTGTCATTGCAGTCAGATACAACCACAGAAAATTGTGAATAAAGTCAAATATAATAATAGTTAACTGTCATTACAGTCAGATACAACAACAGGAGACTATTTTTAAAGTCAGATACAAGTACATTAAACAGTTATTAAAGTCAGATACAACCACAGAAAACTGTCATTGCAGTCAGATACAACCACAGAAAATTGTGAATAAAGTCAAATATAATAATAGTTAACTGTCATTACAGTCAGATACAACAACAGGAGACTATTATTAAAGTCAGATACAAGTACATTAAACAGTTATTAAAGTCAGATACAACCACAGAAAACTGTCATTGCAGTCAGATACAACCACAGAAAATTGTGAATAAAGTCAAATATAATAATAGTTAACTGTCATTACAGTCAGATACAACAACAGGGGACTATTATTAAAGTCAGATACAAGTACATTAAACAGTCATTAAAGTCAGATACAAGTACATTAAACAGTTATTAAAGTCAGATACAACCACAGAAAATTGTGAATAAAGTCAAATGTAATAATAGTTAACTATCATTTCAGTCAGATACAACAACAGGAGACTATCATAAAAGTCAGATACAAGTACATTAAACAGTTATTAAAGTCAGATACAACCACAGCAAACTGTCATTGCAGTCAGATACAACCACAGAAAATTGTGAATAAAGTCAAATATAATAATAGTTAACTGTCATTACAGTCAGATACAACAACAGGAGACTATTATTAAAGTCAGATATGAGTACATTAAACAGTCATTAAAGTCAGATACAAGTACATTAAACAGTTATTAAAGTCAGATACAACCACAGAAAATTGTGAATAAAGTCAAATATAATAATAGTTAACTGTCATTACAGACAGATACAACAACAGGGGACTATTATTAAAGTCAGATACAAGTACATTAAACAGTTATTAAAGTCAGATACAACCACAGAAAACTGTCATTGCAGTCAGATACAACCACAGAAAATTGTGAATAAAGTCAAATATAATAATAGTTAACTGTCATTACAGTCAGATACAACAACAGGAGACTATTATTAAAGTCAGATACAAGTACATTAAACAGTTATTAAAGTCAGATACAACCAGAGAAAACTGTCATTGCAGTCAGATACAACCACAGAAAATTGTAAATAAAGTCAAATATAATAATAGTTAACTGTCATTACAGTCAGATACAACAACAGGAGACTATTATTAAAGTCAGATACAAGTACATTAAACAGTTATTAAACTCAGATACAGCCATAGCAAACTGTCATGATTGCAGTCATATACCACCACAGAAAATTGTGAATAAAGTCAAATATAATACTAGTTAACTTCATACAGTCAGATACAACATCAGGAGACTATTATTAAATCATATACAAGTACATTAACAGTTATTACAGTCAATACAACACAGCAAACTGCCCATTTGCATCAGGATACACCACCGAAAATGTGAATAAAGTCAAATATAATAATAGTTTACGTCATTACAGTCAATACAACAACAGAGACTATAGATTAAAGTCAGATACAGGAAATTAAAACAGTAATTAAAGTCCGATACAAGTACATTAACAGTTATTAAGTC
>VSWD01000001.1:1975985-2061111 GCA_033119305.1 Pinctada imbricata | reverse complement strand
AAAACATCTATATATATGAACTTTATCAAAACTCCAGGAGGGAGGGGTCGGACCCCCCCCCCCCCCCCGACCCTCTGGATCCGCGATTGTACAAAACAAATAAAAAGTTTCCATACTTCTTTGAATGAAATATCAGAGAGCCAGACAGAGAGACCGACGACCGAAACACTGGGCAGGCGGTCTTCCCAGACTGCTTGATGCCAGTGGTGCTTTTTAATTTTTTCCGAGGTCAAAAGAGATAAGACTTTGGAAAATTACACGAATTCGTAGAGTGAAAATAAAATATTGATATTAAACTCTACCACGAACTTAAATAATGATTAACAGAAAAAAAATTAATCGTTCAGGATGATTTTGCGGGCTCAGAATTTCAAAATAAATTTTGACCAATCAGAAGCGAGCATTTATTTTTGAGCAGAGTAAACGCTGGAACGGCCTGTTCACCAAAATTCTACACATAAACAAAAGAAAACACGCATTCTATTGCAATGGATAGGTAAGATGAGAAGATCAATGGTGAAAATTAAGTATTATATTCTATTTGCTTCTTTTTTAAAGATGTATGTATGTCGATATTGCTGGCTCAGCCCACGCGTTGTTTATAGAATTTGTCCAGTGTCTGTTCGAACCAGAAATCTGTAACGTTGCCGTTAATTAACCTTTTCTTACAAGGAATTATCACATTTCTTAGTTACTTTTAAATTAATTTGATTTGAATCGGCAATTCAAATCCCATTTTTTATGGTCAGATGGTCAGTGATGAGCTGGCCGCCCCCCCCCCCCCCCCCCCCCCCTCCTGATAGTCATGTTCAGAGTTTTTACAGTTCTACTGAATGTGGAAAATGAACTCATGGAAAAACCATCTATGAGGACGAAGTCAAAACACTGTTATTATACCCCCTGCAAACGAAGTTTACTGTCCGCGCGGCTCACTTCGGAAATTAGATAAATGTGATTTTGACTATTTTATCATTCAGAAATTTTATTAAAATTGATACCATTCATTAGATCTCGCTTAGTCGTAAATTTTGGTATAAGTTATATGATCGTCAGTGCACGCAATTAAATTTTATAAACAAAACAAGTTTTAGATGGGCCATTTCCAATGCTAATTTTTCCCGCGACGTTGTGACGCACTCCATAGGCTCAATGTAAACTCGGCCATGTCACGCTAAAATTTAACATTGAAAACACCCCATCTAAAATTTATTTTATCTGTATGATATGATTGCATAAACCCACGACCATATAACATATACCAAATGTTACGACTAAGCGAGAATCTATTCAATGATATAGATTTTATTTTAATTTTTGCATAACAAAGCAATCAAAATCAGGTTTATCCAGTTTCCGAAGTGAGCTGCGCGGACAGTAGGGGGTACATAGGAATCACCCTGTCCGTCCGTATGTCTGTCTGTCTGTCCGTCCGGTTAAGTTTCAAAAGCAGATTTCTTTTATACTATTAATGGTAGCCTTTCATATTTCATACACACATTCACCATAAAGAGTACTACATTTTGGCACCATGACTTTTGACCCTGTGACCTTGACCTTCAGCCTATACAACATTTTATGTTAAGAAGTTTTGAAAGCAGATTTCTTTTATACTGTTAAAGTTAGGACTTTCATCCAAACATGGCATCTTCTCGTAGACGACAGTGCAGGTCGTCCTTGAACTTCGTCTGGTGTGATCATGTGACGCTTGATCGACTTACTACGTCACACGTCTTGGAAGTGTACATATGGATCACATAGATTTTGACACATGTAATCACTAGAGGATAGACAGCGTCGATTGATAAATGAATTTTGAAGCAGTAAATAGAATGGGCATTTAATGGGAAATTGTTCAAATGTCATGTGATAGGGTCTTGCGTTTATCGAAAAATGCAGTGCAGTTGGTTTGGTACCTTCATATAAAAGAAACGCAGTAGGAATGTAAATATAAGAAAATGAAAATGCATACAGAGGGACACAGCGATTGGAAATCTATGGTTCCTGGGCAATTTTTATGCGTCAGGGACGCAGGTCGTAGATGCAAATTAATCCCTGAACTTTTACGCTCTTATCAAGCTGATTTAATTTACTTTTCAATTTTTCTTTCAGTATACCTGGTGTAGCCTTGACATTACTTTCTTATCCAAGCATGTGTACACTGCACTATCAGCATTATCAGAGGCCATCTATGACATCTTAACTGTATATCTGATGCTGAATGTGGAAAAGAATGTTGTACATATTCTAAAGATGTAGAGTACTATAACCAAAAGTTGCCATGGAAATGGATCAAGGATTGGTATGACTTAAAGTTAAACATGTATTATATTAACAATTGTAATACATCATCATGTATGTACAGTAAGGGTGAAACGTTTACCAAATTTCATAAACATGTACACAGAAGGCTGTAAACGAAACGTAAACGTTCAAACGCTTCTTGTACTTCTATTGTGAAAAGTGATATCCATTAATGTTTATTTGCAGACGTGGTCATAAATTGACATCAAAACAACTTAGTTATGCTTGACTACATTAAATTCGTAACTTAAATTTAATACCAGTCTTCGTGAAAACTCACTAGCCCGACCGCCCTGGCTACCAAATATTTCCTCGGGCTACCAAAATTTGATGCTGAACTAGCCCGACTGGCTAGTGACTTTTAATGAAATGCAGTGTTCTGATTAAGGACCGACGGCTGGCGATTTCTCATCTTATACTTGGGGTAATATCGCCGCCTTCTTTCCATAAAAGTACACGTTGCGTCTCAACTTTTATTGCTGGTTAAGTATGAAATGTATATGTTAATGAACATGTTTCAAATGAAATATAATAAGGTTTTCCTGTAAAATATGTTTTTAGCTCACCTGAGCAAAGCTCAAGTGAGCTATTGTCATAGTGTGCCGTCCGTCGTCCGTCGTCCGCCGTAAACTTTTCACATTTTCGACTTCTTTTCAAGAACGGCTTAAGGGATTTTGATGAAACTTGGTAGGTATGAAGTACTCATGGTCCCCTACAAGTGTTGTTATTTTTCGTCCGGATCCGTCAACAGGTGGCGCCACCACAGCCAAAAGTAGGTCACGGGGGGTACCCTCCTTTGACAGAAGAAAGAAATTTGTAACAGTGGTCTGAAACATCATGAACTGGGATTTCCGTCGAATGTCAATCTCTGCAGAATAACAAATTTTATCTGAAAGAGATCTCTTTGTGACTTTGTCTGTTTTTGGCAAGGATAAAATTTGTCCATCATTTCTACACACTTGTTTAAAAATATCTGTTTTTTTCAAAGAATACAAGTATATTTTATTTCTGTAGTGGTTTCAAAGAGACACGTCCATCTTTTTCTAAATTTCATTTCCATCTTAAAAAACATGATATATTAAACAAGGACAATGAAGAATGGAAGATGCCATTTTTAAATTTGAAAGCTCAAACATGTATATTTATGATTTCATGGAATCTTGTACATCTGATGTTGAATAAGCATGTATTCTGAATAAATATTACACAGTATGATAAGCATGTTTTAGGGTTTTTTATTATGACATAAAAAGTACATAGAAGAATATACGTGTAGCCTTGATACTGATATAAAGGAATACGAAAAGTGCAGGATTCAAAACTTTCAAATTCACTGTATATACTAACACATAAAGAGTTTTTCATACAGTTACAGTATATGGCCATGGAAACCAGTTTACAAGATATGGAAACCAAAAGGAAACATCCAGTTTCCAACTAATTTCCATCATGGAAACCAGCTCTTATACAGGCTTACAAGATGTGGAAACCAAAAGGAAACTTGAGGTTTCCAACTCGATTCCAAGTGGTTTCCATCGTGGAAACCAGCTCTTATACAGGTTTACAAGGTATGGAAACCAAAAGGAAACTTGAGGTTTCCAACCCCATTCCACGTGGTTTCCATCGTGGAAACCGGGCGGTTAGCGCTTTCCAAACACATGGAAACCACTGGTTTCCATTATGGAAACCTGGTGGAAACCACATGGAAACCCCGGGTTTCCATGTGGTTTCCACCAGGTTTCCAAGGTATGGAAACCTGTTTTTTCGTCCTGTGATAAAAATCAAACTTCTCTTACAGAAGATATTGGTGCGTGAAAAATGTCTAAAACGTCGTTTTCTCACTTAGCTGATTTTTACCTCTTTTCAAGTTACGTTGTGGCTGTCTTTGGAAAAAAAATTCATACATAATATTATCCTAAGATAGAATAAAATGTTATATTTCAATATATCAATAACAATATTTAGTCCAATTCAATTTATACTTAAACTTTTAGAGAAGTACATCAGCGAAAATAGGGATATTTCTACGTCCTTTTTGTAAATTTGGCGGGAAAAATGATGGGGTGGTATATCTCTGTAACCATGGACATTTGAATGAAAATATTTGACAGAATTATTCCTAGTCATTTATCTATAAGAATAACTTAAAATCATTAAATTTGGTTACTAGGTCATTTGGATCAATTTGCATGGTTTTATGCCGGATTGGCTCTTAATACAATGCAAACTCTTAATAAACATCGTTGACTTTTTTGCGTAGTATATTTCCCCTTTCTAAGCTGGGAAAAAGATGAGAGCGAGATAACTAGAACCTAGCCGAGATTCGAACTGTGTAGTTTTAACTGACAGCAAACATCCAAATCATTGTGTGTGAAAATTACTTCGTTAAGTTCACCAGAATCCTTTACTAAACTAAAGAAACCTAGGCAATGTAAAGCGTAAATCAATGTGTCTAGTATACAAGGAAAATCAACAAAGTTCATCCTCTTGTCATCAGCAATAAGTGTAGAATGTTGAGTTAAGATGCAATCAAAATTGCACCCTCTACTGCATACAGGTGTTTGATCATTTCAAATCCGTGTACGTGACCTTTGTCCTTGAAAAAAATAGGGTTCTTCCTCTTGCCAGAAGCAATCAGTGTATAAAATTTAATGAAGATCCAATCAAAACTGCTCCTTTCAGGCTGAATACAAGGATTTGGACTATTTCCAATCTGTGATCTTGACCTTTGACCTTGAAAATCAATTCCTCTTGTAAAAAGAAATCATTGTCTGAAGTTTGTTGAAGATCCATTTAAACAGCAGTTGTGTATATACAACAATTTCGACCATTTGCAGTCTGTGACTTTGACCTTTGACCTATAATTTTGAAAATCAATAGGTTTTCATCACGTCATACCCAATCAGTGTATGAAGTTTGGTTAAGATCCAATCAAAACCGCACCCTCTAGTATGTATACAAGCATTTTTGTGACACACACACGTACATCCTCACACACACAAATACGAACATACTCACTTTGATACGAACGACTACGTTACCATATTCCCCTGCAACTATGTATTTACTGTCCTGTTCACTAAATCCAGAGCACCCTGTTTTGGCGATTTATTCTGTTATCTGAAGAATATTCCTATAAATTAAAGTTTCCGAGAATTGACCTCCTTTAGTCGTAACTGGAAATTAACTTCAACGTACCCTATCAGCTACCTTCAAACCGCAATATGAAAATAAAATGTCTACGGGAAATTTCCATGTTAATTTCAAGCCGCCGCCATATTGCTATCCTTGCCAACAAAGGTAAACAGTGACGTCAAAGCTCCCGACGTCACACATTTACGGTGAATTAACTATAGAAAATCGCCGTAGACTTTTTATTTTCCGTCCTATTTCTAACTTAATTGGCATATAGCCAAAACAATGGTATTTTCTGTTACGACTAAAGGAGTACTATAACATTGATAACTTTTGGAATATGGCAGTATTCTATTTTAGAGAAAACCGGGAAAACAGGGTGCTCTGGATTTAGTGAACAGGACAGTAAGTAAACCTACCTGTACATGGTACGACTTCGGCACCATGTCATCGCTGACATTCCAAAAAACTGCACCCTCCACTTTATCAAGTCTATTTGAATTCAAAATATTTTTCAGAGCTTCTTTTCTCTTATCGGCATTCATTCTTTGTATTGCTTCCTGTAAATAAAAGAAATAGAGAACGAAATCTTATCATCAAAATCAATCGAATTGCATTTCTTGTGAATGCATTGTTAGAATGGTCACTTACTATGTAATCTGTCATCATCACATCAGGATGATTCTTATGTATTTTAATTGAAAAGTCATTGATCCTCCTTATATTGTTTATCATAATAAACACGAAAAAAGCTCCCATCAGTTATTTAATCTAAAAGTCAGAAGGTAAGGCACAATCGTGAGAATGTTTTGAACCCCTGATTAAACATGAATCCGAAGTCAGACTCTGTGGCCCAGAAGCAGTAAAATCATATCTATCATGTAATCACAAAAGGCAGGTTGTGAAATTCAAATAGTAAGAATATTATAGGTATAGATTCGACCGTAAAAAGAAGCTGTGAGTATTATCTTAGCATCATATCCTACCCATCCTGCGACGTCTTTCGGTACATCTTTGGACATCAGTATTGAGACAGCCTCCTTCACATCAGCCGTTCGATGTTTTAGTCGTTCTTTTTTTGAGTTTGACTGTGTCAGTCATATAGCAGGTAGATCATGGAGGTCTAAGTGCTCACACGGCAGCTGTGGGCCGTATAGGCCTTTCGATTATCTTCTTTAACACATTTAATTTTTCAAGAATTCTAGTCAGCCCCAAGATAGCTTTGCAATAGCCATACGAACTACAAGGGCTGCCGTAGGGCAAGTAATCGTTCGAGCATGGCAAGACTGTCTTACGAAGGTTGTACGTCTGCCGTGCGACTGTTGTGCGAATTCGCCGAACAGCTTTTGAAAGCGTTTGAAAGACATAAAGCTCTTAAATTGGATAGGTAGAATATGATTTGAACATCCAATCAGAACCATTGGCGAAAAACTTATTTTACTGATTGGTAGAATACAACTTTTTTGGTTGAGAGCCTTGACTACATTCCTTTTTAACGAGGCCGAGTTCGGTACGAGTTATAGTGTTTTGGGCATTGTTAAGCGCATGGCGATATTATTCGCTTGTTTCTAAACGGATTTCGACAAGTTTGGTATTGATGAAACCAGAAAATTATCATCTACAATCCTATAGTAATGAATATTTTTTATAAGATTAATCGTTTACTGAATATATACAAAAATATAAAGTAAGTGAGACCTCCGGGATGTCGCCGTAAACGTTTCATCCTTATAACGTCACAATCGGAAATTCAACCGCTTGTTGCTTGGGAGTAAAATCAAACAGGAAACTTGTTTTTAACGATCTAACAGGATATTTCTTGCATATTTTAGCGATATAATGGATTAGAAATTTCAAGTTTGATATCTCAAAATATTTTTGGTTATAAGAATTTTTCTTCAATTTTATAAACCGTCGTACTTTGCACGGAAATGCTATCGAATAAAGTTTCTCTGTTTGAATACTTTGAGCGAGTGAATTTTAGTATCAACTCTGCTTTGTTCAAAGATGTTACTATTCTACAGGTAATTGAACGCATTATCAAGAACGAACGAGATGAATGACGTTCATTTCTTGACCTGTAACGTCAAAATTGAAAACACTTACGTTTACTTTTTTCTCTCTCTTTTTCTTGTTTCCGTATCTCTAAATTGATTAGCTGAGTTAGATGTGAGCTTGTGAGCTTTTTTCACACACACTCGCAACAAAAAGAAATAATAAATGAAATGAAATAAATTGGGTGGAGAGGAATGGGTGGGTGATAAACTGACACAAGCAATTGTTATAAATGAAAAGAGCGAAAGATGCTTGACCAGGGATTTAGATTTACTTGGTTTAATTTTTCAATACATCAGTTTTAAACTTGTTCATTTTCATTTTATCTCGATGATAAACTATCGTAGATCTTTGTGTTTATAAGAAAAAAAAATCAAAAGTAAAAATGGATCATGCTTGTATCAGAGTCACTGAATCCACCTCCTTTTTTTTGGTTTCATGTGCCCGTTCTACATCGTTCTTTTTTTGCATTTATAGTAAATATATGCATGTAAACATGAAATTAAGAATTAATAAGAAATGATACAGATACATGTAAAGAATATATACAATCATGCAATTTGGATGAGGGAACTCCCCGGTCGCAAAATAAGTTTCTTCAAAAAAAGAATACCAAAAAGACAATCTAAAATGGATGATATTCAAAGTAAATAACCAGTAATAAATATTCGTTGCAATTGTTTGACTCTCTTTCCTTGTTGTAGATAAAAAGAACATGTGATTCCAGTAATAAATATTCGTTGAAATTGTTTGACTCTCTTTCCTTGTTGTAGATAAAAAGAACATGTGTTTCCTTAATGTACATTTTTTTTTATAAATTCATAACGACTGATATTTGGGTCCCTGTAAAGTGCGAAACGAAACAAAAACGAAACGAAAGGAAAAAAATCGAAACGACACGAAATAAATCGAAACCTTTAGAAAAAAGAGACAAAAAAAGGACCTCTCTCTCTCTCTGTCAACTTCATGTCATGATTTCAAATGTATGTCATTGTTATCTATAAGAGAGATATGAAATATTCGAAAAGAATGATTTATCACTTCTACATGTTTCGTTGCGTTCCAGCTGCTTTTGACGTCTCTCGTTTCCCGTTTTATTTTACACTCAATCCAAATATACATTCTTTCATTAAAACATTGTATATATCTTTTTATTTTCTAAATTTATTCAACTTAAAGAAAAAAATCAAACATTATATGCAGCATCCCTGTCCTGCAGCGTAACTGCTGTTTTACACAATGCGGTATGGACGAACGTTATTTTGGTGCGTGACGTCAAAGTTCTTGCACCAATTGTAAATTACGCATTATTTTGAAACGGCCACTCCAAGTAATCTAGACGAAGGATTTTTTTTCTGAAAATCTCTCAAAATGATTGCTATTTGATTTTAAAACGTCATATAAAGTAATAAAGGGATTTATTTTTCTATTGTGGTTTTTGATGACTCATGAAGACCCTTATCAGGCTCACATTTGATTTATTAATTTTGAGATTACCCCCACCCTTCTTCACATATTTACTTTTGTGTTTCATAATTTTGAAGCTAGAAATGAGGGTTTACAAATATCGAATACTGGTACAGCATTTTGAGGATAATTCTATCTTTTTTCTTTCCACTTTGATAGTTTTGATAGATTTTCATACTTTGAAATGCCCCGAATTGCATAACAATCGGTCAATTTTTTTCTTGTCGATGTATTGTGTTATTCATTCATACAATTATAGAATATATCGCAATTTCAATCAAATCTCTATTATAGCATTCTTGAAAATTGGCATTTTATAGGAAAATCGATTAATTCCCATATGCCCCCATAGAAAAAAGGCGTTATTTTGAGACGGTCCCTACAACTATACCAATCGGTCGATTTTTCTATAAAATCTATAAAAATGTGAATAATTAAGAAAGCAGTAATTCGTGTAAAAATAATCAATTTTTCTATTATAGTTTTTGAGATATGAAACCGAACTCGGCCTCCTTCAATGTGTGCAAATCTTCCCGAACGCTGGTTAATCGCGGAGGAGTGGTCGAAAATGGTACATAAAATCACACCAATGTTTTCCTCTGTTAAAAAGAAGCGGGCAGGTCGCTTTTGAGGGGTTCAGTCCTTCCCCCCCCCCCCGAAAAAAAAAGAAGAAATTATTATCCGTTGGGGGTTTGAAATTTCTTGTATCATCAAATATCCCCTGGACGATTGTCTTTTACATTTAAAATGAATCAATGAGAAAGGCTTTAATTTGACACGAGTGCTGCTTGCAAGCAGGATGTGTTGCAATTGACTCTTCCTGGGCACCTGGTCTCATTCCCACATTTGGAGTTCGCTTCTTTTCGTGTGGTATAGGTTTTTCTTTCTTTGATTTTGTTCTTGTTTTATCCTTCTTTTGTATGCCTTTGGTTAATGATGACTCATAGGAAAACGAGTCAGCTTTCTAAAGATACAGAATAAGTATATTCCCTGATAATGTTATGTAAAGAAATTTCCTTATTCTGTTCAGCTCTTTAGAAAGCTGACTCGTTTTCGTTTTATGAATCAGTGACAAATATGGATAATGACCATATCCCAATATACAATACAAAATCGATAATTAATAAAATCATAAACCGAAGTCATACAAAATCAGGATAAAACAGGAACCAAAGCAAACAAACAAACACCTCAACCACATGAAAATAAGCAAACTCCCTATATGGGAGTGAGACCAGGTGCCCAGGAAGACTCAGCATCTCCTGCTTGTATGCAACACCCGTCGCTTCAATTCGGTAGAATTGTCACATCCGGCTACTTCCATTTTGGAAGATATAAAGTATAATCTTTGGTCGGATGGTACAAATGGTCTATGACAGAATATCATCCACCATTCTGGAGAGTGGGTCGACATTATACTGTATGACGAGTTTCCCATATCGACCATAGAAGTTCCTTAGTGACGATGTCAGTCGGTCACAAACTTATCCCTGACTAAGAAGCTTATCTGAAAGACGCCTAGCTCTTAGAATAAAATCTATATATTTGGTACTTGCTCTGGCATAGCATATCAACTGAGATATGAACACGCCATAAGCAGGCGATGAAGGGATGTTGCAACTCAGAAAAGAATAGTTTCTTTCAAATAAAAGGAAGTTACTCATTTATGAAGAAAAGGAAGTTACACATTTTAAAACTGATGTGCTTTTCTTATTTTTAATGTATAAACACACCAGTATTATCACACATTTAAAAAAGTCTAATTAAGAAATTATCATGACAAATGCAATACAAGTAAGTATCTAATACATATATGATTGATGCATAGGTTATGTCTGGTCCATGCTACGAAATGACCTGTTCTTAAATGATGCTATTGAATTCGAAGACGTTTAACATCTGAATCACTTGGGGAGTGTCACTACTGGTGGTCCAGGAGTTCTCGAGGGCATATATAGCCATGTTAGATCAACTTCGGTTGATCGCCTGTCACTTGAACGCATTCGAATTTTTTCGTAACAAGAGCCCCAGGGGGCACAACGCTCACCTAATACCCATGCACGCTCTAATTGACATACTGACATTGAATACTGATAGTGCCAGTACCAGGATTTAAGCCCACAACCTTTCTAAAAAGATTTTTGCCGGATGCAGAGAAGTTTTTTTCAGACAACCTTTAGAAGTACAAAAAAAGAAAAAAAATAGTCACATTTCAAAACAATAACTTTTTACTGATTTGAAAAGACGGATAAAGTGCTCTCCAAAGTCATATGCCCAGCTAGACTAGTATAGTTCAATTATGCAACATCAAAAATAAAATCATATTGTAAAATTCCACATTAATGTGCAGCAGAAAAAGAATAAAACAATGAAATGATTTCATAAATTAAGTGTATTTAAAATTGAACACCAAACCTTTCATTATTGAAAGCTAGCATGCCAGAAAAGCCAAAAAGATAAAGCCTGTGTTTGTGAAACGAGAATGCCCCCGACGGCATCTTTGTTAGTATAAACGCAATTGTCTGTTAAGTTTTGGAGAGGTCAGGGTCAGCGTAATATTGGTATCAACGGAAAGATCTTGACACAAGGAATACACATGTAAAATATGAAAACCATATCTCTAACCATTCAAAAGTTATGCCCAATGTTAAAGTTTTTGAAAAGTATGTCAACGGTCTTTCTAGACTCTGTGGTCACTTTTTCTAGAGATATCATTTTTAAGTATCACAAACCTTTGTGTACAAGTTGAAAAAGGGGAAAAAATTGTTGGGGTCCCGCCGGGATTTGAAGCCACTCCCCATGGGTCCATTGGGCATGGAAAACATACATTATACCTATGTACAATCTTAAAAAATATTCCTTAAAACTCCAAAAGTGGATATCTTGACAATTTTTTTTCACTTGTAGGGTACCATGCATGAGTACCTAATACCTATAAATCGTCATGACAATCTGAAGAGTGGTTATAGAAAAGAAGCAGAAAATGTATGACAATCAACCCCTCCCCCTTCCTTTTTACATAAGAAAAAAATTCATAAAAAATCAAAAAAAAAAATAATAAAATTTAAGCATAAAATACACATCAAAGCATTAGGTAAGTTAAATTAATAAATATGCAGTAAATGAGTGTGTAAAATCATACACGTATTGCGTTATTAAAAGAAATAGTGCAAAAATGTGCATTTCTGACTAAGTCCGAAAAGACGTCAAAAACGCATCAAAAATTTGACTTCGAAGTGGAACCAAAAATAACAACACTTCTTAAGACATCTCTCTAGATCACCCTGATGTTTTCGGTTTGTCGATACATGCTTTGGTTCTAAAGAAGAAGTTTGTCAAAGGAGGGTACCCAGTGACCTACTTTTGGCTGTGGTGGCGCCACCTATTGACGGATCCGGACGAAATCCAACAACACTTGTAGGGGACCACGAGAACTTCATACCTACCAAGTTTTATCAAAATCCCTTCTGCTGTTCTGGAGAAGACGTTTAAGACGGTTAAAATGTGAAAAGCTTACGACGACGGACGACGGATGACGGACGACAGATGCAACACTATGACAATAGCTCACTTGAGCCGTTGGCTCAGGTGAGCTAATAAAAGAATCTTGAAATTTCTAAAACGTGGGTCCTGCATCATCATATCCTACCCATCCTGCTACAATTTTCGGTAAATTTTTGGACATATTTTAATATAACATTGTTTAGATTGGTAGGATCACTGACGAGGGTTAAGTACCCGAAACGTGCATGTCTGGTCCATGCTACAAATTGATCTGTTCTTAGATGATGCTATTGAATTTGAAGACGTTTAACATTTGATAATCACTGATGATACAGTGTTTGTTCAAAAGCACTTATGGTGCAGTAAATGATAACGATTGTCTTTCAATATGATAATTAAATCATGAAGAATATGTTTCAACTTATATTCTTAAAAATAAAAAAAATATAAAAGTAAACGTCTTCATATTGAATAGCATCATTTAAGAACAGGTAAATTGGCAACATGGACCAGACATGCACGATTCGCAAAGTAATACAGCTTAATATCAATGTGCAAATTCAGAAAAATGTAAACTCTTTTATTCTATAAAATTCTCATTGAATTCTGCTGTAATTGCAATGTCTGCGGTTAGATTTGTTTTTGATCATTTCTTGGTTTTTTTTTTTTGCTTTCCTAATTGACATTGTCTTTGCAAACTGACTTGACCGGGCTAGGCCTATTTTCACCCGGTCATCAGAAGGTAAAACTGATAACCAAGTGTATAAATTAAGTGCGCCCGGTCAGGTAACTTTGCTACGACAACAGTTTGTTTTTATTATACAACACCCAACGTTTTAGAGAGAAAATTTTGTGTTGCCTAAGTTTACAACAGGTGGACAGACTGATCTCTATGATAAATTATTCAGTTGAGCAAAACAACTAAACAGCTTCTATCCTCATCAATCACATTAGATGGCAATATGGCTTTGGGAGATATTCACAACAATGTTAAACGCTTTCAAATTCAATCATTTACAAATGTGAAAACAGATAAATTTTCAGCATGGACCAGACATGTACGTTTCGCGAAGCAGGATGGATGGGATACGATGCTATAGGACCCACGTTTTAGAAACTTCAAGATTTTCTGATAACAGAAATTTTCAAATGCGTTAAAAACCTCTTCAAATACTGATGTTTTACAATACGCCCTAACACTAAAAGGAAGCATAGGTCTTACGGTAAAAGGCTAAACAAAAAACTCAGAAAAAGAGCTAGAGTACATCTTACCCTCAAAGATCAACTGATCACTGCACGCAACGGCGGCAGACATAAACTGCTACATGCTCTCTCTTCAGTTCCAACAGTTCAATTAAAATCTATCTTGGATGAAGCACTGGTTGCATTCTTAAGAAACACTGATTGATTCAGGCCAAAAAATCGTTGTTGCATTCGCACAAAATAAACTATATCCTTTGGTTAAAAACACCTCCCCTAAAAGACGATACATAAAAATTCCATTTATTAACAAAGGATTTGATCTTCTGAACATCTCTAATATTTTTCGGGATCATCGGGTACAAAGTGCCATTCCTCAATATTTTGAAAATTTAGAACCTCCTCTTATTTGCTACAAATATAAGAGACCAATTCGAAATTTCGTTTTAACTACAACAAAGTTACACAAGATCCTAAAATACTTTAATCGTGTCCTGCTTCTTGAGAATGTGCAACGTCTTAATATCTATATAAACCAGCTGGTCATATTATCACAGGCGACATTTCAATGATCAAAGACAGGCAGCTCCGTGGTCTTCTAAAAAATGACCTAAGTATAGAATCCCATCCAAGATAGATTTTATTAAATGTCGCGAAGTGCTAAAGGAAGCTTTAGATAACTATATCAAACGATGGCGTAAATCGGAAGGAGTCGAATCGCATGCTCTGAATGACTGGAAAAACCTCATTCGGATATTACCGATATTCGAATAGATAACTACCACAAAAATCCTCATCTTTTTGAAAATCCAATTTTTAAATCAGAAAGATATTTCAAATCCAAGTTACGTAATTTACATGAAAAATACGTCTTCGCGCCAGCAGACAAAGCAGCCAACAACACCGTAAATATTTGAAAACGCTACTACATATCATTTAGTTTCGGAACTTTCCTCTACTACATGTAATACTTATATCGAAGGCAACGAAAGTGTTCCCAATATTTTGAACAAATATAACAGTGAAATTTCTTCTTTTAACATCCCTATTTCTAAACTGGATCTCCCTACAATATACTGTATACCAAAACTTCACAAGTCTCCTTACAAGTTTCGATACATTGCTAATTGTAGCAACTGCTCAGCTAAAATTTTGTCTAGAAATCTGACGTCAGCACTCGCGGCTATAAATGAACACATGGCAAAATACTGTGAAACTGTCATGAAAAGGAATGGCGTAAACTTGTTTTGGTCTATTAAAAATTCAGGGAATGTGATTTACAAAATGAAATCAAGAAATTTTGAAGCAAATACGATATCTTCACTTACTGCTATTAAAGAACACATAACTAGATATTGTGAAACGGTTCTAAACAGGAACGATGTAAATTTATTTTGGACTATTAAGAATTCAGGGGATGTGATTGAAAAAATGAAATCTGTAAATTTCCAAGCCAATACGATTTCTTCATACGACTTCTCTAATATGTACACCACACTTCCTCATGACAAAATTATTGATCGATTATCTAATCTCATTGAATGGTGTTTTGATCGAGAGCGAAAAACTTACATTTGTACATCTGAATCGAAGGGTTTCTTTTCCTCGACAGACTACAAATCATACGAATCATGGACATGTAGTGACCTGTGTAATGTCTTGTCCTTCCTCTTGGACAATATTTATGTTAGATTTGGTGAGGATCTATACAAGCAGGTTGTAGGAATTCCTATGGGTACTAACTGTGCGCCTCTTGTTGCAGATTTATTTTTATACACTTATGAAAAAGAATTTATCAAAAATCTTCAAAAGCAAAGAAAATTTGATGAGCTGAAATGTTTCAATAATACTTCTAGGTATCTGGATGATATTCTAACCATTGACAATCCTGCTTTTGAATTATATAAGAATGAAATTTATCCACAAGAATTAACCCTTAACAAGGCAAACCTTTCAAAT
This sequence comes from Pinctada imbricata, assembly GCA_033119305.1. Taxonomy (NCBI): domain Eukaryota; kingdom Metazoa; phylum Mollusca; class Bivalvia; order Pterioida; family Pteriidae; genus Pinctada; species Pinctada imbricata. The sequence continues at coordinate 2,045,490 of VSWD01000001.1, read as the reverse complement.
ACAGAAACACCCTTTTTGGACCTAAATATCAAAATTGTAAACGGAAAGATTCATACAAGTGTATATGACAAAAGGGATGATTTTGGATTCAACATAGTAAATTTCCCTTGACTTGACGGTGATGTTCCAAGATTACCGTCATATGGCATTTACATATCACAGCTCATCCGGTACGCTAGAGCATGTACTGATATTTTGGATTTTCACAGTAGAAATTTACAAATTACCAAAAAACTTTTAGGTCAAGGTTTCCGCTTTCATAAACTAGTTAAGACTTTCTGGAAATTTTACAAGAATTACAGTCAACTTCTTTTAAAATTCGGATCTATACATGCAACGGAGTACATTACTATGGGTATTACACAACCTGTCTTTTATGGTGATATGATAAACAAAATAAAAAGGATCAAAGGTAGGCAGCATAACCATCGAAAATGCGTCAGAATCATCAAACGCCTTTTATATCGTGGATATGATCCTAATGTCACCAGACGGACACTAGGCTTGGTACTTGACCAATCTACAGTCTTGTACAAGCGCATCCTTGAGACTTGCACTCTGACTGACTGTGACGACGGGACTCCATGACGGGCCCTGTCCAAACCTCTTTAGAGAAGACAGGGCCCCGACCACCTGTCCTCTCTGAATGTCAGTCGGACTCCTCGGGTGATTACATACATGAGCTCGCTACAGCCGGCAGAGCACGGACTGTATTACGCATGCCCTCTTTTTATATCCATTTACATATTCATCTGTGTCTCTGGGGCCTCTGCGTTTCGCGGTCTTGTTTGTGTGATGTCATGTTACAGTGAGGAGGTTGTTTTACACCACAATTGTACGTTCGTCGAGACCTCTGGTTAATTGGAGAAGTGAGAGGGTTGTGCGCACGTAATCCAGGATAACCACACCATTTGCTACTTGCGTGACAGATGGCCGTCCAAAGTCGGCACCGGTTACCCATTGGTCTCGTCGGTTTATGTGTAGTCTTTTGTGTTTGATGTTTACATGTCGTATGTCTCTTTTCCGTCTCATGCTGTAATCGTCTTTTGTGTTTTTGCATCGGGTGTTTTGGTGTTTTACTGTTGATGCTGCAAAGGGGTCTTGTTGGAGATCTCCTCCCTTCTTTTCATACGACTTCTCTAATATGTACACCACACTTCCTCGCGACAAAATAAATGCTCAACTGTCCAAACTCATTAAATGGTGTTTTGATCGAGAGGGGAAAACTTATATTTGTACTTCTGAATCGAAGGGTTTCTTTTCCGCCACATATTACAAGACATACAAATCATGGACATGTGGTGACCTATGTATTGCCATGTCCTTCCTTTTGGACAACATTTATATAAGATCTGGTGAGAAACTATACAAGCAGTTTGTAGGGATGGGTTCTAATTGTGCGCCTCCTGTTGCAAATTTTATTTTTATAAACGTATGAAAAGGAATTTATCCAAAATCTTCCAAAGCAAAGAAAAAATGATGATGTGAAATGTTTCATTGGTAATTCTAGGTACATGTACATGTACCTAGATGATATTCTTACCATCGACAATCCTGTTTTTGAAAAGTATAAAAATGTTATTTATCCACAAGAGTTGATTCTAAACAAGGCAGACGTTTCAAACACAGAAACACCATTTTTGTACCCAAATATAAAAATTGCTAATGGAGAGATCCATACAAGAGTGTATGACAAAAGAAATGATTTTGGATTTAACATAGTAAATTTCCCCCGGCTTGACGGTGATGTTCCTAGATTACCGTCCGATGGTATCTATATTTCATCCGGTATGCTAGAGCATGCACTGATGTTTTGGATTTTCATAGTAGAAATAAACAAATTACCAAGAATCCTTTTAGGACAAGGTTTTCGCTTTCTCAAACTAGTAAAGACTTTCTGGAATTTTACAAAAATTATTGTCAATTTCTTCTGAAATTCGGACCAATACAGGCAACAGAGTATATTACTTTGGATATTTCACAACCTGCATTTTATGGTGACATTATTAAAAAGATAAGAAGGATCAAAGATAGACAACATCACTATCGAAAATGCGTCAGAATCATCAAACGCCTTTTATACCGTGGGTATGATCCTAATGTCACCAGACGGATACTAGGCCTGGTTCTTGACCAATTTACAGTCTTGTACAAGCGCATCCTTAAAACTTGCACTCTGACTGACTGTGACGACGGGACTCCATGACGGGCCCTGACCAAACCTCTTTAGAGAAGACAGGGCCCCGACCACCGACCACCTGTCCTCTCTGAATGTCAGTCGGACTCCCCGGGTGATAACATACATGAGCTCGCGGCGGCAGAGCACGGATTGTATTACGTACGCCCTCTTTTTATATCCATTTACATATTCATCTTTGTTGCTTGGGCCCCTGCGTTTTGCGGTCTTGTTGGTGTGTGGTCATCTGACAGTGAGGAGGTTGTTTTACACCACAATTGTACGTTCTTCGAGACCTCTGGGAAATCGGAAAAGTGGGAGGGTTGTGCGCACGTAATCCAGGATAAACACGCCTTCTACTATTTCCGTGGCAGATGCCCATTGGTCTCGTTTGTTTATGTGAGTTCTTTATGTTTGATGTTTCTGTGTTGTGCGTTGACGTTCCTTGTCCCTTGTGCGTCTTTTTCTGTGCATGTCTGCTTTGTGTTTTTGCATTGGGTGTTTTGGGATTTTGCTGTGGGTGCTGCAGCCTGGTGTTGTTGGAGATCCCTTCCTTTCTTTTAAAGAGACAGACGATCAACCGAACTTTGCTACATGTGCCCTTGTACGACATTTGTTCCTTGCACTTAACTCACCCGCAAAATTGCAAAATAAAACCGAAATCATATTCGACAAACACGAGATAAAAATGAACACTTATAACAGCAAAGTACCAAAGCAGTCATACAAAAACATGAAACATCAATGATTAGCCATGAATGGGGATAATACATTGTAATGACGGTTCCGAAAGGAAGATATGCTTAGTAATGAGATAGTGAATTTTATAGAGTTGGAAGGCTTCCGTATTATTATCATCAACACCTATTTCTTGATGCAGTGTGGAGCAGTAAAAACCGTTCCCCGTAACATGATGTTAGAAGTGTATTAATTACTTCTTTTCGGTTCTGTCGCCTCAAAGGAGCTTCGTTTTGGCCCTTTATCGAATTGACATCATAGATATTATTTGGCTCATTCAGAAACTTGTTATTCCATTCAAAAATATCAACGAAAGTAAAGGTTATCACGAAAGGAAAACAGTTTAGTTTAAGATGGTGTCTCAAGTAACACAGTTATAGCACAGGGCGCTAGGTTCTTCAAATGAATATGAGGATCTAAAAGTATTAACATACGGAAACAGTTCCCGGTGTCCTTTGCTTTGCTGGCATGTTTATTATTTCTGTTTTGTGCTTCTCGTGTCCCAAGATCATTGAGTGTATTGTCTCTGAACATACGCTTGAAAAGAATCTGTTGAAAAGATGTTGTATGGCGGTCGTGCGGTGTCGTACGACTACCAAAGGAAGATAATCATTTTTGAAAATATGACGAGCAAAAACCACAGTGTCATCTTCAATTTCTGCGACCTGCCGCAATGTCGTGAATTAATCTTACGACAGGCGTACGGCAGGCTTGTGAATTAGAAAACGGTGTCTAGGAAAGGATAATGTGAAAGCTTCAATGACAAATATAGATAATAACCATATCTCTGTATACAGCACAAAATCGATAATTTAGAAAATCAGAAACCAAAGGCATACAAAATCAGGATAAAACAGGAACCAAAGCAAACAAACAAAAATCTCCACCATATGAAAAACAAATTTAACTTTATTTATTTTACAACGTTTAACAGACATATTATACAACTTATGTAAATGTCTCACGTCGGCTCAGATGTTGGCGTTAGGGGTCTAAGGAGCAGGAGGAAACCGGAGTACCCGGAGAAATCCCCCCTGCAGACGCCTGGGTGGGGGACCACCTACCCTCCCACATAAGACCCTTTGCCGAATCTGAGATTCGATCCCGGGACCTTAGAGGCGAGAAGCGAGCGCGCTACCACTCCGCTAACCCGGCCGTTAAACCCATATGAAAAGAAGCGAAATCCCGATATGGGAGTGAGACCAGGTGCCAAGGAAGAGTAAGCACCTCCTGCTTGCATTCAACACCCGCCGCTTCAATTCGTTAGAACTGTCACATCCGGTTACTTCAATTTTGGAAGACATAGAGTACAATCTTTGGTTGTATGATTCAAATGGTCTATGACAACCTATCATCCACCATTCTGGAGAGTGGGACATCATAGTACAATGACAGCATGACACAGGGGCCCAAGAAACAACAGATGGATTTGTAAATGTACATTAAAAACAGAAGTCATGCCAAAAACGGTATGTGCTCTGTCGGCAGTAGTAAGTAGTTTGTAAAATTGGAAAATAATTACTATCGATCATCGGAAACTATCGGAGGAGTACAATCGATCACAATCGGAAAAAATCGAGCTTTTTTCTTGTTTAAAATTGTTCAATTGTTTAACGTCTTCGAATTCATTAGCATCATTTTAGAGCAGATAAATTAATAGCATGGACCAGACATGCTCGTTTCGGGTGTTAAACCCTCGTCAATGATCCTCAATCTTAACAGTGTAATATTGCCAAAATATGTGAAAACTATGTCCTAAATATACCGAAAAGCTTAGCCAGATGGCTGGGATATGATGTTAGAGGATACTGTATCTGTATCTTTTCAGAGTGAGAATACACATTATATGTGATTTAAGATTAGAGGATACTCAGTGTATGTGATTTAAGATTAGAGAATACACATTGTATGTGATTTAAGAAGATTTAATGTTCTGTATCTTTTCAGAGTGAGAATACTCAGTGCTTGTGATTTAAGAATCTGATTTTATTTAAAATAAATTCCTTATTCTTAAAAAAAAAATTTTTTTGAAGTTTTCTTGGGCCTCCTTTTTTCTTTCTAAAGCCAATATGATCCCAAATGGCGGAAACTGCGTCAAAGTAACTTCAATATCGACAATTGAGAAAACGATCCAGAATATACCTCAACGATTTACTTACTATAGCACGCAATGGCGGGAGACATGAGCTGTTACATGCTCTGTCGTCAATACCAGTTATGCACTTGAAATCTATCTTGGATGAAGCAAAGGTTGCATTCTTAAGAAACACTGACTGATTCAGACTTAATATCATTGTCTCATTCGCACAGTATAAACTTTATCCTATTGTGAAAAACACCTCACCGAAAAGACGATTCATAAAAATCCCTTTTATTAACAAAGGTTTTGATCTTCTAAACATCTCTAATATTTTTCGGGATCATCGCGTACAAAGTACCATTCCTCAATATTTTGAAAATTTAGAGCCACCTCTTATTTGTTATAAGTACAAGAAACCTATTCGAAACTTTGTTTTTAACTATAGTAAAGTTACAACGGATCCTGACATACTTGAATCGTGTCCTGCTTCTTGAGAAGTGCAACTTCTAAATATCTCTACAAACCAGCTGGCCATGTTGTTACAGGTGACTTTTCAATTATCCAAGACAGACAGCTCCGTGGTCTTCTTAAAAAAGGACCTAAGTATAGAATCCCATCCAAGATAGATTTTGTCAAATGCCGTGAAGTGCTTACGGAAGCCTTAGATAATTATACGAAAAGATGGTGTAAATCAGAAGGAGTCGAACCGCATGCTCTGAATGACTGGAAAAACCTCATTTTAGATATAACGGATATTCGAATAGATAACTTCCATAAAAACCCTCATCTTTTTCAAAATCCACGTTCCAAATCAGAAAGATATTTCAAATCCAAACTAAGTAAATTACATGAAAAATATGTCTTTGCACCAGCTGATAAAGCAGCCAACAACACCATTATCATTTGAAAACGTTACTACATATCAACTTTGATTTCGGAACTTTCGTCTACTAATACATATATCAAAAGCAATGAAAGTGCATCTAACATTTTAGGCAAGCATAACAGTGAACTGTCTTCATTCAATATCTCTATTTCTAAATTGGATCTCCCAACACTATATTGCATACCGAAACTGCACAAGTCTCCTTACAAATTTCGATTTATTGCTAATTCAAGTAACTGCTCCACTACAATTTTGTCTAGAAATCTGACGTCAGCACTTACTGCTATTAAAGAACATATAACTAGATATTGTGAAACGGTTCTAAACAGGAACGATGTAACTTTATTTTGGTCTATTAAGAATTCAGGGGATGTGATTGAAAAAATGAAATCTGGAAATTTCCAAGCCAATACGATTTCTTCATACGACTTCTCTAATATGTACACCACACTTCCTCATGACAAAATTAATGATCGATTATCTAATGTCATTAAATGGTGTTTTGATCGAGAGCGAAAAACTTACATTTGTACATCTGAATCGAAGGGTTTCTTTTCCTCGACAGACTACAAATCATACAAATCATGGACATGTAGTGACCTGTGTAATGCCTTGTCCTTCCTCCTGGACAATATTTATTTTAGATTTGGTGAGGATCTATACAAGCAGGTTTTAGGAATTCCTATGGGTACTAACTGTGCGCCTCTTGTTGCAGATTTATTTTTATACACTTATGAAAAAGAATTTATCAAAAATCTTCAAAAGCAAAGAAAATTTGATGAGCTGAAATGTTTCAATAATACTTCTAGGTATCTGGATGATATTCTAATCACTGACAATCCTGCTTTTGAATTATATAAGAATGAAATTTATCCACAAGAATTAACCCTTAACAAGGCAAACCTTTCAAATACAGAAACACCCTTTTTGGACCTAAATATCAAAATTGTAAACGGAAAGATTCATACAAGTGTATATGACAAAAGGGATGATTTTGGATTCAACATAGTAAATTTCCCTTGACTTGACGGTGATGTTCCAAGATTACCGTCACACGGCATTTACATATCACAGCTCAGAAATTTACAAAATACCAAAACACTTTTAGGTCAAGGTTTCCGCTTTCATAAACTAGTTAAGACTTTCTGGAAATTTTACAAAAATTACAGTCAACTTCTTTTAAAATTCGGATCTATACATGCAAAAGAGTACATTACTATGGGTATTACACAACATGTCTTTTATGATGATATGATAAACAAAATAAAAAGGATCAAAGGTAGGCAACATAACCATCGAAAATGCGTCAGAATCATCAAACGCCTTTTATACCGTGGATATGATCCTAATGTCACCAGACGGACACTAGGCATGGTACTTGACCAATCTACAGTCTTGTACAAGCGCATCCTTGAGACTTGCACTCTGACTGACTGTGACGACGGGACTCCATGACGGGCCCTGTCCAAACCTCTTTAGAGAAGACAGGGCCCCGACCACCTGTCCTCTCTGAATGTCAGTCGGACTCCTCGGGTGATTACATACATGAGCTCGCTACAGCCGGCAGAGCACGGACTGTATTACGCATGCCCTCTTTTTATATCCATTTACATATTCATCTGTGTCTCTGGGGCCTCTGCGTTTCGCGGTCTTGTTTGTGTGATGTCATGTTACAGTGAGGAGGTTGTTTTACACCACAATTGTACGTTCGTCGAGACCTCTGGTTAATTGGAGAAGTGAGAGGGTTGTGCGCACGTAATCCAGGATAACCACACCATTTGCTACTTGCGTGACAGATGGCCGTCCAAAGTCGGCACCGGTTACCCATTGGTCTCGTCGGTTTATGTTTAGTCTTTTGTGTTTGATGTTTACATGTCATGTGTCTCTTCCGTCTCGTCCTGTACTCGTCTTTTGTGTTTTTGCATCGGGTGTTTTGGTGTTTTACTGTTGATGCTGCAACGGGGTCTTTTCAAAACCATTATCGATAGTCGGCGACTTTTAAGTCGCAGCGACGATAGCGGCGACATCGGCGACTATTGTTACAACACTAGTAGCAAGCTCATGCATGTGATCACCCGAGGAGTCCGTCTGAAATTCAGAGAGGACAGGTGGTTGGGGCCCTGTCTTCTTCTCTAAAGGGGTTTTAACGGGGCCCTTCATGGAGTCCTGTCGTCACAGTCAGTCAGAGCACAATTCTTACGAATGCCAAATATCAATCTGGTGACAGAAGGATCATATCCACGACGAAAAAGTCGTTTAATGATTCTGTCACAATTTAGATAGTCATTCTGTATAAAGAACATACCCCCGTTTGTAATTTGATCCCGGCGGCCCAGGAGGCAACGTTTCAAGCCAGCGTGGACGAAACTTGGTGACCATGAGATAATGTAGGGAAACTGGATCGACAAACGTGCCGTGATTGCCGGGGCGGACGGGGTGATTGTTTCAACTGTCAAAACATTTCTCATGGCAGCCCACGTAGCAAAACGGTCGAACACAAAAAATTAGCAGTACGTTACAGATAGTAACAAAGCTTTTGATAGTGTCCATGGTGGAACAGGAAGCAATAGTATGACTCGGCAACTAACGATCCTAGTGAAATTGCGTGACGGTCTGTCACGTTTATTTTGTGCGGCTGCTGTGGGACAGATGCGAGTTTTACCAAGGTTTAGCACGATTTCTCATGGTAAGCTAAGAAGTATGTTAGTCATTTCGTCACGTCATGTCACGTTTAATCACGGTACTTCCCGGCTTGTAACGGTTTATTTCAAGGCCTTGTTACGCACCTGGAAATATATTCGACATCACTTGGCTTTATTTAAACTTTTTTTGCATGAAGTACTACTGACGAGGATTAAAATATCTGATACACGTGTCTAGTACAACAAAATTGGTACTATAGAACATATGCTTCAATATTGACAATCAAGCTATTCGACTTCAATTACGCAGTAGACAAGGTTGAACGGATATTTTCATTTTCAGTCAGTTAAATTGATTATAGATGACAGAAGTCGATTCGAAAATCTCATGACCGTATGCTTGTGACTTTTGTAGTAACCATTCAATTTAAATTTCACAATAATTATTCAGTGCCATAATCTACTATAGGTATTTCCATACTTCAATTTGTATATACAACGCATGGAATACATTTACTTGGGTTACTGCCTTTAAGTTCTTTACAAAAGCAGTCCATAACCAAGGGTCCCCTGACATAGTTGAGTTAAAGAAGATCCTGACGATAATCCCAACAGCACCTCCATTGAGCACCAAATTTAACATCGACGGACCCCCAGCAAGCCAGAGGTGGGACCAGGTACCCGGGAGGAGGAAGCATCCTCTGTTGGCTAGTCGCACCCGCCGTCGATGTTCACGCACGAAAATGATAAGAATATATAAAATACATGCACTGTCTGAGGCCATGTCTATATAGAAATTGCTATGGCGACAATGTCAGGAAAAAATATTCAAAACACTTACTTTTTACGAGCTCCACGTGGCAAAATGCATAAGTGGGACACAAATGAGTTTAAGAAGATCCTTTAGTTACGATAATCTCAACAGTACCCACAATAGAACACTAAATCTAGCATCGATATCATTATTATGTACCGTATATGAGGACATATTCATCCTTAGAAACATTTATAGAAAATGAATAAGTATGTACACCATCTTTACCATAAACATAGCAGGTCAGTGTTTAATAAAGCTACTATTTGCTTTATGATAGTTGAAGGACTACTTTACGCATCACAATAAAAATGGTCATGGTAATTATGGTTATATAACATATGTCAGGAAAATAATTTTATTCAATTCATTGACATTTCATTTCAAACAAGGGATACAGGATGACAGTTTCCTCTAAAGACATTAAAAATGGCGCCACTGAAATGAATTTTGGTGGCTCCGCTGGAAGCATCACTGATGAGAATCTAATATTCGAAACATGTGTCTGGTGCAGGAAAAATTTGTTTGGAATTTTCTTCGTGAAGGTATGGAGTTGGAACATTTCCGTATTACTCTACTTTCCTCTATAAGTAACATTTGGAAGGTAGATAGGGTATGGATTTTATTCAGGCTCGTTTGCGTCGAGCTGCTGTATTACAGTTCCAGCATGAAATAAATAAAAAAAACCCCCCAATATTTCCTTTGATACCTCAGGTCCATCCAATGAGTACTTTCTTTTCTTAGTTAAGATACGTACAATTTCGTTCGTTGAAGTAAAAAGTAAAGGTTTGCGTTCTTAAACGAAAGATCTCTACTACGGCCTGGAACGGTGCGTACGGTCACACAAGAAGTAGAAGAACCAAGCCCTTTTTGCAATTTTTGTACAACCTTTTCCCGGCGCGCGGTTGATCGTATTGGGCCTTGAGGTAACTTGGTAGACATGACCAACTTAATTGAGATCATAACAAAGCGAGACAGGCCCGATCAGATAGTAGCAGGTCGTTAGGAAATATACAAACGTCCGTAACAAGCCGTGAGTTGAAACGCAGTGCACCGTCAGGCCTCCCGGATTCAGAAGTCATGGATCGTCCCGGATACCTTGATAGACCGTTACAAAAACGTAACGAGACCTTAATCTATGTTTACACTATGTTCCGGGAGACCATTGCAGCGACGGTGGTCCGAAACATGGCCCGCCGTATGACTTTTGTCAGATATAAGCTTGGTATTCTAGGTCTGGTAGGTCTCGTTAAGAGTTCGCACGTCATATCAAAATATCAATGTCGAACCGCGTCTCCTGAATTCCGGATACCTGAAAACGCACCACGTTTTACTTTTTTTTGTTGCTTTGCTGTTAGCATACATGCTTTTCAGTTGATTATTAAAATGAAATCTTTTTGCTTTAAGTTCTATTATTTTCTTATCACAACTTAGATTTCAACTTAAGAAATGTGATAAGAAGCCCAACTGTGATGTCATATCCCTGTGATTTCAATGTAGATACCATTTATGGGTGTGTTCCCCATACGCCTTCACGGTAAAAATAACATCATGTTAATTTTGTGTGAATGGGGCCATGCTTTGCACTAATCAATTACCTATATTTACCTGTATTTGTATTTGTATTACCTGTAAAAGTATTCCAACTTCAAGTTAGATTAAACATATTTTATTCAAGAAAACAATGAAATGGATCGGGAAACAAGTTATTTCAACATTATTAAAGCCCTCTCCTATTCTAGAAAGTAAACACAAGCATGTCATAAGAGACGTCAATACTAATTATAATACAAATCTTATTACTATACAATTCAATATATCTTACTTAACAAGGTAAAAACTATATTTGTTTGAACGATGAAAAGATGCCAAAAATGAGGGAAAAGGAGAGAAAGAGGGGGAGTGTGAATGCAAATAGAATTAGTGAGAGAGAATAGCGTTGAAAGGATAAGTGAGGAAAGTTGGAGGGGTTGGGTGACCTGGGTTAAATTGACGACCATCACAGTAACGAATCAGAACCTATTGGATGCCAAAATAAACTCCTGAACAGCTAGTTGGTTAAACGTATTTTCAGTTGGTGATAGAGTTGTACTTCCTGACACAAGATCAGATAAAGTCAAGAGGTAAAGAGGCTGTAGACGACTATGAAGTATTCTTCTCTGTTCATTATACAACGGACATAGTAAAAGATAATGAGCATCATCCTCAATGGAAGAACCACAGGAGCAAACAGGCGAATAATTCAAATTAACTTTAAAAGATCTACATTAAGATTACTACAAGTATTTCTAAGTCTTGTGAGTAATATGTTTGGTTTTCTGTCACCTACTAAGAAGTATGACGGAACTTTGTTCGTGTTTGCTTCATATAGAGTGTCTAAAGAAGATTTAAATTTGGTATACGTTGGTTGGTCTTTGGTCTGGTCTGATAAATTACTCCATAGTCGTAAAGTAGAAGGAATGTACGATACAAAGAAACTCTTATTTAATTGTGGAGCGTGATAGTTTGAATTATTTCTCAGATTATAAGGAGTTATTTCTTGGATGGTTTCAGATAATAGATCCCTAAGATACTCAGGTGTCAAACCGTTTTCAATTTTATAGAAAATAGTTTTCTTTTTTCCTGTAACTTTTCTTGCTGCCTGATATTGAATCTTTTCTATTTTTTCACAATCACTTAAATTACACCAAAGCTCACAAGCATACTCTAAAAGGGGCAAGATAAATGTAGTATAAATTCTATTTAGCGAATTCCAACTAAGGATAAATTTAAGTTTTTTTAAGAACATTAATTTGTTTTAAAGCAGAATTACATATGTTATCAATGTGGATAGACCTCTTACCATCAGAAGAAAGAGTTACACCTAGATGCGTATGGAAAGAAGAAAGTTGTTGTATAGTATCACCAAAATGTCGGTCAAGGTCACGAGTAGGTCTATTACTTATCAAGTGGACTTAAGTTTTGTTTGGATTAAAATGTTAAACGTCTTCAAATTAAATAGCATCATTTAAGATCTGATAAATTTACAGCATGGACCAGACATGCACGTTTCGGGTACTAAACCCTCGTCAGTGATCCTCAGTCTTAACAATGTAAAATGGCCAAAAAGTATGAAAATGTTTATGTTAGAAAATGAACCAAAAAGACGTAGCAGAATGGGTTGGATATGATGCTACAGGACCCACGTTTTAGAAATTTCAAGAATTTTGTAACAGAAAATTTCAAATTCGTTAAAGAGAAGGACGATCAACCGAAGTTGATCGAACTTGGCTACATGTGCCCTCGGGGACTCTTGGTCCACCAGCAGTAACATTCACCAAGTAGTTCAAATGTTAAACGTCTTCAAATTCAATAGCATATTTAAGATCTGATAAATTTACAGCATGGACCAGACATGCACGTTTCGGGTACTAAACCCTCGTCAGTGATCCTCAGTCTTAACAATGTAAAATGGCCAAAAAGTATGAAAATGATGATGTCCAAAAATGAACCAAAAATACGTAGCAGAATGGGTTGGATATTATGCTACAGGACCCATGTTTTAGAAATTTCACGAAATTTTATAACAGAAAATTTCAAATGCGTTAAAGAGACAGACGATCAACCGAAGTTGATCTAACTTGGCTACATGTGCCCTCGGGGACTCTTGGTCCACCAGCAGTAACATTCACCAAGTAGTTCAAATGTTAAACGTCTTCAAATTCAATAGCATATTTAAGATCTGATAAATTTACACCATGGACCAGACATGCACGTTTCGGGTACTAAACCCTCGTCAGTGATCCTCAGTCTAAACAATGTAAAATGGCCAAAAAGTATGAAAATGATAATGTCCAAAAATGAACCAAAAAGACGTAGCAGAATGGGTGGGATATGATGCTAAAGGACCCACGTTTTAGAAATTTCAAGAAAATTTGTAGCTGAAAATTTCAAATGCGTTAAAGAGACAGACGATCAACCGAAGTTGATCGAATTTGGCTACATGTGCCCTTGATGGGCAAACAAGAGACCATCCACTTGTTTGCCTATAAATGTATCTTATTTAAGTCATCATTTAAAACACGTTCAATGTCGTTAAGTCATTTAGAAGAGTACAATAAAGATGTACCATCAGTGAATAATAGTGCCAGACTAAGAAGATTTTAAGACAGACGATGAAACGAAGTTGATCGAACTTGGTCAGTCGGACTCCTCGGGTGATTACATACATGAGCTCACTACAGCCGGCAGAGCACGGACTGTATTACGCAAGCCTCTTTTTATATCCATTTACATATTCATCTGTGTTCTTGGGGCCTCTGTGTTTTGCAGTCTTGTTTGTGTGATGTCATCTTACAGTGAGGAGGTTGTTTTACACCACAATTGTACGTTCTTCGAGACCTCTGGGTAATTGGAGAAGTGAGAGGGTTGTGCGCACGTAATCCAGGATAACCAAATCATTTGCTACTTGCGTGGCAAATGGCCGTCCAAAGTCGGCACCGGTTGCCATTTGGTCTCATAAGCTTAAGCGTGCCAGACTAAGAAGATTTACAGCGATATCGTTTATAAAGTGTATGTTCAAAAATGAACCAAAAAGACGTAGCAGAATGAGTTGTATATGATGCTACAGGACCCATGTTTTAGACATTTCACGAAATTTTGTAACAGAAAATTTCAAATGCGTTAAAGAGACAGACGATCAACCGAAGTTGATCTAACTTGGCTACATGTGCCCTCGGGGACTCTTGGTCCACCAGCAGTGACATTCACCAAGTAGTTCAAATGTTAAACGTCTTCAAATTTAATAGCATATTTAAGATCTGATAAATTTACACCATGGACCAGACATGCACGTTTCGGGTATTAAACGCTCGTCAGTGATCCTCAGTCTAAACAATGTAAAATGGCCAAAAAGTATGAAAATGTTTATGTTCAAAAATGAACCAAAAAGACGTAGCAGAATGGGTTGGATAAAAAAGAAGCAAGTTTCGGGTAGTAAACCCTCGTCAGCGATCCTCAGTTTTAACAATGTAAAATGGCCAAAAAGGATGGAAATTTTTATGTTCAAAAATGAACCAAAAAGAAGTAGCAGAGTGGGTTGTATATGATGCTACAGCACCCATGTTTTAGACATTTCACGAAATTTTGTAACAGAAAATTTCAAATGCGTTAAAGAGACAGACGATCAACCGAAGTTGATCTAACTTGGCTACATGTGCCCTCGGGGACTCTTGGTCCACCAGCAGTAACATTCACCAAGTAGTTCAAATGTTAAACGTCTTCAAATTTAATAGCATATTTAAGATCTGATAAATTTACAGCATGGACCAGACATGCAGGTTTCGGATACTAAACCCTCGTCAGTGATCCTCAGTCTAAACAATGTAAAATGGCCAAAAAGTGTGAAAATGATAATGTCCAAAAATGAACCAAAAAGACGTAGCAGAATGGGTGGGATATGATGCTAAAGGACCCACGTTTTAGAAATTTCAAGAAAATTTGTAGCTGAAAATTTCAAATGCGTTAAAGAGACAGACGATCAACCGAAGTTGATCGAATTTGGCTACATGTGCCCTTGATGGGCAAACAAGAGACCATCCACTTGTTTGCCCATTAAGGTATTTTATTTAAGTCATCATTTAAAACGCGTTCAATGTCGTTAAGTCATTTAGAGGAGTACAATAAAGATGTACCATCATTGAATAGGCGTGCCAGACTAAGAAGATTTTAAGACAGACGATAAAACGAAGTTGATCGAACTTGGTCAGTCGGACTCCTCGGGTGATTACATACATGAGCTCACTACAGCCGGCAGAGCACGGACTGTATTACGCACGCCCTCTTTTAATATCCATTTACATATTCATCTGTGTTCTTGGGGCCTCTATGTTTTGCATTCTTGTTTGTGTGATGTCATCTTACAGTGAGGAGGTTTTTTTACACCACAATTGCACGTTCTTCGAGACCTCTGGGTAATTGGAGAAGTGAGAGGGTTATGCGCACGTAATCCAGGATTACCACACCATTTGCTACTTGCGTGGCAAATGGCCGTCCAAAGTCGGCACCGGTTGTCCGTTGGTCTCATAAGCGTGCCAGACTAAGAAGATTTACAGCGATATCGTTTATAAAGTGTATATATGAACAACTTCCATGATTTCATCTTAATAAAATTCAAAATTGAGGGGACACTCACCAAGTAGTTCAAATGTTAAACGTCTTCAAATTCAATAGCATATTTAAGATCTGATAAATTTACAGCATGGACCAAACATGCACGTTTCGGGTATTAAACCTTCGTCAGTGATCCTCAGTCTAAACAATGTAAAATGGCCAAAAAGTATGAAAATGTTAATGTTCAAAAATGAACCAAAAAGACGTAGCATAATGGGTGGGATATGATGCTACAGGACCCATGTTTTAGAAATTGGAGAAGTGAGAGGGTTGTGCGCACGTAATCCAGGATTACCACACCATTTGCTACTTGCGTGGCAAATGGCCGTCCAAAGTCGGTACCGGTTGCCCGTTGGTCTCATAAGCGTGCCAGACTAAGAAGATTTACAGCGATATCGTTTATAAAGTGTATATATGAACAACTTCCATGATTTCATCTTAATAAAATTCAAAATTGAGGGGAATTTGACCGCCCCTCCTCTACCGGAAGAGAAAGGTTATCTTCGGCACAGGATAAATACAACCGTAAAAGAATTTGAAAAAAATCACGTTTTGATCATTTTGCTTTATTATTTGATGCTTGTTATGAACAAAAAAGAAGAATTTTCAATAAATAAAAAGACAGAAATGGAATATATAAGCTTAAAGAAAATTTTTTTTTCCTTAAGTTATAATATTGTGGTTTCAGAGTCGTCATAATATCATAGATTAAGTTTTTCCAATGTTCCTGATCGTTTTCTGTACTGAATTTATCTTTGCTATTTTTCTTAAAACAATTAAGATTCAGATAAGATATATTTGGACAATGTGTTGCCATGGAATCCATTTTGATGGCTCAACATTATAGACATTTGTGACTCTTTAAAACGGTTACTTCTATTGTCTTAAAATGAAATGCACATGAACCCCAGAAAACCCTGCTGATCTAATATTTTCAAGCCAAAAATATGCCCCTTTCTAAGCTTGTTTTATCCCTCTCCTAGACCACTTATATGAAATGTATAGATTGATATCACGATGGAGCGCATTTCTTTTTCACATATTCACACATATGGGATACAATAATTTAAAATAGAAATTTACAGTTGACTACTATACCCTTTTAAGGACCTCATTCACACCTAATTATCAAAATGTGATTTTAAGCGAGTAGGCGTATGCATGGGGAATTAACCAATTTATGTGTATGCGATGTTCTATCAAGTAGCTATTGATTAACCTTTTAGTTGATGTCTTGTCACATCTTAGAGTAGTTATATGCATGTGCTTTTAGTTTCAGTGTCTTAGTTTAGTTAATTTTTAATCATTTTGAATGTTTGTAGTTTATAGTGTCTTTAATATTTAAGTTGATTTTTGAGATACTATTATATAAATGTTTATTATACCTCTACTTGTTTTTCCTATAAGAAAAGAGACTCATTCAAACTAGCTGTAACTCGCCTGATGAGACTATTATCCTGCAAAGGGTGCGTTAGTTGAGAAGACTATTACCCTATGGAAACAGCTTCGAAATGGATCGGAGATACAGCGCGCGACGACGAAATAGGGCGGAGCTACAGCGCATGGCGGTATAATAAAAAAGTAAACCATTGAGGGAGTTAGCATGCTAAGCCTCGGGAAATAGGTCTATTGTCCTTTGATTTTGAAGATTTTTGATCAATTTTGTAATGAATATTTAGTAATTGTGAGAAAACCCTCTAAAATGAATAGGCCTTGGTATTGGTTTCTGTGCAATCATGATTAAGGATGTCCGCTACTCTGAACAGAGTAATTAAATTTCTCCAATTTCATTTTCTTTTAGTAAAGTTATCATTGTACTTTCCAGTGATAAATTGCAAAGTATTTGTCAATGATCTCCATTTTGAGAAATACGTCTTTGAAATGAGTGGGGGTCTGCTGCAGGTGATAAAACCTGGGATTTGACAAATTTGAGATGGTCATATATATTTTAGTAAAACAAAATGGAATAAATAACGAACATGCTATAATTTTAACTTTAAGTTAGAGAGTTACAATAGTAGTTCATATGAAAAATGAAATTTACTTCAATCAACAACAAGGAGATAGGTTTCAAG
Organism: Pinctada imbricata; assembly: GCA_033119305.1. Lineage (NCBI taxonomy): Eukaryota > Metazoa > Mollusca > Bivalvia > Pterioida > Pteriidae > Pinctada > Pinctada imbricata. The sequence goes on along the minus strand of VSWD01000001.1, from coordinate 2,027,929 downwards.
ATATTTAATACTATGTATCTATCAATTCCTATATGCATGGAAATGTTGTTCACAGCTATTAAAAATATGTTGAAAAATACATTGCTAAAAGTAATTGAATATTTTTTTAAATTAATGATTATGAAGGCCAATACCATGCTCTTTTAAAAAGCTGAGAAATTAAGGTAGGTCAATGAGCTAAATTTTAAGATAATAGACATTTTCTCTAATGAGGGGCAGATAACTCTTAAAATTTCCCCCAAAAATTGCTTTTCGTGCCCTACTACCTGTATTTATGATCTGATATCAATGAAACTTCACTCACTGATAGCCCATTGGCCAAAGATAAACACCAATTATTTTGGGTTCAATAGGTCAGAGATCAAGGTCATTTTGGGGCTAAAAATAACATTTTTTTTGTAGAAATACTTTAAAATTCAAGAAAAGCTCTTGTTTTGACCGAAACATTCTTTAATTTTCTGTATTCGATATGATAAATACATTTTCTTTTAAAAATATATCTGATTTTATCATCTATTAAAGAATAATTAAGAAATTGATCGACGTAGAAGTGGGGAAAGGGGGGGGGGGGTTATACATGCACCAAAATGTTTACGCTGCAAGTATAGGCTGAACTGTAAACCATAGGATCTTCAAACTTTCCATGTAGAAGGTCCTCAACAGAGGATTAATGTTCAAGATCAGGATCAAAGATCATAGACATTTGGATTCATTCATATTTTGAAAATATTTTGAAAATGTTTTAAAAATCATAAAATGTCTATTTATTTTCAAGATACATGCAGCTACAGTGTTTTGGGAACAAATGTATTGCTTGCAATAGGTCATTATAAGCAACAAATAAAACCTAAACCATCTTGTTACAAAGAATATACAAAGTATAAAGAAATTCTTATTTACAATTCAAGGGTAATGGTACATCCTTGGTATTAAAAAAAAGGTCAAACTATTATGTCAAGGTCACAAAATTATCCAGAGAAAAAAAAACAATAAAACTGCTGAGTGCTTCATGGACACTGCAATTTCTATACCACAATTTCTATTTTCTGAGTGTCCCTTTTAAAAGTTCAACTTCTCATTTTAAAAGTAGCATATATAGTGTTGTAACCTTGCAATCGTCTTTCGAGGCGAAGTTCAAACATCTCGACCTTTTGTTAACATGCTAAAGAGCACGCCCCTATCGAAATGTAAACGTACATATTTGATGTGTAATTCTGGTTTTATTGAAGGAGTTATTGCCATTGGAAATATGATGACTACTAGCGGGGCATTCGTGTCGCACTGGCACCCCATGTATGCCTATAGGTTTTTTTTATAGAAAATGTCAAATATCAAGGTCAAAGAGGAAAAATCATGACCAAAATTGTCACATATGAATCTAAATATACATGATTATATCACATACAAATTGAATCTAAAGTTACCAGTAGAAAGAAATGACCAGGTTAATTCCTTGCGTGAGAAAAAAAAGTATACGGAAACACGGACAGATGGAGTGACTAAAATGTCGCCAAAGTATACAGGTAGACAGAAGTAACGAAATGAGATGTAGTACAAATGTATGTACCTTCCTACACATATACTGAGAAATAATTTTGGAATCAAATGATTTGTATTATATAAGCAGCATATATAGCACTTGAAACGCGTTCTGAAAGGGATCCAAACAATGGTTGGAACACATTCTGAAAGGGATCCAAACAATAGAAAACACTGAATGACATAACCGAAGACAATTGGGGCAGGCAACTGGAAAATCGGTCACAAAAAATAGGGCAAGGTCAAACACTTAAAACACGTTATGAAAGGAATCCGAAACAATGGATGCACTGGGGGCAAAAATGGGAAAACCGATCAGGGATAACAAGCCCATCATGCAAAAACTCGGACAGGGACACCACCCGTTACTTAAAACTTCTTCATGCAAAACAAAATCGGGCAAGATCACTCCATCACATCATGTCCAGGGATGTGGGGGGGGGGGGGGTTCCCGGGAACATATAGTGCAAAATATCGTGTAAGATATCAAATGAAAGGGCTCGACGAGTAGAATACAGCCCGGGGGTAGTTCGGGGTCATTGGGTGCAAAATAACAAAGGTACCAGAAGTATATCGTGTGGCATATCAAATGAAAGGTCTCGACGAGTAGAATACAGCCCGGGGGTAATTCAGGGTCATTGGGTGCAAAATAACAAAGGTACCAGAAGTATACCGTGTGACATATCAAATGAAAGGTCTCGACGAGTAGAATACAGCCCGGGGTAGTTCGGGGTCATTGGGTGCAAAATAACAAAGGTATCAGAAGTATACCGTGTGACATATCAAATGAAAGGTCTCGACGAGTAGAATACAGCCCGGGGGTAATTCAGGGTCATTGGGTACAAAATAACAAAGGTATCAGAAGTATACCGTGTGACATATCAAATGAAAGGTCTCGACGAGTAGAATACAGCCCGGGGGTAATTCGGGGTCATTGGGTACAAAATAACAAAGGTATCAGAAGTATACCGTGTGACATATCAACTGAAAGGTCTCGACGAGTAGAATACAACCCGGGGGTAGTTCGGGGTCATTGGGTGCAAAATAACAAAGGTATCAGAAGTATACCGTGTGACATATCAAATGAAAGTTCTCGATGATTAGACTGCATTCCGAAAAAGTTCGAGGTCACTGAAGTGTATCCACCACCACCACCACCACCACCCCACCACCACTTCCACCACCACCACCACCACCACCACCACCACCACCACCACTACCACCACCACCACCACCACCACCACCACCCCTTCCATCACCACCACCACCACCACTTCCATCACCACCACCACCACCACCCCGAACTACCCCCGGGCTGTATTCTACTCGTCGAGACCTTTCATTTGATATGTCACACGGTATACTTCTGATACCCTTGTAATTTTGCACCCAATGACCCCGAACTACCCCGGGCTGTATTCTACTCGTCGAGACCTTTCATTTGATATGTCACACGGTATACTTCTGGTACCTTTGTTATTTTGCACCCAATGACCCCGAATTACCCCCGGGCTGTATTCTACTCGTCGAGACCTTTCATTTGATATGCCACACGATATACTTCTGGTACCTTTGTTATTTTGCACCCAATGACCCCGAACTACCCCCGGGCTGTATTCTACTCGTCGAGCCCTTTCATTTGATATCTTACACGATATTTTGCACTATATGTTCCCGGGACCCCACCCCCCACATCCCTGGACATGATGTTATGGAGTGATCTTGCCCGATTTTGTTTTGCATGAAGAAGTTTTAAGTAACGGGTGGTGTCCCTGTCCGAGTTTTTGCATGATAGGCTTGTTATCCCTGATCGGTTTTCCCATTTTTGCCCCCAGTGCATCCATTGTTTCGGATTCCTTTCATAACGTGTTTTAAGTGTTTGACCTTGCCCTATTTTTTGTGACCGATTTTCCAGTTGCCTGCCCCAATTGTCTTCGGTTATGTCATTCAGTGTTTTCTATTGTTTGGATCCCTTTCAGAATGTGTTCCAACCATTGTTTGGATCCCTTTCAGAACGCGTTTCAAGTGCTATATATGCTGCTTATATATATGAGTAACTGTTGCGTAGTTTAGACAAATCGTATAGAAAAAAAAATCGATAATCATTCTAGCCATTGAACTTATATTTGATAACATGACATATTTTCCTTCGCATATTTCATATTTATCTATGATAAATATTGCGTTTTCATTATTACCAATAACATTATCATACATACGATTTATAGCAAGTCCACTGATTAGGATTTGATTTCAATTTAGGGAACAGTGTTTCACAAACGTTCTTACGAAAAGAAAAAAAAGAGGGGAAAAAAGGAATTTTCGTAACTCTCATCATTGAAGAAAAGGTTTTATTTTTTTTTTACATTGTATTATGTTTTCTAATATCATTTTACGTACTAAATATAAATTCAGAAACAAAGCTTCTCTAAATATGGCTAGAAAGAAAAACTACGCAATCAAAAGTTACGAATTTTCTTGAAATATTTCGTAAGAATTTTTGTGAAACAGGGTGCTGGCCTATAGTTTTGCAAAAAAAAAAAGAAATTACGCGTAATTTATCATTTATAATGGGAGATTCCAAAGGGGAAGGATCATAACCATCATGACTCCATGGCGGCTCCCACAATTTTGCTATTCCATGCATCTTTTTATTTTTTTCATTTATTGTATAAAGTTCTTTAAACTTATCTACGGATTTTACACACAGGTAATTCTTTTGTGACCCCTCGACTCTCGATCGTAACTCTAAAATTAGTGGGGTTCGAGCATGTGCACGAGTCTTCACTTATATCTTCAAATATTCATTTGCCCAAGCAAAAAATAAGTAGCCTATTGGCTTCTATGAGAGGAGTGCTCAGGCGCGTAGCTACCACGTAAGCAAATAAGCCCGGGCTCGCACATCAGCTCGGCCGTATTAATTTTTTTTAAATTGCATGAGGGAGAGGGGGGGGGGGGGGTGAAATTTCGACAAATCAAACAGTGTATGGACATGGACTAGACTATTAGTATATAAGACGGACACCAGTACTCTAGGCGGTAACAAGAAAACGCCAATCGTTGATACCCCATTTCATTTCGAGGCTATGAACTTAGTCTCTTTTTTATGATCAGACAACCATCTCGTTATACCTAGTTGAGCAACTCATACGAATTCAATCACACTGTATGTACGACTTTTAAAAGAAAAAGACAGATGAAAACGATAGAGAAAGTGTGTGTGTTGTCCTTGGTCAATCCATATGCAATAAATTCAACTACATAAAATATTTTTTGTTCGTGTACTCTAGTTTTGGCCGTGAAACACGTGAGTGATCATTGTCAGCGTTGTCATTTGACCATTATTTCAGACACAGAAGTTATGTAATGTTTTCAGAATACCTTCACTCAGTATCTGGATTCTACGTCTGCAAGAACCAGTTTGATATCACTGTCGCATCGTCAGGAACACTCAGTTTGTTTCGACAGACTGTCCGAAAATTTTGAATTGCTCGACTCAACCGCAAATACTGGACCCGTACGCATGGGCAGATCCAGGAATTTTTCTCAGGGGGGGGGGCCTAAAGTCCGAATTTTTTGAAGAGCAAAAAAAAAAAAAATAGCACACACAAGAAAAAAAGTTAATGTCCAGTTCTGTTTGTATTTAATAAGACAGGTGACTGGAGAGCAATGTCGAGCAAAAAGCTTAAACTCTTGAATTTTCACATCATAGTACTTTATTTATTTATTAATTGTTAGTTCTAATACGTAAATACAACAAATGGCGAGCGATAGCTAATCCACTATTCGTGTCTTTTTCAGTTTCTTTTCGTTTTCTTAGTGCCCTTGTTTATTGACCTAGGTGTAAAGTAAATGTGTTATATATAGGAAAGCGCAGCATCATTTGAAAATAACGTACATGTATGTAATAAATTCTGGCGAGCGTACGCAGAGATAATTTTTGAAATGCTGACTTCAAAATATTATCAAAATGAAAGACTTCTAATACAAATTCATGATATATTTTTCAAATTTTATGACAACAAAACGGATGTTTAGCTATGCTTCGAAAATTCCAGGGGGGGGGGGGGGTTCCGGACCCCCGACCCCCCCTCCCCCTCTAGATCCGCGCTTGCCCGTACGTGACACAAAGATGTTCGGTTTGTCATTGATATGAGACTCCCACTACAACATACTAGTAAATAGCGCCTGTATTTCAGATCTTTGATATATTTGAACACTAAGTTTACTTTCAAAACTAATTTTGTTTTATTTAATTTTACAATCATTTTTTCCGTAGAATTGCAGTCGAGTATTAAAACATATTCTCTTGATAAAGAGGTATTTTCAGTATATTTTCTAGGGCTCTGATTATCTTAAATAGTTTCCCGTCGGGGGGGGGGGGGGCTACCAGGGCTCTGCCCTGGATTCGCCTCTGTGAACCTGCACTTCAAAACATGGCTAGCTACGGGTCTAGCTAGTGCTTATGGATTCTCGACTTTTGAATGATTTAGAAAAAAAGAGGATTCATATCATGTTCATGATGTTGATATCTTGAAAAAAAAATAGACCCCCCCTAAAAATTTTGGACCATGTTAAAGTATCGAAACTTTATTTCTTGTTTTTACACAGATTCACAACATGTATATTCCATTATCAAAACTATGCCGTCTACCCCCAGTGATACATGTGTCAAAATCTAGGTCACGTACTTGCACTTCAAAGACCTATGACTAAGTAAGTCGATCACGCGTCACACCAGACGAAGTTCAAGGACGAACTACATGTATACTGTCTGTGCTGCTGTCTGCAGAAAGGTCCCATGTTTGCATGTGCGAATTCATACATTAGTGGATCAAATATTCAATATTCAGGATGAGGATTTGATCCATTTGTGTAATTAATCAACAGGGAATTTATCTTTGCTTCTAATGGAATCATAATACCAGAAATAATCAGCGAATCATGAGCCATGTTGTTGAGGTAAGTCGTGTACCGTTCCAGTAAATTACCTTTTCCGTGGCTGTTCTCCATTTTTACATTACTGTATTCTTATTACAAACGTACTTTCAGAAGAAACGGGTGATTTTGCCGAAGTTGAGCTACCCACGATTTCATGTAAATTTCGTGTCATAAGGCATTAGAAATCCAGAGTACTGCAATTTTTCTTTCTTGCCATGTCATTTTTACAAAGAATATGTACACAGATATTGTATTGTACTACTATACTTGTACAGTACATGCGGTTTGGGCTACAAGACGAAATGACGTAAAGTGTAAATGGGACGGATAGTTCTTACGTCGTAACGTCGTATCTTAGATGCGCGGAAAGTTCGAAAAATCAAAGTAGCGCGCATCCTTAAAGAATACTCTATGATTATTTAACTTTGTAAATTCTGTGGTGGAGGTTTTTGTTAGTTTTCTGTGGTTTCAGTTTTATCCTGATTTGGTATGCCTTCGGTTCAAGATTTCCGGAATTATCGATTTTGTATTGTGTATTGCGATATGGTCATTGTCCATATTGTAATTTCTTCTGACTATTGCATGAAAGCAGGAGATGCTTATTCTTAATGGTCTCACTCCTTATTGGAAGTTCGCTTCTTTTCATGTGGTAGATGTTTTTGTTTTGTTGCTTTGGTTCCTGTTTTATCTTGATTTCGTATGCCTTCGGTTTGTGATTTCCTTAATTATCGATTTTGTACTGTGTATTGGGATATGGTCATTATCCATATGTGTCATTCTATTACATGTACGGCTTTAAATGGGCAGACTTAATATTCATCGCAACCTGAAATTCAATTTTCTTAAAATGAAATAAGCAATGAACATATCTGATAAGACATATCCACCACTTGTGTTCTGACAGAGAATTAGTATGAAGAAATTGTTAATCAGTATTGGAATAATAGAGCATGACCAACTCATAACTAATTTTTTTTCGAGAATCAAACATCCCTTTTACAACCAAGTCTAAGTCTAATGTCGTGATACATGTATCCTACTATATTTTCAAAGTTCTGATTTCATTATTGCCAGTAATATATGAGTTTTCAGATTGTTCTTATTTAAACTGTCAGAAGACATATACAATTCATAACATATTTACAAAGAGAACAAGCAATGCGTCTGGTCCATGCTGCAAATTTATCTGTCCTTAAATGATGCTATTGAATGTGAAGATTCATCTCCATAAATAGTTATTTCAAAATAAGATGGATATGATAACTGGAATGCATTACCTGAGATAGATCTTGTTGTATATTTATCCCCGACACAGCTATTAACTCCATCAGAGCATTCCTTTTCTGTTTTTCACACATACTATCTATGGCATCCTTTTAAAGAAACCAGTTGTTAAGACGATTCACATGTATATCATTTCAGAATGTAAAAGAACATTCAACTTTACATATCAGAATAATCTTGAATTAGATGAAAAAAATTGAAATTGAAATTGAAGCCTTTTTCCAAGATTTAATTCTATTTCATTTTCTTGAAATGTCTAAATAAAAACAGTTTAACTATGCTCGATGCAATGTGCCTGGGTCGCGATAAGTTACGCGTATCGTGGGACATCGCGATTGATAGTATCGATATATTGTTAAAAGTCTACTGAGAAAGTTAATCAAAGCTATTGCATTTTTTACTCGGACTAGGACTTCAGCTTGAGGGATCTCCAATGAAACTCATTTGCAGCACCACAGCAAAACCCCAAAACTCAACACCAGAGCAGACACACACAGAAAGACACGCAAAAGGTACAAAGAACACCAAATCACATAGAAATGTCGAGCGCAAGTGACTATACATAAACCAACAAGACCAAGGGCAATCGGCCAGTAACAAACGGCATGATTACGTGCACACAACTCTCAGTCTTTTCCGATTAACAAATGGTCTCGAAGAACGTAAAATGTGGTATAAAATATCCTCTTCACTGTAAGATGACAATGCAAATAGACTGGATGACGATAAATTAAATAAAGTGTTTTGGATGAGTCTTCAGAAAATATTTCCAATTAATAGTTTATTATCTTTACTAATCATCTTTGTATCTTTCAAATAAATTCAAATGAAAATAAAACCTGTGTTTGTGAAACACGAATGTCCCCGTTGGCATCTTTGTCAGTAAAACAGTTGAAAAGTAGTTTCATTTTTGAGATCAAGGTCACAAGGTCAAATTTAGTACACATGAAAAATTCTTGCCACATGGAATTCATATGTGAAATATGAAAGCCCTATCGCTTACTATCCAAACGTTATGGCTAATGTTGAAATTTTCGATATTAGATCAAACCCCAAGGTCAAGGTCAAAAGGTAAAAAAAAATGGTATCCATGGAAAGGTCTTGTCGCAAATAATACACATGTGAAATATAATAGCCCTATCACTTAATATTCAAAAGTTATGCCCAAGGTTAAAGTTTTTTTCAAAAGTAGGTCAAACTCCAAGGTCAAGGTCACAAGGTCAAAACTTTTGGAATCATTGGAAAGGTCTTATCACAAGGAATGCAAATATGAAATATGAAAGCTCTATCACTCACTATTCAAATGTTATGGCCAAGGTTAAAGTTTTTAAAAGTAGGTCAAACTTCAAGGTCAAGGTCACAAGGTCAAAAATTGTGGTATCCACGGAAAGGTCTTGTCACAAGGAATACATGTGAAATATGAGAGCATTGTCACTTACCTTTCAAAAGTTATGGCCAAGGTTAAAGTTTTTGCGGACAAACAACACACAGACAAACAGACAGACAAACGGACAGACCAAAAACTATATGCCCCGAATCTCCAATTACGGGGGCATAAAAAGAAAGATCGCACTTTAAAAGAAGCTGAATAGCCATAACGACCATTCCGAAATATTAATTTCCATTTAAGTACAACCAGAGCACAGAGGATCGTATGCTCGGACAGTTCACGACGTAATCTCTGTGTAATGTGGTAAAGGCGGAGAGAGTTTATGCTTATGCGATAGAACAAACAAATAAACTGAGACTCTATCTTGGGTCCCTTTGTTAAAAGCAGATATTGCAAATTATTGTATTACTTGTTTAAGAAATGCTGAAACATTCCGATCAGCATTCTATCATCTTATCCGGTAGAAATATGTTTATACATTTACATACAAAAAAAGACTAGCGCCTCAAAGAATTTATGAGTATTTTTACCATCTAACGTTTATCATCAAGGGAACTACTGTGATATAAAAATGCGCACTTAGATGTATGTAGTGTTTTATATCTATCATAAAAACCAAATTAGCTTAATTAATGCGTAACGTCAACGGAATGTACATGTACGTAAATTGCGCAAACGTCCGAAATTCCGACTAAGCAGTGATATTTCAGTCCAAAATTGGAGAAAAAACTAATCGATCTTTTGGGTTATTCTATTTTACGATCTTCATTTAGATAGTCTCATCTCTACATAATTAAACTTGAGGAAAAAAAGATTTTGTCCCGTTCTATAGAAAATAATAAATACTGAAAATTACTGTCTTAGTCTTGAAGAAAATTTCCAACCAATTTCATGCACCAGACACGTGTTTCGAATATTAAATTCTCATCAGTAATGCTCCAGCCAAATAAGTTTTAATAAGCAGCCAAAATTAATTTCACTAGCGCCCTAGTATTTCAAATAGTATAAAATGTATGGCATTCAGTTCAGAATGAGTTCAAGTTTCTATTTCAATGTGTTCCTTTTGAATTTAACCTGTCCAAAATTATACTCAAGTTCGCGCACGTCTTTGAAAACAAATTTCAGTAACTTGTTGTTCAACGTGTAGACTAGACGTACCCGTACGAGTTACACGTATGAAATCTCAACCTCCCTAACAAGTCCGCTTGAGCATCCTAGGTGCTTTTTTTACAAAATGAAGGTATTGACGTCACATATACATAGCATAGTTTTAGTGCGTTTTCCATAGTTGGAGGTAAACCGGAGACAAGAATTTTCATGATAGTGTTATCTAATGAAATCCCCCGTGCATATCAATATGATATGTTAATAACCTTCACGTGACAAATTCATTTAGTCAAAAGCCAAGGTCAAAAATCACAGGTAGATCACGAGGAACACACATGTGATAGATGAAAGTGCTACCCCTCGAATGTTCAAGAGATTTAAAAAGATTAACAACTAGGTTAAAGTTTTTCAAACGAAGGTCAATTTTCAAGGTCAATGTCGTAGGTTCAAAAGTTCAGAAGATATAGCCTCGGTTTATTTTTTGTTCAAGTGGCGTGACTCCGACACTGACTACAGGTAATAATATTAGCTCCACGGGCATTCATAATAGATAGGCTAAGTTATAAGTGCTTTAAACGTGAAATTATGGCTTACAAGTAGCGTTTTACGTCACAATCCAAATTTGAGATTCGGTTAATGTTAAACGTCTTCAAATTCAATAGCATCATTTAAGAGCAGATACATTTGCAGCGTGGACCAGACATGCACGTTTCGGGTATTTAACTCTCGTCAATGATCCTCAATATGATCAAAGAGTGTGAAATTTTTTGTCTGGTCCATGCTGCAAATTAATCTGTTCTTAAAAAGAAAAAGGCACTTCTACTTGAGTGGGTAATGTTGTGAGTAACATATTTGTCAGTAACGATGAAATGTTTGAACTTGTATTTCATTATAGATTATAACAAAACTAATAGATCGGGGAATAATATTGAAAAAGGCGCCGTCTGATATCCGAGACTTTTTCGAAGAAGAGACGCGAATCCGAATTGGGAAGGAGCTAATAACTTAATTTGTATGCCGACGACTTACTAGATCTTGTCACGTAGTACTGTCGACAGACTAACATCCTACACACGTTAACATATAGACAGCTTTTGTTAACAATACCCTAAAAGGAAGGAAGGGATCTCCAATAACATCTAATTGCAGCATCAACAGCAAAACCACAAAAGGCGAGGGGTTTGACAGTAAGTGTTTTGAATTTTTCCCTGACATTGTCGCCATAGCACTTTCTATATAGACAGAACCATAGACTGTGCATGTATTTAATATATTTTCATTTTCGTTCGTGAACATCAACGGCGGGTGCGGCTAGCCAACTGGGAATGCTTACTCCTCCCGGGCACCTGATCCCACCTCTAACTTGCTAGGGGTCCATCGATGCTCCATTTAGTGCTCTATTGTGAGTGCTGTTGAGATTATCGTCAGGATCTTCCTTAACTCATTTACTGTAAAAACACAAAGATCACACGCACAGAAAGAAACTTAACGGTACAAGAAACGTCTAATTACAGAGAATCACCAAACACAAATTACTACACATAAACCAACGAGACCAATGGGCAATCGACTTAGGACGGCCATCTGCCACGTCAGTAGCAGACGGTTCGGTTATTCTACATTACGTGCGCACAACCCTTCCACTTTTCTTATTTCCCAGAGGTTTCAAAGAACGTACAATTGTTGTGTAAACAACCTCCTCACTGATAGGTGACCACACCCAAACAAGCAACATAGATATGTAAATGGATATACAAAGAGGACATACGTAATAAAATCTGTGCTCTGCCGACTCGAGGAGTCCGACTGACATTCAGAGAGGACAGGTGGTCGGAGCCATGTCTTCTCCAAAAAGGTTTGGACAGGACCCGTCATAGAGTCCCCTCGTCAAGTCAGTCAGAGTTTTGAGAATGCGCTGGTACAAGACTGTTGATTTGTCAAGTACAAAGCCTAGTGTCCGTATCGTGACATAAGGATCATATCCACGGTGTAAAAGGCGTTTGATGATTCTGACGCATTTTGTATGGTAATTATGTCTACCTTTGTTCCTTCTTATCTTGTTGATCATGTCTCCATAATGACAAATATGGATAATGACAATAAAACGCAGGTTGCGAAATACCCAAAGTAATGTTGCTTGTATGGGTCCGAATGTCAAAAGAAGTTGACGATAATTTTTGTAAAATTTCCAGAAAGTCTAAGTCCTAAAGTATTATTTTCGATATTATTTTCTAAAATCATTATGAAACAAGTGTTAAACACTATATACGATAATAGCGCGAAATATACGCTACCTTTTTGGTTAAATGATTATCAATTGGTGAATAATAAAGTCAAAGGCTACCATGCCACACGATCGAAGTTAACATGACCGAGTTAGTAAAACTTTGAAATAAGAAAATAAATTAAACATAGAACAAAGCAGGTTTAAAACAACTGTTCCAGAAGTCTTAGAGTTGTAGTTATTGAAATTTGTGTGGATATATTGAATGTGTTTATCTTTTTTCACTCAAGTTATACATATTCGGGTTGTAAGCTTGTCCCATATCTCCGATTAGTGATGCCTGCGATTGTTGTAGACTCGCAAAATTCGTCTAAAACACATATTAAAAAGCGTTCTCCTACCTTATCATAGCTGAAATGAACTTAATTGCTCTATTGCAAATAACCAAGAGAGAAAGAATAAGAGATACATTAATTTCTGAACTAAAAAATTACGTGTTAAAGGAAACTAAAACATGCCACAAATTAGAAATTGGATATAATCGAGATGAATTAATTCGTATTACGCTTCTTCCCGTAAACCCAGCAATTACTAGTTCTTATATTCCATGCTGTTGTTTTGGAGAAGATTTTGATTTGGGGTTCCCTCCGGGTTCTATTTTGATATAGATTCTCTGTAAAAACCCCAAAAATCAGACATGTTTGGCCACGACATGTCTCAGATTTTGGACATTGTTTGTGTACAAGGTGTATAGGATGTCCTTAGAACGAAAAGACCTTCCATTTTTTTTAATCTGACATTCCGTTGCCGTGGTAACCATAAAAAATATCTTTACACAAGGCATTTTTATGCATCATATTACTTTGGAAACGAATGTTGATTGTATATGTAATTTTCTGAACAAATTATTCAAATCATCTTACGTTAATATAATTTGATTATTCAATGATCCTTCTTTCTGTATTTTATGTAAATTTGCTTATATTTCAAGAAAAATTGCTAACTCAAAATGTGCTATTTTGGGCTAATTTAGGTCTCATTTTAACTATATTTCACCTACTTTTGACATCAGAAATAATGCAGTTGCACAAGATTTGAATTACTGATGTCTATTTCCTGAATAGTATTACATTCGGATCTTTTTTAGCTAGGGACATTCATTTTGTCAAATACCCTTAATGTGTGCCAAATTATGGTTTTCAACCTTCAAAATAGTCAAAAACAGGCAAAAAATGACCCTAAAAATAGACCTTATTTTTGCTTAATTTTTCACATATTTTGACTAAACATCAACAACTACATTATAACCCCCTTCAACCCCCCCCCCCAAAGTTATTCTTGTTAGGGTTGAATGAGTTAAAGAAGATCCTGACGATAATCTCAGCAGCACTTACAATAGAGCACACAATTGAGCATCGACGGAACTTACAAAGAAAAGTTTTTGTGTTCATCAAGTAAGTTTTTACTATGGTTTCCATGGCAACAGAACGTCACAATATGTCTTATATCTCATAAATATCAGGGTGTCAAATAGATGGACCCCGTTACCATGTTAACCGTGGTTCTAATATAACAAAATGGTATGTTTTCATTTTTTAACATTAAGTATGATAATTACAGAGAGTTTCATCAAAATCCATGACATGCCGTGGCCAGCTGTTTTAGGTTTTTACAGGGAATCCATATTAAATCTTCCAGGATCTACCCATAAAGAAATTGGGCCAATATCAACAACTTTGGTAGAAAATTTAAAATTTGTAATGCAAGTAATTCATGCATCCTCCGAGCGATTTTTGAAGTGAAGTCGAAAACGTTAATAGTTAAAGTGCAGACGGACGACTGACGGACGGACAATGAACGCCGGAAAATTGCGCATGACAATATGAGGCATTTTCCAAAAGACCGCAGGATGGGTGGGATATGTTGCTACAGGGCCCACGATTTAGAAATTCCAAGAAATTTGGATAATAAAATTTTTTCGAATGCATTGAATATACGATCGACCGAACTGAAGGAAGAAAAATAAATTAATGGTTTTCAATTGTTCCATCATTCATGGACTTGCGCTTAATGTGACTTTGAATTTATAAACCTTAATGTATATATGAAGATTCACATCCATATCGGTAACTTCATTTTCGTTTGTGCTCAGATATTGGCCTTGATCGATCTATTTATCTTTCAATCATATTGCTCCGTATTGTGTTTATTGCTGTGCTCATTAGATATATGTTATACTGACGTGTTAGTATTATTAGTATTTGTTACCGTATACTATATATACTGTGATACATTTTGGAGCTTTGATCAAATATGGCCCTTGCTATGATCATCGCACTTTCATCCTTTTATTTTACAAATTAGATGTATACAAAAGAGAACTATTACTTTCATAAGATATTATACAGGTGCGGTTTAAATAGATTAGATAAGATCAATATGAAAAGATAAGTCCGTAAAGAACACGCATTGTGTGCTTATTCACTGATGGTGTAGCTAGGCTATCCTTGCGATATCGGTAACTGAGACATGTGTTCATTTTTAAGAAAAAAAAAGAAATAATTTCTACCTCGATCTGTTTTTTGAATAAACAACTTTGGCTCCGACATGAAGTACATCTTTGTGTGCTGCAATCGCAGTTTGAGCAGTTTGAGCTGTTTCCATTTTGTCCACAATTACAGCATGATGCCTTATGTCAAAAAGAAAATAAAAAATATGAATATGACACAAATCAATCATTAATGAGAATGCTACTTCTACATTGGGGATCCAACCATTTTCGTTCAAGATAGAAAATTGCAATAATTGTTACTGTGACAAAGAAGATCCCAGATTCATATTGCAGTGAAATAATAACACGGAAGTGTTTCAACTATTGTTTTCCCGATTGTAAGGACTGTGAATCACACTCAAAAGCCGTGATACATCAACAATTACTTCTTGTCCTGATGTTATATGTCCCATTTTTAAGTCCTAAAGGTGAACAATATAAGTATTTCATTTGTTTCTATGATAATACCGTTCATAATATAAAGAAATAAATAAATAAATTGATTTTGTTTTCTTTTGCACGATTTAGCAATTAGACTTAATATCTTTGTAGAAATCTATGTGCTTGCTCGAGAAACGAAACATGAATATTCAAAAGGACTAATAGTAAGATAATATACAAATATGGACTGGGTATGAGTTCAATATGCAGAAATATATATTATATTGAACGAGGCCGAAGGCCTAGGTCAATATACTGTGTCGTAGCCGTGCAATATTTCTGCATATTGAACTCATACCCAGTCCATCTTTGTTATATTTTACAATCATAATCCTTCCGTTTAGAACAAAATCTTAATATAGGTATATCTTACTATCCAAACTATAATCACCTAAAATATTTTACCACAGCATGTACCCATGTTTTATGTGCAAAAAAAGAATCATGGAACCATCTTCACTCAGATATTTTAAGAGACTTCATATCACAAAAGGAAACATGCATTACATTCTTCTCGTAATGTCGCTCCTCATTTGGCGCCGTATTTGACATCACTGATGTTACCACGTCATTGATGATATGACGTCATTTACTCATCAAAATATATCTGTTCAACAAATTTGGTCAATCAAATATCATTATTTCTCATGATTTATCGGAATCATTATCAAGTTGTGAGTAATTCTTTTATTTACATCCGATTCTAGATAAAGAATCGAAAACGAGGCGCACGGTTGTGCAATAACGTAAAATATAGAAATGCTAGCTAGCAATTTGATTGGTTGATACAAATTACTTATATAATATTAACAAAAAAATTTCCGGGCAGACGCCATCCAGTGAAAAATCCTAGCATTTTTAACGTCAAAGAGAAAAAAAAATGTTTTCAGAAAAAAACCAGATGTCTCCCCCTTCCTCTAAGTTACTTTGACCTAAGGCCAAGATAATGTGAAAACGTTGAGTCATAGGCAACATCATACTAAAACATGAAAGTGATTCATTATATTGTTTGAGGTAAAGCCCAAACATGATTAGCATATACAATTTCATTATAAGCATATTTCGTGAAATTGACTTTGGTCACATGACCTTGGATATAGGTGATCTGAAACCTACATTGTATGTTAATAAGCAACAAACCCCCCCCCCCCCCCCAGAAATTAATGATTGGATACACGGTTCATGATATAAAGCCTAAACATGATAATGACAATTTCAGCCTGGACAAGATTAGCATATACCATTTCATCACCAAAGTAAGAAGTGACCTTAATCATGTGACCTTGGGACAATGTGATAAGAAACATTTAGTCCTGAGAAACAACATACTAAAATATGAAAACAATTGTAAGAAGGGTTTAGGAGATAGAGCCCAGATAAGATTAGTACATACAATTTCATTAAAAAGAACGAAATGATCTTGACATTGGACAAATGACTTTGGGTCAAGATGATAAGAAACCCTCCAATCCTGACAAACAGCATACTAAAGTATCAGAGTGATCCAGTATAAGATTCTACAGATATAGCCCAGACTCAATAGCATTTACAATTTCATTAAAAAATATAATACTTGACCTTGACCTTTATCTTAGTCATATGACCTTGGATCATAGTGGTGTGAAACCTTTGGGTCATCGGCATCATCATACTAAGATATGAAGTGATTCAATAACGGTTCCAAAGATTAAGCCTGGACATGATACATGTGACAAATACAATTTCATTCAAAATATACTAATTGACCTTGACCTTGGTCAAATAAGCAACACCATACTAAAATATGACAGTCATCTGATAAATTGTTAAAACAGATACATATACTAATTGACCTTGACATTGGTCAAATAAGCAACACCATACTAAAATATGACAGTCATCTGATAAATTGTTAAAACAGATACAGCCCCAACGGGATAGCATGTGCAATTTCATTAAAATGTACTTAGTAACTTTGACCTTGATCAATTACAATGGGTCAAGGTGAAACCTTTTGGTCATGAGGAAATACATACTTAAACGTGAAAGCAATCCAGTAAGCGGCCCAAAGGATAAAGCCTAGACAGAAATGTATGCATAATTTCATTGAAAATGCAGTAAGTGACCTTGACCTTGGTCACATGACCTTGAGTAAAGGTGATGTGAAACTCTCAGGTCATAAGCAACAACATACTAAAACATGAAAGTGATCCTGCAGACGCTTCAAGAGATATAGCCTGGACAGGAATGTGTTCATAATTTCATTAAAAATGCACTAAGTGACCTTGACTATGGTCATATGACCTTGGGTCAATGTGATGTGAAACCTTCGGGTCATAAGGAACAACATACTAAGATATGTAAGTGATCCGGCGAATAGTTCAAGAGATATAGCCCAGACATGAATGTATTTATAATTTCAATAAAAATGCATTAAGTGACCTTGACCTTGGTCACATGACCTTGAATCAAGGTCATGTGAAACCTTTGGGTCATAATAAAAAACATACAAAAATATGAAAGTGATCGGGTAAACAGTTCAGGAGATATAGCCCGAAAAGGAATGTATGTACAATTTCATTACATATTAAAATAAGAAAGTGGTCATGTAAACGGGTCAAGACATATAACCTGGACAGGAATGTATGCATAATTTCATTATAAATACACTAAGTGACCTTGACCTTGGTCACATGACCTTTGGTCAAGGTGATGTGAAACCTTCGGGTCATAAGCAACAACATACTAAAATATGAAAGTGATCCGGCAAACGGTTCAAGAGATATAGCCCGGACAGGAATGTATTCATACTTTCATTAAGATACACTAAGTGACCTTGACCTTGGTCACATGACCTTGGATCAAGGTGATTTGAAACCTTCGGGTCATAAGCAAAAACATACTAAAATATGAAAGTGATCCGGCAATCGGTTCAAGAGATATAGCCCGGACAGGAATGTATTCATACTTTCATTAAGATACACTAAGTGACCTTGACCTTGGTCACATGACCTTGGATCAAGGTGATTTGAAACCTTCGGGTCATAAGCAACAACATACTAAAATATGAAAGTTATCCGGCAAACGGTTCAAGAGATCTAGCCCGGACAGGAATGTATGCATACTAAAATATGAACGGTTCAGGAGATATAGCCTGGACACGGTGTGTGACAGACGGACAGACGGACGACGAAGGCAAAACCAATATGTCTCCTCCCCGTTTGGGGTAGAAGACATAACATTTATAATTTCATTAAAAATGCACTGAGTGACTTTGACCTTGGTCACATGACCTTGGGTCAAGATGATGTGAAACTTTCTAAACTAAACTATGAAAGTGATCGGGCAAACGGTTCAGGAGATATAGCCCGGACACGATGTGTGATAGACGGACAGACGTACGACGAAGGCAAAACCAACATGTCTCCTCCCCGTTGGGGGGGGGGGGGGCATAATTTTATAAGTTGCCGAGGATAAGATTATATCAATTAGCACTACTACCGTGTGTGTGTGTGTGTTTGCATGGGGTTTCCGTTATTTGTTTTTTGCACTAAAGCAATGAGAATGCGATAAAAATATAAAACGGTATTGCATCTAGTTGTCCTCAATCGGAGAACGAAATGTAAACGTCTTCAAATTGAATAGCATCATTTAAGAACAGGACTCACATTTCAAGAAATTTTGATAAAAGAAATTTAGAATGCGTTGAAGAAACGATCAACCGAAATTGATCGAACTTGGCTACATGTGCCCTCGTGGACTCCTGGTCCACCAGCAGTGACACTCACCAAGTGGTATAAATGTAAAGGTCTTCAAATTGAATAGCATCATTTAAGAACAGATAAATTGGCAACGTTGACCAGACATGCATGTTTCGGGTACTTAACCCTCATCAGTGATCCTAAAATCTAAACAATGTAATATGCCAAAAAAGTATGAAAGTTACTATGTCAAAAAAACGTACCGAAAGACGTAGCAGGATGTGTGGGATGTGATGCTACAGGACTCACTTTTTTAGAAATTTCAAGAAATTTCGATAACAGAAATTTAGAATGCGTTGAAGAAACGATCAACCGAAATTGATCGAACTTGGCTACATGTGCCCTCGTGGACTCCTGGTCCACCAGCAGTGACACTCACCAAGTGGTATAAATGTAAACGTCTTCAAATTGAAAAGCATCATTTAAGAACAGATAAATTGGCAACGTTGACCAGACATGCACGTTTCGGGTACTTAACCCTTATCAGTGATCCTAAAATCTAAACAATGTAATATGCCAAAAAAAGTATGAAAGTTACTATGTCGAAAAAGCGTACCGAAAGACGTAGCAGGATGGGTGGGATACGATGCTGCAGAACCCACTTTATAATTGATCGAACTTGGCTACATGTGCCCTCGGGGACTCCTGGTCCACCAGCAGTGACACTCACCAAGTGGTATAAATGTAAACGTCTTCAAATTGAATCAAAATGAAGTACAATATCCAAGAAGTACAGTCGTAAGACGAATTTTGAAAAAAAAGCAAAACATAACTTCTCAACGTGACATGAAATTAGGACAACGAGTCGTAGGATATATCTTATGTTAAACGTCTTTAAATTCAGCATGGACCAGACATGCACGCTTCGGGTACTAAACCCTCGTCTGTGATCCTCAGTTTAAATAATGTAATATGGCCAAAAAGTATGAAAGTTATTATGTCCAAAAATGTACCAAAAGACTCAGCAGGATGGATGGGATATGATGCTACAGGACCCACGTTTTAGAAATTTCAAGAAATTTTGTAACAGAAAATTTCAAATGCGTTGAAGAGACAGACGATCAACTAAATTTGATCAAACTTGTCTACATGTGCCCTCGGAGACTCTTGGTCTAATAAACCATCTCTAGTTCAAGTAAGGAAGGTAATGTAGAATACAATGTCACTGGCGCTGTAAAAACGCGTCGTGCTAATTACTTCCATTTCATTATCACATGAATCATGCAACATACCTTATATAACCATAGTATCCAAACGGGAAGGATAAAAAAGGAAGACCAAAGTAAATCCAAATTTCTTAGGAGGATATCCCAAAGTCTCGCTGCTTGGCCACGGAATAACAAAAATTAATAGAAAGTTGCGCCACCCAGAATAAAATGAATGGAAAGGATATCCAATAAGACAACAAGTGACGCAAAAGAGACAAGGACATTAAAACACTCAACACCAAAAAAGAAAACAAAACAAGACAAAAACAAAACAAAAAACAAAAAAAATAAACAAACAAAAAAGAAAGAAAAAGAATACGCATAAAAAAGCAAGTGATGCCAACTTAGGACGGACATCTGCCAGGTTTGTAGTAAATGGTATTTTTGTCCTGATTACGTGCACAAAACCCTCTAACTTTTCAGTTAACCCAAAGGTGTCGGAGTACCCACAATAAGAGTGTAAAATTACCTCCTCACTGTACACACAAAAGAGACTGCAACACACAGGTGCTAAATTAAACAAATAAAAAACAAAACACAAAAACACCTCAAATGAACAAAGAGAATAAGACGCGAGTGTTTCAAATCTATACCTTCATGAAGAAAATTCCAAACCAATTCTTCTGTACAAGACACATGTTTCGAATACTAAATTTTCATCAGATACACACTCAGAGAAGACACACTCATCAAGAGACGCAAAAGTGACAACTACATTAAAACAATTAAACAAATAAACAGATAAGCAATTGTAGTCCCTTACAAGGTATAAAAAATTCCCCACTTTACTATAACAAAATTCATTTTTTGTTATGTAGATTCCGAATCTAGGGCATTACAGTTTGTAGATTGATATTCATAGCTAAACACAACTCAACATACAAGGCATCAGGACCAGATCAACATTTCATGTAGAATACCTTAGATTCATATTCACACGATCATTAGAACTGCAGGAGGTACCGCATGACTGGAGAACAGCAAACATAACAGCATTATACAAAAAAGGGGATAAAACGCAACCAGTGAATTACAGACCTGTGTCTCTTACATCAGTACCATGTGAAGTAATGGAGCATATACTATTCAAGCACATCATGCAGCATCAAAAAGCTTATAACATCTTAGCAGATTGTCAACATGGATTTAGAGCGAACAGGTCATGTGAGACAGTTAATCATCACGGTAGAGGAGATCAGCAAATACCTAGATTATAGACAACAAGTGGACCTACTGATATTAGACTTTAGCAAGGCATTCGACACCGTGTCGCATCAAAGGCTCCTCCAGAAGTTGGACCATTATGGAGTGAGAGGAATCATCTATGGATGGCTGAAGCCCTGGTTAACATCACGCGAGCAGAGAGTCGTTGTAGATGGGAACCATTCAACATCTGTACAGGTGCGATCCGGGGACGGTGCTTGCTCCCCTGATGTTCCTACTCTACATCAATGATATAGGCGACAATGTATCGTCATCCATACGACTTTTCGCAGACGATAGTCTCATATACATGGCTGTACAATCAAGCGACCATTGCGAACAACTCCAGGACGACATCATTACAGCAGTGAACAGGAGCAAGACTTGGCAGATGATATTCAACCCATTAAAATGCTATGTATTAAGGATATCCAAAGGGAAACAGGTCATCACATACCTTTATCACATGGAGGGGCATATACTGGATACTGTCAACCAGAATCCTT
Source organism: Pinctada imbricata (assembly GCA_033119305.1). NCBI lineage: Eukaryota > Metazoa > Mollusca > Bivalvia > Pterioida > Pteriidae > Pinctada > Pinctada imbricata. Next base: position 2,005,795 of record VSWD01000001.1, on the reverse strand, counting down.
ACCTGGGAGTAGAACTCACCAACACACTTTCATGGGATATGCATATTAATAAGATCATAGGCAAAGCAAATAGATCGCTTGGATTCCTAAGACGAAACCTTGGAAATTCTCCCATCTCCATCAAGAGGCAAGCTTACCTAGGACTCGTAAGACCACACTTAGAGTATGCTAGTAGCGTTTGGGATCCGTAACTTCAAAAGCACATCCATCAGCTAGAAATGGTACAACGGGGATCAGCGAGATTCATCGGTCACATTTACGCTTATCAACCTGTCACCGTTACAACACTTCTGGAAGAATTGAAATTACCACCTCTACAAGAGAGACGGAAAACATCACGTCTACTACTCTTCCACAAAGTAGTCCATCAATTCCAATTCCAGACTACCTGCAAAAACCAACCAGGAGAACACGTCAGTACCATCATAGACGGTGTATCAGACTAGGTTCACATGGGGAACAAAGGAAGAACAGCTTCTTTGTCAGGACCATTAAGGACTGGAATGATCTACTACCGGACATCCTGAACCTAGATGACTAAGAGGCATTCAAGACCAGCCTCATAGCTCTCAGGACCAATGAACCATTGAAGTGTTCTTAAAAGTTTAACAGCACCTGTAAAATATGTTTTTAAAGAGCACATGTGGATGACGTCCCAAGTTTTTATCTAATTCGCGTGATGGATCTTACGACTCCTTACCAACGTAGATATAGATGTAGAATAAGTATCTATTTGCCTCACAAACAAATTCGCATTCTGAGCTCACCTCGACGAAGTTGAGTGAGCTTATGCTATACCCCCGCGCGTCCGCGTCCGATTAAGAAGTTTGGGGTAGCTCAGTGTTCGGCAAAGTACTGATGCTACAGTAACCAAACTTGCACAAGTGATTCATCTTGGAATGCTGAGGTGAACCGATGCATCAGATGCTACATCTGACCTACATTTTCTGCTTGAGTGACTTGGTTAAGAAGTTTGGGGTAGCTCAGAGGTGTCTGGTTAAGAAGTTTGGGGTAGCTCAGTATCTGACAAAGTACTGATGCTACAGTAACCAAACTTGCAAGAGTGATTCATCTTGGGATGCTGAGGTGAACCCATGCATCAGATGCTACATTTGACCTACATTTTCTGCTTGAGTGACTTGGTTAAGAAGTTTTGGGTAGCTCAGAGTGGATTGGTTAAGAAGTTTTGGTAGTTCAGTATCTGACAAAGTACTGATGCTACAGTATCCAAACTTGAACAAGTCATTCATCTAGGGATGCCGAGATGAACCAATGCATCGGATGCAGCATCTGACCCATTTTTTTCCGCTTGAGTGATTTTACCTTTTAAAGCCAATATTGAGCAAAGTATAAGTGCTACATGTACCTAACTTGCATATTGAATGTATCTTTGATCAAAATTTCATACAATGATCTTGACCTACTTTTTCCGCTTGAGTGATTTTACCTTTAAAAGCCAATATTGAGCAAAGTATCAGTGCTACATTTACCAAACTTCCATATTAGATGTTTTTTATCAAACGTTCATAAAATGACCTTGACCTACTTTTGCATAAGTGATTTTACCTTTAAAAGTCAATATTGAGCAAAGTATAAGTGCTACATTTACCAAACTTGCATATTGGATGTATCTTTGATCAAACTTTAATAAAATGACATTGACCTACTTTTTTCGTTTAAGTGCTTTTACCTTTAAAAGCCAATGTTGAGCATAAATTGAAATGACCTTGACTTACTTTTTCCACTTGAATGATTTTGCCTTTAAATGGCAATATACATGTACTTAGAAATATATTTGAATCTATTATTTGACATCTCTTTCTAGGGCTGGGACGATACATCGATATATCGATAAATCGCGATACGGTGTTCCACGATACGCGTATCGATACGTTGGAGCTATATCGCGATATCCGGACCCATTTTAAACTCCATTTAAAGGCATGAACACGCTCGTTAACTTCGTCGATTGAAAGCTTCGGGCTTACTGAAACGTGTGACTTACTGACTTAAAACGATAAAGATGACTTGACTAATCTTCCTATGTTTGCCCCGGATAGTATGCAGTAGTCAATTTTACATGCATATAGTTTGCGGTACAGGCGGAAAAGATCGCCTGGATATGCGTATGCGCTACTAAATTTTTTTAGAAATGCATACGCATATCCAGCCTGTGGTTTGTGGGAATCTAGCCGCAGAAACGACCAATGGCACTTGGATATTTTGTTGATCCGTGTCATTGTCCGTTTCCGCGGCTAGCGGGAATCCTACAGATATTTTGTTTACTCAAACTCATGTTCGTTTAAAAAAATTTAAAGCGGCGAAAGTAAAGTTTTCAGAATCCGTATCTAACGCGATCTTAATATATACAATTTTGTAAGTTACTATCGTCCAGAGAAAGTACCTGATTGAGTGAGTGAGAGTGAGAGCGACGTGAAAACGGCATGAAATAACTTATGTCCAGTAGCTATTCATGCGTGCATGATCCATTCATTCATCATCGATTTTTGAGATACTGGCGTTCGACCTAAATCTCTTCCATTTAAGATGATTTCATTTATTTATCTGAAAGAAAGAGTTCTGAAATCGTATGTAATGCTAGTTACTTAACTTCGAAAATTTTTAATATAAAACCGACTCGTGTCAATCCTTGATTGAACGTCGGAAACAGCCTTTTAAAGAAGAAGGGAAAAAAATGTCTGTCTACTACGATCTTTATATATCTATAATATTTTCTATTCACGTCAGCGATAACTTTAACTCGAGGATATAATCATTAAAGATTAGTAGATAACGTACACGTGGTTAACGCACATTCTCTCTCTCTCTCAAAAAATTTTGCTAATGCATGTACATTACATAAAACGTACAGAGACGGAAAACCGTTTGTCTTAAAAAAATCAAAGTGCAGGATGTATCCATCGAATAAAATCAAACACATTTAAAAATCATGCGGTAATCCTTTCAATAGTGTAGAGAAAGTAGCGTTTGTTACGATTGTTATGGTTGTTTTTAATAAGATTTCCTCATGAAAAAAATCAGTCTAGGATTATTCAAAAAGGAAGGGGAACTGAAAAGAGAGATATAAAAGGAAGAGGAGGGGTTTACATAAATTCATGAACTTTTCATTTTCAAACTGAGAGAACGAGGCCCTCTTATTTACCAATTCACGACTTGTCTTGTTGATGCAGATACTGAGAAAACGAACAGACAAAAAAAAAGTATAAATACATGTTAAGGTGAAAAGTTGAAAACATAATTGCAAAGGGTACAGATTTGTTCTTGTAGCTTTACTTGTAGCTAACTAGCCTCTGTCTATCAGTAATAATTTTGATGTTATTGTTCAAAGTTTGAAAAGTTTATTTAATTGTTTGGGATTTTTTAAATCTTGATTATTCCAGGATCTAGAAAAATATAGTCTTTATCAAAATATTTTAATGTTATACTTGAGTTTCATTCTATACAGCCTGGATCTTCATTATAGCAATATACATAAGAAATATCGTGATACATATCGTATCGTAGGCACTATATCGTGATACGTATCGATACGCTCGAGACCCGTATCGTCCCAGCCCTATTTTTGACGATTTTAATTTTTTATTCTCGATTCCATGCTTGAAAGTCATATGTCTTATATCGTATCTAGCACAAGAGATGATATTTCGTTTTTCTTTATAGAGCTGAGCAATTATGATAATATGGTAAACATCTGAGCACCTTCCCCCATGATTCTTTGCTGTTTTTAGGGTGTTGTTGGAGATTCCCTCCTTCTTATGGTCATCGATTTTATTCAGCTTTGCTACTGAATCGCCCCTTCATGAAATTTGTAGCCGCGCACTCTCTGCACAGTAATTGCACATATTTGAATTTAAAAATGTAAGACCAGAGGGCGCTATTGAAATGTATTTCGGTTGTGTCTGAAAATCAAATGGTCGCCATAGCACTTTCTATATAGACATAACTTCAGACAGTTCATGCGAATATGCATTTAGATATTGTTTTCATTTTCGTGCATGAACATCGAATGCGGGTGTAGCTAACCAATCAGGAGATGCTTACTTCTCCACTTACAAAATGCTTTATAACTTTTGCTTATGAATAAATCATGCAAATTTTAGCTGTTCGTTATTTATATTTTAAGCATTTTTATCAGTGCATATAAAAGAGCATTATTGATTAAAAAATCACCTTAAAAGTTTTCAAGGTCACAGAACCCAATGTCAAGGTCACCTTGAATGCAATTCACAAAATATGTCAAAATTCTGTGATTTTTCAAAAATATGAGAGGCAGTTACTTAAATAACATGTGGTATTGAGTAAAACAAACACATACATAGTGATTTTGAATATATATCTCATTTTATTGACCAAAGTTGCAAAAATCTCAAAATCAATGAAATCCTTGATCTGCAGCTAATATTTCATGCATACATATAAAAAATGTGAGCTTATCATGATTTTTGTATGGGGCTTAATTTTTTAAGGAGAAATGTTCTGAACTAAAAATTGTAATGTTTTTCCACCTATCGGTCCTAATTTAAGAAAGAAGTATTTTTGATACAAATATATGACAGTCAAGGCTAAAATTAGTCACAATAAATAACAACAAAAATGCAAATTTTATTGAAATTGGGACCTATATTTTGAACTGACCTTGAACTTAGAGTCAATGACCTTGACAAATTTTGGAAGTGTTTAAATAAAGAATCGTATCTTCTGTTGTCCCTAAATAAAGCTTAAGCAAAATAAGTTATTTAAACTATGATAAAAATCAATTTGAAAAGATATAGTCATCATGTGTAAAATGAAAAGTTAATTGCAATGGCAACCATTTTTGACCTCAAAATGAATGAAAACAAAACAAGGTCCCACTAATTTTTTTCAGTGATTATATTTGTCACATGAAATATATTTTGTTCTGACAACAGTGATGGTGTTATCAGCTTGACATTTTGTGCTATTTTTGCTTAAAAATGGTAAAAATTGGACAAAAATAGGCCTTAATTTTGAGCTTAATTTATTGTAATTTTTGAATGATTTTGATTTGATAGGATTTGGGTAATGGAAAGAATTTTTTTTAAAAATTGTTAATTTTTTTTTAAATAGAGGTTTTAATGATTATCAATTGTTAATACCATTAAACTCTAACAAAGGTTTCCATGGCAACATAATAACAAAATATGAATTATTTGACAATTTTTTAGTGCTATAAATAGACAGACCCCCTTTCTATGGCAACCGGAAAATTTATTTTCAAAAAATTGTAATTTTTGTATTCAAGGCATTATACATACAATTTATAGAGAAAATCAGAAAAATTCATGACATGCTATTTCCAAAATATTTTGGTCCTTACAGAGAATTGATATTAATATGTATGCAATATATTTTTATTGGGCACAATTCTATCAGTCAGAGTTCTGAGTCCAGCCAAGGGCTATCGATACAGCTGAACAGACCAAGAGCCTATGTTTAAATATTTACGAATTTTTTAAAAGGAACTTTCTTAACTTTCATCATCAAATATAAGCTGAAAATCTTTTTCATTTTAGATTATGTTGTCCTTTCTACTTACTTAATACAAATTCAGAAACAAATATTCGCGATTTTTAGTTTATATAAGAAGTACAAGGCGATTGAGAGTTACGAAAATTCCTTACATTTTTCGTAACTATTTCTGTAAACAGGCTTCAGATTTTTATGTAGCGGATATTTACTGAACCCTTATAATGTCAGAGACCACAAGGCATCTATACTTGGGGACACCTGCAGATCAAAATCAGCTAACTTGCAAAACTAAAACTTCATTTTCAGAATGGAAGTTTTCATATGTTTGTCGAATAAACATTGACGCTGATCAATGTCTCATCTGAAGTCTATTTGTAATTTTGTTGAATTTTTACGGTATCGTGATTCAAAACAAAATAATCTGAAATATGAATGTGCAATAATGCTGATTGTACATTTTTTGCTCACACTGACACTAAATGCTCACTTTGCATAAAAGTAAGATACAGGTGTAATGTACTTCTTTAGCACATGATTCTGAGTTTCAAAATAGGGTTAAACAGTATACTAACTGAACAAGCAGTGGAGAAAAACTTTGCAGAAATTTTGCAATGCAGTACATGTATTTGTAAAAACCTCCCTTTGTAGATTATATTTATGTGCATGGCTACATTTATCCAACTTGTGTCCTTACTGCTGCATTACATCATCTCATACTTATATTTCCCTCCTATTATTTACAGTCATCATTGTAAAATGTGAAAATGAAGGGGTCCATGTATGAATATTATCAAGTACCAATTTATGAATGTAGACCAATGTATCTGAAACAAAAAAGGTTGAAACCTGATTTATAATATCATATACCATATCGGTAATGGTCTAGAGGTATGGTGTGGGGCCACTGACCAGCAATAATTATTAAGTTCCGCCGACATATATACATGTACATCTTAGTGCTATAAGTTATATATAAATCGTGTTTGTATGTATTTTGTTTATATGTTTGCGGTGTTTGAAACAAGAATCCTATAAAAATAATGCATCACATACATGTACATGTAATTGTTCAAACAAGATATAGAATTGTACCTCGCTACCTCTTCTATCACACCCTTTATATCCGGTTGGATTTGATTCATCTGAACCTGAGCCGAGTAAATGACTAGTCTGTTAAATAAAAATCAAATAAATATTCTCTTAAGTAACATTAACGTCATAGGATGAAATCACACCTGACAATGACAAAACTTTAAAATAATTGAACAAATTGAAGAGATATTTCAATTCAAAGTTACATCCTTATCACTCATTTATCTCTGCCTTTGTATTTCAGCCTATATTTATCGTTTTTTGTCAATCTGTAAAAAGAAATCGTTGATACTGTACGTTTACCCCTCCAACCAGGAGGGCCACAATCGCTAACCTGAGAACCATGTTCACTCCCAAAATATTCACTCCCAGGGCCTTACACCATTACAGAAGAATTCGCTTAAGTCAAATTCTCAAAATACTATGTATGTATCACAAAGTTGCAAATTTCCAATAAACAACTAGATCAGTACAGAACATGCAGGTATGAGGCCAGTCGCATGTTTTCTAACAGTGAGGAGGTTGTTTTACACCATAATTGTGCGTTCTTCGAGACCTCTGGGAAATCGGAATAGTGGGAGGGTTGTGCGCACGTAATCCAGAATAACCACACCGTCTGCTATTTACGTGGCAGATGGCCGTCCTAAGTCGGCACCGGTTGCCCATTGGTCTCGTTGGTTTATGTGTAGTATTTTATGTTTCATGTTTCTATGTTGTGAGTTGGTGTTCCTTGTCCCTTTTGCGTCTCTTTCTGTGGGTATCTGTTCTGTGTTTTTTGCATGGGTGTTTTGGGATTTTGCTGTGGGTGCTGCAACCTAGTGTTGTTGGAGATCCCCTCCTTTCTTTTACTCAAAATAATGAACCCGACCTTAACGTTGATTTGACCCGCAATGGTTTATTAAATCTCATCGTCCTTGACTCCATCCATGCAAGTTTAATGACTCGTATATCAAGTTTGTTACATAGAAATATTTACATTCCTACTGCGTTTCCCTTATATGAAAAGAAGGGAGGAGATCTCCAACAAGACCCCGTTGCAGCATCAACAGTAAAACACCAAAACACCCGATGCAAAAACACAAAAGACGAGTACAGCACCAAAACCAACTGCACTGCATTTTTCGATAATCGCAAGAGCCTATCACGTGACATTTGAACAAATGCGGATTAATTTCTCATTAAATGCCCAATCTATTTACTACTTCAACACAGATTCAAAATTCCATTATCAATCGATGCCGTCTACCCCCAGTGATTAAATGGGTCAATATCTAGGTCACCCACATGTACACTTCTAAGAAGTGTGACGTAGTAAGTCGATCACGCATCACACCAGACGAAATTCAAGGATATCTGCACTGTCGTCTACGGAATGATGCCATGTTTGGATGAGCGAATTCAGACATTAGTGGATCGAATATTCAATATTAAGGATGAGGATTTGCTCCACTTGTGTCATTTATCAACTGTGAATTTATTTTTGCTTCTCATGGATTTATACCAGTATAGATCAAAAATATTTCGCATTGATCAGCGAATGTTGTGCCATGTTGAGGTAGGTCATGAAAATTTCGTGTATTTTGTATCGTTTTGCACGGCTGTTCTCGAATTTTGCATTATTCTAAATACTTCAAGAAGAAACAGTAATTTTACAGAAGTTTGAATAATAGTACCGATTGATTTCATAGGTTTATAAACAAATGTTTCCGTACAGAAGGTACTACTTCGCAGCTAGCAAAAACACCGAACGTTCATTTGCTGTTATGTCAAGTGACGTTCTCCCTCCGCAGTGACATTTCAAATATAAAGAATCGGGATGAAAAGGGACAGAAACAACTTAATTAACACGTAAAATGTAAATAATAGGGATTGTTTTTCAGCTTTTGCGCTTTATCGGTGTGTATTGGCAGTAGGGAATGGAAACAAAATTTATGAAAAGCACTTCGTGATTTACATATTTTGTTTCCATTCCCTACTGCGAATACACACCTATAAAGCGCAAAAGCTGAAAAACAATCCTTAATTACATGTATGAGAAAGTGTAAAAAGATGAAGATCTAAGTACTTCATACCTACTCAGTTTAATCAAAATCTGCTCACTTCACATAAGTTATAAAAGAAGCCGAAAGTGTAAATCATCCTCCCCTCCCTTCTTTTTAATGTTAAGTAAATTGTTTGAAGCAATATTAAACTAATTGATATATCTGATTAACCAGAGAGTGACAAATAAACCTGTTAATAAATTACAGCCCCCCTCTTTAAAAAAATATTATTCTTTATTTATTGATAACATTTGATCAAGACCATGGGCTATATGATAAAATTTTAGAGTTGTGTTTTTACATAAATATTTTTAGCTGCTCTCAATATTTTCATTTTAATGATATATATCTAAGTCTTCACAAGATGAATTTGAAAATACTTATTCATTTTTTGAAATTATTTACTTTTCTTTTGCATCCTATAAATTCAATAATCTAAAATATATAAATTCAAATGAATCTAAATCCAAGAATTTACCTTAGGAAACATGTATCAATATTAAAGAAAGACATCTCTTGCATATATGAGTCCTGATGTTATACAAAAATGTACAAACTGTTAGAGTTCTCACCCTTTCGTACGAAACTAAAGTTACCAGGGTTAATATTCCTGATAAAGATAAAACAGGTACCGGGCCCTTGGGTCCACGTGCACAGTAAACATATCTATTCATAATTGAAAAAATACCCATAAAAATGTAAAAAAAAAAATAAAAGATTATAGCATATAATGTATACCAAAGCATTTAGTAACTTAAATATGATAAATATGCAATAAATGAGTGCTGTAGATCATACATTTAAAAAATTATTTAGAGAAATAGCTAAAAATGAGCATTTCTATCAAAGTCCGAAAAGACGTAAAAACGCGTCAAGAATTTGAATTCGATGTGGAACAAAAAAAAAAAAAACAACAACACTTATTAGAACATCTTTCGAGAAAATTTTCATGCTTTCGGTTTGTCGATATGTGCTTCGGTTCTGGAGAAGAAGTTTGACAAAGGAGTTTACCCCCGTGACCTACTTTTGCCTGTGGTGGCGCCACCTGCTGACGGATCAGAACAAAAAACAACAACACTGTAGGGGGCCATGCGTACTTCATTCCTGCAATGTTACATCAAAATTCCATCTGCCATTCTGGAGAAGAAGTTTAAAATGTGACAAGTTTACGCCGACGACGACGGACAACAGACGCAGCACTATTACAATAGCTCACTTGAGCCTTTGGCTCAGGTGAGCTAAAGATACTTCAAGCCCGTTGTCAATGAGCACCATTCTTGATATTAAAAGTATTATTCGATGCACCTGACATGCATGATAGGGATGAAGAATTTTATTATTTTTTCTTCAAGCCAAAATAATGATTTGAAAATCCAAAGTAATTTTATTGGCGTTGCCTATTATTATGCCGATTTTTATGCCCCCGTAATCGACGATTCGGGGGCATATAGTTTTTGGTCTGGCCGTCTGTCTGTCTGTTAGTCTGTTTGTCCGCAAAATTTTAACCTTGGCCATAGTTTTTGAATGGTAAGTGATAGGGATTTCATATTTCACATGTGTATTCCTTGTGACAAGACCTTTCCATGGATCCCTTAATGTTTGACCTTGCGACCTTGACCTTGGAATTTGACCTACTTTTGAAAAACTTTAACCTTGGGCATAGCTTTTGAATCGTAAATGATAGGGCTTCCATATTTCACATGTACATTCCTTGTGACAAGACCTTTCCATGGATCCCAAAATGTTTGGCCTTGTCACCTTGACCTTAGAGTTTGACCTACTTTGAAAAACGTTAACCTTGAGCATAACTTTTGAATGGTAAGTGATAGGGCTTTCATATTTCACATGTGCATTCCTTGTGACAAGACCTTTCCATGTATACTAATTTTTTTAAACCTGTGACCTTGACCTTGGAGTTTGACATACTTCTGAAAAACTTTAAGCTTGGGCATAACTTGGGAATGGTAAGTGATAGGGCTTTCATATTTTACATGTATATTCCTTGTGACCTTTCCATGGATACCAAATTTTTTTACCTTTTGATCTTGACCTTGGAGTTTGACCTTATATCGAAAATTTAAACATTAGCCGTAACTTTTGAATGATAAGTGATAGGCTTTCATATTTCACATATGAATTCCATGTGGCAAGACTTTTCCATGGATACTAAATTTGACCATGTGACCTTGACCTCAAATGAGAAACTACTTTTCATCTGTTTTACTGACAAAAATGCCAACGGGGGCATTCGTGTTTCACAAACACAGGTTTTATTCATAGAGTTTTATCGTCAAAAATTGATCGCAATTCTAGCACAGAGTCATTAGACGATTTTCACTTTTCCATAGAAGACATGAATTTCATACAGACCAAGACCAAACATCACATATTTGACGTAGATTTTTACTGAGACGTCTTTGAGTGTCTAAAATTCAAGTCTATAGGTAATATGAGAAGAGTCTACTTAGAGTAAACGGAAATGCGAAATTAACGGAGCGTCGATACAAAGGTGATTCTTTTTTATAATTTTGTTTATACATAAGAATGCTGACCGAAGATATACTTCTTTTTGACACGAGCGTAGTGGGGTAATTAATCAAAAGATGCATAAAACACTAAGTTATGTGAAACTATTTTGTAAGCTCCATATTGTCATTTAACCATTGTACATGACTGTCACTCATTATACTGATGTATTTTGGTTTCAAATGTTAAACGTCTTTAAACATGCACGTTTCGGGTGCTCGGTATCGGATAAGTAGCAGGTAATATATTGAATCAGCATTTAGAGAAACTTTATCGAACACTTATTTCTTTTTGAAAATGTTTTCGCAATTTTCATGTGGATGATATTATTTTTGGATTCTGATGTCCGATTTTGTTTTTGACTTTCATTTACTGACAATACGATTTTTCTTTCGAGTTTGAAAACTAAATGGAATATCAAAGCTATCGATATATTCAAAATAATGCCTTGTAGTTAAAATCGAGGCGTATTTCAATCGCTAAAGGGAATACCAATGATTCTTGTTGAAAATTGTTATTTCTACGTTTGTGATCTAAAGGTTTGAATATCAATTTCTATTCTTTTCTATATATGCTTTTGGATTCTGATTATGAAAAATCATAAAAATACATTTTAAGATATTTGTTCTGACTTTACAATGAAGCCCACCTTGTGCGAATTAAAAAAAAAAATAACGAAAATTAAAAATTAAAATCGAGTAATAAAGTATGTTATAACAATATGATCACATCGTACCTCCTTCATGTCCATGTTAGGTCAGAAGGCAAATAACTATTTATTCCACGAGGGCTATACCTATTTTCAAACTAAAAATAACACGAAGAACATTTCGACTGATAAACGCTTATCTGGTTATTTGTCGCGCAGGTTGCTTGCCTCTTACGTCAAGTCAGTAACGTCAAAATTAAACAATTCATAGAAACACAAGATATTTATAGATTATAACATTGCTATATGTTCCGGAAACAAAATTTCAGCCAAAAAAGGACTGCATCAACAAGTCCACACTTGACGTTAATCCATCCCACCCTAGACTGATATTTTTCTTCTTCAAATGTTGTTCTTCAAATTCCTGATGTTTACGCATTACGCATCAAAGCGATTTAACATAATGCTAAATTTGTGTGCACATGAAATAACGTACGTCTAAAAAAGAGTCTCTTCATAAGGTATCGACATTCCTGAAAGTTTCTTCCATATTTTTTACAGAAAGTAGCTCGTCTGATGCCGATACATTTTCCCAGATGAAGTCACACAGGAATCGCTGTGTGCAGATGTAAAACGTCTTCAAATTCAAAAGCATAATTTAAGAGGAGATAAATTTGCAGCATGGACCAGACATGCAAATTTCGGGTACTTAACCCTCGTCAGTGATCCATAATCTAAACAATGAAATATGGCCAAAGAAGGTGAAAAATATTATATCCAAAATGTACTGAAAGACGTAGAAAGATGGGTGGGATATTGGGATATGATGCTACAGGACCAACGTTTTAGAAATTTCATGAAATATTGATAACAGAAATTTTCGAATGCGTTGAAGGGACAGACGATCAACCGAAGTTGGGAATCTGGGCCCAATGTTCAGTCTTGAGAACCTTCTCCGTGCTCGATCTCTGTTAGCGTACTCAAATGTGAGATCGTCTCTAAAATTCGAGGTTATAAACGTCTAAAGTTTGAGAACGTGCTCAATCTTTGTTAGCGTGCTCAAATATGAGATCGTCTCTAATATTCGAGGTTATAAATCTTCTTAATTTTGAGAACGTGCTCAATAGAGAACGCCACATGAGATTAGGTATGGTATAGGTTATAAAAAAGTTTGAGCATGTTCTCTATTGGGTTTAGTACGGCGTTAATTGGGAACGCCATTTACCTTCTCTGTGGCACATTACTAGGAACACTAGGGTTGTGGGTTCGAATCCCACGTCGATCTTCCCATTTTTTTTATTTTCCCTTTTAAAGCTGTTTATCATGTTAATGCATTTGAAAAAAAATATATTTATGCATTTTTTTATTTGATTTTTGATACATATTTTTGTTTACGCACTTTGTCATTTTTATTCAAGTTGACTTAAGAAATGAATCTCATATTTTTTTTTTGTTGATGCAGGTATCACCCGAAAACAGAAAACTGCATCAACAGAAAAAATACCGGTATCAGATTCATTTCTTATCATTTTATTATCATTTATTTATGGAAAACAGACTGTTTTCTTTGATCTAAAAACAATTAATCACCGCACTTTATTTCGTAAGCCGGAGGGTTTCGCACTGAAACGTCTGCCAAAACATGTTATGGCAGCCACCATGATTCAAACAGCGAACGATCGTCTCTCTAAATCTTTGGAATAAGGACCAGTTTGATCAAATTCTACGTGCACTGCTTATTTTTGAGTAAGTAGAAAAGAAATGGTACCCTTGAAATGATAAGCAAACATCAACAAATTGTATTTTCAGCAACAAGTTCATTCGTGTTTAAGATTACAGACGTACAAAAACATTTATCATTGACGGCAACACCTAAAAGGAAGGAGACCAATGTGCACCCGACGCCGATTTTGGACGGCTATCTGCGGCAAATGGTGTGGTTATCTGTATTACGAGCTCTCTATAGACACACAATTGTTGTATAAACATAAAACGTCTCACTGTTAGGTGACATCACAAACAAGATAGTTAAACACTTGTAACACAGATATATGTAAATGGATCTAAAAACTTCTATGGCATGCGTATAACAGTCTGTGCTCTGCTGGCTGAAGCGAGCTCAAGATCAAGACTTCACATAAACAAACGAGACCAATAGGTAATCGATGTCGACTTAGGATGGTCATCTGCCACGCCAGTATCAAATGATGTGGTTATCTGGACTACGTTAGCACAACGCTACCCAAAGGTCTCAGAGAACGCACATAACCTCCTCACAATAAGATGACTAAAAAGGAGGAGGGAGTTACGAAATATAGTCCGTGCTCTGCCGGTTGTAGCGAGTTCATGCATGTTATCACCCGTTAAAAGGGATTAAGGACTCGAGATTGCGTACAGATTAGAATGATTTTTGGTGAATTGTTTAAAAAGAACTTTTTAGTATATGTTGTGATAATTCTTTCATCGGGTCCATTAAACAATCTACTTCACCAGACTTATGAAAACATTCACTGTAGATACGTTTCCAGTCTTTTCTGAAGAGCGATATGGATCTTCTTTATTCTTTATAGCATAGTATATACAGTGAATGTACTTTCTTTTTGTTGCATACCCGTAACAAATCAGAAACGAAGCATAGCGGCACTTCTGGATAACTTTGTCCTGCGTTCGTCCGTCTGTCTGCCCGTCTGTCCGGTAGTCTAACGTTCATATATATTTTCGTAGCTTCCTGTATATGCATGATTTATCATGATGAGACTCAATTCAATTCAATTCTTTATTATTTTATGCCATATGACACATGACTCAACACCCCATGTAGGTCATGTCAACATTCAAGGTCCAGGTCACATATTTGGGACCAATGTCACATTTTATACATAGTACATGTTTCTCTCAAACGACTTCATCTTCCATAAGTTAATTATCATAAAACTCTAACTGTCAAAAGATTTCTTTTAGCAAGTGCTCCTTGAAAATTATGTACCATATTTTTATTTGCTGGAATCTACGCTTTCCATGCAAAGAGGTAACGCAGATTCACTTTGCTTAATAGACATCAATGAGCAGTGATGTTTGATTATGTTTTCATACGAAAAAAAAAACAACAACAACACATATAATCTCAACAGTCTTGGTGCGTAGTAATCGGAGGTGGGGAGGGTTTTTTTCGTGCTGATGTTAAAATGAATGGAGAACCTTCCTCCTCGAGTTGGAAATAAATGAGTTGCAAAAATAACTATATAAACAGGAGAAAATTTTCAATTTAGCAGATCCTTTATAAAAAATAGTAATTCGTGCCTGCAGAGATGTCATAATCTTGATGTTCCTCTTTTAACCATTTCATTTTATGCATAGTCCGTGAAAAATAATTATGATGACTAACTTTCCTCGTGCTCTACTATCATTCTGATTTCATAGTATAGATCTTAATTAGAATAAATTAAAATTTCAGATTGTTTCAGGAGACGTTTCTACGAGAGTATGTATAGGTTCATCTGTTGACATTATCGTCAGGATCCTCTTTCACTCATTTGTGTCACAATAATGCCCTTTGCCGTGTGGAGCTTGTAAAAAAGTTCCCCGCGAGGGGTTTAACTGTAAGTGTTTTGAATATTTTTCTTTGACATGATCGCCATTAGTGCTGTATATTGATATTAAAATATTGAAGACTATCGATATTCTGAGAGTTTCAAAACGTATCGACACCGAAAGGCTGAGTATCGATACTTTCAATACATTTAATAAAAATAAACTTTTAATTCGTTTCTGTTTTTATTTTCGTATTTCTTCTGAATCTTCTACGATCACTTCAACGTTTAGGCATATGAGTTCAAATAAAAGCTCCAGGGCACTTGATCTTACTCCCAAATTGGGAGTTCGCTTCTTTTCATGTGGTGGAGGTTCTTGTTTTTTTTTGCTTTGGTTCCTGTTTTATCCTGATTTTGTATGCCTTCGGTATATAATTTGCTGAATTATCGATCTTCTTTTGTTGATTTGGATATGGTCATCATCCATATTTGTCATTCTATCTTACATTGAGTTGAAAAACGAAATGGTGAGCTCAGCTGTTTGGTAGCATTTTTACAAAATCGAAAAGCCAAATGTAATCATGTAAAAATATGTCAAAATAAGTCTTTGATGGACAAAGAATTACTTTCCATAGCTGCCATTGTTATCTATTCATTCCTTTTTAGCTCATCTGAGCAAAGCTCAAGTGAGCTATTGTCATAGCGCACCGTCCGTCGTCCGTCGTCCGTGGTCTGTCCGTCGTCCGTCGTAAACTTTTCAACATTTTCGACTTCTTCTCAAGAACCACTGAAAAGATTTTCATGGAACGTGGTAGGAATGAAGTACTCATGGTCCCTTACAAGTGTTGTTGTTTTTCGTCATTTGACGTGTTTTTGACGTCTTTTCGGACTTCGTCAGAAATGCACATTTTTGCACTATTTCTTTAAATAACTCAATAAGTGTATGATTTTACATATTCATTTACTTCATATTTATCATATTTAAGTTACTAAATGCTTTGATAAGTATTTTATTCTAAAATTTAAATTTTTTGATTTTTTATTAATTTTTTTCTTATGTGAAAAGGAAGGGGGGGGGGGTGATTTTCATACATATTCAACTTCTTCTCCAGAACCACTGAAAAGATTTTCATGAAACTTGGTAGGAACGAAGTACTCATGGTCCCTTACAAGTGTTGTTGTTTTTCGTCCGGATCCATCAACAGGTGGCGCCACAAGAGGCAAAAGTAGGTCACAGGTGGTACCCTCCTTTGACAAACTTCTTCTTCAGAACGGAAGCACGTATCGACAAACCGAAAGCATCAGGATGATCTAGAGAGATGTCTTAAGTGTTGTTATTTTTGGTTCCACTCGGAAGTCAAATTTTTGACGCGTTTTTGACGTCTTTTCGGACTTCGTCAGAAATGCACATTTTTGCACTATTTCTTTAAATAACTCATATGTGTATGATTTTACACATTCATTTACTGCACATTTATCACATTTAAGTTACTAAATGCTTTGATATGTATTTTATACTGAAATTTTAATTTTTTGATTTTTTATAAATTATTTTCTTAAGTGAAAAGGAAAAGGGGGGGGGGGGGAAGGGTGATTTTCATACATATTCAACTTCACCTGAGCGAAGCTCAAATGAGCTATTGTCATAGCGCGTCGTCCGTCCATCGTCCGTCCGTCCGACATAAACTTTTAACATTTTCGATATCTTTTCTGCAACCGCTGCACAGAATTTCACGAAATTTCACAGGAAGCAAGTACTCAATGCCCTCTATCAAATTTGTGTTTTTCAAGCCGATCGGATATCCAAGATGGCCGCCACAGGCTCTGATTGGCTGACATATTTTTTACTTCTCCTCCGAAACCGCTGCACAGAATTTCATGAAACTTCACAGGAAGCAAGTACTCAATGCCTTCTAACAAGTCTGTGTTTTTGGAGCCGATTGGAAATCCAAGATGGCCGCCACGGGCTCTAATTGGCTGACACATTCTCGACTTCTCCTCTGAAACCGCTGCACAGTATTTCACGAAATTTCACAGGAAGCAAGTACTCAATGCCCTCTATCAAATTTGTGTTTTTCAAGCCGATCGGAAATCCAAGATGGCCGCCACAGGTTCTGATTGGCTGACACATCCCGACTTCTCTTCTGAAACTGCATCACAGAATTTCATGAAACTTCACAGGAAGCAAGTACTCAATGCCTTCTACCAAGTCTGTGTTTTTGGAGCCGATTGGAAATCCAAGATGGCCGCCACAGGCTCTAACTGGAAACAAGTACTCAATGCCCTCTACCAAGTTTGTGTTTTTCGAGCCAATCGGAAATCCAAGATGGCCGCCACGGATTCTGATTGACTGACACATTTTCGACTTCTCCTCTCAAACGGCTGCATAGAATTTCACAAACCTTCACAGGAAGCAAGTACTGATTGCTCTCAACCAAGTTTGTGTTTTTCGAGCTGATCAGAAATCCAAGATGGCCGCAACAGGCTCTGATTGGCTGACAAATTTTCGACTTTTCCTCTGAAACCGCTGCGCAGAATTTCATGAAACCTCACAGGATGCAAGTTCTCATACCCTCTATCAAGTTTGCGTTTTTGGAGCCTATCGGAAATCCAAGATGGCCGCCACAGGCTCTGATTGGCTGACACATTTTCAACTTCTCCTCTGAAACTGCTTCACAAAATTTCTTGTAACTTCACAGGACGCAAGTACTCATTGTCCTCTACTTAGTTTGTGTTTTTCGAGCCGATTGGAAATCCAAGATGTCCTCTATAGGCTCTATTTGAATGACACATTTTTGACTTATCCTCTTAAACTACTGCACAGAATGTCACCAAACATTACAGGAAGTAACTTGTACACCTTGTCCTTCTCAAAGCTTCACTAAAAGCGATTTCCTTAAGGTCTTGACTTTGATTGAAAACATACATACAGTCTCCTCAGGTGAGCGATGTGGCCCCCTTGGGCCTCTTGTTTATTTTCGAATGGAAAACATACACTTGTTGTTTATTTTTGTTCTGTTTTATAAAGTTGTAATTGTTTAAAACAGTTTAAGACAGTGCATATAATCTTCATATATTGTTTTCATTTTCGTGCATGAACATCGACGGCAGGGTGTGGCCAGCCAACAGGGGATGCTTACTCCTCAAGGGCACCTTGTCCCACCTCTAGCTTGCTTTTGGTCCGTTGATGCTTAATTTGTGCTCTATTGGGTGTGCTATTGAGAATTATCATCAGGTTATTCTTTAACTCATTTGTGTCACACTATTGCCCTTTGCCTTGTGGAACTGGTAAAAAAAAAGTTCCCCGCGAAGGGTTTAACAGTAAGTGTTTTGAATATTTTTTCCTGACATGGACGCCATAGCACTTTCTATAAAGACAAAACCACAGACAGTGCATGTATTCTTTATATATTGTTTTCATTTTCGTGAATGAACATCGACGGCGGGTGCGGCTAGCCAAGAGGGAATGCTTACTCCTCCTGGGCACCTGGTCCCACCTCTAGCTTGCCGGGGGTCCATTGATGCTCAATTTTGTGTTCTATTGTGAGTGCTGTTGAGATTATCGTCAGGATCCTCTTCAACTAATTTAATACAGTCGGAAATTGTCACTTAACATCGAAATTTTCTCCTATACGTCTATATTTGGTTTTGGTTTGTCCCGCCCTCACGTTTGATTCATCATAGCAAATAAGATTCAAATTGGGATGTACATATACAATACCTATACAAATGATATATAATGATAATAAATGGTAAGGATTTTGCCCTTCTATAAGTACACATCTTATGTGAACGTGGTGTTTCGAAAATATCCGTTTGCTATAGATTTAAATTCCCCCAATATAAGGTTGCAGTATGAAGTGATTATCTATTCTAACAGGGACAAACACATTTTACTTTATGAAACATTTTCACAAAATCGTTTATATTTTCCTAATAATGTTTTTGGTGAAAAGATCGATGCTACTATGTACAACACTCACTTGCATGTGTTGGAAAATCAATCACTATTTTGAAAGCTTTCTCTGGGAAATTTTCAATATTCGATAGATAAATAGCAAATGATCTAACCATCTCTATAAAAAAATATTCATCATCAAAATATACAACTGAACAATTGCTTTAAAATAGCATCATTTTCTAAGCATTCACAATAGTGAAGAGCTTAAATTTAAATAAATATGCAAGTTTCGCCTCCCCCCTTGAGAAACCTAAAGGGGGGGGGGGGTTGCGAACTCAATTCATCAACATAAACTTGATGGTGAATAGACTGGTCCCTCAAGACTCGTGAATGCCTCCTTTTGTCATTTTCGCGAATGCCTTAAAACGACAAACGGACATCAACAGCCATTGAGCACGGGTTTGAGCAAGGTTCCTACCAATCTTAAAAATGTTTGAGCACATACTAAATTTTAAGCACGTTCTCAAACTTTTAAGTTTTAAAACCTCAAATATTAGAGACGATCTCGCTAGCAGAGTTTGAGCACGGAAAATGTTCTCAAAACAGTTTTATAACCTTGGGTCTAATCTCAAGTGGCGATCTCTATTGAGAACGATCTCAAAGTTTGAGCATGAGACTCGAGTTGAACACGGTTAAAGTTTTATAACTTTGGGACCTAATATGCTTTTATTATATCCCCGTTGCGACAGAAGAACTTCCTCAAAGATGATTTCAGCCTCTCTGCAATATAACCCTGAACGAGTAGCTTAATTGCAAGTCATCTGGCTTTTACGATGAAATTTTCATACTTAGAACATGCCGTTTAGGAACAAGCCATCTTCATACCCACTGTCATTTTTGTATAGGGACAAAACATTGTCATAGGCAGATATGTTTAAAAGGAATCATTCATGTATAAATTTTTAACATTATCTAGAAATTAATTTCCTTTCGCAAATGGCTGATGTATAAGGAGGTTATGTACAGTTATATGCAGTCTTCATTCTATAGTGCGTGTTACAGTTATATTCTAAAAGTATTAATATCAATTCTCTGTAAGAACCAAACTATTTTGGAAATGGCATGTGATTGATTTTTGTAACTTTCTCTGTACTTTATAAGTTTAATGCACTTAATATAAAAATCACAATTTTTGACAAAAACGATTTCGGTTGCCATGGAAACGAGGTTAAACTTTTTATTTATAGCACTAAAATAACGATTGAATAAGCCATTTTTGGATATTATGTTGCTATGGAAACCATTTTCAAAACAAATTGGGTACGTATAACCAGAAATTTTCGCGAGATACAAATTTTCGCTCAATTTGCGAGTGATTTGGAATCGAAAAAATTTATTCTCGCGAAAAGTTGTCTTTGATAAGATATAATATTAAGTGGTATATCAGAGACATTTAGTCTTATTTTACATGTATCATTCTTGACTTTCGCCGATTAAACGTAAGGAGAAGTGAATTTAGTGTATTCCTAGGATAAAACTAACTGAAGCTTCAATAATGAAAGGTACAAAACAGTAACTTCATATGTAAATATTTGTTTGTACTTTAATAATCGCGAAAAATTGTACTCGTGAAAAGAAAGACACCATATTTTACAATAAAATCGCGAAAGTTGGTACTCGAGAAAATTTCTTATTGAACGGTATTACAACTTATAATCTTTTAAATCTCTACATTTAACAAATACATTTTTGGCATTCCTGCCAATTGCCCAAGTCATATCAAATATAAATCAGTAAAAAATCAGCATAAAAAAGAGACAAAATTAAGACCATTTTTGTCGAATGTTTACCATTTTTAGCAAAACTAAAACGAAACCATTACTGTTGTCAGAACAAAATGTATTTCATCTGATTAATAGGAACATGAAGAAATTTAGCCGGAACACTTTTTGTTTTCCTAAATTTTGTGATCAAAATTGGCTGACATGGCAACTTTTCATTTGACTCCTGAAAACTACATCTTTTCATATTGATATGTAGAATTGTTTAAATTACTTATACTGCTTGATCTTTATGTAAGGGAAAAAAGAGGGAATTGCTATTTGTTTGAACAGTTCCAAAATTTGTCAAGGTCATTGATCCTTAGTTCAAGGTAAATTAAAATAAGAGGTTCCAATTTCACGAAAATTGTGCAATTTTGATGTTACTTATTGTTCCTTATTTTTGGCTTGACCGCCATATACCGTATGTCAGGAACTTTTCGCTTGTGTCTAATTTTCGCTAAGTTCGCGAGCATCATCAAATCGCGAAAAATGGACATAGCGAAAAAAGACACGTACTTGTTAATGTTCATACTAATAATACGGAAGTGCTCCAACTCTATACCTTCATGAAGATAACGTTTAGATTTGAGGTACGATTATATACCATTGAAACGGGTTATTAGTGAGCACTGGTTTGATTCAGATAATTATAATTATTATAATTAATCTTTACAGATACCAGTTGATTAATTTAATTACCCTGTGGAAACATAGTAAATCAAACAACTACCAATGTAATGTATGTTGGCTTTAATTTCAAACCACCTGTTGTCGAACTGTAACTATGGCAATTAGCGTTTTGCTTACCCGTGTATTTCTCACAAGAAACTAAATTGGAGTTAAAGGCCAGTACTTTTGGATCATAGAACTATATAACTACTTGCATACCAAACCAGAAATTTAAACTAATGGCTTAAAAAAAGCCGACACCGTTGATACTTTAAAAGAGTGAACTGTATGATGTACACTTGTATTATTGTACATGTACATATATGTATAGTACGTAAATACAGCAGAAAAACGTTCGTAGTTGTATATGTAATAATGCATGATCGTATTTCATTTTACATTAGATGAATCTTTGTACAAAAATTAATTTTTGGTATTCATAGAATAGCGAAAATAAGACTCAGCGAAAAAAAAAGACACACCGCAAAATTTACCCGATGTACGGTATTTGTATCAGATATGCCTCTTTCTAAAGATAGAACCAAAAAGAGGAAAAACATTACAAGTTTTAGTTTTAAACATTTCTACGAAAAAAAAAATCAGCAGTATATATGAAATGCTAGCTACAAATCGAGGATTTTGTTTTGAATATACTTCCCTGACATTGTCGCCATAGCACTTTCTATATAGACATAAAGTCAGACAATGCATGAAGTTTATATATTTTCATTTCCATGCTTCATTAACATCGACGGCGGGTGCTTACACCTCCCGGGCACCTGGTCCCACCTCTAGCTTGCTAGGGGTTCGTCGATGTTTAATTTTGTGCTCTATTGTGAGTGCTGTTGAGATTATCGTCAGGATCTTCTTTAACTCATTTGTGTCACACTTATGCCTTTAGCCGTATGGATCTCGTAAAAAAGTTCCCCGCGAAGGGTTTGACAGTAAGTGTTTTGAATATACTTCCCTGACATTGTCGCCATAGCACTTTCTATATAGACATAAAGTCAGACAATGCATGAAGTTTATTTATTTTCATTTCCATGCTTCATTAACATCGACGGCGGGTGCGGCTAGCCAACAGGGGATGCTTACTCCTCCCGGGCACCTGGTCCCACCTCTAGCTTGCTAGGGGTTCGTCGATGTTTAATTTTGTGCTCTATTGTGAGTGCTGTTGAGATTATCGTCAGGATCTTCTTTAACTCTAAAATAGATTTTGAAATTGTTCCAACTTTTCTCAATAGATAGGGGATATATCCATCATCACTATGTATGTGTTCGTTTTACTTAATTTCACAACATTTCTGAGTTACAGCCTCTCACATCTTAAACATATCACATGATTTCATTGAAGTTTGTGAATCATAGTCCAAATAAAGTAGAAAATATATCTATACTTAAATGATGCTATTGAATTTGAAGCGTTTAATTTTCGTTCCACTTGGTGGGTTGAACGTCTTCAAATTCATTAGCATCATTTCAGAACAGATTAATTTACAGCATGGACCAGACATGCACGTTTCGGGTTTTCAAACCCTCGTCAGTGATCCTCAATCTAAACAATGTAATATGGCCAAAATCTGTGAAAATTATGTCCTACATATACCGAAAGCAAGATGGCTGGGATAGGATGATACAGGACCCATATTTTAGAAATTTGAGACAATTTTGTTGACAGAAATTTTCAAATGCGTTTGAAGAAACGACCAACCGAAATTGATCGAACTTGGCTACATATGCTCTCGGGGACTCCTGGTCCAACAGCAGTGACACTCACCAAGTGGTACAAATGTTTAAAGTTTGGGCCAGACATAAACGTTTCGGGTTTTCAAACCCTCGTCAGTGATCCTCAATCTAAACAATGTAACATGGTCAAAATATGTGAAAATTACGTCCTATATAATTATACCGAAACATGCTGCAAGATGGCTGGGGTATGATGCTACAGGACCAAGGTTTTAGAAATTTGAGACAATTTTGTAAAAAGAAATTTTCACAAATCTTCACACGTTGAAGAAACGACCAACCGAAGTTGATCGAACTTGGCTGTATGTGCCCTCGGAGACTCCTGGTTCATCAGCAGTGACACTCGCCAAGTGGTACAAATGCTTAACGTGACTGCTGGTGGACGAGGAGTCCTCGAGGGCACATGTAGTCAAGTTCGATCAACTTCGATTGAACGTTTCTTCAACGCATTCAAAAATTTATGTTATCAAAATTTCTTGAAATTTCTAAATGTGGGTCCCGTAGCAACATACCCAAACCATCCTGCTACGCCCTTCGGTACATTTTTGGACATATTAACTTTCAAACTCTTTGGTCATATTACATTGTTCAGATTTGAGGATCACTGACGAGGGTTAAGCACCCGAAACATGCATATCTGGTCCGTGCTTTCAATTTATCTGTTCTTAATATAGTTGATGCTATTGAACAATTTTAAGGTGATTTTTTAATCAATAAATTTCTTTTAGATGTACTGATAAAATTGTTCCAAAAGATATAAGAGGATTTTACTATAGTATAACTGGCATATGATTTTCAGTAAAGCAGACATATCAACATTTTTGCCATCTCTTGCGGTGTAAAATAGGACCTCTTCAAAACATTATGAGCACAACGACAAAAAGAATAGCTTGTGTGGGCATGTTTCTTGTTTAGTATTTATACTATGAAATATATAAGGAAAACAATCCGGAAATTTCAGTTGACTACAATACCTGTTATATATGTACCATTGAAAAAAGTCTTCTGAGAAATACCCAATTATTAGTACAGAATTCTCAAGATACTTAAAATTTCAGACATGGTTTCCATGGCAAGAAAATCGCCGTCCTAAGTCGGCACCGGTTGCCCATTGATCTCGTTGGTTTATGTGATGTACATTCTGATTTTGTATTTCTATGGTGTGAGTTGGTCTTTTTGGTTTATGTGTAGTCTTTTGTGTTTCATGTTTCTATGGTGAGAGTGTTCCGAAACGTGCATGTCTGGTTCATGCTGCAAATGTATCTGTTCCTAAATTATGCTTTTGAATTTAAAGACGTTTAACATTGGTGTTCCTTGTCCCTTTTGCGTCTCTTTCTGTGGGTATCTGCTCTGTGTTTTTTGCATTGGGTGTTTTTGTTCTTTTGCTGTGGGTGCTGCAACCATTGGAGATCCAATCCTTTCTTTTGTATTTTGCAAAAAGGAAGTTACTTTTTATCTCAGTACATCGTATGCACCTTTCAAACCAAAAATTGGTGACATGCCATTTCCGTTTGCTTTTGAAATAATTTTGGTCCTTACTGAATACTGGTATTTTAAACGTTTTGTTCAAAAAATAGTCTTAGTCCAGTCAATCTTGCAAAAAAAAAACCTGGTTCATTCGGGAACTAACAGTTACAAATTCAACTGTTAGTTGTTTATCAGAGGAAATAAAGCACCCTACGGAAGCCCATTGGCTTCACAGAAAAAAATGAATTTATTGCGTATACTCGCAATAACATTGCGTATATTCGCAATAGTATTGCGTATATTCGCAATAGTATTGCGTATATTCGCAGTAATATTGCGTATATTCGCAATAGTATTGCGTCTATTCGCAATAGTATTGCGTCTATTCGCAATAATATTGCGTATATTCGCAATAGTATTGCGTATATACGCAATAGTATTGCGAATATTCGCAATAGTATTGCTTATATTCGCAATAGTATTGCGAATATTCGCAATGATTATTGCGTATATAGGCAATGATTTTTGCGTATATACGTAATGATTATTGCGTATATACGCAATGATTATTGCGTATATACGCAATGATTATTGCGTATATACGCAATGATTATTGCGTATATTCGCAATAAATTGAATGTTCTCCGCGGCGCTAAATGTCTGTTTTAAATGTTTTGGGGGGTTAAATGGAAAATAAAAGTACGATCTAGGGGGAAGGGATCTAGTGATAGAGCTTTATTTCTTTCCGAGCACCTTGTTTATTCTCTGTTTTTAAATATCTCCTATTATCGACTACTGAAAGTACAATGTTCTTTGATACAAAAAGATCTATAAAGGTTAAAATAAGCATTAAAATGAACATCCGTGAGGTTTTTTTTTCGGGGGGGGGGGGGAGGGGGCGGACATATCGTATCATCTTCCATCTATCCGTAAAAGTTTCATCCTCTAAAATATTTTAATGAAAATACATACGAAAAAAGATCTTATGGATCACTATTTCAACCCGATTACTTGAATTTAATTCAGGGGTGGATCCTGGGCGGAACAAATATAGGCATTATAGGCTACCCGTCTTTTAAAAACTTGCATGGATTGAAAAAAAAAACTTATGATATCTGAGTGATTCGAATGATGTTTGATTGACGTTTGTTTATTTTGTTATTATTTGTGAGTTTGCACGGCTCCTTTTAAATGCGCCCAAAATATTTCTCCTATTCTTTTCTCTTTTAGTTAAAATAATACGCCAATTTATTTCAGGCGCAGATCTAGCATTTTACCTCAGAGGGGATCCAATCTAAATTCATGAAACTTAAGCAGCTCATTATGATTTTACCGGTATAAAATTCAAGTTGAAAAAGTATGGCCTCGTCCCCCCTTTACCTACTTTCACATCCACCATTTACAGGAATTGGGACATTTCTAGTGCCTGAGTATAATTTCGTTTCTTCAGACAGGTTTGGTAGGATACATGTATGAGGGAAACTTTAGAAGTTTTGATTGTTTTTATCGGCCAGCCAGATTTTCTTTACTAAATATAAGCTTTGTTGTAGAGGGTATTATACGAGGGCTGATTGATATGTTGTGAGCCTCTGTTTTCTGGAACGCAGAAGATATTCTACTGATAGATTATCTCCAAAAAGGACAAACAGTCAATGGTACATGTACATACTATGCTTCACTTATAACACATTTGCGGGAAAATATTAAACTTAAGCACCACGGAAAGCTCGCTAGTTAAAGGTGTGTTGTTTACAACAATGTATTCAGAACCATGCTCTTGTTCACAAGTCTGTCAGTGCCATGGCTGCCATTCATGATTGTGGCTTTAATGTGATTGAGCATCCGCCTAATTCACCTGATCTTGCTCCATCAGACGTTCATCTATTCCCAAAACTGAAAGCAGCTATTTCTTGCGCCAACTTTCAGTCCGATGATGACGTCATACTTGCAGTGGCTGGCTTTCTGACAAGTCAAGATAAGGAGATTTTTAAAAGTGGTATTGAGGCCCTTAAACACCGGTGGCAAAAGTTTATAGATACTGAAGGGGATTATGTAGAAAAATAAAAACTAATGCAAAACGTCTGATAAAATTCAAATCCATCAATACGAGGTCCACAACATATTAATCAGCCCTCATATAAGTATTGCAGAATATTTCATTTTCTCAATGTTTGTATCTAGTCAAACTCGAATACAGAAAGCTTTTTTGAAGACCTTTACCTTTCGCAGAAAAATTCAATAGAAAAGGGGCATTGGAATTTAATTGTTTCTACAAACAAAGGTCCCATCCTATACTTTCATATTCTTAAATCTATTATTAGCTCACCTGAGCCATAGGCTCAAAGTGAGCTATTGTCATAGCGTGGCGTCCGTCGTCCGTCGTCGTCCGTCGTCGTCCGTCGTCCGTCGTCCGTCGTAAACTTTTCAACATTTTCGACTTCTTCTCCAGAACCACTGAAAAGATTTTCATGAAACTTGGTAGGAATGAAGTACTCATGGTCCCCTACAAGTGATGTTGTTTTTCGTCCAGATCCATCAACAGGTGGCGCCACCAGAGGCAAAAGTAGGTCACAGGGGGTACCCTCCTTTGACAAACTTCTTCTTCAGAACGAAAGCACGTATCGACAAACTGAAAGCATCAGAATGATCTAGAGAGATGTCTTAAGAAGTGTTGTTATTTTTGGTTCCACTCGGAAGTCAAATTTTTGACGCGTTTTTGACGTCTTTTCGGACTCTGTCGGAAATGCACATTTTTGCACTATTTCTTTAAATAACTCAATATGTGTATGGTTTTACACATTCCTTTACTACAAATTCATCACATTTAAGTTACTTAATGCTTTGATATGTATTTCATACTGAAATTTTAATTTTTTGATTTTTTATGAATTATTTTCTTATGTGAAAAGGAAAGGGGGGGGGGGTGATTTTCATACATATTCAACTTCTTCTCCAGAACTGCTGAACAGATTTTTATGAGTATTTTTTCAATCATGAATAGATATGTTTACTGTGAACATGGACCCAAGGCTTGTGGGTTCAAGTCCCGGCACGAGCACTCCTCAAATTTTTTTCTTCATTTTTTCCCATTTTGTCAGCTTATTATGCACTTTTAGATAATCTGAATACCTTAAATTCCATTTTTTACTTAAAAAAATTTTTCTTCCCTTTATTAGCTCACCTGAGCCATAGGCTCAAAGTGAGCTATTGTCATAGCGTGGCGTCCGTCGTCCGTCGTCGTCCGTCGTCGTCCGTCGTCCGTCGTCCGTCGTAAACTTTCAACATTTTCGACTTCTTCTCCAGAACCACTGAAAAGATTTTCATGAAACTTGGTAGGAATGAAGTACTCATGATCCCCTACAAGTGTTGTTGTTTTTCGTCCGGATCCATCAACAGGTGGCGCCACCAGAGGCAAAAGTAGGTCACAGGGGGTACCCTCCTTTGACAAACTTCTTCTTCAGAACGGAGGCACGTATCGACAAACCGAAAGCATCAGGATGAACTAGAGAGATGTCTTAAGAAGTGTTGTTATTTTTGGTTCCACTCGGAAGTCAAATTTTTGACGCGTTTTTGACGTCTTTTCGGACTTCGTCAGAAATGCACATTTTTGCACTATTTCTTTAAATAACTCAATAAGTGTATGATTTTACACATTCATTTACTGCATATTTATCATATTAAGTTACTAAATGCTTTGATAAGTATTTCATTCTAAAATTTAGATTTTTTGATTTTTTATTAATTTTTTTCTTATGTGAAAAGAAAGGGGGGGGGGGTGATTTTCATACATATTCAACTTCTTCTCCAGAACCACTGAAAAGATTTTCATGAAACTTGGTAGGAATGAAGTACTCATGGTCCCCTACAAGTGATGTTGTTTTTCGTCCAGATCCATCAACAGGTGGCGCCACCAGAGGCAAAAGTAGGTCACAGGGGGTACCCTCCTTGACAAACTTCTTCTTCAGAACGAAAGCACGTATCGACAAACTGAAAGCATCAGAATGATCTAGAGAGATGTCTTAAGAAGTGTTGTTATTTTTGGTTCCACTCGGAAGTCAAATTTTTGACGCGTTTTTGACGTCTTTTCGGACTCTGTCGGAAATGCACATTTTTGCACTATTTCTTTAAATAACTCAATATGTGTATGGTTTTACACATTCATTTACTACAAATTCATCACATTTAAGTTACTTAATGCTTTGATATGTATTTCATACTGAAATTTTAATTTTTTGATTTTTATGAATTATTTTGTTATGTGAAAAGGAAAGGGGGGGGGGTGATTTTCATACATATTCAACTTCTTCTCCAGAACTGCTGAACAGATGTTTATGAGTATTTTTTCAATCATGAATAGATATGTTTACTGTGAACATGGACCCAAGGCTTGTGGGTTCAAGTCCCGGCACGAGCACTCCTCAAATTTTTTTCTTCATTTTTTCCCATTTTGTCAGCTTATTATGCACTTTTAGATAATCTGAATACCTTAAATTCCATTTTTTACTTAAAAAATTTTTTCTTCCCTTTATTAGCTCACCTGAGCCATAGGCTCAAAGTGAGCTATTGTCATAGCGTGGCGTCCGTCGTCCGTCGTCGTCCGTCGTCGTCCGTCGTCCGTCGTCGTCCGTCGTCCGTCGTCCGTCGTAAACTTTTCAACATTTTCGACTTCTTCTCCAGAACCACTGAAAAGATTTTCATGAACTTGGTAGGAATGAAGTACTTCATGGTCCCCTACAAGTGTTGTTGTTTTTCGTCCGGATCCATCAACAGGTGGCGCCACCAGAGGCAAAAGTAGGTCACAGGGTGTACCCTCCTTGACAAACTTCTTCTTCAGAACGGAGGCACGTATCGACA
>VSWD01000001.1:1925619-1975485 GCA_033119305.1 Pinctada imbricata | reverse complement strand
AACTCGCTTACATGGTCCAACTTGAGTTATACAGCCCTCAAGGACTTGGCCAGGGCTTAACAATTGCGCTATCAAATTGACCTCACGAGTCCTAGATTATTTAATAAAAGCAAAATACGGAGGACACGTTTACCAAAATAAATATGATAAATATTGTTGAGAAGGGGGTAATAAGGGCCACGATTGTTCGCAAACTGTCTACATGGTCCAACCTTGAGTTATACAGCCCTCAAGGACTTGGCCCAGGGCTCAACAATTGCCGCTTGTCAAATTGACCTGACGAGTCCTAGATTAGTTAATAAAAGCAAAATACGGAAGGACACGTTTACCAAAATAAATATGAAAATATTGTTGAGAAGGGGGCAATAAAGGCGTTGTTCCCAAACTGTCTTAAATGGTCCAACTTGAGTTATACAGCCCTCAAGGACTTAGCCAGGGCTAAACAATGGCGCTGTCAAATTGACCTGACGAGTCCTAGATTATTTAATAAAAGCAAAATACGGAGGGACACGTTACCAAAATCAATATGAAAATATTGTTGAGAAGGGGGGTAATAAGGGCCACGATTGTTCGCAAACTGTCTTACATGGTCCAACTTGAGTTATACAGCCCTCAAGGACTTGGCCAGGGCTAAACAATGGCGCTGTCAAATTGACCTGACGAGTCGTAGATTATATAATAAAAGCACAATACGGAGCACACGTTTTACCAAAATAATATGAAATATTGTCGAGAAGGGGGTACATTAGTAAGGGCCACGATTGTTCGCAAACTGTCTTACATGGTCCAACTTGAGTTATACAGCCCTGAAGGACTTGGCCAGGGCTAAGCAATTGCGCTGTCAAATTGACCTGACGAGTCGTAGAATATTTAATAAAAGCAAAATACGGAGGACACGTTTACCAAAATAAATATGAAAATATTGTTGAGAAGGGGGTAATAAGGCCACGATTGTTCGCAAACTGTCTTACATGGTCCAACTTGAGTTATACAGCCCTCAAGGACTTGGCCAGGTCTAAAGCAATTGCGCTGTCAAATTGACCTGACGGAGTCCTAGATTAATTAATAAAAGCAAAATACGGAGGACACCTTTCACCAAAATAACTGTGAAAATATTGTTGAAAAGGGGGGAAAAAAGGCCACGATTGTTCCCACACTGTCTTACATGGTCCAACTTGAGTTATACAGCCCTCAAGGACTTAGCCAGGGGTAAACAATGGCGCTGTCAAATTGACCTGACGAGTCCTAGATTATTTAATAAAAGCACAATACGGAGGACACGTTTACCAAAATAAATATGAAAATATTGTTGAGAAGGGGGTAATAGAGGGCCACGATTGTTCGCAAACTGTCTTACATGGTCCAACTTGAGTTATACAGCCCTCAAGGACTTGGCCAGGGCTAAACAATTGCGCTGTCAAATTGACCTGACGAGTCCTAGATTATTTAATAAAAGCAAAATACGGAGGACACGTTTACCAAAATCAATATGAAAATATTGTTGAGAAGGGGGTAATAAAGGCCACGATTGTTCGCAAACCGTCTTACATGGTCCAACTTGAGTTATACAGCCCTCAAGGACTTGGCCAGGGCTAACAATTGCGCTGTCAAATTGACCTGACGAGTCCTAAATTAATTAATAAAAGCAAAATACGGAAGGACACCGTTCACCAAAATAAATATGAAAATATTGTTGAGAAGGGAGTAATAAGGGCCACGATTGTTCCCAAACAGTCTTACATGGTCCAACTTGAGTTATACAGCCCTCAAGGACTTGGCCAGGGCTAAACAATGGCGCTGTCAAATTGACCTGACGAGTCCTAGATTATTTAATAAAAAGCAAAATACGGAGGACACGTTTACCAAATAAATATGAAAATATTGTCGAGAAGGGGGTACTTTATAAGGGCCACGATTGTTCGCAAACTGTCTTACATGGTCCAACTTGAGTTATACAGCCCTCAGGAACTTGGCCAGGGCTTAACAATGGCGCTATCAAATTGACCTGACGAGTCCTAGATTATTTAATAAAAGCAAAATACGGAGGACACACGTTTACCAAAATAAATATGAAAATATTGTTGAGAAGGGGGTGCATTTAATAAGGGCGACGATTGTTCGCAAACTGTCTTACATGGTCCAACTTGAGTTGTACAGCCCTCAAGGACTTGGCCAGGGCTAAACAATTGCGCTATCAAATTGACCTGACGAGTCCTAGATTATTTAATAAAAGCAAAATACGGAGGACACGTTTACCAAAATCAATATGAAATATTGTTGAGAAAGGGGGTAATAAGGGCCACGATTGTTCGCAAACTGTCTTACATGGTCCAACTTGAGTTATACAGCCCTCAAGGACTTGGCCAGGGCTAAACAATGGCGCTGTCAAATTGACCTGACGAGTCCTAGATTATTTAATAAAAGCAAAATACGGAGGACACGTTACCAAAATCAATATGAAAATATTGTTGATAAAGGGGAAATAAGGGCCACGATTGTTCCCAAACTGTCTTACATGGTCCAACTTGAGTTATACAGCCCTCAAGGACTTGGCCAGGGCTAAACAATGGCGCTGTCAAATTGACCTGACGAGTCGTAGATTATATAATAAAAGCAAACTACGGAGGACACGTTTACCAAAATCAATATGAAAATATTGTTCAGAAGGGGGTAATAAGGGCCACGATTGTTCGCAAACTGTCTTACATGGTCCAACTTGAGTTATACAGCCCTCAAGGACTTGGCCAGGGCTAACAATGGCGCTGTCAAATTGACCTGACGAGTCCTAGATTATTTAATAAAAGCAAAATACGGAAGACACACGTTTACCAAAATAAATATGAAAATATTGTTGAGAAGGGGTGCATTTAATAAGGGCGACGATTGTTCGCAAACTGTCTTACATGGTCCAACTTGAGTTGTACAGCCCTCAAGGACTTGGCCAGGGCTAAACAATTGCGCTATCAAATTGACCTGACGAGTCCTAGATTATTTGATAAAAGCAAAATACGGAGGACACGTTTACCAAAATCAATATGAAATATTGTTGATAAAGGGGTGATAAGGGCCACGATTGTTCCCAAACTGTCTTAAATGGTCCAACTTGAGTTATACAGCCCTCAAGGACTTGGCCAGGGCTAAACAATTGCGCTGTCAAATTGACCTGACGAGTCCTAGATTATTTAATAAAAGCAAAATACGGAGGACACGTTTACCAAAATCAATATGAAAATATTGTTGAGAAGGGGGTAATAAGGGCCACGATTGTTCGCAAACTGTCTTACATTGTCCAACCTGAGTTATACAGCCCTCAAGGACTTGGCCAGGGCGAAACAATGGCGCTGTCAAATTGACCTGACGAGTCCTAGATTATTTAATAAAAGCAAAATACGGAGGACACGCTTACCAAAATAAATATGAAAATATTGTTGAGAAAGGGGGTAATAAGGGCCACGATTGTTCGCAAACTGTCTTACATGGTCCAACTTGAGTTATACAGCCCTCAAGGACTTGGCCAGGGCTAAACAATGGCGCTGTCAAATTGACCTGACGAGTCCTAGATTATTTAATAAAAGCAAAATACGGAGGACACGCTTTACCAAAATAAATATGAAAATATTGTTGAGAAGGGGAGTAATAAGGGCCGACGATTGTTCGCAAACTGTCTTACATGGTCCAACTTGAGTTATACAGCCCTCAAGGACTTGGCCAGGGCTAAACAATGGCGCTGTCAAATTGACCTGACGAGTCCTAGATTATTTAATAAAAGCAAAATACGGAGGACACGTTTACCAAAATAAATATGAAAATATTGTTGAGAAGGGGGTAATAAGGGCCACGATTGTTCGCAAACTGTCTTACATGGTCCAACTTGAGTTATACAGCCCTCAAGGACTTGGCCAGGGCTAAACAATGGCGCTGTCAAATTGACCTGACGAGTCCTAGATTATTTAATAAAAGCAAAATACGGAGGACACGTTTACCAAAATAAATATGAAAATATTGTTGAGAAGGGGGTAATAAGGGCCACGATTGTTCGCAAACTGTCTTACATGGTCCAACTTGAGTTATACAGCCCTCAAGGACTTGGCCAGGGCTAAACAATGGCGCTGTCAAATTGACCTGACGAGTCCTAGATTATTTAATAAAAGCAAAATACGGAGGACACGTTTACCAAAATCAATATGAAAATATTGTTGATAAGGGGGTAATAAAGGCCACGATTGTTCCCAAACTGTCTTAAATGGTCCAACCTTGAGTTATACAGCCCTCAAGGACTTGGCCAGGGCTAAACAATTGCGCTTGTCAAATTGGACCTGACGAGTCCTAGATTATTTAATAAAAGCAAAATACGGAGGACACGTTTACCAAAATCAATATGAAAATATTGTTGAGAAAGGGGGTAATAAGGGCCACGTATTGTTCGCAAACTGTCTTACATGGTCCAACTTGAGTTATACAGCCCTCAAGGACTTGGCCAGGTCTAAGCAATTGCGCTGTCAAATTGACCTGACGAGTCCTAGAATTAATTAATAAAAGCAAAATACGGAAGGACACTTTACCAAAATCAATATGAAATATTGTTGAAAAGGGGTAATAAGGGCCACGATTG
The DNA here is from genome assembly GCA_033119305.1 of Pinctada imbricata. NCBI lineage: Eukaryota > Metazoa > Mollusca > Bivalvia > Pterioida > Pteriidae > Pinctada > Pinctada imbricata. Next base: position 1,970,873 of record VSWD01000001.1, on the reverse strand, counting down.
TTCCAAACTGTCTTACATGGTCCAACTTGAGTTATACAGCCCTCAAGGACTTGGCCAGGGCTAAACAATGGCGCTGTCAAATTGACCTGACGAGTCCGTAGATTATTTAATAAAAACAAAATACGGAGGACACGCTTACCAAAATAAATATGAAAATATTGTCGAGAAGGGGTTAATAAGGGCCACGATTGTTCGCAAACTGTCTTACATGGTCCAACTTGAGTTATACAGCCCTCAAGGACTTGGCTAGGGCTAAACAATGGCGCTGTCAAATTGGCCTGACGAGTCCTAGATTATTTGATAAAAGCAGAATACGGAGGACACGCTTACCAAATCAATATGAAAATATTGTTGAGAAGGGGGTAATAAAGGCCACGATTGTTCGCAAACCGTCTTACATGGTCCAACTTGAGTTATACAGCCCTCAAGGACTTGGCCAGGTCTAAGCAATTGCGCTGTCAAATTGACCTGACGAGTCCTAAATTAATTAATAAAAGCAAAATACGGAGGACACCTTCACCAAAATAAATATGAAAATATTGTTGAAAAGGGGGTAATAAAGGCCACGTTATTGTTCCCAAACTGTCTTTCATGGTCCAACTTGAGTTATACAGCCCTCAAGGACTTGGCCAGGGCTAAACAATGGCGCTGTCAAATTCACCTGACGAGTCGTAGATTATTTAATAAAAGCAAAATACGGAGGACACGTTACCAAAATAATATGAAAATATTGTCGAGAAGGGGGTACATTAGTAAGGGCCACGATTGTTCGCAAACTGTCTTACATGGTCCAACTTGAGTTATACAGCCCTCAGGAACTTGGCCAGGGCTAAACAATGGCGCTGTCAAATTGACCTGACGAGTCCTAGATTATTTAATAAAAGCAAAATACGGAGGACACATGTTTACCAAAATAAATATGAAAATATTGTTGAGAAGGGGGTGCATTTAATAAGGGCGACGATTGTTTGCAAACTGTCTTACATGGTCCAACTTGAGTTGTACAGCCCTCAAGGACTTGGCCAGGGCTAAACAATTGCGCTATCAAATTGACCTGACGAGTCCTAGATTTTTTAATAAAAGCAAAATACGGAGGACACGTTTACCAAATTCAATATGAAATATTGTTGATAAAGGGGTGATAAGGGCCACGATTGTTCCCAAACTGTCTTAAATGGTCCAACTTGAGTTATACAGCCCTCAAGGACTTGGCCAGGTCTAAGCAATGGCGCTGTCAAATTGACCTGACGAGTCCTAGATTGTTTAATAAAAACAAAATACGGAGGACACGCTTACCAAAATCAATATGAAAATATTGTTGATAAAGGGGTAATAATGGCCACGATTGTTCGCAAACTGTCTTACATGGTCGAACTTGAGTTATACAGCCCTCAAGGACTTGGCCAGGGCTAAACAATGGCACTGTCAAATTGACCTGACGAGTCCTAGATTATTTAATGAAAACAAAATTCGGAGGACACGCTTACCAAAATAAATATGAAAATATTGTTTATAAAGGGGTAATAAAGGCCACGATTGTTCGCAAACTGTCTTAAATTGTCAAACTTGAGTTATACAGTCCTCAAGGACTTGGCCAGGGCAAAACAATGGCGCTGTCAAATTGACCTGACGAGTCCTAGATTATTTAATAAAAGCAAAATACTGAGGACACGTTTACCAAAATAAATATGAAAATATTGTTGAGAAGGGGGTACATTTAGTAAGTTCCACTATTGTTCGCAAACTGTCATACATTGTCCAACCTGAGGTATACAGCCCTCAAGGACTTTGCCAGGGCGAAAAAATGGCGCTGTCAAATTGACCTGACGAGTCCTACATTATTTAATAAAAACAAAATACGGAGGACACACTTACCAAAATAAATATGAAAATATTGTTGATAAAGGGGTAATAAGGGCCATGATTGTTCCCAAACTGTCTTAAATGGTCCAACTTGAGTTATACAGTCCTCAAGGACTTGGCCAGGGCTAAACAATGGCGCTGTCAAATTGACCTGACGAGTCCTAGATTATTTAATAAAAGGAAAATACGGAGGACACGTTTACCAAAATCAATATGAAAATATTGTTGAGAAGGGGATAATAACGGCCACGATTGTTCGCAAACTGTCTTACATGGTCCAACTTGAGTTATACAGCCCTCAAGGACTTGGCTAGGGCTAAACAATGGCGCTGTCAAATTGACCTGACGAGTCCTAGATTATTTGATAAAAGCAGAATACGGAGGACACGTTTACCAAAATAAATATGAAAATATTGTTGAGAAGGGGGTAATAAGGCCACGATTGTTCGCAAACTGTCTTACATGGTCCAACTTGAGTTATACAGCCCTCAAGGACTTGGCCAGGGCTAAGCAATTGCGCTGTCAAATTGACCTGACGAGTCCTAAGATTATTGAATAAAAGCAAAATACGGAGGACACCTTCACCAAAATAAATATGAAAATATTGTTGAAAAAGGGGTAATAAAGGCCACGATTGTTCCCAAACTGTCTTAGATGGTCCAACTTGAGTTATACAGCCCTCAAGGACTTGGCCAGGGCTAAACAATGGCGCTGTCAAATTGACCTGACGAGTCGTAGATTATTTAATAAAAGCAAAATACGGAGGACACGTTTACCAAAATAAATATGAAAATATTGTCGAGAAGGGGGTACATTTAGTAAGGGCCACGATTGTTCGCAAACTGTCTTACATGGTCCAACTTGAGTTATACAGCCCTCAGGAACTTGGCCAGGGCTTAACAATGGCGCTATCAAATTGACCTGACGAGTCCTAGATTATTTAATAAAAGCAAAATACGGAGGACACACGTTTACCAATACAAATATGAAAATATTGTTGAGAAGGGGGTGCATTTAATAAGGGCGACGATTGTTCGCAAACTGTCTTACATGGTCCAACTTGAGTTGTACAGCCCTCAAGGACTTGGCCAGGGCTAAACAATTGCGCTATCAAATTGACCTGACGAGTCCTAGATTATTTAATAAAAGCAAAATACGGAGGACACGTTTACCAAAATCAATATGAAATATTGTTGATAAAGGGGTGATAAGGGCCACGATTGTTCCCAAACTGTCTTAAATGGTCCAACTTGAGTTATACAGCCCTCAAGGACTTGGCCAGGGCTAAGCAATGGCGCTGTCAAATTGACCTGACGAGTCCTAGATTGTTTGATGAAAACAAAATACGGAGGACACGCTTACCAAAATCAATATGAAAATATTGTTGAAAAGAGGGTAATAAAGGTCACGATCGTTCCCAAACTGTCTTACATGGTCCAACTTGAGTTATACAGCCCTCAAGGACTTGGCCAGGTCTAAACAATCCCGCTGTGAAATTGACCTGACGAGTCCTAGATTATTTAATAAAAACAAAATACGGAGGACACGTTTACCAAATTCAATATGAAAATATTGTTGAGAAGGGGGTAATAAAGGTCACGATTGTTCGCAAACCGTCTTACATGGTCAAACTTGATTTATACAGCCCTCAAGGACTTGGCCAGGTCTAAGCAATTGCGCTGTCAAATTGACCTGACGAGTCCTAAATTAATTAATAAAAGCAACATACGAAGGACACCTTCACCAAAATAAATATGAAAATATTGTTGAGAAGGGGATAATAAGGGCCACGATTGTTCGCAAACTGTCTTACATGGTCCAACTTGAGTTATACAGCCCTCAAGGACTTGGCTAGGGCGAAACAATGGCGCTGTGAAATTCACCTGACGAGTCCTAGATTATTTAATAAAAACAAAATACGGAGGACACGCTTACCAAAATAAATATAAAAATATTGTTGAGAAGGGGGTAATAAGGGCCACGATTGTTCGCAATCTGTCTTACATGGTCCAACTTGAGTTATACAGACCTCAAGGACTTGGCTAGGGCTAAACAATGGCGTTTTCAAATTCGCCTGACGAGTCCTAGATTATTTAATTAAAACAAAATACGGAGGACACGCTTACCAAAATAAATATAAAAATATTGTTGAGAAGGGGGTAATAAAGGCCACAATTGTTCCCAAACTGTCTTACATTGTCCAACTTGAGTTATACAGCTCTCAAGGACTTGGCCAGGGCTAAACAATGGCGCTGTGAAATTGACCTGACGAGTCGTAGAATATTTAATAAAAGGAAAATACGGAGGACACGTTTACCAAAATAAATATGAAAATATTGTCGAGAAGGGGGTACATTTAGTAAGTTCCACGATTGTTCGCAAACTGTCTTACATTGTCCAACCTGAGTTATACAGCCCTCAAGGACTTGGCCAGGGCGAAACAATGGCGTTGTCAAATTGACCTGACGAGTCCTAGATTATTAATTAAAAACAAAATACGGAGGACACGCTTTCCAAAATAAATATGAAAATATTGTTGATAAAGGGGTAATAAGGGCCACGTTTGTTCCCAAACTGTCTTAAATGGTCCAACTTGAGTTTGGCTAGGGCGAAACAATGGCGCTGTGAAATTCACCTGACGAGTCCTAGATTTTTTGATAAAAGGAGAATACGGAGGACACGTTTACCAATATAAATATAAAAATGTTGTTGAGAAGGGGGTAATAAAGGCCACGATTGTTCGCAAACCCTCTTACATGGTCAAACTTGAGTTATACAGCCCTCAAGGACTTGGCCAGGTCTAAAGCAATTGCGCTTGTCAAATTGACCTGACGAGTCCTAGATTATTAATAAAAGCAAATACGGAGGACACGTTTACCAAAATAATATGAAAATATTGTTGAAAGGGGGTAATAAGGGCCACGATGTTCGCAAACTGTCTTACATTGTCCAACTTGAGTTATACAGCCCTCAAGGACTTGGCCAGGGCTAAACAATGGCGCTGTCAAATTGACCTGACGAGTCCTAGATTATTTAATAAAAGCAAAATACGGAGGACACGTTTACCAAAATCAATATGAAAATATTGTTGAGAAGGGGGTAATAAGGGCCACGATTGTTCGCAAACTGTCTTACATTGTCCAACCTGAGTTATACAGCCCTCAAGGACTTGGCCAGGGCTAAACAATGGCGCTGTCAAATTGACCTGACGAGTCCTAGATTATTTAATAAAAGCAAAATACGGAGGACACGTTTACCAAAATCAATATGAAATATTGTTGATAAAGGGGTAATAAGGGCCACGATTGTTCGCCAAACTGTCTTACATGGTCCAACTTGAGTTATACAGCCCTCAAGGACTTGGCCAGGGCTAAACAATGGCGCTGTCAAATTGACCTGACGAGTCCTAGATTATTTAATAAAAGCAAAATACGGAGGACACGTTTACCAAAATAAATATGAAAATATTGTTGAGAAGGGGTAATAAGGGCCACGATTGTTCGCAAACTGTCTTACATGGTCCAACTTGAGTTATACAGCCCTCAAGGACTTGGCTAGGGCTAAACAATGGCGCTTGTCAAATTGACCTGACGAGTCCTAGATTATTTGATAAAAGCAGAATACGGAGGACACGTTTACCAAAATAAATATGAAAATATTGTTGAGAAGGGGGTAATAAGGCCACGATTGTTCGCAAACTGTCTTACATGGTCCAACTTGAGTTATACAGCCCTCAAGGACTTGGCCAGGTCTAAGCAATGGCGCTGTCAAATTGACCTGACGAGTCCTAGATTATTTAATAAAAGCAAAATACGGAGGACACGTTTACCAAAATAAATATGAAAATATTGTTGAGAAGGGGGTAATAAAGGCCACGATTGTTCGCAAACCGTCTTACATGGTCAAACTTGAGTTATACAGCCCTCAAGGACTTGGCCAGGTCTAAGCAATTGCGCTGTCAAATTGACCTGACGAGTCCTAAATTAATTAATAAAAGCAAAATACGGAGGACACGTTTACCAAAATAAATATGAAAATATTGTCGAGAAGGGGATACATTTAGTAAGGGCCACGATTCTTTGCAAACTGTCTTACATGGTCCAACTTGAGTTATACAGCCCTCAGGAACTTGGCCAGGGCTTAACAATGGCGCTATCAAATTGACCTGACGAGTCCTAGATTATTTAATAAAAGCAAAACACGGTTGACACACGTTTACTAAAATTAATATGAAAATATTGTTAAGAAGGGGGTGCATTTAATAAGGGCGACAATTGTTTGCAAACTGTCTTACATGGTCCAACTTGAGTTGCACAGCCATCAAGAACTCGGCCAGGGCTAAACAATTGCGCTATCAAATTGACCTGACGAGTCCTAGATTATTTAATTTACCAAAATCAATATGAAATATTGTTGATAAGGGGTGATAAGGGCCACGATTGTTCGCAAACTGTCTTACATGGTCCAACTTGAGTTATACAGCCCTCAAGGACTTGGCCAGGGCTAAACAATTGCGCTGTCAAATTGACCTGACGAGTCCTAGATTATTTAATAAAAGCAAAATACGGAGGACACGTTTACCAAAATCAATATGAAAATATTGTTGAGAAGGGGTAATAAGGGCCACGATTGTTCGCAAACTGTCTTACATGGTCCAACTTGAGTTATACAGCCCTCAAGGACTTGGCCAGGGCTAAACAATGGCGCTGTCAAATTGACCTGACGAGTCCTAGATTATTTAATAAAAGCAAAATACGGAGGACACGTTTACCAAAATAAATATGAAAATATTGTTGAGAAGGGGGTAATAAGGGCCACGATTGTTCGCAAACTGTCTTACATGGTCCAACTTGAGTTATACAGCCCTCAAGGACTTGGCTAGGGCTAAACAATGGTGTTGTCAAATTGGCCTGAGGAGTCCTAAATTAATTAATAAAAGCAGAATACGGAGGACACGTTTACCAAAATAAATATGAAAATGTTGTTGAGAAGGGGGTAAAAAGGGCCACGATTTTTCGCAAACTGTCTTACATTGTCCAACCTGAGTTATACAGCCCTCAAGGACTTGGCTAGGGCGAAACAATGGCGCTGTCTAATTGACCTGACGAGTCCTAGATTATTTAATTAAAACAAAATACGGAGGACACGCTTACCAAAATAAATATGAAAATATTGGTGAGAAGGGGGTAATAAAGGCCACGATTGTTCCCAAACTGTCTTACATGGTCCAACTTGAGTCATACAGCCCTCAGGGACTTGGCCAGGGCTAAGCAATTGCGCTGTCAAATTTACCTGACGAGTCGTAGATTATTTAATAAAAGCAAAATACGGAGGACACTTTTACGAAAATAAATATGAAAATATTGTCGAGAAGGGGATACATTTAGTAAGGGCCACGATTCTTCGCAAACTGTCTTACATGGTCCAACTTGAGTTGTACAGCCCTCAAGGACTTGGCCAGGGCTAAACAATTGCGCTATCAAATTGACCTGACGAGTCCTAGATTATTTAATAAAAGCAAAATACGGAGGACATGTTTACCAAAATCAATATGAAATATTGTTGAAAAAGGGGTGATAAGGGCCACGATTGTTCCCAAACTGTCTTAAATGTTCCAATTTGAGTTATACAGTCCTCAAGGACTTAGCCAGGTCTAAGCAATGGCGCTGTCAAATTGACCTGACGAGTCCTAGATTGTTTGATAAAAACAAAATACGGAGGACACGCTTACCAAAATCAATATGAAAATATTGTTGAGTAAGGGGTAATAAAGGCCACGATTGTTCGCAAACTGTCTTACATGGTCCAACTTGAGTTATACAGCCCTCAAGGACTTGGCCAGGGCTAAACAATTGCGCTTTCAAATTGACCTGAGGAGTCCTAGATTATTTAATGAAAACAAAATTACGGAGGACACGCTTACCAAAATAAATATGAAAATATTGTTGATAAAGGGGTAATAAGGGCCACGATTGTTCCCAAACTGTCTTAAATGGTCCAACTTGAGTTATACAGCCCTCAAGGACTTGGCCAGGGCTAAACAATGGCGCTGTCAAATTGACCTGACGAGTCCTAGATTATTTAATAAAAGCAAAATACGGAGGACACGTTTACCAAAATCAATATGAAAATATTGTTGAGAAGGGGGTAATAAAGGGCCACGATTGTTCGCAAACTGTCTTACATTGTCCAACCTGAGTTATACAGCCCTCAAGGAACTTGGCCAGGGCGAAACAATGGCGCTGTCAAATTGACCTGACGAGTCCTAGATTATTTAATAAAAACAAAATACGGAGGACACGCTTACCAAAATAAATATGAAAATATTGTTGATAAAGGGGTAATAAGGGGCCATGATTGTTCCCAAACTGTCTTACATGGTCCAACTTGAGTTATACAGCCCTCAAGGACTTGGCCAGGGCTAAACAATGGCGCTGTCAAATTGACCTGACGAGTCCTAGATTGTTTGATAAAAACAAAATACGGAGGACACGCTTACCAAAATCAATATGAAAATATTGTTGATAAAGGGGTAATAATGGCCACGATTGTTCGCAAACTGTCTTACATGGTCCAACTTGAGTTATACAGCCCTCAAGGACATGGTCAGGGCTAAACAATGGCGCTGTGAAATTGACCTGACGAGTCCTAGATTATTTAATAAAAGCAAAATACGGAGGACACGTTTACCAAAATGAATATGAAAATATTGTCGAGAAGGGGGTACATTTAGTAAGTTCCACGATTGTTCGCAAACTGTCATACATGGTCCAACTTGAGTTATACAGCCCTCAGGAACTTGGCCAGGGCTTAACAATGGCGCTATCAAATTGACCTGACGAGTCGTAGATTATTTAATAAAAGCAAAATACGGAGGACACACGTTTACCAAAATCAATACGAAAATATTGTTGAGAAGGGGGTGCATTTAATTAGGGCGACGATTGTTCGCAAACTGTCTTACATGGTCCAACTTGAGTTATACAGCCCTCAAAGGACTTGGCCAGGGCTAAACAATGGCGCTGTCAAATTGACCTGACGAGTCGTAGATTATTTAATAAAAGCAAAATACGGAGGACACGTTTACCAAAATGAATATGAAAATATTGTTGAGAAGGGGGTTATAAAGGCCATGATTGTTCGCAAACCGTCTTACATGGTCAAACTTGAGTTATACAGCCCTCAAGGACTTGGCCAGGTCTAAGCAATTGCGCTGTCGAATTGACCTGACGGGTCCTAAATTAATTAATAAAAGCAAAATACGGAGGACACCTTCACCAAAATAAATATGAAAATATTGTTGAAAAGGGAGTAGTAAAGGCAACGATTGTTCCCAAACTGTCTGACATGGTCCAACTTGAGTTGTACAGCCCTCAGGAACTTGGCCAGGGGTTAACAATGGCGCTATCAAATTGACCTGACGAGTCCTAGATTATTCAATAAAAGCAAAATACGGAGGACACACGTTTACCAAAATAGATATGAAAATATTGTTCAGAAGGGGTGCATTTAATAAGGGCGACGATTGTTCGCAAACTGTCTTACATGGTCCAACTTGAGTTGTACAGCCCTCAAGGACTTGGCCAGGGCTAAACAACTGCGCTATCAAATTGACCTGACGAGTCCTAGATTAATTAATAAAAACAAAAATACGGAGGACACGCTTAACAAAATCAATATGAAAATATTGTTGAGAAGGGGGTAATAAGGGCCACGATTGTTCGCAAACTGTCTTACATTGTCCAACCTGAGTTATACAGCCCTCAAGGACTTCGCCAGGGCGAAACAATGGCGCAGTCAAATTGACCTGACGAGTCGTAGATTATTTAATAAAAACAAAATACGGAGGACACGCTTACCAAAATAAATATGAAAATATTGTTAAGAAGGGGGTAATAAGGGCCACGATTTTTCGCAAACTGTCTTACATGGTCCAACTTGAGTTATACAGCCCTCAAGGACTTGGCTAGGGCTAAACAATGGCGTTGTCAAATTGGCCTGACGAGTCCTAGATTATTTGATTAAAGCAGAATACGGAGGACACGTTTACCAAAATAAATATGAAAATATTGTTGACAAGGGGGTAAAAAAGGCGACGATTGTTCGCAAACCGTCTTACATGGTCAAACCTGAGTGATACAGCCCTCAAGGACTTGGCCAGGGCGAAACAACTGCGCTGTCAAATTGACCTGACGAGTCCTAGATTATTTAATAAAAGCAAAATACGGAGGACACGCTTACCAAAATAAATATGAAAATATTGTTCAAAAGGGGGTAAAAAAAGGCCACGATTGTTCCCAAACTGTCCTACATGGTCCAACTTGAGTTATACAGCCCTCAAGGACTTGGCCAGGGCTAAACAATTGCGCTGTCAAATTGACCTGACAAGTCGTAGATTATTTAATAAAAGCAAAATACGGAGGACACGTTTACCAAAATAAATATGAAAATATTGTTGAAAAGGGGGTAAAAAAGGCCACGATTGTTCCCAAACTTTCCTACATGGTCCAACTTGAGTTATACAGCCCTCAAGGACTTGGCCAGGGCTAAACAATGGCGCTATCAAATTGACCTGACGAGTCCTAGATTATTTAATAAAAGCAAAATACGGAGGACACGTTTACCAAAATCAATATGAAATATTGTTGATAAAGGGGTGATAAGGGCCACGATTGTTCCCAAACTGTCTTAAATGGTCCAGTTTGAGTTATACAGCCCTCAAGGATTTGGCCAGGGCTAAACAATGGCGCTGTCAAATTGACGTGACGAGTCCTATATTATTTAATAAAAACAAAATACGGAGGACACGACTTCCGGTGTCATGGTGAAAGGGTAGACACGCTTTTTAATCCCGGAGAAGTAAACATCAATTCTACAGGCTCTTGAGGCAGTTCTGACATTAAAAGAGTGAGAGTAAAACAATTAATTGTATCAAATCATTGTAGCAGTTGCTATCTGTAATATAAACGCCTGAACATCCGGGTATAGTTAAATACTGGTCGTATCGAACACTCCTGCACGTGAATTTTGCCGCCATGAGTGTAGAGTTAAATATGGACACTAAAAGTGAATACGACACACTTGTTCAGCAGTACAAAGGTAAAGACATTGCAGAATGCTTTGCTAATATGCACCTATCGTTCAGACGGGAGCTGGATGTTGTCCGTCAGTCGGTAACAGCTGTGGAGACAAGGGTGAGTGAATTAGAGAAATTTGCAACCCACGCAAACATTGAAATAAATAATTTTGAACCAAAAATAAAGGAAAATGTACAGGAGGAGAGATCTGAGCGTTTAAAGCTTGACCTTTGGAGTCGTAAATGGAACTTAGTCATCAGAGGTTTGAGGGGCCAGGAGAATGAAAACCCCCGAGAGGTGATAAAACTCTGTAAAAATTTCTTTATCGACACATTGAAACTTCCACGTACTATGGTAGATGAAATGACATTCCAGGCAGGGCATAGGCTCCCAGGAAAGTTTCAGGGTGTAAACAATATTATCATACGCTTTGTCAATCTTATAGACAGGGACGACGTAATGTCAGCGGCTATGAAATTAGCGCCTGGATCTGGTTACAGCGTCACGCCGGACCTCCCCCCTTCCGTTGCTTTACTGAGATCCAAACTACTGAAGGAGAGGTCGCAGTTGCCACCGAACGAGAAAAAAATGGTCAAGTTAGTGTACAGAAAGCAGGAGCCCTTCGTGGAGTTAGTCCGAAGAAAGTGAATTAATATAGAAGTCTAAAGTGTTTTCAAAGAAGGTTCCGTTATGTTGTAGCTACGCCACTGGAAAGTGAGCTCGAGAAATCGTGCGTTAGATATAAATTACCGTATGTGTACAGATCGTGTGAAAATTATAGAGGTGTTTTTTTTTTTCATTTTTTTTACTTGTATCTTTTTTCAGGCACATTCTTCAGGAAGGTATCCTATATGATGTTTTATCTTAATCTACATTTTGAGGGGTTTATTTGCCCTCTTATTATTTGTCTTCGTTGAATTAATACAGATAGTACTTGTTATTTTCTATTGATTCATTATCATTTTCTTTCGACATTCAACGAAATACATTTGCATGGATTATCGTGTTTAAGAAGTATATCAAAGATTGTTTCGTTGTAAAGTTTCTTGAGAGTTTTTGATGGAGCATCCATCGACATTATACAGTATATCAAAATTATAAAAAGACAAATTTAAAGTAAATTAAAAAAACAAAAAAGGAAAACTGCAATTTAAGCTATGTGTATCGAATATCTACCTCTATTTCGAAAATGTTTACATTTTTCGAAAAGGAGAAGGGAAACAAAGGAAAAAAACAATTAAAGAAATTATTAAATTTATATTGATTGACTAGCTATGAAGAATTCATAGATTTACTTGATTTATAATGTATATATACGTACTCCGATGCTCTATCAAAGACATATTTTGTTTTTTGTTGTTATTTACTATTAGTACAGTGTTTTGGTGCGGTGACCGGACTGGGCGGAGCTAAATTTACCATGGTTAAATGTAATTATATTCGAGCAAGGTGATTTTAATTAGCATAAAGGGGTGGAGTTTCGTCTACACGGTCAGAGGAATAGTTCATTTTCGACACAGGTAAAGATGTGCTTTGTGTCTCCCGCTCAGTACGGTCACTAAACAATGTATGAGTGCATGCAATTTTGATTTTGTTGATTTGTTTGGAGTTGTTAAAAATATTACGTTGATTCTCTCTCTCTCTCTCTCTCTCTCTCTCTCTCTCTCTCTCTCTCTCTCTCTCACATACACACACACACACAATCAGCTCTACAAATATAGTGCTCTCTCTCTCTCTCTCTCTCTCTCTCTCTCTCTCTCTCTCTCTCTCTCTCTCTCTCTCTCATAACATGATAAGAAAATTGGTATTTATTTTATATGAAGTATATGCCTTTACATTACAAAATTTAAGGGATTTTTTGCTGTCGTTTTTGGGATTTGCACAATGACAACGAAAGTGTTAGTATTGGGACGGGGTTTCGGGGAAGCTATTAAAAGGAAAAATGCATCATTACTTTAACATGTTCTGTCATAAGCATCAACCTATATTCACACGTTCATGCGTACATTGCCTTAAACTACATTCGTATGAAAATGTTTGATTATCATGGTTAAAATAATATGTGTTAACTGCCGCGGGCTTGCAAGCGATAGGATCAAAAGAAGGGATATTTTCGTTAAATACAGGGAAAAGTATGATGTCATAGTTCTTATAGACACTCACAGTGAAAAGGGTGTCGAGAGACTGTGGAGAAACGAATGGGGAGGGAGGGCAGTGTTTGCATCGCTCTGTAGCAATAGTAGGGGGTAGCCGTTCTTTTCAAAAATTCATTTAGCTGTAAAGTTCACCATGAACTATGCGATCCTAAGGGTAATTTTCTTCTTCTCGATTTAACTATACAGGAAACTAGATTAACATTAGGGGCTATTTATGGTCCAAACTCTGACTCACCAGAGTTTTTTGATAATTTAAAATCGAAAATTGAAAATATAGGAAATACCTCTGTGATACTATGCGGAGACTGGAATGTACCATTGAACTATACCATTGATACTATCAACTATGTGAATAAAAATAATTTAAAGGCAAACGAAGCAATACAAAATATGATCCAATGTTTAGATTTGATTGATGTCTGGCGTGAACAAAATGAGAATATAAAACGATATACTTGGTTTGGTCCTAATAAGAAAAAAGCAGACTTGATTATTTTCTGGTATCATCCGACTTGCAAAGTTTTATTGAATCTTCATCTATTGAAATGGCCTATAAATCTGACCACTCTCCTGTATCATTAGAAATTACATTTATTAAACAAAAAAGGGGTGGGGGAACATGGAAGTTCAATAATAGTTTATTAGGGGACATAAATTATGTTAAAATGATAAAAGATACAATAAAAGAGGTAACTGACATATACAGAATAGAAAATAATGATCAAAATGAAATAAGCTATAGCATAAGTGATCAGTTACTATGGGAAACATTGAAATTTACTATACGGGGAAAGACGATCAAATACTCGTCTTATATTAAAAGAGATAAAAATAAACAGGAATTAAACTTATCAAATAAACTAAAAGATCTATACGATAAAATAAATATTCATGATACAGACGAGACACGTGAAGAAATATGTAACATAGAAAATGACCTAAAGGCTTTAAGGAACAAAAAACTTGAAGGAATAATATTGCGCGCCAAAGCAAAATGGAAAGTAGAAGGCGAGAAAAGCACAAAGTATTTTTGTAATCTAGAGAAACGTAACTTCTGTGAAAAACTAATACCTAAACTTATTGATGATAATGGACATGAACTGACAGACATTGGTGATATTTTACAGGAGCAAAAACAATTTTATCGAAATCTCTACAATTCAAAAGGTAGTATATTTGAATCAATACACGAAGAAACATTTATGAACATTGACAATCCATTTCTTCAAAGAATTGACGACTCCTCAAAAAATAAAACTGACGGACCATTGACTGAGACGGAGTGCTTAAAAGTACTTAAACAAATGAAAAATGGTAAGTCACCAGGACTTGACGGCTTTTCAATTGAATTTGTAAAATTTTTTTGGATAGACCTTAAATCTTTTCTTATAAATGCTCTAAATAATTCATATGAAATATCTTCTATGTCTATATCCCAACGACAAGGAATATTGAAATGCATCCCGAAAGAAGGTAAATCTAAGTTACACATAAAGAATTGGCGTCCCATCACCCTTCTAACAGTAGACTATAAAATTGCTTCAGCCTGCGTTGCCAGTAGACTTAAATTATATCTTAATAATCTTATTTCAAGGACACAATCTGGTTTTATTAAAGGCAGGTACATCGGAGAATGCACTAGAACAGTAAATGATTTATTAGATAAAACAAACAAATATAATCTTTCCGGTCTCCTTTTGATGCTAGATTTCGAAAAAGCTTTTGATTCCGTGGAATGGTCTTTTATTACAAAATGTTTGACTTTCTTTAATTTTAGTGACAACATAATTAATTGGTTTACAACTCTCTATTCTAATGTTTCTGTCGCTGTTGAAAATAACGGATTTCTCTCTGATTTCTTCAAAATTTCGCGTGGTGTCAGACAAGGGGATCCTCTCTCCCCCTACATTTTTATTTTATGTATTGAACTTTTAAGTGCAGCTTTAAAATTCGACCCTCACATTCAAGGTATTATTATAAATAACTCTGAATATTTGATTACCCAATATGCGGATGACTCGACACTTTTTTTAGACGGTAGCATGAAATCTCTTCATCAAACACTCCTTCTTCTAGATCTTTTCTCTCAATGTTCTGGCTTAAAGATAAACTATGACAAAACCCATGCTGTCTGGATTGGGGCAAAAAGGGGCTGCGGGGAGGAAATTGTTACGAATAAAAATATTTTTTGGAACCATATAGGGAATTTTAAATTGCTAGGCATTCATTATAATTTCAGCAAAGATAACATATTTATAGATAATTTTGATGAAAAATTAAGGTCTGTAAAGAATCTACTAAATGACTGGTCTCTCCGAAACCTATCCTTAATAGGTAAGGTGACCATCATTAAAACTCTAGCATTGCCAATTATCATTCAAGCTTTGACAGTTTTATCTACGCCAAAATCTTTCTTTAAAGAGGTTCAAAATGTCTTTTACTTATTCATATGGGGTGGTAAGATTGACAAAATAAAAAGAACAGTAATCATTAATTCTTATCAAAATGGAGGCCTTAAGGTACCTGATGTAGATTCTTTCAGCAAAGCTTTGAAAATGACATGGATTAAGAAATTTTTGAATCCTCTTAATCTGTCTGATTGGAAATCACTGCTTATTGATGATCTAGAGAAATATGGAAATGACAAAATTTGGAGTCTTCCTCCCGATGGTCTCACAAAAATAAACTCTCTGAACGAATTTTGGCAAGAAATTATTGAGATTTGGTCCTCTCTCAGTGACGTTTCTCCCGCAGCCCCTGAACAAATCCTAAGTCAACCAATTTGGTATAACAACAATATGAAAATAGACAAAAAACCCATCTATTATAAGAATTGGTTTTTAAAAGGTATTATTTATATAAATGATCTCATAGATGAAACAGGTAATTTTAAAACGTTAGATAAAATAAAAGAGGAGTTTAATATAAATTGCAACTTTTTACAATATACAAGTTGATAAGTGCTATTCCAAAGAGGTGGAAATCAACCATAAAGGAATTTGGGAAAAATCTAAACCATATTGAAAATTATATATCGAAGCTTAAAACCATTGATAAAACTACACCCTTTTTTTACTCACTATTTCTTAATAAGAAAGCTACTTTACCAATTAAAGCGCATTTGAAATGGAATGAATACTTGCATGAAGAAATAAGTTTAGATGATTGGAAATTGATACATTCGCTTCCTTTCTCAGAAACCAAAGATTCTAAATTAATCACTTTACAATTTCGTATAATTCATAGAATTTTTTATACAAATGTGGCACTAATGAAATTTAAACTAATCGAACACGAAGACTGTAATTTCTGCAGTGCATCTAAAGAAACTATAATGCATGCCTTATGGGAATGCACCCATGTGCAAACAGTATGGAATAGTTTAATAAATGTTATAAAAGAAAAATACAGTATAGATATTGAGAGAAATGCTAAATACTTTATGTTAGGTTTTTATAAAATGGATCCATTAAAAGGTATCAATATGATCATTCTCCTAATAAAAAAATATTTATCTCTTGCAAGACAAAATAAAAAGCAACCATCTTGGGAATCATGTAAACTATATCTTAAGAATTATAAGAAGGTTGACGAGCAATGTATGTATACTTTAAGTCCAAATGCGGCAAGAATTTTGCAGGGAAAATGGCACAGTATCGAAGGTATTCTTGAATGAACGTGTGATGGGTTTATCTCATTTTACAAATTATGTAAAAGGAAAGGCTTATAATAGTTACTGTTTGTAATTAAGAATTACACTTGTAATACATCAACATATATATGTCTGTAATGATGCAACTGAAAAAAATTTACAATAAAAAAAAAAAAATACGGAGGACACGCTTACCAAAATAAATATGAAAATATTGTTGAGAAGGATGTAATAAGGGCCACGATTGTTCGCAAACTGTCGTACATGGTCCAACTTGAGTTATTCAGCCCTCAAGGACCTTGCTAGGGCTAAACAATGGCGTTGTCAAATTGGCCTGACGAGTCCTAGATTATTTCATAAAAGCAGAATACGGAGGACACGTTTACCAAAATGAATATGAAAATATTGTTGAGAAGGGGGTAATAAAGGCCACGATTGTTCGCAAACCGTCTTACATGGTCAAACTTGAGTTATACAGACCTCAAGGACTTGGCCAGGTCTAAGCAATTGCGCTGTCAAATTGACCTGACGGGTCCTTAATTAATTAATAAAAGCAAAATACGGAGGAAACCTTCACCAAAATAAATATGAAAATATTGTTGAAATGGGGGTAAAAAAGGCCACGATTGTTCCCAGACTGTCTTACCTTGTTAAACTTGAGTTATACAGCCCTCAAGGACTTGGCCAGGGCTAAACATTGGCGCTGTCAAATTGACCTGACAAGTCGTAGATTATTTAATAAAAGCAAAATACGGAGGACACGTTTACCAACATAAATATTAAAATATTGTCGAGAAGGGGTTACATTTAGTAAGGGCCACGATTGTTCGCAAACAGTCTTACATGGTCCAACTTGAGTTATACAACCTTCAGGAACATGGCCAGGGCTTAACAATGGCGCTATCAAATTGACCTCACGAGTCCTAGATTATTTGATAAAAGCAAAATACGGAGGACACGTTTACCAAAATCAATATGAAATATTGTTGATAAAGGGGTGATAAGGGCCACGATTGTTCCCAAATTGTCTTAAATGGTCCAACTTGAGTTATACAGCCCTCAAGGACTTGGCCAGGGCTAAACAATTGCGCTGTGAAATTGACCTGACGAGTCCAAGAATATTTAATAAAAGCAAAATACGGAGGACACGTTTACCAAAATCAATATGAAAATATTGTTGAGAAGGGGGGAATAAGGGCCACGATTTTTCGCAATCTGTCTTACATTGTCCAACCTGAGTTATACAGCCCTCAAGGACTTGGCCAGGGCTAAACAATCGCGCTGTCAAATTGACCTAACGAGTCCTAGATTGTTTGATAAAAACAAAATACGGAGGACACGTTTACCAAAATCAATATGAAAATATTGTTGATAAAGGGGTAATAATGGCCAAGATTTTTCGCAAACTGTCGTACATGGTCCAACTTGAGTTATACAGCCCTCAATGACTTGGCCAGGGCTAAACAATGGCGCTGTAAAATTGACCTGACGAGTCCTAGATTATTTAATAAAAGCAAAATACGGAGGACACGTTTACCAAAATCAATATGAAAATATTGTTGAGAAGGGGGGAATAAGGGCCACGATTGTTCGCAAACTGTCTTACATTGTCCAACCTGAGTTATACAGCCCTCAAGGACTTGGCCAGGGCGAAACAACTGCGCTGTCAAATTGACCTGACGAGTCCTAGATTATTTAATAAAAGCAGAATACTGAGGACACGCTTACCAAAATAAATATGAAAATATTGTTGAGAAAGGGGTAATAAGGGCCACGGTTGTTCCCAAACTGTCTTAAATGGTCCAACTTGAGTTATACAGCCCTCAAGGACTTGGCCAGGCTAAACAATGGCGCTCTCAAATTGTCCTGACGAGTCCTAGATTATTTAATATAAGCAAAATACGGAGGACACGTGTACCAAAATCAATATGAAAATATTGTTGAGAAGGGGGTAATAAGGGCCACGATTGTTCGCAAACTGTCTTATATTGTCCAACCTGAGTTATACAGCCCTCAATGACTTGGCCAGGGCGAAACAATGGCGCTGTCAAATTGACCTGACGAGTCCTAGATTATTTAATAAAAACAAAATACGGAGGACACGCTTACCAAAATAAATATGAAAATATTGTTGAGAAGGGTGTAATAAGGGCCATGATTGTACGCAAACTGTCTTACATGGTCCAACTTGAGTTATACAGCCCTCAAGGACTTGGCTAGTGCTAAAGAATGGCGTTTTTAAATTGGCCTGACGAGTCCTAGTTTATTTGATAAAAGCAGAATACGGAGGACACGTTTACCAAAATAAATATGAAAATATTGTTGAGAAGGGGGTAATAAAGCCACGATTGTTCGCAAACCGTCTTACATGGTCAAACTTGAGTTATACAGCCCTCAAGGACTTGGCCAGGTCTAAGCAATTGCGCTGTCAAATTGACCTGACGAGTCCTAAATTAATTAATAAAAGCAAAATACGAAGGACACCTTCACCAAAATAAATATGAAAATATTGTTGAAAAGGGGGTAATAAAGGCCACGATTGTTCCCAAACGGTCTTACATGGTCCAACTTGAGTTATACAGCCCTCAAGGACTTGGCCAGGGCTAAACAATGTCGCTGTCAAATTGACCTGACGAGTCGTAGATTATTTAATAAAAGGAAAATACGGAGGACACGTTTACCAAAATAAATATGAAAATATTGTCGAGAAGGGGGTACATTTAGTAAGGGCCACGATTGTTCGCAAACTGTCTTACATGGTCCAACTTGAGTTATACAGCCCTCAGGAACTTGGCCAGGGTTTAACAATGGCGCTATCAAATTGACCTGACGAGTCCTAGATTATTTAATAAAAGCAAAATAAGGAGGACACAGGTTTACCAAAATAAATATGAAAATATTGTTGAGAAGGGGGTGCATTTAATAAGGGCGACGATTTTTCGCAAACTGTCTTACATGGTCCAACTTGAGTTGTACAGCCCTCAAGGACTTGGCCAGGGCTAAACAACTGCGCTATCAAATTGACCTGACGAGTCCTAGATTATTTAATAAAAGCAAAATACGGAGGACACGTTTACCAAAACCAATATGAAATATTGTTGATAAAGGGGTGATAAGGGCCACGATTTTTCGCAAACTGTCTTACATGGTCCAACTTGAGTTATACAGCCCTAAAGGACTTGGCCAGGGCTAAACAATGGCGCTGTCAAATTGACCTGACGAGTCCTAGATTGTTTGATAAAAACAAAATACGGAGGACACGCTTACCAAAATTAATATGAAAATATTGTTGAGAAGGGGTTGCATTTAATAAGGGCGACGATTGTTCGCAAACTGTCTTACATGGTCCAACTTGAGTTATACAGCCCTCAAGGACTTGGCCAGGGCTAAAGAATGGCGCTGTCAAATTGACCTGACGAGTCCTAGATTATTTAACAAAAGCAAAATACGGAGGACACGTTTACCAAAATCAATATGAAAATATTAATGAGAAGGGGGTAATAAGGGCCACGATTGTTCGCAAACTGTCTTACATTGTCCAACCTGAGTTATACAGCCCTCAAGGACTTGGCCAGGGTGAAACAACTGCGCTGTCAAATTGACCTGACGAGTCCTAAATTTATTAATAAAAGCAAAATACGAAGGACATCTTCACCAGAATAAATATGAAAATATTGTTGAAAAGGGGGTAATAAAGGCCACGATTGTTCGCAAACTGTCTTACATGGTCCAACCTGAGTTAAACAGCCCTCAAGGACTTGACCAGGGCGAAACAATGGCGCTGTCAAATTGATCTGACGAGTCCTAGATTATTTAATAAAAGCAAAATACGGAGGACACGTGTACCAAAATCAATATGAAAATATTGTTGAGAAGGGGGTAATAAGGGCCACGATTGTTCGCAAACTGTCTTATATTGTCCAACCTGAGTTATACAGCCCTCAAGGACTTGGCCAGGGCGAAACAATGGCGCTGTCAAATTGACCTGACGAGTCCTAGATTATTTAATAAAAACAAAATACGGAGGACACGCTTACCAAAATAAATATGAAAATATTGTTGAGAAGGGTGTAATAAGGGCCATGATTGTACGCAAACTGTCTTACATGGTCCAACTTGAGTTATACAGCCCTCAAGGACTTGGCTAGTGCTAAAGAATGGCGTTTTTAAATTGGCCTGACGAGTCCTAGTTTATTTGATAAAAGCAGAATACGGAGGACACGTTTACCAAAATAAATATGAAAATATTGTTGAGAAGGGGGTAATAAAGCCACGATTGTTCGCAAACCGTCTTACATGGTCAAACTTGAGTTATACAGCCCTCAAGGACTTGGCCAGGTCTAAGCAATTGCGCTGTCAAATTGACCTGACGAGTCCTAAATTAATTAATAAAAGCAAAATACGAAGGACACCTTCACCAAAATAAATATGAAAATATTGTTGAAAAGGGGGTAATAAAGGCCACGATTGTTCCCAAACGGTCTTACATGGTCCAACTTGAGTTATACAGCCCTCAAGGACTTTGCCAGGGCTAAACAATTGCACTTTCAAATTGACCTGAGGAGTCCTAGATTATTTAATGAAAACAAAATTCGGAGGACACGCTTACCAAAATAAATATGAAAATATTGTTGATAAAGGGGTAATAAGGGCCACGATTGTTCCCAAACTGTCTTTGAAAGGCGTATAATGTATACATGTAGATCTACGCCCTTAGGTTAGCCCGGGAGTTTTTCTCTTTCTTTTCTGTATAATTTTGTTTTTGTTTTTTGT
The DNA here is from genome assembly GCA_033119305.1 of Pinctada imbricata. Lineage (NCBI taxonomy): Eukaryota > Metazoa > Mollusca > Bivalvia > Pterioida > Pteriidae > Pinctada > Pinctada imbricata. The sequence continues at coordinate 1,949,352 of VSWD01000001.1, read as the reverse complement.
TTTTTTCGGAGGGGAAGGTGTCGGTTTTTTTTTTTTTTTTTTCGTTTCGTTTCGTTTCGTGTTTTGTTTTGTTTCTCAATATTTTTTTTTTTTTTTGAAAGATGGAGTACCATGAACTCTTTTTTTTTCTTTCCAATAAAAGTACTTTTTTATAGAACGAAGACCGCTCTGCTGAAGTACAAGATAATATCAATACTTCGAAGGAGAAATACCTTGAATTAAGGATATGAAGGAGATAAACTTTTATGAAAGAATTGAAATTTTATAAAAGAAAGTGATTACTCTCATAATTTACGCGCATACGGACCGGAGCGGATGAATACGGAGCAAAACAGCTTATACAGACGCAAGGATTTAGAGCGATGGGGGGGGGGGGGGGTTCCGGGGAAAAGAGTGCTTTTTCTAGTACGATTTTCTTTTTTAATGCGGGAGGGGGGCCGGGGGCAGGTGGAGGTTAAGAAATATGACGGAGAGGTTGTCAGGGCCCCTGAAATTTGCCCCAAATTATTTTGACCTTGAATAAACAAAGACTTTTCTCATCATAACCATAGATGACCGATTTGGTTGAAAGCGCTATTTGACGTTGAGTTGAAATCAAGAAAGAGACAGTCATATCAAACAATTTTTTTTTTCTTGTTTTATGCACGAAAATTACAGAATGATCGAGGTTTTCTCGAAAAAAAAAATAAGGACTGGATATATAGTTGAGTTGAAATCAAGAAAGAGACAGTCATATCAAACAATTTTTTTTTCTTGTTTTATGCACGAAAATAACAGAATGATCGAGGTTTTCTCGAAAAAAAATAAGGACTGGATATATAGTTAATTCATTGATTTACTTTAAGTGAGGATAATTCGTGCAACCTGTCTATTTTTTCTCTGAAATACGAATAAATTGTTATGTTTATAGGAAAGATCAACCTAACATTTTACAGATCGTTTTCAAAAGGAAAGAACTTTTTAAACACAATTTCCTATGAAACAATGAATTTGGAAAATCGATGAAAAGAGCAGCGAGTAGACTGTAAAGAAAACTTTTCTTTCCGATTTTCAACATTTTTTAAAGAAAATACCACAGTCATGTCAACAATACACAGACAGGACAATTTGTTCATAGAACAGAGAATGAGAGATCATAGAAGAGTACATCGAACGACCCGTTGTCTATAGGACAATAGATCTACATGTAACAAATCTGATGACACGACACTAGCAGTGGCATAGTGATCCTTTTATGATGAGCTTTCAGAAGTTAAACGTCTTCAAATTCAATAGAAGTGAGAGTAAGTGCCCCTGCTCCAGGGAGACTCGAACCAGGAACCTTTCCGTAATTGGTTCGACGCTCTAACCAGTACTTACTGGTAGTAGCACCGACTATTTTAGAGACTCGTTCTTTTACATCTGTGAAGATTATTTCAAAAGATTTGGGATGGGTACATCTAATCACATCTAGAAACGAGGGAACGAGATTTGCTATGCAATCTTGAGCTAAACTCTATCAATGTTATAATCTAATGCGATAGTTTATCCGTGTCAAGTTCTTATTTTATCGTCATTGTTTACATGCTACCAGGGAACCTAACCACGTGACGTCATCACTAAAAGTCTGACTCGGTGGCGTCGTTCCGGGCTATCTCGAAAATCGTCTAGATTAATGATGGGGCTTATATAAGGGAAATTGAAAAAGATCTGAAACTATTTCCATCATTTTTAGAACATATTTTGTGAATATCTTAAATTTTTTTTCTAGATTTTGATCAAAGATGCTTATCTTTTGAACATTTTTCCATTAAATCTTTTAATCATATTCCGCAAAATAATGAATATTCTTGATAAAATTTGCATATCTTAGATACATTTGGCAGCGACAGTTTTTTTATATATTAAAGTATGATACGTTTACTTTATTATACTGAAATTTTGTGGGAAAATTTTCTCTCTTATAGATGTTATTCATGTTCGAAATAGGGACGCTTTTGTCAAATCCCAATATAAGTCGTATTAGAGCGCCCCCTGGTGGCAAGTCAATTCGTATATCTTACCTTTGCGAGTACTATAATGAAGATGAATTGAGTAAGTATCTGATTTTATCATGAAAAGAATTACTGCATATCAAAATCAAATCTTATTCAACGATGAAAATAGGGCTATTTTAGTGTTGTTTTTGAGCCCTGTTAATGGCGTTATGCCATACAAACGAAATTGGCCCATTACTATAAAACGGGACATATATGAATTTTAAAATAATTTTTTTCTCGAATGTTTTTCATCATAGAATACAGAAATATATATAAAAATGTAAAACTTTGACCACCCTTTGGACGATTTTTACGATTTTGCATGGTTTTATGCCGGATTGGCTCTTAAATGGTCCAACTTGAGTTATACAGTCCTCAAGGACTTGGCCAGGGCTAAACAATGGCGCTGTCAAATTGACCTGACGAGTCCTAGATTATTTAATAAAAGCAAAATACGGAGGACACGTTTACCAAAATCAATATGAAAATATTGTTGAGTAGGGGGTAATAAGGGCCACGATTGTTCGCAAACTGTCTTACATTGTCCAACCTAAGTTATACAGCCCTCAAGAACTTGGCCAGGGCGAAACAATGGCGCTGTCAAATTGACCTGACGAGTCCTAGATTATTTAATAAAAACAAAATACGGAGGACACGCTTACCAAAATAAATATGAAAATATTGTTGATAAAGGGGTAATAGGGGCCATGATTGTTCCCAAACTGTCTTAAATGGTCCCACTTGAGTTATACAGTCCTCAAGGACTTGGCCAGGGCTAAACAATGGCGCTGTCAAATTGACCTGACGAGTCCTAGATTGTTTGATAAAAACAAAATACGGAGGACACGCTTACCAAAATCAATATGAAATATTGTTGATAAAGGGGTAATAATGGCCACGATTGTTCGCAAACTGTCTTACATGGTCCAACTTGAGTTATACAGCCCTCAAGGACATGGTCAGGGCTAAACAATGGCGCTGTGAAATTGACCTGACGAGTCCTAGATTATTTAATAAAAGCAAAATACGGAGGACACGTTTACCAAAATGAATATGAAAATATTGTCGAGAAGGGGGTACATTTAGTAAGTTCCACGATTGTTCGCAAACTGTCATACATGGTCCAACTTGAGTTATACAGCCCTCAGGAACTTGGCCAGGGCTTAACAATGGCGCTATCAAATTGACCTGACGAGTCCTAGATTATTTAATAAAAGCAAAATACGGAGGACACACGTTTACCAAAATCAATACGAAAATATTGTTGAGAAGGGGGTGCATTTAATTATGGCGACGATTGTTCGCAAACTGTCTTACATGGTCCAACTTCAGTTGTACAGCCCTCAAAGACTTGGCCAGGGCTAAACAATGGCGCTGTCAAATTGACCTGACGAGTCGTAGATTATTTAATAAAAGCAAAATACGGAGGACACGTTTACCAAAATGAATATGAAAATATTGTTGAGAAGGGGGTTATAAAGGCCATGATTGTTCGCAAACCGTCTTACATGGTCAAACTTGAGTTATACAGCCCTCAAGGACTTTGCCAGATCTAAGCAATTGCGCTGTCGAATTGACCTGACGGGTCCTAAATTAATTAATAAAAGCAAAATACGGAGGACACCTTCACCAAAATAAATATGAAAATATTGTTGAAAAGGGAGTAGTAAAGGCCACGATTGTTCCCAAACTGTCTGACATGGTCCAACTTGAGTTGTACAGCCCTCAGGAACTTGGCCAGGGGTTAACAATGGCGCTATCAAATTGACCTGACGAGTCCTAGATTATTCAATAAAAGCAAAATACGGAGGACACACGTTTACCAAAATAGATATGAAAATATTGTTCAGAAGGGGTGCATTTAATAAGGGCGACGATTGTTCGCAAACTGTCTTACATGGTCCAACATGAGTTGTACAGCCCTCAAGGACTTGGCCAGGGCTAAACAACTGCGCTATCAAATTGACCTGACGAGTCCTAGATTATTTAATAAAAACAAAATACGGAGGACACGCTTACCAAAATAAATATGAAAATATTGTTGAGAAGGGGGTACTAAGGACCACGATTGTTCGCAAACTGTCTTACAGGGTCAAACTTGAGTTATACAGCCCTCAAGGACTTGGCCAGGGCGAAACAATGGCGCTGTCAAATTGACCTGACGAGTCCTAGATTAATTAATAAAAACAAAAATACGGAGGACACGCTTACCAAAATCAATATGAAAATATTGTTGAGAAGGGGGTAATAAGGGCCACGATTGTTCGCAAACTGTCTTACATTGTCCAACCTGAGTTATACAGCCCTCAAGGACTTCGCCAGGGCGAAACAATGGCGCAGTCAAATTGACCTGACGAGTCCTAGATTATTTAATAAAAACAAAATACGGAGGACACGCGTACCAAAATAAATATGAAAATATTGTTAAGAAGGGGGTAATAAGGGCCACGATTTTTCGCAAACTGTCTTACATGGTCCAACTTGAGTTATACAGCCCTCAAGGACTTGGCTAGGGCTAAACAATGGCGTTGTCAAATTGGCCTGACGAGTCCTAGATTATTTGATTAAAGCAGAATACGGAGGACACGTTTACCAAAATAAATATGAAAATATTGTTGACAAGGGGGTAAAAAAGGCGACGATTGTTCGCAAACCGTCTTACATGGTCAAACCTGAGTGATACAGCCCTCAAGGACTTGGCCAGGGCGAAACAACTGCGCTGTCAAATTGACCTGACGAGTCCTAGATTATTTAATAAAAGCAAAATACGGAGGACACGTTTACCAAAATCAATATGAAATATTGTTGATAAAGGGGTGATAAGGGCCACGATTGTTCCCAAACTGTCTTAAATGGTCCAGTTTGAGTTATACAGCCCTCAAGGATTTGGCCAGGGCTAAAGAATGGCGCTGTTAAATTGACGTGACGAGTCCTATATTATTTAATAAAAACAAAATACGGAGGACACGACTTCCGGTGTCATGGTGAAAGGGTAGACACGCTTTTTAATCCCGGAGAAGTAAACATCAATTCTACAGGCTCTTGAGGCAGTTCTGACATTAAAAGAGTGAGAGTAAAACAATTAATTGTATCAAATCATTGTAGCAGTTGCTATCTGTAATATAAACGCCTGAACATTCGGGTATAGTTAAATACTGGTCGTATCGAACACTCCTGCACGTGAATTTTGCCGCCATGAGTGTAGAGTTAAATATGGACACTAAAAGTGAATACGACACACTTGTTCAGCAGTACAAAGGTAAAGACATTGCAGAATGCTTTGCTAATATGCACCTATCGTTCAGACGGGAGCTGGATGTTGTCCGTCAGTCGGTAACAGCTGTGGAGACAAGGGTGAGTGAATTAGAGAAATTTGCAACCCACGCAAACATTGAAATAAATAATTTTGAACCAAAAATAAAGGAAAATGTACAGGAGGAGAGATCTGAGCGTTTAAAGCTTGACCTTTGGAGTCGTAAATGGAACTTAGTCATCAGAGGTTTGAGGGGCCAGGAGAATGAAAACCCCCGAGAGGTGATAAAACTCTGTAAAAATTTCTTTATCGACACATTGAAACTTCCACGTACTATGGTAGATGAAATGACATTCCAGGCAGGGCATAGGCTCCCAGGAAAGTTTCAGGGTGTAAACAATATTATCATACGCTTTGTCAATCTTATAGACAGGGACGACGTAATGTCAGCGGCTATGAAATTAGCGCCTGGATCTGGTTACAGCGTCACGCCGGACCTCCCCCCTTCCGTTGCTTTACTGAGATCCAAACTACTGAAGGAGAGGTCGCAGTTGCCACCGAACGAGAAAAAAATGGTCAAGTTAGTGTACAGAAAGCAGGAGCCCTTCGTGGAGTTAGTCCGAAGAAAGTGAATTAATATAGAAGTCTAAAGTGTTTTCAAAGAAGGTTCCGTTATGTTGTAGCTACGCCACTGGAAAGTGAGCTCGAGAAATCGTGCGTTAGATATAAATTACCGTATGTGTACAGATCGTGTGAAAATTATAGAGGTGGTTTTTTTTTCATTTTTTTTACTTGTATCTTTTTTCAGGCACATTCTTCAGGAAGGTATCCTATATGATGTTTTATCTTAATTTACATTTTGAGGGGTTTATTTGCCCTCTTATTATTTTGTCTTCGTTGAATTAATACAGATAGTACTTGTTATTTTCTATTGATTCATTATCATTTTTCTTTCGACATTCAACGAAATACATTTGCATGGATTATCGTGTTTAAGAAGTATATCAAAGATTGTTTCGTTGTAAAGTTTCTTGAGAGTTTTTGATGGAGCATCCATCGACATTATACAGTATATCAAAATTATAAAAAGACAAATTTAAAGTAAATTAAAAAAACAAAAAAGGAAAACTGCAATTTAAGCTATGTGTATCGAATATCTACCTCTATTTCGAAAATGTTTACATTTTTCGAAAAGGAGAAGGGAAACAAAGGAAAAAACAATTAAAGAAATTATTAAATTTATATTGATTGACTAGCTATGAAGAATTCATAGATTTACTTGATTTATAATGTATATATACGTACTCCGATGCTCTATCAAAGACATATTTTGTTTTTTGTTGTTATTTACTATTAGTACAGTGTTTTGGTGCGGTGACCGGACTGGGCGGAGCTAAATTTACCATGGTTAAATGTAATTATATTCGAGCAAGGTGATTTTAATTAGCATAAAGGGGTGGAGTTTCGTCTACACGGTCAGAGGAATAGTTCATTTTCGACACAGGTAAAGATGTGCTTTGTGTCTCCCGCTCAGTACGGTCACTAAACAATGTATGAGTGCATGCAATTTTGATTTTGTTGATTTGTTTGGAGTTGTTAAAAATATTACGTTGATTCTCTCTCTCTCTCTCTCTCTCTCTCTCTCTCTCTCTCACATACACACACACACACACAATCAGCTCTACAAATATAGTGCTCTCTCTCTCTCTCTCTCTCTCTCTCTCTCTCTCTCTCTCTCTCTCTCTCTCTCTCATAACATGATAAGAAAATTGGTATTTATTTTATATGAAGTATATGCCTTTACATTACAAAATTTAAGGGATTTTTTGCTGTCGTTTTGGGATTTGCACAATGACAACGAAAGTGTTAGTATTGGACGGGGTTTCGGGGAAGCTATTAAAAGGAAAAAATGCATCATTACTTTAACATGTTCTGTCATAAGCATCAACCTATATTCACACGTTCATGCGTACATTGCCTTAAACTACATTCGTATGAAAATGTTTGATTATCATGGTTAAAATAATATGTGTTAACTGCCGCGGGCTTGCAAGCGATAGGATCAAAAGAAGGGATATTTTCGTTAAATACAGGGAAAAGTATGATGTCATAGTTCTTATAGACACTCACAGTGAAAAGGGTGTCGAGAGACTGTGGAGAAACGAATGGGGAGGGAGGGCAGTGTTTGCATCGCTCTGTAGCAATAGTAGGGGGGTAGCCGTTCTTTTCAAAAATTCATTTAGCTGTAAAATTCACCATGAACTATGCGATCCTAAGGGTAATTTTCTTCTTCTCGATTTAACTATACAGGAAACTAGATTAACATTAGGGGCTATTTATGGTCCAAACTCTGACTCACCAGAGTTTTTTGATAATTTAAAATCGAAAATTGAAAATATAGGAAATACCTCTGTGATACTATGCGGAGACTGGAATGTACCATTGAACTATACCATTGATACTATCAACTATGTGAATAAAAATAATTTAAAGGCAAACGAAGCAATACAAAATATGATCCAATGTTTAGATTTGATTGATGTCTGGCGTGAACAAAATGAGAATATAAAACGATATACTTGGTTTGGTCCTAATAAGAAAAAAAGCAGACTTGATTATTTTCTGGTATCATCCGACTTGCAAAGTTTTATTGAATCTTCATCTATTGAAATGGCCTATAAATCTGACCACTCTCCTGTATCATTAGAAATTACATTTATTAAGCAAAAAAGGGGTGGGGGAACATGGAAGTTCAATAATAGTTTATTAGGGGACATAAATTATGTTAAAATGATAAAAGATACAATAAAAGAGGTAACTGACATATACAGAATAGAAAATAATGATCAAAATGAAATAAGCTATAGCATAAGTGATCAGTTACTATGGGAAACATTGAAATTTACTATACGGGGAAAGACGATCAAATACTCGTCTTATATTAAAAGAGATAAAAATAAACAGGAATTAAACTTATCAAATAAACTAAAAGATCTATACGATAAAATAAATATTCATGATACAGACGAGACACGTGAAGAAATATGTAACATAGAAAATGACCTAAAGGCTTTAAGGAACAAAAAACTTGAAGGAATAATATTGCGCGCCAAAGCAAAATGGAAAGTAGAAGGCGAGAAAAGCACAAAGTATTTTTGTAATCTAGAGAAACGTAACTTCTGTGAAAAACTAATACCTAAACTTATTGATGATAATGGACATGAACTGACAGACATTGGTGATATTTTACAGGAGCAAAAACAATTTTATCGAAATCTCTACAATTCAAAAGGTAGTATATTTGAATCAATACACGAAGAAACATTTATGAACATTGACAATCCATTTCTTCAAAGAATTGACGACTCCTCAAAAATAAAACTGACGGACCATTGACTGAGACGGAGTGCTTAAAAGTACTTAAACAAATGAAAAATGGTAAGTCACCAGGACTTGACGGCTTTTCAATTGAATTTTGTAAAATTTTTTTGGATAGACCTTAAATCTTTTCTTATAAATGCTCTAAATAATTCATATGAAATATCTTCTATGTCTGTATCCCAACGACAAGGAATATTGAAATGCATCCCGAAAGAAGGTAAATCTAAGTTACACATAAAGAATTGGCGTCCCATCACCCTTCTAACAGTAGACTATAAAATTGCTTCAGCCTGCGTTGCCAGTAGACTTAAATCATATCTAATAATCTTATTTCAAGGACACAATCTGGTTTTATTAAAGGCAGGTACATCGGAGAATGCACTAGAACAGTAAATGATTTATTAGATAAAACAAACAAATATAATCTTTCCGGTCTCCTTTTGATGCTAGATTTCGAAAAAGCTTTTGATTCCGTGGAATGGTCTTTTATTACAAAATGTTTGACTTTCTTTAATTTTAGTGACAACATAATTAATTGGTTTACAACTCTCTATTCTAATGTTTCTGTCGCTGTTGAAAATAACGGATTTCTCTCTGATTTCTTCAAAATTTCGCGTGGTGTCAGACAAGGGGATCCTCTCTCCCCCTACATTTTTATTTTATGTATTGAACTTTTAAGTGCAGCTTTTAAAATTCGACCCTCACATTCAAGGTATTATTATAAATAACTCTGAATATTTGATTACCCAATATGCGGATGACTCGACACTTTTTTTAGACGGTAGCATGAAATCTCTTCATCAAACACTCCTTCTTCTAGATCTTTTCTCTCAATGTTCTGGCTTAAAGATAAACTATGACAAAACCCATGCTGTCTGGATTGGGGCAAAAAGGGGCTGCGGGGAGGAAATTGTTACGAATAAAAATATTTTTTGGAACCATATAGGGAATTTTAAATTGCTAGGCATTCATTATAATTTCAGCAAAGATAACATATTTATAGATAATTTTGATATGAAAATTAAGGTCTGTAAAGAATCTACTAAATGACTGGTCTCTCCGAAACCTATCCTTAATAGGTAAGGTGACCATCATTAAAACTCTAGCATTGCCAATTATCATTCAAGTTTTGACAGTTTATCTACGCCAAAATCTTTCTTTAAAGAGGTTCAAAATGTCTTTTACTTATTCATATGGGGTGGTAAGATTGACAAAATAAAAAGAACAGTTATCATTAATTCTTATCAAAATGGAGGCCTTAAGGTACCTGATGTAGATTCTTTCAGCAAAGCTTTGAAAATGACATGGATTAAGAAATTTTTGAATCCTCTTAATCTGTCTGATTGGAAATCACTGCTTATTGATGATCTAGAGAAATATGGAAATGACAAAATTTGGAGTCTTCCTCCCGATGGTCTCACAAAAATAAACTCTCTGAACGAATTTTGGCAAGAAATTATTGAGATTTGGTCCTCTCTCAGTGACGTTTCTCCCGCAGCCCCTGAACAAATCCTAAGTCAACCAATTTGGTATAACAACAATATGAAAATAGACAAAAAACCCATCTATTATAAGAATTGGTTTTTAAAAGGTATTATTTATATAAATGATCTCATAGATGAAACAGGTAATTTTAAAACGTTAGATAAAACAAAAGAGGAGTTTAATATAAATTGTAACTTTTTACAATATACAAGTTTGATAAGTGCTATTCCAAAGAGGTGGAAATCAACCATAAAGGAATTTGGGAAAAATCTAAACCATATTGAAAATTATATATCGAAGCTTAAAACCATTGATAAAACTACACCCTTTTTTTACTCACTATTTCTTAATAAGAAAGCTACTTTACCAATTAAAGCGCATTTGAAATGGAATGAATACTTGCATGAAGAAATAAGTTTAGATGATTGGAAATTGATACATTCGCTTCCTTTCTCAGAAACCAAAGATTCTAAATTAATCACTTTACAATTTCGTATAATTCATAGAATTTTTTATACAAATGTGGCACTAATGAAATTTAAACTAATCGAACACGAAGACTGTAATTTCTGCAGTGCATCTAAAGAAACTATAATGCATGCCTTATGGGAATGCACCCATGTGCAAACAGTATGGAATAGTTTAATAAATGTTATAAAAGAAAATACAGTATAGATATTGAGAGAAATGCTAAATACTTTATGTTAGGTTTTTATAAAATGGATCCATTAAAAGGTATCAATATGATCATTCTCCTAATAAAAAAATATTTATCTCTTGCAAGACAAAATAAAAAGCAACCATCTTGGGAATCATGTAAACTATATCTTAAGAATTATAAGAAGGTTGACGAGCAATGTATGTATACTTTAAGTCCAAATGCGGCAAGAATTTTGCAGGGAAAATGGCACAGTATCGAAGGTATTCTTGAATGAACGTGTGATGGGTTTATCTCATTTTACAAATTATGTAAAAGGAAAGGCTTATAATAGTTACTGTTTGTAATTAAGAATTACACTTGTAATACATCAACATATATATGTCTGTAATGATGCAACTGAAAAAAATTTACAATAAAAAAAAAAAATACGGAGGACACGCTTACCAAAATAAATATGAAAATATTGTTGAGAAGGATGTAATAAGGGCCACGATTGTTCGCAAACTGTCGTACATGGTCCAACTTGAGTTATTCAGCCCTCAAGGACCTTGCTAGGGCTAAACAATGGCGTTGTCAAATTGGCCTGACGAGTCCTAGATTATTTCATAAAAGCAGAATACGGAGGACACGTTTACCAAAATGAATATGAAAATATTGTTGAGAAGGGGGTAATAAAGGCCACGATTGTTCGCAAACCGTCTTACATGGTCAAACTTGAGTTATACAGACCTCAAGGACTTGGCCAGGTCTAAGCAATTGCGCTGTCAAATTGACCTGACGGGTCCTTAATTAATTAATAAAAGCAAAATACGGAGGAAACCTTCACCAAAATAAATATGAAAATATTGTTGAAATGGGGGTAAAAAAGGCCACGATTGTTCCCAGACTGTCTTACCTTGTTAAACTTGAGTTATACAGCCCTCAAGGACTTGGCCAGGGCTAAACATTGGCGCTGTCAAATTGACCTGACAAGTCGTAGATTATTTAATAAAAGCAAAATACGGAGGACACGTTTACCAACATAAATATTAAAATATTGTCGAGAAGGGGTTACATTTAGTAAGGGCCACGATTGTTCGCAAACAGTCTTACATGGTCCAACTTGAGTTATACAACCTTCAGGAACATGGCCAGGGCTTAACAATGGCGCTATCAAATTGACCTCACGAGTCCTAGATTATTTGATAAAAGCAAAATACGGAGGACACGTTTACCAAAATCAATATGAAATATTGTTGATAAAGGGGTGATAAGGGCCACGATTGTTCCCAAATTGTCTTAAATGGTCCAACTTGAGTTATACAGCCCTCAAGGACTTGGCCAGGGCTAAACAATTGCGCTGTGAAATTGACCTGACGAGTCCAAGAATATTTAATAAAAGCAAAATACGGAGGACACGTTTACCAAAATCAATATGAAAATATTGTTGAGAAGGGGGGAATAAGGGCCACGATTTTTCGCAATCTGTCTTACATTGTCCAACCTGAGTTATACAGCCCTCAAGGACTTGGCCAGGGCTAAACAATGGCGCTGTCAAATTGACCTGACGAGTCCTAGATTGTTTGATAAAAACAAAATACGGAGGACACGTTTACCAAAATCAATATGAAAATATTGTTGATAAAGGGGTAATAATGGCCAAGATTTTTCGCAAACTGTCGTACATGGTCCAACTTGAGTTATACAGCCCTCAATGACTTGGCCAGGGCTAAACAATGGCGCTGTAAAATTGACCTGACGAGTCCTAGATTATTTAATAAAAGCAAAATACGGAGGACACGTTTACCAAAATCAATATGAAATATTGTTGAGAAGGGGGGGAATAAGGCCACGATCTGTTTCGCAACTGTCTTACATTGTCCACCTGAGTTATACAGAGCCCTCAGGACTTGGCCAGGGCGAAACAACTGCTCTGGTCAATTGACCTGACGAGTCCTAGATTATTTATAAAAGCAGAATACGGAGGACACGCTGTAACCAAAATAAATATGAAATATGGTTGAAAAGGGGTAATAAGGTCCACGTTGTTACCAAACGTCTTAAAATGGTCCAACGTTGAGTTATACGCCCTCAAGGACTTGGCCAGGCTAAACAATGGCTCCTCTCAAATGTATCTGACGAGTCCTAGATTATTTAATATAAGCAAAATACGGAGGGACACGTGTAACAAAATCCAATATGAAAATATTGTTGAGAAGGGGGTAATAAGGGCCACGATGTTTCGCAAACTGTCTTATATTGTCCAACCTGAGATATCAGCCCTCATGACTGGCCAGGGCGAAACAATGGCGCTGTCAAATTGACCGGACGAGTCCTAGATTAATTTAATAAAACGAAAATGACGGAGGACACGCTTCCAAATAAATATGAAATATTGTTGAGAAGGGTGTAATAAGGGCCATGATTGTACGCAAACTGTCTTACATGGTCCAACTTTATTACAGCCTCAAGGACTTGGCTAGTGCTAAAGATGGCGTTTTTAAATTGGCCTGACGAGTCCTAGTTTATTTGATAAAAGCAGAATACGGAGGACACGTTTACCAAAATAATATGAAATATTGTTGAGAAGGGGGTAATAAAGCCACGATTGTTCGCAAACCGTCTTACATGGTCAAACTTGAGTTATACAGCCCTCAAGGACTTGGCCAGGTCTAAGCAATTGCGCTGTCAAATTGACCTGACGAGTCCTAATTAATTAATAAAAGCAAAATACGAAGGACACCTTCACCAAAATAAATATGAAAATATTGTTGAAAAGGGGTAATAAAGGCCACGATTGTTCCCAAACGGTCTTACATGGTCCAACTTGAGTTATACAGCCCTCAAGGACTTGGCCAGGGCTAAACAATGTCGCTGTCAAATTGACCTGACGAGTCGTAGATTATTAATAAAAGGAAAATACGGAGGACACGTTACCAAAATAAATATGAAAATATTGTCGAGAAGGGGTACATTTAGTAAGGGCCACGATTGTTCGCAAACTGTCTTACATGGTCCAACTTGAGTTATACAGCCCTCAGGAACTTGGCCAGGGTTTAACAATGGCGCTATCAAATTGACCTGACGAGTCCTAGATTATTTAATAAAAGCAAAATAAGGAGGACACAGGTTTACCAAAATAAATATGAAATATTGTTGAGAAGGGGGTGCATTTAATAAGGGCGACGATTTTTCGCAAACTGTCTTACATGGTCCAACTTGAGTTGTACAGCCCTCAAGGACTTGGCCAGGGCTAAACAACTGCGCTATCAAATTGACCTGACGAGTCCTAGATTATTTCATAAAGCAAAATACGGAGGACACGTTTACCAAAACCAATATGAAATATTGTTGATAAAGGGGTGATAAGGGCCACGATTTTCGCAAACTGTCTTACATGGTCCAACTTGAGTTATACAGCCCTAAAGGACTTGGCCAGGGCTAAACAATGGCGCTGTCAAATTGACCTGACGAGTCCTAGATTGTTTGATAAAAACAAAATACGGAGGACACGCTTACCAAAATTAATATGAAAATATTGTTGAGAAGGGGTTGCATTTAATAAGGGCGACGATTGTTCGCAAACTGTCTTACATGGTCCAACTTGAGTTATACAGCCCTCAAGGACTTGGCCAGGGCTAAAGAATGGCGCTGTCAAATTGACCTGACGAGTCCTAGATTATTTAACAAAAGCAAAATACGGAGGACACGTTTACCAAAATCAATATGAAAATATTAATGAGAAGGGGGTAATAAGGGCCACGATTGTTCGCAAAATGTCTTACATGTCCAACCTGAGTTATACAGCCCTCAAGGACTTGGCCAGGGTGAAACAACTGCGCTGTCAAATTGACCTGACGAGTCCTAAATTTATTAATAAAAGCAAAATACGAAGGACATCTTCACCAGAATAAATATGAAAATATTGTTGAAAAGGGGGTAATAAAGGCCACGATTGTTCGCAAACTGTCTTACATGGTCCAACCTGAGTTAAACAGCCCTCAAGGACTTGACCAGGGCGAAACAATGGCGCTGTCAAATTGATCTGACGAGTCCTAGATTATTTAATAAAAGCAAAATACGGAGGACACGTTTACCAAAATCAATATGAAATATTGTTGAGAAGGGGGTAATAAGGGCCACGATTGTTCGCAAACTGTCTTATATTGTCCAACCTGAGTTATACAGCCCTCAAGGACTTGGCCAGGGCGAAACAATGGCGCTGTCAAATTGACCTGACGAGTCCTAGATTATTTAATAAAAACAAAATACGGAGGACACGCTTACCAAATAAATATGAAAATATTGTTGAGAAGGGTGTAATAAGGGCCATGATTGTACGCAAACTGTCTTACATGGTCCAACTTGAGTTATACAGCCCTCAAGGACTTGGCTAGTGCTAAAGAATGGCGTTTTTAAATTGGCCTGACGAGTCCTAGTTTATTTGATAAAAGCAGAATACGGAGGACACGTTTACCAAAATAAATATGAAAATATTGTTGAGAAGGGGGTAATAAAGCCACGATTGTTCGCAACCGTCTTACATGGTCAAACTTGAGTTATACAGCCCTCAAGGACTTGGCCAGGTCTAAGCAATTGCGCTGTCAAATGACCTGACGAGTCCTAAATTAATTAATAAAAGCAAAATACGAAGGACACCTTCACCAAAATAAATATGAAAATATTGTTGAAAAGGGGGTATAAAGGCCACGATTGTTCCCAACGGTCTTACATGGTCCAACTTGAGTTATACAGCCCTCAAGGACTTTGCCAGGGCTAAACAATTGCAACTTTCAAATTGACTGAGGAGTCCTAGATTATTTAATGAACAAAATTCGGGAGGGACACGCCTTACCAAAATAAATATGAAAATATTGTTGATAAAGGGGTAATAAGGGCCACGATTGTTCCCAAACTGTCTTGAAAGGCGTATAATGTATCCATGTAGATCTACGCCCTTAGGTTAGCCCGGGGAGTTTTTCTCTTTCTTTTCTGTATAATTTTGTTTTTGTTTTTTGTTTTTTTCGGAGGGGAAGGTGTCGGTTTTTTTTTTTTTTTTTTTTCGTTTCGTTTCGTTTCGTGTTTTGTTTTGTTTCTCAATATTTTTTTTTTTTTTTTGAAAGATGGAGTACCATGAACTCTTTTTTTTTCTTTCCAATAAAAGTACTTTTTTATAGAACGAAGACCGCTCTGCTGAAGTACAAGATACTATCAATACTTCGAAGGAGAAATACCTTGAATTAAGGATATGATAGGAGATAAACTTTTATGAAAGAATTGAAATTTTATAAAAGCAAGTGATTACTCTCATAATTTACGCGATACGGACCGGAGCGGATGAATACGGAGCAAAACAGCTTATACAGACGCAAGGATTTAGAGCGATGGGGGGGGGGGGTTCCGGGGAAAAGAGTGCTTTTTCTAGTACGATTTCTTTTTTAATGCGGGAGGGGGGCCGGGGGCAGGTGGAGGTTAAGAAATATGACGGAGAGGTTGTCAGGCCCCTGAAATTTGCCCCAATTATTTTGACCTTGAATAAACAAGACTTTTCTCATCATAACCATAGATGACCGATTTGGTTGAAAGCGCTATTTGACGTTGAGTTGAAATCAAGAAAGAGACAGTCATATCAAAATTTTTTTTTCTTGTTTTATGCACGAAAAATTACAGAATGATCGAGGTTTTCTCGAAAAAAAAAATAAGGACTGGATATATAGTTGAGTTGAAATCAAGAAAGAGACAGTCATATCAAACAATTTTTTTTTCTTGTTTTATGCACGAAAATAACAGAATGATCGAGGTTTTCTCGAAAAAAAATAAGGACTGGATATTAGTTAATTCATTGATTTACTTTAAGTGAGGATAATTCGTGCAACCTGTCTATTTTTTCTCTGAAATACGAATAAATTGTTATGTTTATAGGAAAGATCAACCTAACATTTTAAGAAAAAAAAAAACACGTTTATTTTATCAATTCAACAGATCGTTTTCAAAGGAAAGAACTTTTTAAACACAATTTCTATGAAACAATGAATTTGGAAAATCGATGAAAAGAGCAGCGAGTAGACTGTAAGAAAACTTTTCTTTCCGATTTTCAACATTTTTTAAAGAAAATACCACAGTCATGTCAACAATACACAGACAGGACAATTTGTTCATAGAACAGAGAATGAGAGATCATAGAAGAGTACATCGAACGACCCGTTGTCTATAGGACAATAGATCTACATGTAACAAATCTGATGACACGACACTAGCAGTGGCATAGTGATCCTTTTATGATGAGCTTTCAGAAGTTAAACGTCTTCAAATGCAATAGAGTGAGAGTAAGTGCCCCTGCTCCAGGGAGACTCGAACCAGGAACCTTTCCGTAATTGGTTCGACGCTCTAACCAGTACTTACTGGTATAGCAACCGACTATTTTAGAGACTCGTTCTTTTACATCTGTGAAGATTATTTCAAAAGATTTGGGATGGGTACATCTAATCACATCTAGAAACGAGGGAACGAGATTTTGCTATGCAATCTGAGCTAAACTCTATCAATGTTATAATCTAATGCGATAGTTTATCCGTGTCAAGTTCTTATTTTATCGTCATTGTTTACATGCTACCAGGGACCTAACCACGTGACGTCATCACTAAAAGTCTGACTCGGTGGCGTCGTTCCGGGCTATCTCGAAAATCGTCTAGATAATGATGGGGCTTATATAAGGGAAATTGAAAAGATCTGAAAACTATTTCCATCATTTTTAGAACATATTTTGTGAATATCTTAAATTTTTTTTTCTAGATTTTGATCAAAGATGCTTATCTTTTGAACATTTTTCCATTACAATCTTTTAATCATATTCCGCAAAATAATGAATATTCTTGATAAAATTTGCATATCTTAGATACATTTGGCCAGCGACAGTTTTTTTATATATTAAAGTCTGATACGTTTACTTTATTATACTGAAATTTTGTGGGAAAATTTTCTCTCTTATAGATGTTATTCATGTTCGAAATAGGGACGCTTTTGTCAAATCCCAATATAAGTCGTATTAGAGCGCCCCCTGGTGGCAAGTCAATTCGTATATCTTACCTTTGCGAGTACTATAATGAAGATGAATTGAGTAAGTATCTGATTTTATCATGAAAAGAATTACTGCATATCAAAATCAACTCTTATTCAACGATGAAAATAGGGCTATTTTAGTGTTGTTTTTGAGCCCTGTTAATGGCGTTATGCCATACAAACGAAATTGGCCCATTACTATAAACGGGACATATATGAATTTTAAAATAATTTTTTTCTCGAATGTTTTTCATCATAGAATACAGAAATATATATAAAAATGTAAAACTTTGACCACCCTTTGGACGATTTTTACGATTTTGCATGGTTTTATGCCGGATTGGCTCTTAAATGGTCCAACTTGAGTTATACAGTCCTCAAGGACTTGGCCAGGGCTAAACAATGGCGCTGTCAAATTGACCTGACGAGTCCTAGATTATTTAATAAAAGCAAAATACGGAGGACACGTTTACCAAAATCAATATGAAAATATTGTTGAGTAGGGGGTAATAAGGGCCACGATTGTTCGCAAACTGTCTTACATTGTCCAACCTAAGTTATACAGCCCTCAAGAACTTGGCCAGGGCGAAACAATGGCGCTGTCAAATTGACCTGACGAGTCCTAGATTATTTAATAAAAACAAAATACGGAGGACACGCTTACCAAAATAATATGAAAATATTGTTGATAAAGGGGTAATAGGGGCCATGATTGTTCCCAAACTGTCTTAAATGGTCCCACTTGAGTTATACAGTCCTCAAGGACTTGGCCAGGGCTAAACAATGGCGCTGTCAAATTGACCTGACGAGTCCTGGATTGTTTGATAAAAACAAAATACGGAGGACACGCTTACCAAAATCAATATGAAAATATTGTTGATAAAGGGGTAATAATGGCCACGATTGTTCGCAAACTGTCTTACATGGTCCAACTTGAGTTATACAGCCCTCAAGGACATGGTCAGGGCTAAACAATGGCGCTGTGAAATTGACCTGACGAGTCCTAGATTATTTAATAAAAGCAAAATACGGAGGACACGTTTACCAAAATGAATATGAAAATATTGTCGAGAAGGGGGTACATTTAGTAAGTTCCACGATTGTTCGCAAACTGTCTTACATGGTCCAACTTGAGTTATACAGCCCTCAGGAACTTGGCCAGGGCTTAACAATGGCGCTATCAAATTGACCTGACGAGTCCTAGATTATTTAATAAAAGCAAAATACGGAGGACACGTTTACCAAAATAAATATGAAAATATTGTCGAGAAGGGGTGCATTTAATTATGGCGACGATTGTTCGCAAACTGTCTTACATGGTCCAACTTCAGTTGTACAGCCCTCAAAGACTTGGCCAGGGCTAAACAATGGCGCTGTCAAATTGACCTGACGAGTCGTAGATTATTAATAAAAGCAAAATACGGAGGACACGTTTACCAAAATGAATATGAAATATTGTTGAGAAGGGGGTTATAAAGGCCATGATTGTTCGCAAACCGTCTTACATGGTCAAACTTGAGTTATACAGCCCTCAAGGACTTTGCCAGATCTAAGCAATTGCGCTGTCGAATTGACCTGACGGGTCCTAAATTAATTAATAAAAGCAAAATACGGAGGACACCTTCACCAAAATAAATATGAAAATATTGTTGAAAAGGGAGTAGTAAAGGCCACGATTGTTCCCAAACTGTCTGACATGGTCCAACTTGAGTTGTACAGCCCTCAGGAACTTGGCCAGGGGTTAACAATGGCGCTATCAAATTGACCTGACGAGTCCTAGATTATTCAATAAAAGCAAAATACGGAGGACACACGTTTACCAAAATAGATATGAAAATATTGTTCAGAAGGGGTGCATTTAATAAGGGCGACGATTGTTCGCAAACTGTCTTACATGGTCCAACATGAGTTGTACAGCCCTCAAGGACTTGGCCAGGGCTAAACAACTGCGCTATCAAATTGACCTGACGAGTCCTAGATTATTTAATAAAAACAAAATACGGAGGACACGCTTACCAAAATAAATATGAAAATATTGTTGAGAAGGGGGTACTAAGGACCACGATTGTTCGCAAACTGTCTTACAGGGTCAAACTTGAGTTATACAGCCCTCAAGGACTTGGCCAGGGCGAAACAATGGCGCTGTCAAATTGACCTGACGAGTCCTAGATTAATTAATAAAAACAAAAATACGGAGGACACGCTTACCAAAATCAATATGAAAATATTGTTGAGAAGGGGGTAATAAGGGCCACGATTGTTCGCAAACTGTCTTACATTGTCCAACCTGAGTTATACAGCCCTCAAGGACTTCGCCAGGGCGAAACAATGGCGCAGTCAAATTGACCTGACGAGTCCTAGATTATTTAATAAAAACAAAATACGGAGGACACGCGTACCAAAATAAATATGAAAATATTGTTAAGAAGGGGGTAATAAGGGCCACGATTTTTCGCAAACTGTCTTACATGGTCCAACTTGAGTTATACAGCCCTCAAGGACTTGGCTAGGGCTAAACAATGGCGTTGTCAAATTGGCCTGACGAGTCCTAGATTATTTGATTAAAGCAGAATACGGAGGACACGTTTACCAAAATAAATATGAAAATATTGTTGACAAGGGGGTAAAAAAGGCGACGATTGTTCGCAAACCGTCTTACATGGTCAAACCTGAGTGATACAGCCCTCAAGGACTTGGCCAGGGCGAAACAACTGCGCTGTCAAATTGACCTGACGAGTCCTAGATTATTTAATAAAAGCAAAATACGGAGGACACGCTTACCAAAATAAATATGAAAATATTGTTCAAAAGGGGGTAAAAAAGGCCACGATTGTTCCCAAACTGTCCTACATGGTCCAACTTGAGTTATACAGCCCTCAAGGACTTGGCCAGGGCTAAACAATGGCGCTGTCAAATTGACCTGACAAGTCGTAGATTATTTAATAAAAGCAAAATACGGAGGACACGTTTACCAAAATAAATATGAAAATATTGTTGAAAAGGGGGTAAAAAAGGCCACGATTGTTCCCAAACTTTCCTACATGGTCCAACTTGAGTTATACAGCCCTCAAGGACTTGGCCAGGGCTAAACAATGGCGCTATCAAATTGACCTGACGAGTCCTAGATTATTTAATAAAAGCAAAATACGGAGGACACGTTTACCAAAATCAATATGAAATATTGTTGATAAAGGGGTGATAAGGGCCACGATTGTTCCCAAACTGTCTTAAATGGTCCAGTTTGAGTTATACAGCCCTCAAGGATTTGGCCAGGGCTAAAGAATGGCGCTGTTAAATTGACGTGACGAGTCCTATATTATTTAATAAAAACAAAATACGGAGGACACGACTTCCGGTGTCATGGTGAAAGGGTAGACACGCTTTTAATCCGGAGAAGTAAACATCAATTCTACAGGCTCTTGAGGCAGTTCTGACATTAAAAGAGTGAGAGTAAAACAATTAATTGTATCAAATCATTGTAGCAGTTGCTATCTGTAATATAAACGCCTGAACATTCGGGTATAGTTAAATACTGGTCGTATCGAACACTCCTGCACGTGAATTTTGCCGCCATGAGTGTAGAGTTAAATATGGACACTAAAAGTGAATACGACACACTTGTTCAGCAGTACAAAGGTAAAGACATTGCAGAATGCTTTGCTAATATGCACCTATCGTTCAGACGGGAGCTGGATGTTGTCCGTCAGTCGGTAACAGCTGTGGAGACAAGGGTGAGTGAATTAGAGAAATTTGCAACCCACGCAAACATTGAAATAAATAATTTTGAACCAAAAATAAAGGAAAATGTACAGGAGGAGAGATCTGAGCGTTTAAAGCTTGACCTTTGGAGTCGTAAATGGAACTTAGTCATCAGAGGTTTGAGGGGCCAGGAGAATGAAAACCCCCGAGAGGTGATAAAACTCTGTTAAAAATTTCTTTATCGACACATTGAAACTTCCACGTACTATGGTAGATGAAATGACATTCCAGGCAGGGCATAGGCTCCCAGGAAAGTTTCAGGGTGTAAACAATATTATCATACGCTTGTCAATCTTATAGACAGGGACGACGTAATGTCAGCGGCTATGAAATTAGCGCCTGGATCTGGTTACAGCGTCACGCCGGACCTCCCCCTTCCGTTGCTTTACTGAGATCCAAACTACTGAAGGAGAGGTCGCAGTTGCCACCGAACGAGAAAAAAATGGTCAAGTTAGTGTACAGAAAGCAGGAGCCCTTCGTGGAGTTAGTCCGAAGAAAGTGAATTAATATAGAAGTCTAAAGTGTTTTCAAAGAAGGTTCCGTTATGTTGTAGCTACGCCACTGGAAAGTGAGCTCGAGAAATCGTGCGTTAGATATAAATTACCGTATGTGTACAGATCGTGTGAAAATTATAGAGGTGTTTTTTTTTTCATTTTTTTACTTGTATCTTTTTTCAGGCACATTCTTCAGGAAGGTATCCTATATGATGTTTTATCTTAATTACATTTTGAGGGGTTTTTGCCCTCTTATTATTTGTCTTCGTTGAATTAATACAGATAGTACTTGTTATTTCTATTGATTCATTATCATTTTTCTTTCGACATTCAACGAAATACATTTGCATGGATTATCGTGTTTAAGAAGTATATCAAAGATTGTTTCGTTGTAAAGTTTCTTGAGAGTTTTTGATGGAGCATCCATCGACATTATACAGTATATCAAAATTATAAAAAGACAAATTTAAAGTAAATTAAAAAAACAAAAAAGGAAAACTGCAATTTAAGCTATGTGTATCGAATATCTACCTCTATTTCGAAAATGTTACATTTTTCGAAAAGGAGAAGGGAAACAAAGGAAAAAACAATTAAAGAAATTATTAAATTTATATTGATTGACTAGCTATGAAGAATTCATAGATTTACTTGATTTATAATGTATATATACGTACTCCGATGCTCTATCAAAGACATATTTTTTTTTTGTTGTTATTTACTATTAGTACAGTGTTTTGGTGCGGTGACCGGACTGGGCGGAGCTAAATTTACCATGGTTAAATGTAATTATATTCGAGCAAGGTGATTTAATTAGCATAAAGGGGTGGAGTTTCGTCTACACGGTCAGAGGAATAGTTCATTTTCGACACAGGTAAAGATGTGCTTTGTGTCTCCCGCTCAGTACGGTCACTAAACAATGTATGAGTGCATGCAATTTTGATTTTGTTGATTTGTTTGGAGTTGTTAAAAATATTACGTTGATTCTCTCTCTCTCTCTCTCTCTCTCTCTCTCTCTCTCTCTCTCTCTCACACACACACACACACACATCAGCTCTACAAATATAGTGCTCTCTCTCTCTCTCTCTCTCCTCTCTCTCTCTCTCTCTCTCTCTCTCTCATAACATGATAAGAAAATTGGTATTTATTTTATATGATATATGCCTTTACATTACAAAATTTAAGGGATTTTTTGCTGTCGTTTTTGGGATTTGCACAATGACAACGAAAGTGTTAGTATTGGGACGGGGTTTCGGGGAAGCTATTAAAAGGAAAAAATGCATCATTACTTTAACATGTTCTGTCATAAGCATCAACCTATATTCACACGTTCATGCGTACATTGCCTTAAACTACATTCGTATGAAAATGTTTGATTATCATGGTTAAAATAATATGTGTTAACTGCCGCGGGCTTGCAAGCGATAGGATCAAAAGAAGGGATATTTTCGTTAAATACAGGGAAAAGTATGATGTCATAGTTCTTATAGACACTCACAGTGTGTCGAGAGACTGTGGAGAAACGAATGGGGAGGGAGGGCAGTGTTTGCATCGCTCTGTAGCAATAGTAGGGGGGTAGCCGTTCTTTTCAAAAATTCATTTAGCTGTAAAATTCACCATGAACTATGCGATCCTAAGGGTAATTTT
>VSWD01000001.1:1902954-1925119 GCA_033119305.1 Pinctada imbricata | reverse complement strand
TGTAATAGGGCTGATTTTATATGCAATATTATATAATTGTATGTATTGATGATTGTTATATTTTGAACTAATATTGTGTTCAAATCTACATTTTTATTTACTGGTGGTTGCCCTATTTTCTCTAGCAAAAAATCTGGAAAATCCCAATTTTACATTGTCAGCGATTTTAGATTTTACTTTCAATCACATTTAATTATATCTGGAACTAGCCAATGGGATTATATCTCTTCGGTGGGAGGAGCTTGTCAATTTGGGTATTTAATGTCGTGCACACTGGAAATGCACTGGGCTCTGGCTTTCCAGACTGACTCTCTGTCGAGGTTCATAGTGCGCATCGTACTAAACACAACCTAACTTTCTTCTTTCGAACCCCGTGGATTTGTATCAATCCAAATAGTGGTTCCTCCTTTGATCTGTTTCTCTTACTCGACTCTGGGAAGTGTATCTTTCCTAAATAGTCACCTTTGCTTCCTTCAGCCAAGGAAATTGTATTTCCTGATTGCTACCTTTTTATAAGTAATTGTTTTCTTTGTTTTATAGTTCTTCAAATCAAGGGGATAAGATTTGCAAGTAGGAATCATAAGTGATTCAATGGCAACCGTTATATTTTCATCTCAATTTTCTTAGTTTGTAAATACATGTAAATATTTTAATCGTTTATTATTCATCAATAATATCATAATCAAAGAGTCTCTAGTTCTTGTCTTTTATCTGGATATTTGACGTATTTCGGACATTGAGAGCCACAGAATATTTCAGAGGTTGTGAGGGCTACATCCAAGAGATCGAATCAGATAACAATACACAACGCACATAATACGTAGACATCAGGTTTTCGGTGATTCTTATGGTCAGTCTAATATCTCTGGTTCCTGTGGAGCGCTCCTAAATCACATTAAAAATAACGGTGAACCATAGGTATTTGACTGGATAACAATCATCGTGAATCTGTTGTAAATTGGTAATTAATTTGTCAAGAGGACAATAAAATGAAGGGTATAGCCGTAATCAACACGGCGAGATATATGTAAGCGGGCCGTCCCCGTTACACTGGTGTTCCGTAGACCTGGATGTAGTTTATTATCACAATTTCTGAAATATGGCTACTAGTGAAGAATGTCAGAAAAACGTAAAAGTTTCCACGCCTGAAAATACTTTACGTAAAACAGATGTAGTGAAAAGTAAAACTGGAGACTCTGACGATGAAATTCAATTTAATTTTCCTTCAGTATGCGTAGCTGACAGTTTTAATGGCACTGTGTTACACACTCCGATTCAGAGCTCAGATATAAGTTACGACTCTGGCATAAAATGTCAAGAGGTCTAGGCGAAATCGAACCGGATAATAAAAGAAAATGTTTTGTTTGAAGACGATAATCACGCAGGTTGGGATAATCTTGTTAAGAATATTTCAGATGAAATTGACAGAAGCGTAAAAAATGGGCCGCAATTCACAATCAGATCAAAACGACAAGTACATTACCATCATTAATCGGTCCGATAATGTCTACGCCTAAAGATTTTTCTCAGCCAAAAATTACGACTGGTGACATTATTTTGATAAAACGTCATACACTGATGCATTTTGGTCTGATCGCGTTTCTAGCACATGTTCATCTATAAGTGTTATTACTCGTCCTTCCATTGCGGTCGGAACTTCTCCTTTAGGTAGCTGCAGGCCTAAAAAGGGGATGACTGAGAACCATTTTGAGCATGAAGAAAAGCTATCGCGCGCACAGACGAAAAGAGTCCGTGCCTTAAAAGGTGGGAAGGGGGTCCAATTAACGTCGCGTAAAACAGAAAGAGTAGAAAAATTTGACGGTCAGTCTAGCGAATGGTCAGTTTACATTATTCAGTTTGAGAGAGTTGCAAGTTGGAACGGATGGTCGAACGGTGAGAAAGCAGATCAATTAAGATTACAGATCACAATTAATTTTGAATGTTCGTTGACCACGCAAATAGTTCCTGATTATTTCAATCCCTCGTCTTCTTACATTTAATTTCTACGACTCTTTTTACACTAGATGATTCGTTTTTTACGTCAATGAGTCGCAGATGAGTTGAAAAAAAATATTCTAGCATGTTGGATGATACTGCATCATCCTAATCGCGGAATGACAGATGTGTTATGAGGCACTAGAATTGATAGATTGTAGAACATTATAGCCACAGATACCCCTTTCGGGTTTAAAGGCCGAACTCCAATTTGTTGGATTACCGGTGGGTAAGCAATCAAGAGTATCTGGGGCATTGGGCGGTTCTTATCTCACAGCATCGATAAAAATAGCAAACAGCGTGCTGCGGTAGAGCGGTGCACGTGTATTGAAGCAGACGAAATTTTACACAAAATTCACGATTTACTGATGAAAGTCTTGAGTCAGAGTACAATATATTAAAAGTATAATTTTATAAAACTCATAGCCGTCCTATAAATGTCCTTTGTATAACTTTATGCATAAAAAGACAGATTTTGATCAGTTTTACACATACATGCATGACCTACATGTATATGTACATATCTATAATGGAAGCTTGGAATTAGGATTGTACAGGAGAGGCTGCAAAGGGTCATTTCGTCGAGAATATCGCAAAGATGTCGAAATTAAATTCATTTTTATCCATTTTGTTTTAACATGTTTTGGAATTGTATATCTACAATTTCCTTAAAAAATTACAAGGAATATTATAACATTTAATAAATCTGTCCGTCCCTAAGTAAACCTCTCGTTTTTGGCGGGTACTTTGGCGCGGATCTGCATAAATTAGAGTAGACAATGGCCGGCGCTATACAGCATGTTTCTCCCAAGAGAAAATCGTGAAAAAGTAAAATTACACATTGTGAAAAGTGAATATAGTGGTGTCACTGAACATAAAACGGATCTATTTGACTATATACCGAGGATATCATCTCTAAAAGATAAAACTTGAGACTTTTCACATATTGCAGCAACGATATAAGAATGTTTACGAACGAGTGTACAAGTAGCCGTGAAAACGACAGAGAAATTATTTTACTGAGAAAGTTCTGCAAATAAAAAAATACGAAAATGATTTTTCGAGAAACACAACAAAGGCATATTTGGATATACTTTATTCACGTTGTCTCTGAAAACTCATAACATACATTATTAATGAGTTTTTGAGTTTTTGGATTCAATATTTTCATCAAATGGAAAAAAAAATGTGAAGAAATGAGGTAAGAATTGTTTACGTGTGTAAGCGTGCATGCTGCATGTTCAGAATCTAGTATAATAGAAAACGCGCTATCGGAATGACTCAGCATCCGGTATAAACAATAACAAGACTTAGAAACGCCTACCACATGTCACTCTTCTGAATTTGAATTGAAAATTTGTCCGGCTTCCATCATTTCGAGTGAAAATACTCAGTTAAATCTCAATATAATATCTACATAATACATATATAAACGATTGAACGTCGTGTTCAGATTCATAACAAATTTCATATGAAAATTTTGTCTTTTTCATGAGATAATTTAAAATTTTCCTCTGCAATCTGAACGTGTCTAGAAATTTCATATTCGCCACCATTTTCCTGGTTGGCTGCTATTTATACCCCAAGCTCGGCCGATATTAAAAGTCTACTAAGCGACAGATTTTTGCATGAATCCATTTCTGACCTTATTTTGATACTATCTAGCAGATATGAAAGTTTCAAGCAAAAAATGGTGGTGCGATTCGAGTATTTAATCGTCATATTAGTACTTTTTACAAAGGAATATATAGGAAAAAATAATTGGGGTCTGATACCTATAAGCGCGCGCAGTGATATCACGTGTGTAACTAAATAGAGACCAGACGAGGGGAAATAGTGGAGTGCCTTATGTAATGCAGTGGGAATTTTATGATTAAAGCAAACCACTATGCTAAAGTTATTAACTATGGGCTAGTATTACAGAAAAAGTTTGATAGACCTCTGAGATATGTGGCAGTTGCGATATTTTGGGGGCAAAAACCCCTTTTCTATGCAAAAACCATGAAAAACTGGAAATAATTTATAAGTTTTGCATTAAAAATGATGACAGAAATAAAAAGATGTAAATTTACTTAATTTCTGATGCTCTTTCGAATTAAATGAGTTTCAAATTCGAAATCCTATATCATATGTGTATTTTTGGGCGAAAAAGCCCTTTTCTAGGCTAAAATCATGAAAAATTGGAAATAATTCATAACTTAGACATTATAGCTGATTTCAAAAATTAAAAGATGTTTACATACTCAATTTTTGATGTTCTTTCCAATGAAATGAGTTTTCAATTCAAATTCTTATATTAGATGTTTTTTTGGGGGGGAGAAAATGCCCTTTTCTAGGCCAAAATCATGAAAAACTGGAAATAATTCATAACTTTTGCATAACAAAAGTTAAAAAAATTAAAAGACATTAGTATACTTAATTTCTTATGTTCTTTCAATTGGAATGAGTCTTAAACTCAAATTTTTATATCAAATGTCTTTTTTGGGGGCAAAAATCTATTTTCTGTGCAAAAATCATGAAAAATTGGAAATAATTTATAAGTTTTGCATTAAAAATGATAATAGAAATAAAAAGATGCAAATGTACTTAAAGTCTGATGTTCTTTCGAATTAAATGAGTTTTAAATTCGAATTCCTATATCAAATGTGTTTTTTTGGGAGAAAATGCCCTTTTCTAGGCCAAAATCATGAAAAACTGGAAATAATTCATAACTTTTGCATAACAAAAGATAACAAAAATTAAAAGATCTTAGTATACATAAGTTCTTATGCTCTTACAATTGGAATGAGTCTTAAACTCGAATTTCTACATCAAATGTCTTTTTTGGGGGCAAAAATCCATTTTCTATGCAAAAATCATGAAAAACTGGAAATAATCTATTAGTTTTGCATTAAAAATGATATTAGAACTTAAAAGATGTAAATATACTTAATTTCTTATGTTCTTTCGAATTAAATGAGTTTCAAATTCGAATTCCTATATCAAATGTGTATTTTGGGGCTAAAAGACCTTTTCTATGGTAAAATCGTGAAAAATTGGAAATAATACATAATTTAAGCATTTTTACTGATTTCAAAAATTAAAAGATGTTTATATTTTCAATATCTGATGTTCTTTTGAATGAAATGAGTTTTTAATTCAAATTCTTATATCAAATGTGTTTTTTGGGAGAAAATGCCCTTTTCTAGGCCAAAATTATGAAAAACTTGAAATAATTGATAACTTTTGCATAAAAAATAGTAAAAAAAATTTAAAGATGTGAATATACTAAATTCCTTATGTTCTTTCCATTGAAATGAGTTTCCAATTTGAATTCCTATGTCATAAATGTTGGGGGGGGGGGGGGACAAAATCCATTTTCTATGCAAAAATCATGAAAAACTGGAAATAATTTATACCTTTTGCATAAAAAAAATGATAACAGAAATAAAAAAAATGTAAATGTACTTTATTTCTTATCTTCTTTTGGATAAAATAAGTTTCAAATTTGAATTCTTGTATAAGAGGCCTTTGAAATTGGGAAAAACAACAGCATTTAATCAAAGATCGGGAAAATTATAAATCAATTTGAATGTCTTTTCACTTGAAATATAGAGCTTTTACCTCCTGGGGATTTTATTATTATTTTCCAAGAGGTTTTCACTTGGGAAAATTGGTCCATTAATATGGACTATGAAATTGAAATACTAAATTATATGATTGTTCTATTGTAAAATTTCAGTGTATCATAAGAACATTTCAACAAGTAATGTCTCATGGGTATATAAAAATAAAAATGTATAACATTTAGTCTCAAAATAGATACTATATTGCATTGAGAATTTGGCCAAATATCAGGCCCAAATTAGGCTGATCAAGAGCCCTGATCAATACACATGTGTTTTAGAGTAAAAACAATGTCCAATAATAAGCTACATGAGATTTTACTGTAAACCAATTATGTTTTTATTAAGCATAGAAAATAGGATTCAAAATTTATTTGTCAAGAACAATGAAGTCATGTATGTACATTTTGTGTAAAGTTTAACATTTTTTTCAATTTTTTTGGTTTTTTTTTTTTGCCCAGAAAACTCATTTCATTCGAAAGAATATCAGCAATTAAGTAAAAAAACATCTTTTAATTTTTAAATCAGATCACTGGCTAAAGTTGTAAATAATTTCCAATTTTCATATGTTTTTTTTCTATTAAAGGGCTTTTTGCCACCAACCCCCCCCCCCCATATTTGATATAGTCATATGAAATGAAACTCATTTCATCCGACAGAACATAAAAAATTCAGAATTCTTACATCTTTTTTAATTTCTGTTATCATTTTTTTATGCAAGCGTTATATATTATTTCCAGTTTTATCATTATTTTAACATAGAAAATGGATTTTTGCCCCCTTAAAATACATTTGATGTAGGAATTCAAATTGGAAACTCATTTCATTTGAAAGAACGTAAGAAATAAAGTACATAACCATCTTTAAACTTTGATACTATTCTTTATGCAAAAGTCATGAAGCATTTCCAGTTTTTCATGATTTTCGCCTAGAAAAGGGCATTTTCTCCCAAAATACACATTCAACATAAGAATTTGAATTGAAAACTCATTCCATGTAAAAGAAAATCAGAAATTGAATGTATAAACATCTTTTAATTTTTCGAAATCAGTATATATGCTAAAGTTATATATTATTTCCAATTTTTCATGATTTTAGCCTAAAAAAGGGCTTTTTCGCCCCAAAACCACATTTGTTGTAGGAATTCGAATTTGAAACTTATTTAATATGAAAGAACATCAGAAACTAAGTACATTTACATCTTTTAATTTCTGTTATCATTTCTAATGCAAAACTTATAAATTATTTCCAGTTCTCCATGATTTTTGAATAGAAAATGGGTTTTTACCCCAAAAAAACACATTTGACATAGGAATTCGATTTGGAAACTCATTTCAATGGAAAGAAGATAAGGAATTTTGTACATTAACATCTTTTAATTTTTGTCATCATTTTTCATGTAAAAGTTATAATTCATTTCCAATTTTTCATGATTTTGGCCTAGAAAAGGGAATTTTCTCCCCAAAAAACACATTTAATATAAGAATCTGAATTGAAAACTCATTTCATTCAAAAGAACATCAGAAATTAAATATGTAAACATCTTTTAATTTTTCAAATCAGCTAATACGTTAAATTTATAAATTATTTCCAATTTTTCACGATTTTAGCCTAGAAAAGGTTTTTTTGCCCCAAAAACCACATTTGATATCAAAATTTGAATTTGAAACTTATTTTATTCAAAAAACAACAGAATTTAAGTATATTTACATCTTTTAATTTTTGTTAACATTTTTCATGCAAAAGTTATAAATTATTTCCAGTTTTTCATGATTTTTGCATAGAAAAGGGTGTTTTACCCCCAAAATATCGCAACTACCACATATCTCAGAGGTCTATCAAACTTTTTCTGTAATACTAGCCCATACTTAATATTTTTATCATAGTGGTATGCTTTAATCATAAAATTCCCACGGCAGCTTATTTTCTTACATAAGGCACTCCACTAAAAAGGAGAAAATACGATACATGTAGGATGAAAATATCATTTTCATGATACTGCTAGATGCCAATTCGTTGGTTATCAGGGCTGATCTGGCGAAAATCGGGGGGGGGGGGGGGGGGGGGGTTCGGGGCGAGCGAACATGTGCTTAAATTGGAAAGGAGGCCGAGGTAAGGACATAGTGTGATTTTTTTTTCATTACTGCGACATGCTTGCATTAGCTGTGTGTCATGCTGTTATTTTTACTATAAAAATGATCTCATCCAATAGCCAAGCATTGTCTGGCTCCAACCCCCCCCCCCAAAAAAAAAAGAAATCGGGGAGGGGGGGGTCCGTTTTTCGATCTCCGCTCGTAGTTCACATGTCCAGCTGAACTTTATTTGCTGGAATAATGTTTTTATAAAACATCTCATGCGGTCTGCACTAAAAATATTATTGAAATCGCAAAAGAATAAGTTTTCTGATGTTTTAAACGTTAATTTTTATTTTTTGGTCGATACACTAAGAGGGTCTAACGAAAATTCATATAAATTCGAAAACGGTACATATGCAGTTTTTAGCACCCTAAATTATGAGAATTCAGCCATTTGAAAGAGTCACATTTCATTTTGTTTTCATATCTGTAGAATTGCGGAAATAACAGAAATTTGAAATTAGCGTAATTGAAAATAATTCTTATCAAAAACTTCATTCTGGGGACATCAATAGACTACCTGTAAAATGCTACTATTTGAATAATAATGAAAGTATTGAACTGAAACTTGATAGATAACATCAAAAGATACCAAGGAAGGGTTCTGATGCAAAAGTTTGACTTTCAATTAAAATTTTTGAGAGTTTTAGATTACAGATCACAATTAATTTTGAATGTTCGTTGACCACGCAAATAGTTCCTGATTATTTCAATCCCTCGTCTTCTTACATTTAATTTCTACGACTCTTTTTACACTAGATGATTCGTTTTTTACGTCAATGAGTCGCAGATGAGTTGAAAAAAAATATTCTAGCATGTTGGATGATACTGCATCATCCTAATCGCGGAATGACAGATGTGTTATGAGGCTCTAGAATTGATAGATTGTAGAACATTATAGCCACAGATACCCCCTTTCGGGTTTAAAAAGATATTAAAAGTCTACTAAGCGACAGATTTTTCTGACCTTATTTTGATACTATCTAGCAGATATGAAAGTTTCAAGCAAAAAATGGTGGTGCGATTCGAGTATTTAATCGTCATATTAGTACTTTTTACAAAGGAATATATAGGAAAAAATAATTAGGGTCTGATATCTTAATCATGAATTTAAGAGGGAATGCTAGGAAAATAGTAAATGAACTAACACTGGCACAAGCTTCAGATTTCTATGCGCTAAAAGACATTTTACAACAAAGATTTGACCCAAAAGACAAAGTAGTTGCTAAACGTTGTGAGTTCAGAAATAGAAGGAGAGAAAAGAATGAGAGCTCCGCAGAATTTGGTTATTCATTAAAAAGGTTAGCGCAACAGGCATATCCGGATTCTCCATTGTCCAGTCAAGAAAATCAAATTATTGACGCTTATATAAGTGGATTAGGAAATCACGAACTTAGAAAGCACGTTCAATTTAGTCACCCGAAAACTTTAGAGCAAGCGATTGCTTTAGCTACAGAGTACGAAGCTTTCGAAGGGTCTCTGAATCCTCAAAAACCTAAATTCGCGGAAGAAACGGTCAATGCACTAAAAAAATCCACAGCGAGTGAGTCACTTACTTTAGAAAGTATTTCTAAAATGATTGATGAAAAATTAAATTCTTTTCAACGATTTAGGCCAAGAAAACAGTACGGAAGCAAACAAAGTGAAAATGGGACTCGAAATTCGCGAAATATTGAATATTTTAATTGTCATAAATTAGGACACTATGCACGCGAATGTACCGAAGGGACCAATAAAAACGATGTCCCAAAGAAAGTCACGAAATCGGGAAACTAGAGTTGACTGAATTGGTGACCGTCAACTCAGTCGATGATTTTTCAAATCGGTCATGTTTGAATAAAAGAGAAGAAAAAGACAAAATACATACAAAAAGAAACGCTTTGACTAACCATGAAAATTTACATCCAAATCAAAATAAACAAGTCAATAGTGAAAATATCCACGAAACAAAAGTAAATCCGACTGAGACAACAATAAAAGAACTAGAATTCGCGATAGTGAACAATATTTCCCAGGCGTGTTTATATGTCAGGCCCTAATTGACACGGGATCCTCTGTAACTCTTATCTCAAAAACTTTGTTTCATAAATCGTCTGAGATTACGTTACAAAAAGCGTCAATCATACTAAAAACAGCAGATGGTAAACATTAAGAGGTTGTAGGACGATTCATGGCAGAATTAAAGATAGGAAATGAACTCATAACTCAAGATGTTATAATTGCATAGACCTTTTGCTTGGTATGGATTTTTTTGAAAGTAATAGGGTCGTCATACACATGGCATCGTCGTTACTTAAAGTAAACGAAAGCGAGATAACTCTGAGCAGAGAAAGCACAACTCGATGTGCTAGGATAAAAGCAATTTCAACACAAAATTGTCCCTCTTATACGGAACATAAAATACTAGGTTACATAGACGGTGACTTAGAGAATGATGTCGGAATAATTGAAGGGTCAAATGAACTTTGTAAAAATGGGATAGTGGTTGCTAGGTCCTTAGTAAACCCAAACTTGAAAACTTTTGAAATACCAATTATTAACTTTAGTAATAAAGCCTACGCTCACGCAGCAAGATACGCCCGTTGGGATTTTTTTCACAACACCAAAATATCTAAGTCCCATAACTCCATAAGGACAAATTGGATGAACCTTAAAATCGAAAGGCGGCTTCCTCTTCAAAGTCTGATCAAAATGTACAAATATCATGAAAATCTGTTGACACATATTCAAGTTATTGCGTTCCATGCACCTATATTTTGCCCTTAGCTTAACATGTATGTGCATATAACCCCCCCCCCCCCCCCCCCCATTACACATAATTTCTGGATTATCTGACAAAAAATTCAAGAACCCATTATATATGTGAAAGAACATCCTTTCTACTTGAAGTATACAAAATTTCAAAACATTTCAACCAGAAATAGATTTTTAAATAATTTTTAACTATTTTAGTATATTTTCATTGTATTTTAAAATATCTAAGTCCCATAACTCTGTAACGACATATCGAATGAACCTGAAAATCGAAAGGCGGCTTCCTCTCCACAGTCCAATCAAAATGTATGAATATCATGAAAATCCGTTGACGCATATTCAAGTTATTGCGTTCCATGCGCCTATATTTTGCCCATAGCTTAACATTCATGTGCATATAACCCCCCCCCCCCCCTTCCTATTACACACAATATCTCGCTTATGCGACCAAAAAATTAAAAACCCGTTACATATGTCAAAGAGCATCCTTCCTACATGAAGTATACAAAATTTCAAAACATTTCGACCAGAAATAGATTTTTAAATAATTTTTAACTATTTTAGTATATTTTCACTGTATTTTAAAACGTCTAAGTCCCATAACTCTGTAACGACATATCGAATGAACCTGAAAATCGAAAGGCGGCTTCCTCTTCACAGTCCAATCAAAATGTATGAATATCATGAAAATCCGTTGACGCATATTCAAGTTATTGCGTTCCATGCGCCTATATTTTGCCCTTAGCTTAACATATATGTGCATATAACCCACCCCTCCCCCCTTCCTATTACACACAATATCTCGGTTATGCGACAAAACAATTAAAAACCCGTTACATATGTCAAAGAGCATCCTTCCTACATGAAGTATACAAAATTTCAAAACATTTCGACCAGAAATAGATTTTTAAATAATTTTTAAATATTTTAGTATATTTTCACTGTATTTTCAAAATATAAGTCCCATAACTCTGTAACGACAAATCAGATGAACCTGAAAATCGAAAGGCGGCTTCCTCTCCACAGTCTTATCACTATGTATAAATTTCATGAAAATCCGTTGACGCATATTCAAGTTATCGCGTTCCATGCGCCTATATTTTGCCCTTAGCTTAAAATGTATGTGCATATAACCCACCCCCCTTCCTATTACACACAATATCTCGATTATGCGACAAAAAAATAAAAACCCGTTACATATGTCAAAGAACATCCTTTCTACTTGAAGTATACAAAATTTCAAAACATTTCGACCAGAAATAGATTTTTAAATAATTTTTAAATATTTTAGTATATTTTCACTGTATTTTCAAAATCTAAGTCCCATAACTCTGTAACGACAAATCGGATGAACTTGAAAATCGAAAGGCGGCTTCCTCTCCACAGTCTGATCACTATGTATAAATTTCATAAAAATCCGTTGACGCGTATACAAGTTATTGCGTTCCATAGGCGGACGGACAGACAGACGGACGGACAGACGGACGGACTTCGCCATACCATAATACGTCCCGTCAAATGACGGGCGTATAAAAAGGACATAGCAATGCCCAAAGATTCTATCATAGGTACGATTGAAACCGTAGTGACCATATATGACGATAGTTCAGAGAAAAGCTGTCGTGGCGATGATTTACCCGACGAACTTGAAAAGTTAGCAAACGACGCTAGTGAATTATCAGTTGAACAGAGACTGAAA
This sequence comes from Pinctada imbricata, assembly GCA_033119305.1. Lineage (NCBI taxonomy): Eukaryota > Metazoa > Mollusca > Bivalvia > Pterioida > Pteriidae > Pinctada > Pinctada imbricata. Next base: position 1,912,931 of record VSWD01000001.1, on the reverse strand, counting down.
TTAATTAAAAGCGTTACTTAGTGAATTCAGAGATATATTTGTAGGTAAGGACGGTAAATTAGGTAGAACTGACCTTGCAACTCACCGAATTGAGACAGGAAATGCTAGACCAATAAAGGTACCGCCTCGTAGGATACCCTTAGCTCAGAGAGAGATAGTCGAAAGAGAACTAGATAAAATGATCGAAGATAAGATCATAGAACCTAGCGAGAGCCCCTAGTGTTCACCGATTTTGCTTGCGAGAAAGAAAGATGGCTCGCATAGATTTTGTATAGATTTTAGGAAACTTAACTCGGTTACGCTTAAGGACGCGTATCCTTTGCCAAGAATAGACGAGACTTTGGATACTCTTGCGGGTTCGCGATGGTTTTCTACGTTAGATTTGGCCTCTGGATATTGGCAGGTAGGGGTCGCAGAGTGCGACAAAGAGAAGACGGCGTTTGCGACACATAGGGGGCTATTTCAGTTTAATGTGCTCCCGTTCGGGCTCTCGAATGGACCGGTAACTTTCGAGAGGCTCATGGAAACAGTGCTACGTGGGTTGCACTGGCGGAAGTGTTTGTGCTATTTGGATGACGTCATTGTGTACGGTTCAACGTTTGAATCGGCGTATGAAAATTTGAGGGAAGTTTTCATACGTTTACGTCGAGCACATTTGAGGTTAAAGCCTAAGAAATGCGAGCTTTTCGGCAAGGAAGTTGCGTATTTAGGGCATGTTGTGTCGGAAGGAGGAGTAAGTTGTGATCGCAAGAAAACTGATGCGGTAAAGAATTGGCCGATTCCAAAGAGTAGGCGGGAAGTAAGGAGTTTTCTAGGTTTAGTAGGGTATTATAGACGTTTTATCCCTGATTTCTCAATGTTATCAAGACCACTTACCGATTTGACGCGAAAAAAACGCGCGATTTATTTGGTCTGTTGAATGCAACCAAAATTTTGACAAACTTAAAGAATTATTGACATCTGCACCAATTTTGTCATTTCCTGATAGGTACGGAAAGTTCATTCTCGACACAGACGCAAGTGCAAACGCAATTGGTGCTGTCCTTTCACAAGTTCAAAACAACGAAGAAAAAGTCATAGCCTACGCGAGTAAAACGCTCAATAAAGCTCAACGGAACTATTGTACGACAAAGCGCGAGCTATTTGCTGTCGTACATTTTATTAGGAAATTCAAACACTATCTATATGGTAGGAGATTCACGCTAAGAACCGATCATGCGCCCCTTATATGGCTGAAAAACTTCAAAGAGCCAACGAGCATGTTAGCGCGCTGGATAAGTATTATTGAAACATATGATATTAAAATCCAACACCGTAGGGGTTCAAAACATCGAAACGCGGATAGTTTATCCCGAATTCCTCATATAAAATGCAAACGCACAGACTGCCCTGATTGTACTGACCAAACACGAGTAAACTCGCTTAAAGTTTCTAGTTGCATGGACGAGTACCCATCCAATAATACTAGCGACAGACCGATAGATACTGAGACGACCCCTCTTGACATGGACTGTGACCTGTCCAAAACTGAGCTTGTTAGTCCAGTATATAAAACTCGCAGTAAAACTTCGCAAAATTTGATAGAAAATGTAGAGATATCAGATACAGGGTGGTTGTCGTCATGGTCAAATAAAGAAATGCAGGAAATACAAATGCAAGACAAGAACATAGAAAAAGTAAGGAATTTTATTTCAATATCAAAAGAGAAACAAACTAGATGGCTACTGTTGCAAGCAACAGACGGATTCCTCCTTTATTAGACCTTCCTCGGAACTGAAGTGCTAAAATCCGAATAAAGAAGATGGAAAAAAGAATAGTTGCTTTAGAATCTTTTTCACTTCAGCAAATAAGTCAAAAGAGCTTATGTCTAACTTGGGACTCTTATTTATTATTGACAAAATAGAAGAAAAAAATAATAAATACCTTTCATGTTTACGAAAGCTTTAAAGTCCATGCACAATCAATATCTAATCCTTTACAATGACTTTCTCAAAATAGAATTGCACAACGATTTTGCAATGAGATCATTTCTTTTAATAAAAAATGACAACAACATGAAACTACTGATTTGTAATGCTACTAAGAATAAAAAAGAAAGAAACAGAGAACAAGAATAAAAGAGTTATCTATCTTACTATGTAAAGTTAAAATAAGAAGTACTACTTGTGTGAAGAATAAATAGTTAAGGACAAAATCCTGTGAATTCTACAAGAGTAAATGTTTGTTATGACCTTGAAATAGTTAATTTGACCTTTAACCAAGGTCATGGATAAAAGATAAGCATTTGAATTTATTCTCATCAAGAGTCCTCTTGATCTAATCAAAGCTCAATATTTTATCGACAAAAGTCTGTTGTGACCTTGAAATCGAACAAATGACCTTGGGTCAAGGTCAAGGTGAAAGGACTTGATGCAAGGAATATTTGCGCCAAGTATGAACTCTCAAGGTCAAATGGTCTTTGTTCTATAGGCAAAAGTTTGTTGTGACCTTGAGAATCAAAATTTGACCTTGGGCCAAGGTCAAGGTCAAAGGGCTTCGCTCAATGATTGTATTTATGAAGTTTGAACTGTCAAGGTCAAATAGTCTTTGTTCTAAAGGCAATTGTTTGTTGTGACCTTGAGAATCATAATGTGACCTTGAAACTAGGTCATCATCAATGACTATCTATAAGTAGCCTACCATCCAAGTTTCAACTCAAAATCACAAAAACTGTAGAAATTGGCAATGTGCCAATTTAAAGTTCCATTTTCAACTCAAAATAGCGCGAAAACCGTAAATATTTTATCGAGCATGTAAGCGTATAAAAGTTTGCAAATTTCCCAAAGAACAATATAAAACAAATTTCGTTCAAATCGTACGGTTAGTTTAGGAGTTATAAGGTTTTAAAGATTTGGCATCTGATGACCTCTAGCGGGGGCATATATGAACTTTTCGACAAGAAAAAAAATTTAAATGAAGATCTCTATTTGCTCTTTCTTATGATACTTTCCATTTTATCCTATGATGCGGTACTTTGTTGTAACGTCTCTGGAATGGTTTGGGGGTAAGAATAATAATAATAACTAGATGGCTACTGTTGCAAGCAACAGACGGATTCCTCCTTTATAAGACCTTTCTCGGAACTGAAGTGTTAAAATCCGAATAAAGAAGATGGAAAAAGATAAGTCGCTTTAGTACCTTATTCACTTCAGCAAATGAGTCAAAAGAGCTTATGTCTAACTTGGGACTCTTATCTATTTATCGACAAAAAAGAAGAAAAAGACGATAAATACCTTTCAAGTTTAGGAAGGCTTTAAACTCCTAGATCTATTCTATCCATTTTGATTCCTTTGAAATTACTATCCCAAAAAGAATTGCACAATGAATTAGCAATGAGAAAATTTCTATAAATAGAGAATGACAACAGCATGAAAGTACAGACAAGTAATGCTACTAAGATAAAAAAGGAAACATAGAACAAGAATAAAAGAGTTATCTATCTTACTATGTAAAGTTCAAATAAGAAGTACTACTTGTGTGAAGAATAAATATTCAAGAACAAAATCCTATCAATCCTACAAGAGTAAATGTTTGTTATGACCTTGAAAAAGTTTATTTGACCTTGAACCAAGGTCATGGATGAAAGATAAGCATTTTAGTTTATTCTCATCAAGATTCCTTTTCATCTATTCAAAGCTCAATATTTTATCAACAAAAGTCTGTTGTGACCTTGAAATCGAACAAATGACCTTGGGTCAAGGTAAAGGTGAAAGGACTTGATGCAAGGAACATTTGCGCAAAGTTTGAACTCTCAAGGTCAAATGGTCTTTGTTCTATGGGGAAATTTTTGTTGTGACCTTGAGAATGAGAATTTGACCTTGGCTCAAGGTCAAGGTGATAGGGCTTGGATCAATGATTGTATTTATGAAGTTTGAACTGTCAAGGTCAAATAGTCTTTGTTCTATAGGCAAAAGTTTGTTGTGACCTTTAGAATCAAAATTTGACCTTGAAACTAGGTCATCATCAATGACTACCTATAAGTTACCTACCATCCAAGTTTCAACTCAAAATCTCAAAAACTGTGGAAATTGGCACTGTGCCAATTTAAAGTTCCATTTTCAACTCAACATAGCGCGAAATCCGTCAATATTTTATCGAGCATGTAAGCGTATAAAAGTTTGCAAATTTCCCAAAGAACAATATAAAACAAATTTCATTCAAATCGCACGGTTAGTTTAGGAGTTATAAGGTTTTAAAGATTTTACCTTTGATGACCTCTAGCGGGGGCATATGTGAACTTTTCGACAAGAAAAAAATTTTAAATGAAGATCTTTATTTGCTCTTTCAAATGAAACTTTCCATTTTATCATATGATGCGGTACTTTGTTGTAAAGTCTCTGGATTGGCTTGGGGGTAAGAATAATAATAATAATAATAATAATAATAATAACTAGATGGCTACTGTTGCAAGCAACAGACGGATTCCTCCTTTATTAGACCTTCCTCGGAACTGAAGTGTTAAAATCCGAATAAAGAAGATGGAAAAAAGAATAGTTGCTTAAGTATCATATTAACTTCAGCAAATGAGTCAAAAGAGCTTATGTCTAATTTGGGACTCTTGTTAATTTATCAACAAAATAGAAGAAAAAAATAATAAATACCTTTCATCTTTACGAAAGCTTTAAACTCCATGCACAATCAATATCTAATCCTTTACAATGACTTTCTCAAAAAAGAATTGCACAATGAATTTGCAATGAGATTATTTCTATTAATAGAAAATGACAACAGCATGAAACTACTGATATGTAATGCTACTAAGAATAAAAAGAAAGAAACAGAAAACAAGAATAAAAGAGTTATCCATCTTACTATGTAAAGTTCAAATAAGAAGTACTACTTGTGTAAAGAATAAATAGTTAAGGACAAAATCCTGTGTATTCTACAAGAGTAAATGTTTGTTATGACCTTGAAATAGTTAATTTGACCTTTAACAAAGGTCATGGATAGAAGATAAGCATTTGAATTTATTCTCATAATGAGTCCTCTTAATCTAATCAAAGCTCAATATTTTATCGACAAAAGTCTGTTGTGACATTGAAATCGAATAAATGACCTTGGGTCAAGGTCAAGGTGAAAGGACTTGATGCAAGGAATATTTGCGCCAAGTTTGAACTCTCAAGGTCAAATGGTCTTTGTTCTATAGGCAAAAGTTTGTTGTGACCTTGAGAATCAAAATTTGACCTTGGGTCAAGGTCAAGGTGAAAGGGCTTGGCTCAATGATTGTATCTATGAAGTTTGAACTGTCAAGGTCAAATAGTCTTTGTTCTACAGGCAAAAGTTTGTTGTGACCTTGAGAATCATAATGTGACCTTGAAACTAGGTCATCATCAATGACTACCTATTAGTAGCCCACCATTCAAGTTTCAACTCAAAATCTCAAAAACTGTAGAAATTGGCACTGTGCCAATTTAAAGTTCCATATTCAACTCAAAATAGCGCGAAAACCGTAAATATTTTATCGAGCATGTAAGCGTATAAAAGTTTGCAAATTTCCCAAAGAACAATATAAAACAAATTTCGTTCAAATCGTACGGTTAGTTTAGGAGTTATAAGTGTTTAAAGATTTGACCTTTGATGACCTCTAGCGGGGGCATACGTGAACTTTTCAATGACAAAATTTTTTTACCTCTAGATCGTTATATGCTCTTTCACATGATACTTTTTGTTTTATCATAAGAAGTGGCACTTTTTTGAACAGTGACTGGAACGATCTGGGGGTAAGAATAATAATAATAAGAATAATAATAAGAACTAGATGGCTACTGTTGCAAGCAACAGACGGATTCCTCCTTTATTAGACCTTCCATGGAACTGAAGTGTTAAAATCCGAATAAAGAAGATGGGAAAAAGAAAAGTTGCATTAGTACCTTATTCACTTCAGCAAATGAGTCAAAAGAGTTTATGTCTAATTTGGGACTTTTATTTATATATCAACAAAATAGAAGAAAAAAATAATAAATACCTTTCATTTTTACGAAAGCTTTAAACTCCATGCTCTATGGATATCAAATCCTTTACAATAAATTTCTCAAAACAGAATTGCACAATGATTTTGCAGTGAGCTAATTTCTGTTAATAGAAAATGACAACAACATAAAAGTACAGATATGTAATGCTACTAAGAAAAAAAAAGAAACGGAGAACAAGAAGAAAATAGTTATCTTTCTTATACTATGTTAAGCTAAAATAAGGACTGAGAATAGTTGCTTTAGTACCTTGTTCACTTCAGCAAATGAGTAAAAAGAGCTTATATCTAACTTGGGACTCTTATCTATTTACCGACAAAAAAGAAGAAAAGGACGATAAATACCTTTCAAGTTTAGGAAGGCTTTAAACTCCTAGATCTATTCTATCCATTTTGAATCCTGTTAAATTACTATCCCAAAAAGAATTGCACAATGTATTAGCAATGAGAAAATTTCTATAAATAGAGAATGACAACAGCATGAAAGTACAGACAAGTAATGCTACTAAGATAAAAAAGGAAACAGAGAACAAGAATAAAAGAGTTATCTATCTTACTATGTAAAGTTTAAATAAGAAGTACTACTTGTGTGAAGAATAAATATTTAAGAACAAAATCCTGTCAATCCTACAAGAGTAAATGTTTTTTATGACCTTGAAAAGTTTATTTGACCTTGAACCAAGGTCATGGCTGAAAGATAAGCATTTTAGTTCATTCTCATCAAGATTTCTTTTCATCTATTTAAAGCTCAATATTTTATCAACAAAAGTCTGTTGTGACCTTGAAATCGAACAAATGACCTTCGGTCAAGGTCAAGGTGAAAGGACTTGATGCAAGGAATATTTGCGTAAAGTTTGAACTCTCAAGGTCAAATGGTGTTTGTTCTATAGGAAAAATTTTGTTGTGACCTTGAGAATCAAAATTTGACCTTGGGTCAAGGTCAAGGTGAAAGGGCTTGGATCAATGATTGTATTTATGAAGTTTGAACTGTCAAGGTCAAATAGTCCTTGTTCTATAGGCAAAAGTTTGTTGTGACCTTGAGAATCAAAATTTGACCTTGAAAGTAGGTCATCATCAATGACTACCTATTAGTAACCTACCATCCAAGTTTCAACTCAAAATCTCAAAAACTGTAGAAATTGGCACTGTGCCAATTTAAAGTTCCATTTTCAACTCAAAATAGCGCGAAAACCGTAAATATTTTATCGAGCATGTAAGAGTATAAAAGTTTGCAAATTTCCCAAAAAACAATATAAAACAAATTTCATTCAAATCACACCGTTAGTTTAGGAGTTATAAGGTTTTAAAGATTTTACCTTTGATGACCTCTAGCGGGGGCATATGTGAACTTTTCGACAAGAAAAAAATTTTAAATGAAGATCTCTATTTTCTCTTTCACATGATACTTTCCATTTCATCATATGATGCGGTACTTTGTTGTAACGTCTCTGGATTGGATTGGGGGTAAGAATAATAATAATAAGAACTAGATGGCTACTGTTGCAAGCAACAGACGGATTCCTCCTTTATTAGACCTTCCTCGGAACTGAAGTGTTAAAATCCCAATAAAGAAGATGAAAAATGAATAGTTGCTTTAGTACCTTATTCACTTCAGCAAATGAGTCAAAAGAGCTTATGTGTAACTTTGGACTCTTACCTATTTATCGACAGAAAAAAAAATAGAAAAAGATGATAAATACCTTTCAAGTTTAGGAAGGCTTCAAATTCCAAGATCTATTCTATTCATTTTGAATCCTTTTAAATAACTATCCCAAAAAGAATTGCACAATGAATCAGCAATGAGAAAATTTCTATAAATAGAGAATGGCAACAGCTTGAAAGTACAGACAAGTAATGCTACTAAGATAAAAAAAAAAGGAAACAGAGAACAAGAATAGAAGAGTTATCTATCTTACTATGTAAAGTTCAAATAAGAAGTACTACTTGTGTGAAGAATAAATATTTAGGAACAAAATGCTATCAATCCTACAAGAGAAAATGTTTGTTATGACCTTGAAAAACTTTATTTGACCTTGAACCAAGGTCATGGATGGAAGATAAGCATTTTTGTTTATTCCCATCAAGATTTCTTTTCATCTTTTCAAAGCTCAATATTTCATCAACAAAAGTCTGTTGTGACCTTGAAATCGAACAAATGACCTTGGGTAATATTTCATCAACAAAAGTCTGTTGTGACCTTGAAATCGAACAAATGACCTTGGGTCAAGGTCAAGGTGAAAGGGCTTGGATCAATGATTGTATTTATGAAGTTTGAACTGTCAAGGTCTAATAGTCTTTGTTCTATAGGCAAAAGTTTGTTGTGACCTTGAGAATGAAAATATGACCTTGAAACTAAGTCATCATCAATGACTATCTATAAGTAACCTACCATCCAAGTTTCAACTCAAAATCTCAAAAACTGTAGAAATTGGCACTGTGCCAATTTAAAGTTCCATTTTCAACTCAAAATAGCGCGAAAACCGTAAATATTTTATCGATCATGTAAGCGTATAAAAGTTTGCAAATTTCTCAAAGAACAATATAAAACAAATTTCGTTCAAATCGTACGGTTACTTTAAGAGTTATGGGAGTTTAAAGATTTGACCTTTGATGACCTCTAGCGGGGGCAAATGTGAACTTTTGGACAAGAAAAAAAAAATTGAATTGAGATCTTGATATGCACTTTCACATGGTATTTTCCACTTTATCATATATTGCGGTACTTTTTTGTAAAATGTCTGGAACGTTTGGGGGTAAGAATAATAATAAGAACTAGATGGCTACTGTTGCAAGCAACAGACGGATTCCTCCTTTATTAGACCTTCCTCGGAACTGAAGTGCTAAAATCCGTATAAAGAAGATGGAAAAAAGAATAGATGCATTAGTACCATATTAACTTCAGCAAATGAGTCAAAAGAGCTTATGTCTAATTTGGGACTCTTATTTATTTATCAACAAAATAGAAGAAAAAACATGATAAATACCTTTCATGTTTACGAAAGCTTTAAACTCCATACTCAATCAATATCTAATCCTTTACAATGACTTTCTCAAAAAAGAATTGCACAATGATTTTGCAATGAGATAATTTCTATTAATAGAAAATGACAACAACATGAAACTAATGATATGTAATGCTACTAATAATAAAAAAGAAAGAAACAGAGAACAAGAATAAAAGAGTTATCTATCTTACTATGTAAAGTTCAAATAAGAAGTACTACTTGTGTGAAGAATAAATATTTAAGAACAAAATCCTATCAATCCTATTAGAGTAAATGTTTGTTATGACCTTGAAAAAGTTTATTTGACCTTGAACCAAGGTCATGGATGAAAGATTAGCATTTTTCTTTATTCTCATCAAGATTACTTTTCATCTCTTCAAAGCTCAATATTTTATCAACAAAAGTCTGTTGTGACCTTGAAATCGAACAAATGACCTTGGGTCAAGGTCAAGGTGAAAGGACTTGATGCAAGGGATATTTGCACCAAGTTTGAACTCTCAAGGTCAAATGGTCTTTGTTCTATTGGCAAAAATTTTGTTGTGACCTTGAGAATGAGAATTTGACCTTGGGCCAAGGTCAAGGTGAAAGGGCTTGAATCAATGATTGTATTTATGAAGTTTGAACTGTCAAGGTCAAATAGTCTCTGTTCTATATGCAAAAGTTTGTTGTGACCTTGAGAATCAAAATTTGACCTTGGATCAAGGTCAAGGTGAAAGAGCGTGGCTAAACGATAGTATGTATGAAGCTTGAACTCTGAAGGTCAAATGGTCTATATTCTACAGGCAAAACTTTGTTGTGACCTTGCGAATAAAAATTTGACCTTGGGTCAAGGTCAAGGTGAAAGAGCTTGGCTTAACGATAGTATGTATGAAGTTTGAACGCTGAAGGTCAAATAGTCCTTTGTTCTATAGGCAATAGTATGTTGTGACCTTGAGAATCAAAATTTGACCTTGGGTCAAGGTCAA
>VSWD01000001.1:1735271-1902454 GCA_033119305.1 Pinctada imbricata | reverse complement strand
TATATTATTATTATTATATTCTTACCCCCAAGCCAATCCAGTGACGTTACAACAAAGTACGCATCATATGGATAAAATGGAAAGTATCATGAGAAAGAGCAAATAAGATCTTAATTTAATATTTTTTTCTTGTCGAAAAGTTCACATATGCCCCCGCTAGAGGTCATCAGCGGTCAAATCTTAAACTCTTATAACTCCTTTACTAACCGTACGATTGAACAAAATTTGTTTTATATTGTTCTTTGAGAAATTTGCAAACCTTTATACGCTTACATGCTCCATAAAATTTACAGTTTTCAAGCTATTTCAAGTTGAAAATGTAACCTTAAATTGGCAAGGTGCCAATTTCTACAATTTTGAGACTTTGAGTTGAAACTTGGATGTTAGGTCACTTATAGGTAGTCATTTAATGTTGACCCTTCTTTTCAAGGTCAAATTTTTATTCTCAAGGTCACATGAAACTTTTGCTTATAGAACAAAGACTATTTGACCTTCAGAGTTCAAACTTCATACATATAATTGTAAGCCAAGCTCTTTCACCTTGACCTTGATCCAAGGCCAAATTCTCATTCTCAAGGTCACAACAACATTTTTGTCTATAAACAAAGACTGTTTGACCTTGAGAATGCAACCTGGGTACAAATATTCCTTGCAGTAAGTCCTGTCACATTGACCTTGACCACAGGTTATTCGTTCGATTTCAAGGTCATAACAGTCTTTTGTTGATAAAATATTGAGCTTTATTCAATTTCATATATATTTTGAAGAAAATGATATTCTATACTCATCTTTTTTCCTTGACCTTGGTTCAAGGTGAAAATTCCATTCTCAATGTCATAACAACATTTACTTGTTAAATACACAGTGTTTGTCCTACACTACTTATACTTCACAAACGAGGTCCTTCTTATATGAACTTTACATGATCTAAGAAAGATAAATCTTTTATTTCTATTTCTCTTCGTACCATGACTTGTCTGTACTTTCATGCTGTTGTCATTTTCTAATTAAATGTTTTAAAAATGTCTTAAAATTGAATAGCATCATTTAAATTAACTGGTAAATTTGCAGCATGGACCAGACAGACAGACTGACAGTGTAAGATAGACAGTGTTAGATAGACTGACAACGATAGAAGAACGAACAGACATACGAACAGATAGAGAGAGTACTAGACAGAAATGCAGACGATCGGCGATAAAAAAAAAACGTCCAGACTGGGGATCGAACCCGGTACCCTTGGGCCAGCAGTCCAACGCCCTATCCACATAGCCATTGGAGTTCCTGAATGTTAGTGGTTTTTATTTTTGATATACAGACGGAGAAATACAAATGGCTGATTCAGCATTACAAGAATTATCGATCGTTCATGCAACAAGTCAGTCCTATTCATAGCTTTTATTCAGAAGAAAAACACATTTCATATTGCGCATATTTATTTCACTGTCATTGACTTCAACGTGTATATATGGCCACCTTAGGCCTCTTTTTTTTTTTCATTCGTCAATCTTTGAAACAACTGTACAAGACCTTTGACGGAGCAATGTGGCCCCCTTGGCCTTCTTGGTTTTTTTTTTTTTTTTTTTTTTTGTTTGTCTTGTTTTTTTAATTCGTCAATCTTTGAAACAACTGTACAAGACCTTTGACGGAGCAATGTGGCCCCCTTGGGCCTCTTGTTTGTTTTGTTTTGTTTTTTTATTTTCATTTGTTTTGCTTGTTTGTTTGTTTGCTTGTTTTTTTTTTCTTTTTTGATTCGACAATCTTTGAAACAACTGTACAAGACTTTTGACTGAGCAATATGGCTCCCTTGGGCCACTTGTTTTTTTTTTTTTTTTTTTCATTTGTTTTTGTTTGTTTGTTTGTCTTTTTCTTATTAAATTCCTTAATATTTGAAACAACTGTACAAGACCTTTGACGGAGCAATGTGGCCCCCTTGGCCTTCTTGGTTTTTTTTTTTTTTTTTTTTTGTTTGTCTTGTTTTTTTAATTCGTCAATCTTTGAAACAACTGTACAAGACCTTTGACGGAGCAATGTGGCCCCCTTGGGCATTTTTTTTTCTCGTTTGTTTGTCTGTTTCTTTTTGAATTCGTCAATCTTTGAAATAACTGTACAAGATCTTTGACGGTTTGTTTATCCAATGACATAGGCTAGTCCTTCGAAAGGGGGAGGTTGATAAGTTTTTGCCCCCCCCCCCTCCGACTTACATGTTACATACGTGTACATACCTGTTTTCATCTACCCTGTCTAGATCCGCCCTTGCAAAATAAGCAAACACATTTTATTGATTCATAATTTTATTCTCTACATACATGGTCAATGAAAGTCAAATAAAAAAAAAATACATTTTATGAAATTCTGTGTTGTTTACTCCTGAATACAAACCTGTAAATAGAATCGATCGATAAAGATTTATCATTCGGAACATGCTCGACATGTTGAGTCATATCACAGTCGCAAGATTTCATCCTTCTAAAGACTTTTGATGCTAACTTTTATCAGTTCTGCAATAGCTCAGCGGTAGAGCGTCAGACTTCAAATCGGAGGGTCCGGGGTTCGATACCGGCCTCGGCCAATTTTTTCCCCTCAATTTTTTTCATTCGTAAGCAAACATAAAGTACAGTGTTTCAACATTGTTTTCATTTCAAAATTTATACGAGTATGTATTAGTTCAAAATGTTTTCTAACAGAATCAAGAAATATCGAATACATGTACCAGTTTGAAAACACTTGCTATATTGTCATGATTCATTGGAAAATCCCTCACATAATTAATATGCATGACCCAGGATGTGTTACAAATTTCATTGGTCAATTCAACCATGTGACCTGACATTACATGTACAAGATACGATGGGGCCTACCTTGGTGAAGGTACCTGGTTCGAGTCCAGCTGCGGCCAGTCATTTTCGCATTTTTTCAATTTTCATTTCTGTTCTTAACAAGATGAAAATGAGAGGAATCCGTCTGCTATGTCCACAGGAACCTCCATCCTTCCATTTATTAAGGATTCCGATTTCCGTCGGAATCCTTTCTGTTATTGTATTGTCTTTTCTTTATTCTTATTATTCTTATTCTTATTATTATTATTATTATTATTATTATTATTCTTACCCCCAAGCCAATCCAGTGACGTTACAACAAAGTACCGCATCATATGATAAAATGGAAAGTATCATGAGAAAGAGCAAATAAAGATCTTAATTTAATATTTTTTTCTTGTCGAAAAGTTCACATATGCCCCCGCTAGAGGTCATCAGCGGTCAAATCTTTAAACTCTTATAACTCCTTTACTAACCGTACGATTTGAACAAAATTTGTTTTATATTGTTCTTTGAGAAATTTGCAAACCTTTATACGCTTACATGCTCCATAAAATATTTACAGTTTTCAAGCTATTTCAAGTTGAAAATGTAACCTTAAATTGGCAAGGTGCCAATTTCTACAATTTTTGAGACTTTGAGTTGAAACTTGGATGTTAGGTCACTTATAGGTAGTCATTTAATGTTGACCTTCTTTTCAAGGTCAAATTTTATTCTCAAGGTCACATGAAACTTTTGCTTATAGAACAAAGACTATTTGACCTTCAGAGTTCAAACTTCATACATATAATTGTTAAGCCAAGCTCTTTCACCTTGACCTTGATCCAAGGCCAAATTCTCATTCTCAAGGTCACAACAACATTTTTGTCTATAAAACAAAGACTGTTTGACCTTGAGAATGCAACCTGGGTACAAATATTCCTTGCAGTAAGTCCTGTCACATTGACCTTGACCACAGGTTATTCGTTCGATTTCAAGGTCATAACAGTCTTTTGTTGATAAAATATTGAGCTTTATTCAATTTCATATATATTTTGAAGAAAATGATATTCTATACTCATCTTTTTTCCTTGACCTTGGTTCAAGGTGAAAATTCCATTCTCAATGTCATAACAACATTTACTTGTTAAATACACAGTGTTTGTCCTACACTACTTATACTTCACAAACGAGGTCCTTCTTATATGAACTTTACATGATCTAAGAAAGATAAATCTTTTATTTCTATTTCTCTTCGTACCATGACTTGTCTGTACTTTCATGCTGTTGTCATTTTCTAATTAAATGTTTTAAAAATGTCTTAAAATTGAATAGCATCATTTAAATTAACTGGTAAATTTGCAGCATGGACCAGACAGACAGACTGACAGTGTAAGATAGACAGTGTTAGATAGACTGACAACGATAGAAGAACGAACAGACATACGAACAGATAGAGAGAGTACTAGACAGAAATGCAGACGATCGGCGATAAAAAAAAAACGTCCAGACTGGGGATCGAACCCGGTACCCTTGGGCCAGCAGTCCAACGCCCTATCCACATAGCCATTGGAGTTCCTGAATGTTAGTGGTTTTTATTTTTGATATACAGACGGAGAAATACAAATGGCTGATTCAGCATTACAAGAATTATCGATCGTTCATGCAACAAGTCAGTCCTATTCATAGCTTTTTATTCAGAAGAAAAACACATTTCATATTGCGCATATTTATTTCACTGTCATTGACTTCAACGTGTATATATGGCCACCTTAGGCCTCTTTTTTTTTTCATTCGTCAATCTTTGAAACAACTGTACAAGACCTTTGACGGAGCAATGTGGCCCCCTTGGCCTTCTTGGTTTTTTTTTTTTTTTTTTTTTTTTGTTTGTCTTGTTTTTTTAATTCGTCAATCTTTGAAACAACTGTACAAGACCTTTGACGGAGCAATGTGGCCCCCTTGGGCCTCTTGTTTGTTTTGTTTTGTTTTTTTATTTTCATTTGTTTTGCTTGTTTGTTTGTTTGCTTGTTTTTTTTTTCTTTTTTGATTCGACAATCTTTGAAACAACTGTACAAGACTTTTGACTGAGCAATATGGCTCCCTTGGGCCACTTGTTTTTTTTTTTTTTTTTTCATTTGTTTTTGTTTGTTTGTTTGTCTTTTTCTTATTAAATTCCTTAATATTTGAAACAACTGTACAAGACCTTTGACGGAGCAATGTGGCCCCCTTGGCCTTCTTGGTTTTTTTTTTTTTTTTTTTGTTTGTCTTGTTTTTTTAATTCGTCAATCTTTGAAACAACTGTACAAGACCTTTGACGGAGCAATGTGGCCCCCTTGGGCCTCTTGTTTGTTTTGTTTTGTTTTTTTATTTTCATTTGTTTTGCTTGTTTGTTTGTTTGCTTGTTTTTTTTTTCTTTTTTGATTCGACAATCTTTGAAACAACTGTACAAGACTTTTGACTGAGCAATATGGCTCCCTTGGGCCACTTGTTTTTTTTTTTTTTTTTTCATTTGTTTTTTGTGTTTGTTTGTCTTTTTCTTATTAAATTCCTTAATATTTGAAACAACTGTACAAGACCTTTGACGGAGCAATGTGGCCCCCTTGGGCATTTTTTTTTCTCGTTTGTTTGTCTGTTTCTTTTTGAATTCGTCAATCTTTGAAATAACTGTACAAGATCTTTGACGGTTTGTTTATCCAATGACATAGGCTAGTCCTTCGAAAGGGGGAGGTTGATAAGTTTTTGCCCCCCCCCCCTCCGACTTACATGTTACATACGTGTACATACCTGTTTTCATCTACCCTGTCTAGATCCGCCCTTGCAAAATAAGCAAACACATTTTATTGATTCATAATTTTATTCTCTACATACATGGTCAATGAAAGTCAAATAAAAAAAAAATACATTTTATGAAATTCTGTGTTGTTTACTCCTGAATACAAACCTGTAAATAGAATCGATCGATAAAGATTTATCATTCGGAACATGCTCGACATGTTGAGTCATATCACAGTCGCAAGATTTCATCCTTCTAAAGACTTTTGATGCTAACTTTTATCAGTTCTGCAATAGCTCAGCGGTAGAGCGTCAGACTTCAAATCGGAGGGTCCGGGGTTCGATACCGGCCTCGGCCAATTTTTTCCCCTCAATTTTTTTCATTCGTAAGCAAACATAAAGTACAGTGTTTCAACATTGTTTTCATTTCAAAATTTATACGAGTATGTATTAGTTCAAAATGTTTTCTAACAGAATCAAGAAATATCGAATACATGTACCAGTTTGAAAACACTTGCTATATTGTCATGATTCATTGGAAAATCCCTCACATAATTAATATGCATGACCCAGGATGTGTTACAAATTTCATTGGTCAATTCAACCATGTGACCTGACATTACATGTACAAGATACGATGGGGCCTACCTTGGTGAAGGTACCTGGTTCGAGTCCAGCTGCGGCCAGTCATTTTCGCATTTTTTCAATTTTCATTTCTGTTCTTAACAAGATGAAAATGAGAGGAATCCGTCTGCTATGTCCACAGGAACCTCCATCCTTCCATTTATTAAGGATTCCGATTTCCGTCGGAATCCTTTCTGTTATTGTATTGTCTTTTCTTTATTCTTATTATTCTTATTCTTATTATTATTATTATTATTATTATTATTCTTACCCCCAAGCCAATCCAGTGACGTTACAACAAAGTACCGCATCATATGATAAAATGGAAAGTATCATGAGAAAGAGCAAATAAAGATCTTAATTTAATATTTTTTTCTTGTCGAAAAGTTCACATATGCCCCCGCTAGAGGTCATCAGCGGTCAAATCTTTAAACTCTTATAACTCCTTTACTAACCGTACGATTTGAACAAAATTTGTTTTATATTGTTCTTTGAGAAATTTGCAAACCTTTATACGCTTACATGCTCCATAAAATATTTACAGTTTTCAAGCTATTTCAAGTTGAAAATGTAACCTTAAATTGGCAAGGTGCCAATTTCTACAATTTTTGAGACTTTGAGTTGAAACTTGGATGTTAGGTCACTTATAGGTAGTCATTTAATGTTGACCTTCTTTTCAAGGTCAAATTTTTATTCTCAAGGTCACATGAAACTTTTGCTTATAGAACAAAGACTATTTGACCTTCAGAGTTCAAACTTCATACATATAATTGTTAAGCCAAGCTCTTTCACCTTGACCTTGATCCAAGGCCAAATTCTCATTCTCAAGGTCACAACAACATTTTTGTCTATAAAACAAAGACTGTTTGACCTTGAGAATGCAACCTGGGTACAAATATTCCTTGCAGTAAGTCCTGTCACATTGACCTTGACCACAGGTTATTCGTTCGATTTCAAGGTCATAACAGTCTTTTGTTGATAAAATATTGAGCTTTATTCAATTTCATATATATTTTGAAGAAAATGATATTCTATACTCATCTTTTTTCCTTGACCTTGGTTCAAGGTGAAAATTCCATTCTCAATGTCATAACAACATTTACTTGTTAAATACACAGTGTTTGTCCTACACTACTTATACTTCACAAACGAGGTCCTTCTTATATGAACTTTACATGATCTAAGAAAGATAAATCTTTTATTTCTATTTCTCTTCGTACCATGACTTGTCTGTACTTTCATGCTGTTGTCATTTTCTAATTAAATGTTTTAAAAATGTCTTAAAATTGAATAGCATCATTTAAATTAACTGGTAAATTTGCAGCATGGACCAGACAGACAGACTGACAGTGTAAGATAGACAGTGTTAGATAGACTGACAACGATAGAAGAACGAACAGACATACGAACAGATAGAGAGAGTACTAGACAGAAATGCAGACGATCGGCGATAAAAAAAAAACGTCCAGACTGGGGATCGAACCCGGTACCCTTGGGCCAGCAGTCCAACGCCCTATCCACATAGCCATTGGAGTTCCTGAATGTTAGTGGTTTTTATTTTTGATATACAGACGGAGAAATACAAATGGCTGATTCAGCATTACAAGAATTATCGATCGTTCATGCAACAAGTCAGTCCTATTCATAGCTTTTTATTCAGAAGAAAAACACATTTCATATTGCGCATATTTATTTCACTGTCATTGACTTCAACGTGTATATATGGCCACCTTAGGCCTCTTTTTTTTTTTCATTCGTCAATCTTTGAAACAACTGTACAAGACCTTTGACGGAGCAATGTGGCCCCCTTGGGCATTTTTTTTTCTCGTTTGTTTGTCTGTTTCTTTTTGAATTCGTCAATCTTTGAAATAACTGTACAAGATCTTTGACGGTTTGTTTATCCAATGACATAGGCTAGTCCTTCGAAAGGGGGAGGTTGATAAGTTTTTGCCCCCCCCCCCTCCGACTTACATGTTACATACGTGTACATACCTGTTTTCATCTACCCTGTCTAGATCCGCCCTTGCAAAATAAGCAAACACATTTTATTGATTCATAATTTTATTCTCTACATACATGGTCAATGAAAGTCAAATAAAAAAAAATACATTTTATGAAATTCTGTGTTGTTTACTCCTGAATACAAACCTGTAAATAGAATCGATCGATAAAGATTTATCATTCGGAACATGCTCGACATGTTGAGTCATATCACAGTCGCAAGATTTCATCCTTCTAAAGACTTTTGATGCTAACTTTTATCAGTTCTGCAATAGCTCAGCGGTAGAGCGTCAGACTTCAAATCGGAGGGTCCGGGGTTCGATACCGGCCTCGGCCAATTTTTTCCCCTCAATTTTTTTCATTCGTAAGCAAACATAAAGTACAGTGTTTCAACATTGTTTTCATTTCAAAATTTATACGAGTATGTATTAGTTCAAAATGTTTTCTAACAGAATCAAGAAATATCGAATACATGTACCAGTTTGAAAACACTTGCTATATTGTCATGATTCATTGGAAAATCCCTCACATAATTAATATGCATGACCCAGGATGTGTTACAAATTTCATTGGTCAATTCAACCATGTGACCTGACATTACATGTACAAGATACGATGGGGCCTACCTTGGTGAAGGTACCTGGTTCGAGTCCAGCTGCGGCCAGTCATTTTCGCATTTTTTCAATTTTCATTTCTGTTCTTAACAAGATGAAAATGAGAGGAATCCGTCTGCTATGTCCACAGGAACCTCCATCCTTCCATTTATTAAGGATTCCGATTTCCGTCGGAATCCTTTCTGTTATTGTATTGTCTTTTCTTTATTCTTATTATTCTTATTCTTATTATTATTATTATTATTATTATTATTATTCTTACCCCCAAGCCAATCCAGTGACGTTACAACAAAGTACCGCATCATATGATAAAATGGAAAGTATCATGAGAAAGAGCAAATAAAGATCTTAATTTAATATTTTTTTCTTGTCGAAAAGTTCACATATGCCCCCGCTAGAGGTCATCAGCGGTCAAATCTTTAAACTCTTATAACTCCTTTACTAACCGTACGATTTGAACAAAATTTGTTTTATATTGTTCTTTGAGAAATTTGCAAACCTTTATACGCTTACATGCTCCATAAAATATTTACAGTTTTCAAGCTATTTCAAGTTGAAAATGTAACCTTAAATTGGCAAGGTGCCAATTTCTACAATTTTTGAGACTTTGAGTTGAAACTTGGATGTTAGGTCACTTATAGGTAGTCATTTAATGTTGACCTTCTTTTCAAGGTCAAATTTTTATTCTCAAGGTCACATGAAACTTTTGCTTATAGAACAAAGACTATTTGACCTTCAGAGTTCAAACTTCATACATATAATTGTTAAGCCAAGCTCTTTCACCTTGACCTTGATCCAAGGCCAAATTCTCATTCTCAAGGTCACAACAACATTTTTGTCTATAAAACAAAGACTGTTTGACCTTGAGAATGCAACCTGGGTACAAATATTCCTTGCAGTAAGTCCTGTCACATTGACCTTGACCACAGGTTATTCGTTCGATTTCAAGGTCATAACAGTCTTTTGTTGATAAAATATTGAGCTTTATTCAATTTCATATATATTTTGAAGAAAATGATATTCTATACTCATCTTTTTTCCTTGACCTTGGTTCAAGGTGAAAATTCCATTCTCAATGTCATAACAACATTTACTTGTTAAATACACAGTGTTTGTCCTACACTACTTATACTTCACAAACGAGGTCCTTCTTATATGAACTTTACATGATCTAAGAAAGATAAATCTTTTATTTCTATTTCTCTTCGTACCATGACTTGTCTGTACTTTCATGCTGTTGTCATTTTCTAATTAAATGTTTTAAAAATGTCTTAAAATTGAATAGCATCATTTAAATTAACTGGTAAATTTGCAGCATGGACCAGACAGACAGACTGACAGTGTAAGATAGACAGTGTTAGATAGACTGACAACGATAGAAGAACGAACAGACATACGAACAGATAGAGAGAGTACTAGACAGAAATGCAGACGATCGGCGATAAAAAAAAAACGTCCAGACTGGGGATCGAACCCGGTACCCTTGGGCCAGCAGTCCAACGCCCTATCCACATAGCCATTGGAGTTCCTGAATGTTAGTGGTTTTTATTTTTGATATACAGACGGAGAAATACAAATGGCTGATTCAGCATTACAAGAATTATCGATCGTTCATGCAACAAGTCAGTCCTATTCATAGCTTTTTATTCAGAAGAAAAACACATTTCATATTGCGCATATTTATTTCACTGTCATTGACTTCAACGTGTATATATGGCCACCTTAGGCCTCTTTTTTTTTTTCATTCGTCAATCTTTGAAACAACTGTACAAGACCTTTGACGGAGCAATGTGGCCCCCTTGGCCTTCTTGGTTTTTTTTTTTTTTTTTTTTTTTTGTTTGTCTTGTTTTTTTAATTCGTCAATCTTTGAAACAACTGTACAAGACCTTTGACGGAGCAATGTGGCCCCCTTGGGCCTCTTGTTTGTTTTGTTTTGTTTTTTATTTTCATTTGTTTTGCTTGTTTGTTTGTTTGCTTGTTTTTTTTTTCTTTTTGATTCGACAATCTTTGAAACAACTGTACAAGACTTTTGACTGAGCAATTTGGCTCCCTTGGGCCACTTGTTTTTTTTTTTTTTTTTTTCATTTGTTTTTGTTTGTTTGTTTGTCTTTTTCTTATTAAATTCCTTAATATTTGAAACAACTGTACAAGACCTTTGACGGAGCAATGTGGCCCCCTTGGCCTTCTTGGTTTTTTTTTTTTTTTTTTTTGTTTGTCTTGTTTTTTTAATTCGTCAATCTTTGAAACAACTGTACAAGACCTTTGACGGAGCAATGTGGCCCCCTTGGGCATCTTGTTGTTTTGTTTTGTTTTTTATTTTCATTTGTTTTGCTTGTTTGTTTGTTTGCTTGTTTTTTTTTTTCTTTTTGATTCGACAATCTTTGAAACAACTGTACAAGACTTTTGACTGAGCAATATGGCTCCCTTGGGCCACTTGTTTTTTTTTTTTTTTTTTTTCATTTGTTTTTTGTGTTTGTTTGTCTTTTTCTTATTAAATTCCTTAATATTTGAAACAACTGTACAAGACCTTTGACGGAGCAATGTGGCCCCCTTGGGCATTTTTTTTCTCGTTTGTTTGTCTGTTTCTTTTTGAATTCGTCAATCTTTGAAATAACTGTACAAGATCTTTGACGGTTTGTTTATCCAATGACATAGGCTAGTCCTTCGAAAGGGGGAGGTTGATAAGTTTTTGCCCCCCCCCCCTCCGACTTACATGTTACATACGTGTACATACCTGTTTTCATCTACCCTGTCTAGATCCGCCCTTGCAAAATAAGCAAACACATTTTATTGATTCATAATTTTATTCTCTACATACATGGTCAATGAAAGTCAAATAAAAAAAAATACATTTTATGAAATTCTGTGTTGTTTACTCCTGAATACAAACCTGTAAATAGAATCGATCGATAAAGATTTATCATTCGGAACATGCTCGACATGTTGAGTCATATCACAGTCGCAAGATTTCATCCTTCTAAAGACTTTTGATGCTAACTTTTATCAGTTCTGCAATAGCTCAGCGGTAGAGCGTCAGACTTCAAATCGGAGGGTCCGGGGTTCGATACCGGCCTCGGCCAATTTTTTCCCCTCAATTTTTTTCATTCGTAAGCAAACATAAAGTACAGTGTTTCAACATTGTTTTCATTTCAAAATTTATACGAGTATGTATTAGTTCAAAATGTTTTCTAACAGAATCAAGAAATATCGAATACATGTACCAGTTTGAAAACACTTGCTATATTGTCATGATTCATTGGAAAATCCCTCACATAATTAATATGCATGACCCAGGATGTGTTACAAATTTCATTGGTCAATTCAACCATGTGACCTGACATTACATGTACAAGATACGATGGGGCCTACCTTGGTGAAGGTACCTGGTTCGAGTCCAGCTGCGGCCAGTCATTTTCGCATTTTTTCAATTTTCATTTCTGTTCTTAACAAGATGAAAATGAGAGGAATCCGTCTGCTATGTCCACAGGAACCTCCATCCTTCCATTTATTAAGGATTCCGATTTCCGTCGGAATCCTTTCTGTTATTGTATTGTCTTTTCTTTATTCTTATTATTCTTATTATTATTATTATTATTATTATTATTATTATTCTTACCCCCAAGCCAATCCAGTGACGTTACAACAAAGTACCGCATCATATGATAAAATGGAAAGTATCATGAGAAAGAGCAAATAAAGATCTTAATTTAATATTTTTTTCTTGTCGAAAAGTTCACATATGCCCCCGCTAGAGGTCATCAGCGGTCAAATCTTTAAACTCTTATAACTCCTTTACTAACCGTACGATTTGAACAAAATTTGTTTTATATTGTTCTTTGAGAAATTTGCAAACCTTTATACGCTTACATGCTCCATAAAATATTTACAGTTTTCAAGCTATTTCAAGTTGAAAATGTAACCTTAAATTGGCAAGGTGCCAATTTCTACAATTTTTGAGACTTTGAGTTGAAACTTGGATGTTAGGTCACTTATAGGTAGTCATTTAATGTTGACCTTCTTTTCAAGGTCAAATTTTTATTCTCAAGGTCACATGAAACTTTTGCTTATAGAACAAAGACTATTTGACCTTCAGAGTTCAAACTTCATACATATAATTGTTAAGCCAAGCTCTTTCACCTTGACCTTGATCCAAGGCCAAATTCTCATTCTCAAGGTCACAACAACATTTTTGTCTATAAAACAAAGACTGTTTGACCTTGAGAATGCAACCTGGGTACAAATATTCCTTGCAGTAAGTCCTGTCACATTGACCTTGACCACAGGTATTCGTTCGATTTCAAGGTCATAACAGTCTTTTGTTGATAAAATATTGAGCTTTATTCAATTTCATATATATTTTGAAGAAAATGATATTCTATACTCATCTTTTTTCCTTGACCTTGGTTCAAGGTGAAAATTCCATTCTCAATGTCATAACAACATTTACTTGTTAAATACACAGTGTTTGTCCTACACTACTTATACTTCACAAACGAGGTCCTTCTTATATGAACTTTACATGATCTAAGAAAGATAAATCTTTTATTTCTATTTCTCTTCGTACCATGACTTGTCTGTACTTTCATGCTGTTGTCATTTTCTAATTAAATGTTTTAAAAATGTCTTAAAATTGAATAGCATCATTTAAATTAACTGGTAAATTTGCAGCATGGACCAGACAGACAGACTGACAGTGTAAGATAGACAGTGTTAGATAGACTGACAACGATAGAAGAACGAACAGACATACGAACAGATAGAGAGAGTACTAGACAGAAATGCAGACGATCGGCGATAAAAAAAAAACGTCCAGACTGGGGATCGAACCCGGTACCCTTGGGCCAGCAGTCCAACGCCCTATCCACATAGCCATTGGAGTTCCTGAATGTTAGTGGTTTTATTTTTGATATACAGACGGAGAAATACAAATGGCTGATTCAGCATTACAAGAATTATCGATCGTTCATGCAACAAGTCAGTCCTATTCATAGCTTTTTATTCAGAAGAAAAACACATTTCATATTGCGCATATTTATTTCACTGTCATTGACTTCAACGTGTATATATGGCCACCTTAGGCCTCTTTTTTTTTTCATTCGTCAATCTTTGAAACAACTGTACAAGACCTTTGACGGAGCAATGTGGCCCCCTTGGCCTTCTTGGTTTTTTTTTTTTTTTTTTTTTTTTGTTTGTCTTGTTTTTTTAATTCGTCAATCTTTGAAACAACTGTACAAGACCTTTGACGGAGCAATGTGGCCCCCTTGGGCCTCTTGTTTGTTTTGTTTTGTTTTTTTATTTTCATTTGTTTTGCTTGTTTGTTTGTTTGCTTGTTTTTTTTTTCTTTTTTGATTCGACAATCTTTGAAACAACTGTACAAGACTTTTGACTGAGCAATATGGCTCCCTTGGGCCACTTGTTTTTTTTTTTTTTTTTTTTCATTTGTTTTTGTTTGTTTGTTTGTCTTTTTCTTATTAAATTCCTTAATATTTGAAACAACTGTACAAGACCTTTGACGGAGCAATGTGGCCCCCTTGGCCTTCTTGGTTTTTTTTTTTTTTTTTTTTTGTTTGTCTTGTTTTTTTAATTCGTCAATCTTTGAAACAACTGTACAAGACCTTTGACGGAGCAATGTGGCCCCCTTGGGCCTCTTGTTTGTTTTGTTTTGTTTTTTTATTTTCATTTGTTTTGCTTGTTTGTTTGTTTGCTTGTTTTTTTTTTTCTTTTTTGATTCGACAATCTTTGAAACAACTGTACAAGACTTTTGACTGAGCAATATGGCTCCCTTGGGCCACTTGTTTTTTTTTTTTTTTTTTTCATTTGTTTTTTGTGTTTGTTTGTCTTTTTCTTATTAAATTCCTTAATATTTGAAACAACTGTACAAGACCTTTGACGGAGCAATGTGGCCCCCTTGGGCATTTTTTTTTCTCGTTTGTTTGTCTGTTTCTTTTTGAATTCGTCAATCTTTGAAATAACTGTACAAGATCTTTGACGGTTTGTTTATCCAATGACATAGGCTAGTCCTTCGAAAGGGGGAGGTTGATAAGTTTTTGCCCCCCCCCCCCTCCGACTTACATGTTACATACGTGTACATACCTGTTTTCATCTACCCTGTCTAGATCCGCCCTTGCAAAATAAGCAAACACATTTTATTGATTCATAATTTTATTCTCTACATACATGGTCAATGAAAGTCAAATAAAAAAAAAATACATTTTATGAAATTCTGTGTTGTTTACTCCTGAATACAAACCTGTAAATAGAATCGATCGATAAAGATTTATCATTCGGAACATGCTCGACATGTTGAGTCATATCACAGTCGCAAGATTTCATCCTTCTAAAGACTTTTGATGCTAACTTTTATCAGTTCTGCAATAGCTCAGCGGTAGAGCGTCAGACTTCAAATCGGAGGGTCCGGGGTTCGATACCGGCCTCGGCCAATTTTTTCCCCTCAATTTTTTTCATTCGTAAGCAAACATAAAGTACAGTGTTTCAACATTGTTTTCATTTCAAAATTTATACGAGTATGTATTAGTTCAAAATGTTTTCTAACAGAATCAAGAAATATCGAATACATGTACCAGTTTGAAAACACTTGCTATATTGTCATGATTCATTGGAAAATCCCTCACATAATTAATATGCATGACCCAGGATGTGTTACAAATTTCATTGGTCAATTCAACCATGTGACCTGACATTACATGTACAAGATACGATGGGGCCTACCTTGGTGAAGGTACCTGGTTCGAGTCCAGCTGCGGCCAGTCATTTTCGCATTTTTTCAATTTTCATTTCTGTTCTTAACAAGATGAAAATGAGAGGAATCCGTCTGCTATGTCCACAGGAACCTCCATCCTTCCATTTATTAAGGATTCCGATTTCCGTCGGAATCCTTTCTGTTATTGTATTGTCTTTTCTTTATTCTTATTATTCTTATTATTATTATTATTAAGGATTCCGACTTCCGTCGGAATCCTTTCTGTTATTGTATTGTCTTTTCTTTATTCTTATTAAGGATTCCGACTTTTCCGTCGGAATCCTTTCTGTTATTGTATTGTCTTTTCTTTATTCTTATTATTATTCTTATTATTATTATTCTTACCCCCAGATCGTTCCAGTGACTGTACAAAAAAGTGCCACTTCTTATGATAAAACAAGAAGTATCATGTGAAAGAGCATATAAAGATCTAGAGGTAAAAAAATTTTGTCGTCGAAAAGTTCACGTATGCCCCCGCTAGAGGTCATCAAAGGTCAAATCTTTAAACACTTATAACTCCTAAACTAACCGTGCGATTTGAACGAAATTTGTTTTAAAATGTTCTTTGGGAAATTTGCAAACTTTTATACGCTTACATGCTCGATAAAATATTTACGGTTTTCGCGCTATTCCGAGTTGAAAATGGAACTTTAAATTGGCACAGTGCCAATTTCTACAGTTTTTGAGATTTTGAGTTGAAACTTGGATGGTAGGCTACTTTTAGGTAGTCATTGATGATGACCTAGTTTCAAGGTCACATTTTGATTCTCAAGGTCACAACAAACTTTTGCCTATAGAACAAAGACCATTTGACCTTGAGAGTTCAAACTTGGCGCAAATATTCCTTGCATCAAATCCTTTCACCTTGACCTTGGCCCAAGGTCATTTGTTCGATTTCAAGGTCACAACAGACTTTGTTGATAAAATATTGAGCTTTGATTAGATTAAGAGGACTCTTGATGAGAATAAATTCAAATGCTTATCTTTTATCCATGACCTTGGTTAAAGGTCAAATTAACTTTTTCAAGGTCATAACAAACATTTACTCTTGTAGAATTCACAGGATTTTGCCCTGAACTATTATGCTTCACACAAGTAGTACATCTTAATTAAACTTTACATAGTAAGATAGATAACTCTTTTATTCTTGTTCTCTGTTTCTTTCTTTTTTATTCTTAGTAGCATTACATATCAGTAGTTTCATGTTGTTGTCATTTTCTATTAATAGGAATTATCTCATTGCAAAATCATTGTGCAATTCTTTTTTGAGAAAGTCATTGTAAAGGATTAGATATTGATTGTGCATGGAGTTTAAAGCTTTCGTAAACATGAAAGGTATTTATTATTTTTTTCTTCTATTTTGTTGATAAATAAATAAGAGTCCCAAATTAGACATAAGCTCTTTTGACTCATTTGCTGAAGTTAATATGGTACTAAAGCAACTATTCTTTTTTCCATCTTCTTTATTCGGATTTTAGCACTTCAGTTCCGAGGAAGGTCTAATAAAGGAGGAATCCGTCTGTTGCTTGCAACAGTAGCCATCTAGTTATTCTTATTATTATTATTATTATTATTCTTACCCCCAGATCGTTCCAGTCACTGTTAAAAAAAGTACCACTTCTTATGATAAAACGAAAAGTATCATGTGAAAGAGCATATCAAGATCTTGAGGTAGAAAAATTTTGTCGTCGAGAAGTTCACATATGCCCCCGCAAGATGTCATCAAAGGTCAAATTTTTAAACTCTTATAACTCCTAAACTAACCGTACGATTTGAACAAAATTTGTTTTATATTGTTCTTTGAGAAATTTGCAAACTTTTATACTTTTACATGCTCCATAAAATATTTACAGTTTTCAAGCTATTTCAAGTTGAAAATGGAATCTTAAATTGGCAAGGTGCCAATTTCTACAGTTTTTGAGATTTTCAGTTGAAACTTGGACAGTAGGTTACTTGTGGCTAGAGATTTTATGTTGACCTGGTTTCAAGGTCAAATTCCTTTTCTCAAGGTCACAACAAACTTTTAACTATAACACAAAGACTGTTTGACCTTGGGAATTCAAGCTTTACACAATCATTCATTGCATCAAGCTCTTTTACATTGACCTTGACCCAAGGTCATATGCAAGATTTCAAGGTCACAGCAGACTTTTGTTGATAAGATATTGAGCTTTCTTCAATTTCAGATATATTTTTATGAAAATAATATTCTATACTTATCCTTTTCCTTGACCTTGGTTTAAGGTCAAAATTCCATTCTCAATGTCATAACAATATTTACTTGTTAAATACACAGTGTTTGTCCTATACTATTTATACTTCATAAAAGAGGCCCTTCTTATATGAACTTTTCATGATCTAAGAAAGATAAATCTTTTATTCTTAATGCTCTTCGTATCATGACTTGTCTCTACTATCATGCTGTTGTCATTTCTAATCAGAGACAGTCATACTGACAGTGTAAGATAGACAGTGTTTGATAGACTGACAACGATGGACGGACGAAGGGACGGACAGACATACGAACAGATAGATAGAGTACTAGATAAAAATGAAGGCGATCGGCGAAAAAAAAAAAAGATTATCCAGACTGGGGATCGAACCCAGTACCCCTGGGTCAGCAGTCCAACGCTCTATTCACCTGACCATTGGAGTTCTTGGATTTTAGTGGTTTTTATTTTTGATATACAGATGAAAAAATACAAATATCTGATACAGCATTACCAGAATTATCGATTTTTCATGTCACAAATCAGTCCTATTTATAGGTTTTGATTCAGAAGAAAAACGCATTTCATATAGTGCATATTTATTTTACTGTCATTGACTTCAACATGTACATTGAGAAAAAAAACTTGGAAGTAAAAAAAAATGTTTCTTGATTCATTTGATTATTTAGAGCAGATCTAGACAGGTATGTGTACAAGTGTATGTTGGGGAGCGGGGGGGGGGGTCAAGACCCCTTCCCCCATAATCGCTTGAAAATATTTTTTATCTTCCCCGTTTCACGTATCTGCTACTCCTCCGAAATCATAGACAGGAAACGCTCTATCCCTCTTTTTAAAGTCTTTGAAATAATATGTACAAGACCCTTTGCGTTTGTAATTTGTTTTTTCAAAGAGTGGTTCCATTCTAGCCCTTCTAAGAGGAGTAGGGGGTCCTGTCTATGAATTTTGACACCCCTCCCCTCCCCGACTTACATACACATACCTGCCTTCACGTTGCCTGTTCAGATCCGTCCTTGAAAAAATAAGCAAGCATATTCGATTGATTCTTCACAATTCTATTATCAATATGCATTGTAACAAAGAGTACAAGAAAAACATTTTATGAAAATCCTTGTTGTTTATTTCTGAATACAAACCTCTAAATATAATCGATCGATAAAATTCATCATTCGGAACATACTCGAAACATTGAATCATATCAAAGTTGCAAGTATTCATCTTTCTAAAGACTTTTGATACAATGAATCCTTAGTCCTGCAATAGCTCAGTTGGTTAAGCGTGATGCTGCAGATCGGAAGGCCTCGGGATCGAAACTCGCTGAAGACACTTTTTTCTTCTCACCATTTTTTTTTTCAGTCATAAACAAACATAGATTACAATGCTTAAACATTGTTTATCGTTTCAAATGTTTTACGAATATGTGTTAGTTCAAAAAATATCTTCTGAATTAAGAATCAAGAAATATTGAGCTTTGCTCAGATTAAGATCAATCGTGATGAGAATAATCACAATACTAAGCTTTCATCCATGACATTGGTTAAAGGCCTAATAATTATTCTCAAGGTCTAAACAATAATTTACTCTTGTAGAATTTACACTTTTTGTCCTATACTATTTATTTTTCACACAAGTAGTCCTTCTTATTTGAACTTAACATAGTATAAGAAAGATAACTCTTTTATTCTTGTTCTCTGTTTCTTTTTTTTTCTTAGTAGCATCATTTTCTATTAATGGAAATTATCTCATTGCAAAATCATTGTGCAATTCTGTTTTGAGAAAGTAATTGTAAAGGATTTGATATCCATAGAGCATGAAGTTTAAAGCTTTCGTAAAGATGAGAAAGGTACTTATTTTTTTTCTTCTATTTTGTTGATAAATAAATAAGAGTCCCAAATTAGACATAAGCTCTTTTGACCCATTTGCTGAAGTGAATAAGGTACTTGAGCAACTATTTTTTTTTTCCATCTTCTTTACTCGGATTTTAACACTTCAGTTCCGAGGAAGGTCTAAGAAAGGAGGAATCCGTCTGTTGCTTGCAACAGTAGCCATCTAGTTATTATTCTTATTATTATTCTTACCTCCTCATCGTTCCGGTCACTTTACAAACAAGTTCCGCATCATGTGATAAAGTGAATAGTACTATGTGAAAGAACATACAAAGATCTCAATTGAAATTTTTTTTGTTGTCGAAAAGTTCACATATGCCCCCGCTAGAGGTCACCAAAGGTCAAATCTTTAAACTCTTGTAACTCCTAAACTAACCGTACGATTTGAACGAAATTTGTTTTAAAATGTTCTTTGGGAAATTTGCAAACTTATTTACACTTACATGCTCGACAAAATATTTACGGTTTTCGCGCTATATCGAGTTAAAAATGGAACTTTAAATTGGCACAGTGCCAATTTCTACAGTTTTTGAGATTTTGAGTTGAAACTTAGATGGTAGGTTACTTATAGGTAGTCATTTAATGCTGACCTAGTTTCAAGGTCAAATTTTGATTCTCAAGGTCACAACAAACTTTTGCCTATAGAACAAAGACTACTTGACCTTCAGAGTTCAAACTTCATACATATTATCGCTAAGCCAAGCTCTTTCACCTTGACATTGACCCAAGGTCAAATTTTGATTCTCAAGGTCACAACAAACTTTTGCCCAAAGAACAAAGACTATTTGACCTTCAGAGTTCAAACTTCATACATATTATCATTAAGCCAGGCCCTTTACCTTGACCTTCACCCAAGGTCAAATTCTCATTATCAAGGTCTAAACAAACTTTATTCTATAAAACAAAGACTGTTTGACCTTGAGAGTTCAAACTTTACACAAATATTCCTTGCATCAAACCCTTTCACCATGACCTTGACCCAAGGTCATTTGTTCGATTTCAAGGTCACAACAGATTTTGATTAATTAGACATTGAGCTTTGCTCAGATTAAAATCAATTGTGATGAGAATAATCACAATACTTATCTTTCATCCATGACATTCGTTCAAGATTAAATAATCATTCTCAAGGTCATAACAAGCATTTAGTCTTGCAAAATTCACCTTTTTGTCCTATACTATTTATTCCTCACACATTTGAACTTAACATAGTATAAGAAAGATAACTCTTTTATTCTTGTTCTTTATTTTTCTTAGTAGCATAACATATCTGTACTTTCATGTTGTTGTCATTTTCTATTCATAGAAATCATCTCATTGCAAAATCATTGTGCAATTCTGTTTTGAGAAAGTAATTGTAAAGGATTTGATATGGATAGAGCATGGAGTTTAAAGCTTTCGTAAACATGAAAGGTATTTATTATTTTTTTCTTCTATTTTGTTGATAAATAGATAAGAGTCCCAAATTAGACATAAGCTCTTTTGACTCATTTGCTGAAATGAATAAGGCACTAAAGCTACTATTTTTTTCCATCTCCTTTATTCGGATTTTAACACTTCAGTTCCGAAGAAGGTCTAATAAAGGAGGAATCCGTCTGTTGCTTGCAACAGTAGCCATCTAGTTCTTATTATTATTCTTCTTATTATTATTATTCTTACCCCCAAACCGTTCCGGACACTTTACAAAAAAGTACAGCATCATATGAAAAAATGGAAAGTACCATGTGAAAGGGCATATGAAGATCTTGAATGAATTTTTTTTCTTGTCAATTGGTTCGTATATGCCCCCGCTGGAGGTCATCAAAGGCCAAATCTTTAAACACTTATAACTCCTAAACTAACCGTCAGATTTGAACAAAATTTGTTTCATATTGTTCTTTGGGAAATTTGCAAGCTTTTATACGCTTACATGCTCGATAAAATATTTACGGTTTTCGCGCTATTCAGAGTTGAAAATGGAACTTTAAATTGGCACAGTGCCAATTTCTACATTTTTTGAGATTTTGAGTTGAAACTTGGATGGTAGGTAACTTATAGGTAGACATTTAATGCTGACCTACTTTCAA
This sequence comes from Pinctada imbricata, assembly GCA_033119305.1. Classification (NCBI taxonomy): domain Eukaryota; kingdom Metazoa; phylum Mollusca; class Bivalvia; order Pterioida; family Pteriidae; genus Pinctada; species Pinctada imbricata. The sequence goes on along the minus strand of VSWD01000001.1, from coordinate 1,880,705 downwards.
GGTCAAATTTTTATTCTCAAGGTCACAACAAATTTTGGCCTATAGAACAAAGACTATTTGATCTTCGGAGTTCAAACTTCATACATACTATCGTTTAGCCAAGCTCTTTCACCTTGACCTTGACCCAAGGTCAAATTTTGATTCTCAAGGTCACAACATACTTTTGCCTATAGAACAAAGATTATTTGACCTTCAGCGTTCAAACTTCATACATACTATCGTTTAGCAAAGCTCTTTCACCTTGACCTTGACCCAAGGTCAAATTTTTATTAGCAAGGTCACAACAAAGTTTTGCCTATAGAATAAAGACTATTTGACCTTCAGAGTTCAAACTTCATACATATTATCGTTAAGCCACGCTCTTTCATCTTGACCTTGACCCAAGGTCAAATTTTGATTCTCAAGGTCACAACAAACTTTTGCCTATGGAACGAAGACTATTTGACCTTGACAGTTCAAACTTCATAAATACAATCATTGGTCCAAGCCCTTTCACCTTGACCTTGACCCAAGGTCAAATTCTCATTCTCAAGGTCACAACAAAATTTTTCCTATAGAAAAAAGACCATTTGACTTTGAATGTTCAAACTTGACGCAAATATTCCTTGCATCAAGTCCTTTCACCTTGACCTTGGCCCAAGGTCATTTGTTCGATTTCAAGGTCACAACAGACTTTTGTTGATAAAATATTGAGCTTTGAATAGATGCAAAGAAATCTTGATGAGAATAAACTAAAATGCTTATATTTCATCCATGACCTTGGTTCAAGGTCAAATAAACTTTTTCAGGGTCATAACAAACAATTACTCTTGTAGGATTGATAGGATTTTGTTCTTAAATATATATTCTTCACACAAGTAGTACTTCTTATTTGAACTTTACATAGTAAGATAGATAACTCTTTTATTCTTGTTCTCTGTTATTTTTCTTTATCTTAGTAGCATTACTTGTCTGTACTTTCATGCTGTTGTCATTCTCTATTTATAGAAATTTTCTCATTGTTAATTCATTGTGCAATTCTTTTTGGGATAGTAATTTAAAAGGATTCAAAATGGACAGAATAGATCTAGGAGTTTAAAGCCTTCCTAAACTTGAAAGGTATTTATCGTCTTTTTCGTCTTTTTTGTCGATAAATAGATAAGAGTCCCAAGTTAGACATAATCTCTTTTGACTCATTTGCTGAAGTGAATAAGGTACTAAAGCAACTATTCTTTTTTTCATCTTCTTTATTCGGATTTTAACACTTCAGTTCCGAGGAAGGTCTAATAAAGGAGGAATCCGTCTGTTGCTTGCAACAGTAGCCATCTAGTTAAGGATTCCGACTTCCGTCGGAATCCTTTCTGTTATTGTATTGTCTTTTCTTTATTCTTATTAAGGATTCCGACGGCAATCCTTTCTGTTATTGTATTGTCTTTTCTTTATTCTTATTATTATTCTTATTATTATTATTCTTACCCCCAAACCGTTCCGGACACTTTACAAAAAAGTACAGCATCATATGAAAAAACGGAAAGTACCATGTGAAAGAGCATATGAAGATCTTGAATGAAATTTTTTTTTCTTGTCAAATGGTTCACATATGCCCCCGCTGGAGGTCATCAAAGGTCAAATCTTTAAACTCTTATAACTCCTTAACTAACCGTCGGATTTGAACAAAATTTGTTTTATATTGTTCTTTGGAAAATTTGCAAACTTTTATATGCTTACATGCTCGATAAAATATTGAAGGTTTTCGCGCTATTCAGAGTTGAAAATGGGACTTTAAATTGGCACGGTGCCAATTTCTACATTTTTGGAGATTTTGAGTTGAAACTTGGATGGTAATTTACTTATAGGTAGACATTTAATGCTGACCTACTTTCAAGGTCAAATTTTGATTCTCAAGGTCACAACAAATTTTGGCCTATAGAACAAAGACTATTTGACCTTGACAGTTTAAACTTCATAAATACAATCATTGAGCCGAGCCCTTTCACCTTGACCTTGACCCAAGGTCAAATTTTGATTCTAAAGGTCACAACAAACTTTTGCCTATAGTACAAAGACCATTTGACCTTGAGAGTTCAAACTTGGCACAAATATTCCTTGTATCAAGTCCTTTCACCTTGACCTTGACCCAAGGTCATTTGTTCAATTTCAAGGTCAAAACAGACTTTTGTCGATAAAATATTGAGCTTTGATTAGATTAAGAGGACTCTTGATGAGAATAAATTCAAATGTTTATCTTTTATCCATGACCTTGGTTAAAGGTCAAATTAACTTTTTGAAGATCATAACACATTAACTCTTGTAGAATTCACAGGATTTTGTCCTTAGCTAATTATTCTTCATACAAGTAGTACTTCTTATTTGAACTTTACATAGTAAGATAGATAACTCTTTTATTCTTGTTCTGTTTTTTTCTATTTTATTCTTAGTAGCATTACATATCAGTAGATTCATACTGTTGTCATTTTCTATTAATAGAAATTATCTCATTGCAAAATCATTGTGCAATTCTTTTTTGAGAAAGTCATTGTAAAGGATTAGATATTGATTGTGCAAGGAGTTTAAAGCTTTCCTCAACGTGAAAGGTATTTATTATTTTTTTCTTCTATTTTGATGATAAATAAATAAGAGTCCCAAATTAAACATAAACTCATTTGACTCATTTGCTGAAGTTAATATGGTACTTGAGCAACTATTCTTTTTTCCATCTTCTTTATTCGGATTTTAGCACTTCAGTTCCGAGGAAGGTCTAATAAAGGAGGAATCCGTCTGTTGCTTGCAACAGTAGCCATCTAGTTATTCTTATTATTATTATTATTCTTACCCACAAACCGTTCCGGTCACTTTACAAAAAAGTACAGCATCATATGAAAAAACGGAAAGTACCATGTGAAAGAGCATATGAAGATCTAAATTTAAATTTTTTTTTCTTGTCGAAAAGTTCACATATGCCCCTGCTAGAGGTCATCAAAGGTCAAATCTTTAAAACCTTATAACTCCTAAACTAACCGTGCGATTTTAACGAAATTTGTTTTATATTGTTCTTTGGGAAATTTGCAAACTTTTATACGCTTACTTGCTCGATAAAATATTTACGGTTTTCGCGCTATTCAGAGTTGAAAATGGAACTTTAAATTGGCACAGTGCCAATTTCTACAGTTTTTGAGATTTTGAGTTGAAACTTGGATGGTAGGTTACTTATAGGTAGTCATTGATGATGACCTAGTTTCAAGGTCAAATTATGATTCTCAAGGTCACAACAAACTTTTGCCTATAGAACAAAGACTATTTGACCTTGACAGTTCAAACTTCACAAATACAATCATTGATCCAAGCCCTTTCACCTTGACCTTGACCCAAGGTCAAATTCTCATTCTCAAGGTCACAACAAAATTTTTCCTATAGAACAAAGACCATTTGACATTGAGAGTTAAAACTTGACGCAAATATTCCTTGCATCAAGTCCTTTCACCTTGAACTTGACCCAAGGTCATTTGTTCGATTTCAAGGTCACAACAGACTTTTGTTGATAAAATATTGAGCTTTAAATAGATAAAAAGAAATCTTGATGAGAATTAACTGAAATGCTTATCTTTCATCCATGACCTTGGTTCAAGATCAAATAAACTTTTTCAAGGTCATAACAAACATTTACTCTTGTAGGATTGATAGGATTTTGTTCTTAAATATTCATTCTTCACAGAAGTAGTACTTCTTATTTGAATTTTACATAGTAAGATAGATAACTCTTTTATTCTTGTTCTCTGTTTCCTTTTTTATCTTAGTAGCATTACTTGTCTGTACTTTCATGCTGTTGTCATTCTCTATTTATAGAAATTTTCTCATTGCTATTTCATTGTGCAATTCTTTTTGGGATAGTAATTTAAAAGGATTCAGAATGGATAGAATAGATAAAGGAGTTTAAAGCCTACCTAAACTTGAAAGGTATTTATCGTCTTTCTCTTCTTTTTTGTCGATAAATAGATAAGAGTCCCAAGTTAGACTTAAGCTCTTTTGACTCATTTGCTGAAGTGAATAAGGTACTAAAGCAACTATTCTTTTTTCATCATCTTTATTCGGATTTTAACACTTCAGTTCCGAGGAAGGTCTAATAAAGGAGGAATCCGTCTGTTGCTTGCAACAGTAGCCATCTAGTTATTATTATTATTCTTACCCCCAATCAGTTCCGGTCACTTTACAAAAAAGTACAGCATCGTATGAAAAAACGGAATGGACCATATGAAAGAGCATATGAAGATCTTGAATGAAATTTTTTTTCTTCACAAATGGTTCACATTTGTTCCCGCTGGAGGTCATCAAAGGTCAAATCTTCAAACTCTTATAACTCCTTAACTAACCGTCGGATTTGAACAAAATTTGTTTTATATTGTTCTTTGGGAAATTTGCAAACTTTTATAAGCTTACATGCTCGATAAAATATTTACGGTTTTCGCGCTATTCAGAGTTGAAAATGGAACTTTAAATTGGCTCAGTGCCAATTTCTACATTTTTTGAGATTTTGAGTTGAAACTTGGATGGTAGGTTACTTATAGGTAGACATTTAATGCTGACCTACTTTCAAGGTTAAATTTTAATTCTCAAGGTTACAACAAATTTTGGCCTATAGAACAAAGACTACTTGACCTTCAGAGTTCAAACTTCATACATACTATCGTTTAGCCAAGCTCTTTCACCTTGACCTTGACCCAAGGTCAAATTTTGATTCTCAAGGTCACGACATACTTTTGCCTATAGAACAATGACTATTTCACCTTCAGCGTTCAAACTTCATACATACTATCGTTAAGCCAAGCTCTTTCACCTTGACCTTGACCCAAGGTCAAATTTTGATTCGCAAGGTCACAACAAAGTTTTGCCCATAGAATAAAGACTATTTGACCTTCAGAGTTCAAACTTCATACATATTATCGTTAAGCCACGCTATTTCACCTTGACCTTGACCCAAGGTCAAATTTTGATTATCAAGGTCACAGCAAACTTTTGCCTACAGAACAAAGACTATTTGACCTTAAGAGTTCAAACTTAATACAGATATTCCTTGCATCAAGCCCTTTCACCTTTACCTTGACCCAAGGTCATTTGTTCGATTTCAAGGTCATAACATACTTTGGTTGATAAAATATTGAGCTTTGATCAGATTAAGATCAATCTTGAAAAGAATTACCTCAAATACTTATCTTTTTTCCCGTGACCTTTATTCACAGTCAAATGATCATTCTGAGGGTCATAACAAACTCACTCTTGTAGAATTAGCAGTTTTTGTCCTACGCTATTTATCCTTCACTCAAGTAGTCTTTCTTATTTGAACATAACATAGTATAAGAAACATAACTCTTTTACTCTTGGTCTCTGTTTTTTTTTTTTTTTTCTTAGTAGCATTACTAGGCTGTATTTTGATTCTGTTGTCATTTTCTAATTATAGAAATGCTCTCATTGCAAAATCATTGTGCAATTCTGTTTTGAGATAGTAATTTTAAAGGATTTAGAATTGATAGATCATGGAGTATAAAGCTTTTGTAAACATGAAAGGTATCTATTATCTTTTTGTTCTATTTTGTTGATAAATAAATGAGAGTCCCAAATTAGACTAAAGCTCTTAAGACTCAGTTGCTGAAGTGAATAAGGTACAAAAGCAACTATTCATTTTTCCATCTTCTTTATTCGGATTTTAACTCTTCAGTTCCAAGGAAGGTCTAATAAAGGAGGAATCCGTCTGTTGCTTGCAACAGTAGCCATCTAGTTCTTATTATTATTCTTATTATTAAGGATTCCGACTTCCGTCGGAATCCTTTCTGTTATTGTATTGTCTTTTCTTTATTCTTATTAAGGATTCCGACTTCCGTCGGAATCCTTTCTGTTATTGTATTGTCTTTTCTTTATTCTTATTATTATTATTATTATTATTATTATTATTATTATTATTATTATTATTATTATTATTATTAAGGATTCCGACATTCCGTCGGAATCCTTTCTGTTATTGTATTGTCTTTTCTTTATTCTTATTATTCTTATTAAGGATTCCGACTATTCCGTCGGAATCCTTTCTGTTATTGTATTGTCTTTTCTTTATTAAGGATTCCGACTTCCGTCCGAATCCTTTCTGTTATTGTATTGTCTTTTCTTTATTAAGGATTCCGACTATTCCGTCGGAATCCTTTCTGTTATTGTATTGTCTTTTCTTTATTCTTATTATTCTTCTTCTTATTATCATTATTCTTACCCCAAGCCAATCCAGAGACTTTACAACAAAGAAACGCATCATATGATAAAATGGAAAGTATCATGTGAAAGAGCTAATGAAGATCTTAATTTAAATTTTTTTTTGTCGAAAAGTTCACATGTGCCCCCGCTAGAGGTCATCAAATGTAAAATCTTTAAAACCTTATAACTCCCAAACTGACCGTGCGATTTGAATGAAATTTGTTTTATATTGTTCTTTGGGAAATTTGCAAACTTTTATACGCTTACATGCTCAATAAAATATTTACGCTTTTCGCGCTATTTTGATTTGAAAATGGAACTTTAAATTGGCACAGTGCCAAATTCTACAGTTTTTGAGATTTTGAGTTGAAACTTGGATGGTAGGTTACTTATAGGTAGTCATTGATGATGACCTAGTTTCAAGGTCAAATTATGATTCTCAAGGTCACAACAAACTTTTGCCTATAGAACAAAGACTATTTGACCATGACAGTTCAAACTTCATAAATACAATCATCGATCAAAGCCCTTTCACCTTGACCTTGATCCAAGGTCAAATTCTCATTCTCAAGGTCACAACAAAAAATTTCCCATAGAACAAAGACCATTTGACCTTGAGAGTTCAAAGTTTGCGCAAATGTTCCTTGCATCAAGTCCTTTCACCTTGACCTTGACCCAAGGTCATTTGTTCGATTTCAAGGTCACAACAGACTTTTGTTGATAAAATATTGAGCATTGAATAGATGAATAGGAATCTTGATGAGAATAAACTAAAATGCTTATCTTTCATCCATGACCTTGGTTCAAGGTCAAATAAACTTTTCAAGGTCATAACAAACATTTACTCTTGTAGGATTGATAGGATTTTGTTCTGAAATATCTATTCTTCACACAAGTAGTACTTCTTATTTGAACTTTACATAGTAAGAAAGATAACTCTTTTATTCTTGTTCTATGTTTCCTTTTTATCTTAGTAGCATTACATATCTGTACTATGATGTTGTTGTCATTTTCTATTAATAGAAATTATCTCATTGCAAAATCATTTTGCAATTCTGTTTTGAGAAAGTAATTGTAAAGGATTTGATATCCATAGAGCATGGAGTTTAAAGGTTTCGTAAAGATGAAAGGTACTTAATTTTTTTTTCTTCTATTTTGTTGATAAATAAATAAGAGTCCAAAATTAGAGATAAGCTCTTTTGACCCATTTGCTGAAGTGAATAAGGTGCTAAAGCAACTTTTCTTTTTTCCATCTTCTTTATTCGGATTTTCACACTTCAGTTAGGAGGAAGGTCTAAGAAAGGAGGAATCCGTCTGTTGCTTGCAACAGTAGCCATCTTGTTCTTATTATTATTATTCTTACCCCCAAATCGTTCCAGAGACTTCAAAGAATTGTCTTTCTGTACATGACTTCACGTGTACTCTCTCATGAAACAGCTTGCAAAGATCTCGAATTAATTTTTTTTGTTTGATGAATAGTTCACCCATGCCCCCGCAAGAGGTCTCTATTTTTTTAAACTCTCATAACCTTCAAGCTAATCGTACGATTTGATTGAAATTTGTTTTATATTGTTCCTTAAGACATTATCAAACTTTTATACGCTTACATATTCCATAAAATATTTACGGTTTTAGCGCAATTTTGGGTTGAAATTGGAACTTAAAATTGGCAAGGTGAAAATTTCTACAGTTTTTGAGATTTTTGAAATTAAACTTTGATGGACTGTTACTTTACTTATAGTAAGACATATAGACATGTATACAGAGAGTGATCTCAAAGACAAACTGGTAGACATGCGAACGGATAGAAATACAAATAAACAGAAAGACCATAAGAGATCCTTATTTGACAAATTATTTTCAGTCTTTTTTTCATTTATGACATCCGACATCATTAAATTTAAGTGATAAGAAGAAAAGAAAACAGAAATCAACACAAAATAGACTAAGCTAATGTCAAAAGAGAGTGCTCCCCCCCACAATCAAGAACAAGCACATGTACACCCTCTGTTGGTGTGTTTAGCTCACATGTACGAAGCTCAAGTCGTCCGCCGACGTCTGGCGTACACTTAACATTTTCGACATCCTCTTTGCAACCGTAGCACAGAATTTCATGAAATCTTACAGGACGCAAGAATTCAAGGTCCTCTACCAAGTTTGTGTTTAATGTGCAGATCGGTCAACAAATACGGTCACCAAGGGTTCTGATTGGCTGACGAATTTTCGACTTCACTTCTTCAACCGCTGAACAGAATTTCCCGAAACCTTACAAGAAGAAAGTACTCAAGGGCCTCCAACAAATTGTCCCCTATCATTATTTTGTTTTCAACTCAGGTGAGCGATATGGCCACCTTGGGCCTCTTTTTTTTCCTTTTTAATTCGTCAAATTTTGAAACAACTGCACAAGACCTTTGACGGAGCAATGTGCCCCCCTTGGGCCTCTTGTTCTTTTGTTTTTGTTTTGTTTGTTTTGTCTTTGTCTTTTTAAATTCGTCAATCTTTGAAACAATTGTACAAGACCGACTTTGACGGAGCAATGTGGCCCCCTTGGGCCTCTTGTTCTTTTGTTTTTGTTTTGTTTATTTTGTCTTTTTCTGTTTTAATTCGTCAATCTTTGAAACAACTGTACAAAACCTCTAACGAAGAAATGTGGCCCACTTGGGCGTCTTGCTTTTTTTTCATTTGTTTTATTTGTTTGTCTTTTTCTTTCTTCAAATCGGCAATCTTTGAAATAACTGTACAACCTCAAGATCTTTGACGGTTTATTTATTCAATGAGATAGGCTAGCCTTTCGAAATGGGGGGGGGATTAATGAGTTTTCATCCCCCTCCGACTTACATCTTACATACGTGTACATACCTGTCTTCACCTACCCTGTCTAGATCTGCCCTTGCAAAATAAGCAAACACATTCGATTGATTTTTTCATAATTTTATTCTCTACATACATGGGCAATGAACGTAAAATAAAAATAATACATGTTATGAAATTCTGTGTTGTTTACTCCTGAATACAAACCTGTAAATAGAATCGATCGATAAAGATTCATCATTCGGAACATGCTCGACATGTTGAGTCATATCATAGTTGCAAGATTTCATCCTTCTGAAGACTTTTGATGCAACAGATTGTCAGTTCTGCAATAGCGCAGCGGTAGAACGTAAGACTTAAGATTAGAGGGTCCGGGGTTCGATACCGGCCGCGGCCATTTTTCCCTCAATTTTTTTTTCATTCTTAAACAAACATAAAGTACAATGCTTCAACATTGTTTTTCATTTCAAAATGTATACGAGTACGTATTAGTTCAAAATGTTTTCTAACAGAATCAAGAAATATCGAATACCAGTTTGAAAACACTTGCTATTGTCATGATTCATTGGAAAATCCCTCAAGTAATTGATATGCATGACCCAGGATGTGTTACAAATTTCATTGGTCAATTCAACCATGTGACCTGACATTACATGTACAAGCTACGATGGAGGCCTACCTTGGTGAAGGTACCTGGTTCGAGTCCAGCTGCGGCCAGTCTTTTTCGCATTTTTTCAATTTTCATTTCTGTTCTGAGCAAGATGAAAATGAGAGGAATCCGTCTGCTATGTCCACAGGAACCTCAATTGCTTCTAATTAAGGATTCCGACAATTCCGTCGGAATCCTTTCTGTTATTGTATTGTCTTTTCTTTATTAAGGATTCCGACTTCCGTCGGAATCCTTTCTGTTATTGTATTGTCTTTTCTTTATTCTTATTATTCTTATTATTATTAAGGATTCCGACTTCCGTCGGAATCCTTTCTGTTATTGTATTGTCTTTTCTTTATTCTTATTATTATTCTTATTATTATTATTCTTACCCCCAAACCGTTCCGGACACTTTACAAAAAAGTACAGCATCATATGAAAAAACGGAAAGTACCATGTGAAAGAGCACATAAAGATCTTGAATGAAATTTTTTTTCTTGTCAAATGGTTCACATATGCCCCCGATTGAGGTCATCAAAGGTCAAATCTTTAAACTCTTATAACTCCTTTACTAACCGTCGGATTTGAACAAAATTTGTTTTATATTGTTCTTTGGGAAATTTGCAAACTTTTATACGCTTACATGCTCGATAAAATATTTACGGTTTTCGCGCTATTCAGAGTTGAATGTGGAACTTTAAATTGGCACAGTGCCAATTTCTACATTTTTTGAGATTTTGAGTTGAAACTTGGATGGTAGGCTACTAATAGGTAGTCATTGATGATGATCTAGTTTCAAGGTCACATTATGATTCTCAAGGTCACAACAAACTTTTGCCTGTAGAACAAAGACTATTTGACCTTGACAGTTCAAACTTCATAAATACAATCATTGAGCGAAGCCCTTTGACCTTGACCTTGGCCCAAGGTCAAATTTTGATTCTCAAGGTCACAACAAACTTTTGCCTATAGAACAAAGACCATTTGACCTTGAGAGTTCATACTTGGCGCAAATATTCCTTGCATCAAGTCCTTTCACCTTGACCTTGACCCAAGGTCATTTGTTCGATTTCAAGGTCACAACAGACTTTTGTCGATAAAATATTGAGCTTTGATTAGATCAAGAGGATTCTTGATGAGAATAAATTCAAATGCTTATCTTTTATCCATGACCTTGGTTAAAGGTCAAATTAACTTTTTCAAGGTCATAACAAACATTTACTCTTGTAGAATTCACAGAATTTTGTCCTTAACTATTTATTCTTCACACAAGTAGTATTTCTTATTTGAACTTTACATAGTAAGATAGATAACTCTTTTATTCTTGTTCTCTGTTTCTTTCTTTTTTATTCTTGGTAGCATTACAAATCAGTAGTTTCATGTTGTTCTCATTTTCTATTAATAGAAATGATCTCATTGCAAAATATTTTGAGAAAGTCATTGTAAAGGATTAGATATTGATTGTGCATGGAGTTTAAAGATTTCGTAAACATGAAAGGTATTTATTATTTTTTTCTTCTATTTTGTAAATAAATAAATAAGAGTCCCAAGTTAGACATAAGCTCTTTTGACTTATTTGCTGAAATGAATAAGATTCTAAAGCAACTATTCTTTTTTCCATCTTCTTTATTCGGATTTTAGCTCTTCAGTTCCGAGGAAGGTCTAATAAAGGAGGAATCCGTCTGTTGCTTGCAACAGTAGCCATCTAGTTATTATTATTATTCTTACCGCCAAGTCATTCCAGAGACGATACAACAAAGTACGGCATCATAGGATAAAATGGAAAGTGTCATGAGAAAGAGCAAATAAAGATCTTCATATAAATTTTTTTTCTTGTCGAAAAGTTCATATATGCCCCCGCTAGAGGTCATCAAATGCAAAATCTTTAAAACCTTATAACTCCTAAATTAACCGTACGATTTGAACGAAATTTGTTTTATATTGATCTTTGGGAAATTTGCAAACTTTTATACGCTTACATGCTCGATAAAATATTTACGGTTTTCGTGCTATTTTGAGTTGAAAATGGAACTTTAAATTGGCACAGTGCCAATTTCTACAGTTTTTGAGATTTTGAGTTGAAACTTTGATGTTAGGCTACTAATAGATAGTCATTGATGATGACCTAGTTTCAAGGTCACATTATGATTCTCAAGGTCACAACAAACTTTTGCCTATAGAACAAAGACTATTTGACCTTGACACTTCAAACTTCATAAATAAAATAATTGAGCCAAGACCTTTCACCTTGACCTTGGCCCAAGGTCAAATTTTGATTCTCAAGGTCACAACAAACTTTTGCCTATAGAACAAAGACCATTTGAACTTGAGAGTTCAAACTTGGCGCAAATATTCCTTGCATCAAGTCCTTTCACCTTGACCTTGACCCAAGGTCATATCTTCGATTTCAAGGTCACAACAGACTTTTGTCGATAAAATATTGAGCTTTGATTAGATTAAGAGGACTCTTGATGAGAATATCTTTTATCCATGACCTTGGTTAAAGGTCAAATTAACTTTTTCAAGGTCATAACAAACATTTACTCTTGTAGAATTCACAGGATTTTGTCCTTAACTATTTATTTTTCACTCAAGTAGTATTTCTTATTTGAACTTTACATAGTAAGATAGATAACTCTTTTATTCTTGTTCTCTGTTTCTTTCTTTTTTATTCTTAGTAGCATTACATATCAGTAGTTTCATGTTGTTGTCATTTTCTATTAATAGAAATTATCTCATTACAAAATCATTGTGCAATTCTTTTTTGAGAAAGTCATTGTAAAGGATTAGATATTGATTGAGCATGGGGTTTAAAGCTTTCATAAACATTAAAGGTATTTATTATCTTTTTCTTCTGTTTTGTTGATAAATAAATAAGAGTCCCAAATTAGACATAAGTTCTTTTGACTCATTTGCTGAAGTTTATATGGTACTAAAGCAACTATTCTTTTTTCCATCTTCTTTATTTGGATTTTAGCACTTCAGTTCCGAGGAAGGTCTAATTAAGGAGGAATCCGTCTGTTGCTTGCAACAGTAGCCATCTAGTTCTTATTATTATTCTTATTATTATTATTCTTACCCCCAAATCGTTCCAAAGACTTCAAAGAATTGTCTTTCTGTACATGACTTAACGTGTACTCTCTCATGAAACAGCTTGCAAAGATCTCGAATTATTTTTTTTTTGTTTGGTGAATAGTTCACCCATGCCCCCGCAAGAGGTCTCTATTTTTTTCAAACTCTCATAACCTTCAAGCTAATCGTACGATTTGATTGAAATTTGTTTTATATTGTTCTTTAAGACATTATCAAACTTTTATACGCTTACATATTCCATAAAATATTTACGGTTTTAGCGCAATTTTGGGTTGAAATTGGAACTTAAAATTGGCAAGGTGAAAATTTCTACAGTTTTTTGAGATTTTTGAAATTAAACTTTGATGGACTGTTACTTTACTTATAGTAAGACATATAGACATGTATACAGAGAGTGATCTCAAAGACAAACTGGTAGACATGCGAACGGATAGAAATACAAATAAACAGAAAGACCATAAGAGATCCTTATTTGACAAATTATTTTCAGTCTTTTTTTCATTTATGACATCCGACATCATTAAATTTAAGTGATAAGAAGAAAAGAAAACAGAAATCAACACAAAATAGACTAAGCTAATGTCAAAAGAGACTGCTCCCCCCCCACAATCAAGAACAAGCACATGTACACCCTCTGTTGGTGTGTTTAGCTCACATGTACGAAGCTCAAGTCGTCCGTCGACGTCTGGCGTACACTTAACATTTTCGACATCCTCTTTGCAACCGTAGCACAGAATTTCATGAAATCTTACAGGACGCAAGAATTCAAGGTCCTCTACCAAGTTTGTGTTTAATGTGCAGATCGGTCAACAAATACGGTCACCAAGGGTTCTGATTGGCTGACGAATTTTCGACTTCACTTCTTCAACCGCTGAACAGAATTTCCCGAAACCTTACAAGAAGCAAGTACTCAAGGGCCTCCAACAAATTATCCCCTATCATTATTTTGTTTTCAACTCAGGTGAGCGATATGGCTACCTTGGGCCTCTTTTTTTTCCTTTTTAATTCGTCAATCTTTGAAACAACTGCACAAGACCTTTGACGGAGCAATATGCCCCCTTGGGCCTCTTGTTCTTTTGTTTTTGTTTTGTTTGTTTTGTCTTTGTCTTTTTAAATTCGTCAATCTTTGAAACAATTGTACAAGACCGACTTTGACGGAGCAATGTGGCCCCCTTGGGCCTCTTGTTCTTTTGTTTTTGTTTTGTTTATTTTGTCTTTTTCTGTTTTAATTCATCAATCTTTGAAACAACTGTACAAAACCTCTAACGAAGCAATGTGGCCCACTTGGGCGTCTTGCCTTTTTTTCATTTGTTTGTCTTTTTCTTTTTTCAAATCGGCAATCTTTGAAATAACTGTACAACCTCAAGATCTTTGACGGTTTATTTATTCAATGAGATAGGCTAGCCTTTCGAAATGGGGGGGGGGGAATTAATGAGTTTTCATCCCCCTCCGACTTACATCTTACATACGTGTACATACCTGTCTTCACCTACCCTGTCTAGATCTGCCCTTGCAAAATAAGCAAACACAGTCGATTGATTTTTTCATAATTTTATTCTCTACGTACATGGTCAATGAACGTAAAATAAAAATAATACACAATGGCGGATCTAGCGAGGTGGATAGGGGGGTTGCAACCCCCCTTTGGTCGGACCAAAAAAAAAACCAAACCAAAACAAAACAAAACAAAACAAAGAGAGAGAGAGAGAGAGCTTATACTAAAAAAAAAACTTAATCTCTGTCCTTCTCACTTAAAGCTTTCGACACCGGTCTATGGTCACTTCGTACCATAACCAACTCGTACCTTGGTCACTTCGTACCCAAAATTTACCAACTCGTACCATAACCATTTCGTACCATGACCAACTCGTACCAAAATAAAAAGTCATTTCGTACCCATTGCGAATTCATGGATACAACTCGTACCCAACTTTTATTCCAACTCGTACCATAACGTACTCGTACCATAACCAACTCGTACCACACAGAATATCGTACCCATTGACATTAACTCGTACCATAACCAACTTATTTCAACTCGTTCCATTACATACATGTACTAGTACCATAACCAACTCGTTCAACGCATATCCTCGTACCCATTGGCATTAATATGATAACCAACTCGAATCACATAGAATATCGTACCCATTAACATTTACTCGAATCATAACCAACTCGCACCACACATAATCTCGTACCCATTGACATGAACTCTTATCAAAAACAACACGAATCACCCAGAATCTCGTACCCATTTATATTTACTCGAATCATAGCCAACTTGAATCACCCATCAATGTAGCTTCATCTTTTGAATAACCTATGAATTATTAGTTGAACTCTTTACAATGTATGATCAGTTTGCACTAATGCGGATTAGATATTCGAAACATGCTGGCTTAATCAATAAAAATTAATGCATAAATTTGTCAAGGTCCGAAAAAAGTTATTTCAGGTACGAGTTTACAGAGCGCAATTTACTGAGTACCATGGTACGAGTTGGTAGGGGTGGGAATTTATGCATGGTACGAGTTTATGGTACTAGTATTGGTACCATGGTACGAGTTTATGGATGGCACGAATTTATGGTACGAGTATTGGTACCATGGTACGAATTTATGCATGGTACAAGTTTATGGTACGAGTTGGTAATGGTACGAGTTTATGTATGGTACGAGTTGGTAGAATTTATGGTACGAGTTGGTCTTGGTACGAAATGGTTTTGGTACGAGTTGATAGCAAGGTATGGTACGAAGTGGAAGGTACGAGTTGGTTATGGTACGAATTGACCATACCCCTCGACACCAAGGTGTACAACATTGGTGACATGAAGTCTGAATATTATAATGTTGAAGATTTGAGGCTTATAAAATAACATTTGCTCCGATGCGTATTTAGTTATAAATAGGAAATTGTTTTTACTTTACAAGGGCATAGGAGGGGGAGGCAGAGGGGGTACATGCCCCCCCCCCCCCCATTTTTCAATCACAAGATTTAATTATGCATCAACATTGTTTAAAATAGCAACATTTTGTACCGTAAATCTACAATTTTTCGGTCAATTTTCAAAATTTTTCTTTGGCTCGCTACCGCTCGCCAGTTCTTTATAGACTTCTGATCCATCTTCAACGTACATGAAGACATTAAATTTTAACTCAAACTATATGTACTTGTTAATGATAGAGGGCATAGAAAATATTTTCTGATAAGTCAATATTTTGCTAAAAAAAATTCCTGGCTCGCTACCGCTCGCCAGATATTCATATACTTAAAATTTAGAATTGCGCCAGAATATTAAAATTTGTGCATGAAACCCCATATCTTTTTTAAATCTCGTCCTCCTCCCGCCACCTTTTTTTTTTTTTTTTTTTTTGCTTGTTAGAAATTTTGGGATGTTGTGCCCCTCCACTTTTTTCAGGTAGAGCTACGCCGTTGCTTTAAAAGATTATAAAACAGATATAGATTATATTTGTGTAGTCAATAAAAGTATTATTGCGAAACACAAGCTTTTGATAGTATGCATTCAACATCTCCCCTTTCAAAATCTTCAACCCCCCCCCCTTTGAAAAATTCCTAGATCCGCCTATGATACATGTTATGAAATTCTGTGTTGTTTACTCCTGAATACAAACCTGTAAATAGAATCGATCGATAAAGATTCATCATTCGGAACATGCTCGACATGTTGAGTCATATCATAGTTGCAAGATTTCATCCTTCTAAAGACTTTTGATGCAACAGATTGTCAGTTCTGCAATAGCGCAGCGGTAGAACGTAAGACTTGAGATTAGAGGGTCCGGGGTTCGATACCGGCCGCGGCCAATTTTCCCTCAATTTTTTTTTCATTCTTAAACAAACATAAAGTACAATGCTTCAACATTGTTTTTCATTTCAAAATGTATACGAGTACGTATTAGTTCAAAATGTTTTCTAACAGAATCAAGAAATATCGAATACCAGTTTGAAAACACTTGCTATTGTCATGATTCATTGGAAAATCCCTCAAGTAATTGATATGCATGACCCAGGATGTGTTACAAATTTCATTGGCCAATTCAACCATGTGACCTGACATTACATGTACAAGCTACGATGGAGGCCTACCTTGGTGAAGGTACCTGGTTCGAGTCCAGCTGCGGCCAGTCTTTTTCGCATTTTTTCAATTTTCATTTCTGTTCTGAGCAAGATGAAAATGAGAGGAATCCGTCTGCTATGTCCACAGGAACCTCAATTGCTTCTAATTAAGGATTCCGACAATTCCGTCGGAATCCTTTCTGTTATTGTATTGTCTTTTCTTTATTCTTATTAAGGATTCCGACTTCCGTCGGAATCCTTTCTGTTATTGTATTGTCTTTTCTTTATTCTTATTAAGGATTCCGACTTCCGTCGGAATCCTTTCTGTTATTGTATTGTCTTTTCTTTATTCTTATTATTAAGGATTCCGATTTCCGTCGGAATCCTTTCTGTTATTGTATTGTCTTTTCTTTATTCTTATTATTCTTATTATTATTATTATTATTATTATTATTATTATTCTTACCCCCAAGCCAATCCAGTGACGTTACAACAAAGTACCGCATCATATGATAACATGGAAAGTATCATGTGAAAGAGCAAATAAAGATCTTGATTTAATGTTTTTTTCTTGTCGAAAAGTTCACATATGCCCCCGCTAGAGGTCATCAGCGGTCAAATCTTTAAACTCTTATGACTCCTTTACTAACCGTACGATTTGAACAAAATTTGTTTTATATTGTTCTTTGAGAAATTTGCAAACTTTTATACGCTTACATGCTCCATAAAATATTTACAGTTTTCAAGCTATTTCAAGTTGAAAATGGAACCTTAAATTGGCAAGGTGCCAATTTCTACAATTTTTGAGACTTTGAGTTGAAACTTGGATGTTAGGTCACTTATAGATAGTCATTTAAATGTTGACCTTCTTTTCAAGGTCAAATATTTATTCTCAAGGTCACATGAAACTTTTGCTTATAGAACAAAGACTATTTGACCTTCAGAGTTCAAACTTCATACATATAATTGTTAAGCCAAGCTCTTTCACCTTGACCTTGATCCAAGGTCAAATTCTCATTCTCAAGGTCACAACAACATTTTTGCCTATAAAACAAAGACTGTTTGACCTTGAGAGTGCAAACTGGGTACAAATATTCCTTGCAGTAAGTCCTGTCACATTGACCTTGACCAAAGGTCATTCGTTCGATTTCAAGGTCATAACAGTCTTTTGTTGATAAAATATTGAGCTTTATTCAATTTCATATATATTTTGAAGAAAATGATATTCTATACTAATCTTTTTTCCTTGACCTTGGTTCAAGGTGAGAATTTCATTCTCAATGTCATAACAACATTTACTTGTTAAATACACAGTGTTTGTCCTACACTACTTATACTTCACAAACGAGGTCCTTTTTATATGAACATTACATGATCTAAGAAAGATAAATCTTTTATTTCTATTTCTCTTTGTACCATGACTTGTCTGTACTGTCATGCTGTTGTCATTTTCTAATTAAATGTTTTAAAAATGTCTTAAAATTGAATAGCATCATTTAAATTAACTGGTAAATTTGCAGCATGGACCAGACAGACAGACTGACAGTGTAAGATAGACAGTGTTAGATAGACTGACAACGATAGAAGAACGAACAGACATACGAACAGATAGAGAGAGTACTATAG
This sequence comes from Pinctada imbricata, assembly GCA_033119305.1. Taxonomy (NCBI): domain Eukaryota; kingdom Metazoa; phylum Mollusca; class Bivalvia; order Pterioida; family Pteriidae; genus Pinctada; species Pinctada imbricata. Next base: position 1,862,236 of record VSWD01000001.1, on the reverse strand, counting down.
ACAGAAACGCAGACGATCGGCGAAAAAAAAAAACGTCCAGACTGGGGATCGAACCCGGTACCCTTTGGCCAGCAGTCCAACGCCCTATCCACATAGCCATTGGAGTTCCTGAATGTTAGTGGTTTTTATTTTTGATATACAGACGGAGAAATACAAATGGCTGATTCAGCATTACAAGAATTATCGATCGTTCATGCAACAAGTCAGTCCTATTCATAGCTTTTTATTCAGAAGAAAAACACATTTCATAGTGCACATATTTATTTCACTGTCATTGACTTCAACGTGTATATATGGCCACCTTAGGCCTCTTTTTTTTCATTCGTCAATCTTTGAAACAACTGTACAACACCTTTGACGGAGCAATGTCGGCCCCTTGGGCTTCTTGGTTTTGTTTGTTATGTTTGTTTGTCTTGTTTTTTTAATTCGTCAATCTTTGAATCAACTGTACAAGACCTTTGACGGAGCAATGTGGCCCCCTTGGGCCTCTTGTTTGTTTTGTTTTGTTTTTTATTTTCGTTTGTTTTGCTTGTTTGTTTGTTTGCTTGTTTTTTTTCTTTTTGATTCGACAATCTTTGAAACAACTGTACAAGACTTTTGACTGAGCAATATGGCTCCCTTGGGCCTCTTGTTTTTTTTTTTTTTTTTTTTTTTTTTTTTTTTTTCATTTGTTTTGTTTGTTTGTTTGTCTTTTCTTATTAAATTCCTTAATATTTGAAACAACTGTACAAGACCTTTGACGGAGCAATGTGGCCCCCTTGGGCATTTTTTTTTTCTCGTTTGTTTGTCTGTTTCTTTTTGAATTCGTCAATCTTTGAAATAACTGTACAAGATCTTTGACGGTTTGTTTATCCAATGACATAGGCTAGTCCTTCGAAAGGGGGAGGTTGATAAGTTTTTGCCCCCCCCCCCCTCCGACTTACATGTTACATACGTGTACATACCTGTTTTCACCTACCCTGTCTAGATCCGCCCTTGCAAAATAAGCAAACACATTTTATTGATTCATAATTTTATTCTCTACATACATGGTCAATGAAAGTCAATAAAAAAAATACATTTGATGAAATTCTGTGTTGTACAAACCTGTAAATAGAATCGATCGATAAAGATTTATCATTCGGAACATGATCGACATGTTGAGTCATATCATAGTCGCAAGATTTTATCCTTCTAAAGACTTTTGATGCAAATTTTTGTCAGTTCTGCAATAGCTCAGCGGTAGAGCGTCAGACTTCTAATCGGAGGGTCCGGGGTTCGATACCGGCCTCGGCCATTTTTTTCCCCTCAATTTTTTTCATTCGTAAGCAAACATAAAGTACAGTGCTTCAACATTGTTTTCATTTCAAAATTTATACGAGTAATATATAATACTATGTATTAGTTCAAAATGTTTTCTTACAGAATCAAGAAATATCGAATACATGTACCAGTTTAAAAACACTTGCTATATTGTCATGATTCATTGGAAAATCCCTCACATAATTAATATGACCCAGGATGTGTTACAAATTTCATTGGTCAATTCAACCATGTGACCTGACATTACATGTACAAGATACGATGGGGCCTACCTTGGTGAAGGTACCTGGTTCGAGTCCAGCTGCGGCCAGTCATTTTCGCATTTTTTCAATTTTCATTTCTGTTCTTAACAAGATGAAAATGAGAGAAATCCGTCTGCTATGTCCACAGGAACCTCCATCCTTCCATTTATTAAGGATTCCGATTTCCGTCGGAATCCTTTCTGTTATTGTATTGTCTTTTCTTTATTCTTATTATTCTTATTATTATTATTATTAAGGATTCCGACTTCCGTCGGAATCCTTTCTGTTATTGTATTGTCTTTTCTTTATTCTTATTATTCTTATTATTATTATTATTATTCTTACCCCCAAACCAATCCAGAGACTTTACAACAAAGTACCGCATCATATGATAAAATGGAAAGTATCATGTGAAAGAGCAAATAAAGATCTTAATTTAATTTTTTTTTTCTTGTCGAAAAGTTCACATATGCCCCCGCTAGAGGTCATTAAAGGTAAAATCTTTAAACTCTTATAACTCCTAAACTAACCGTGCGATTTGAATGAAATTTGTTTTATTTTGTTCTTTGGGAAATTTGCAAACTTTTATACGCTTACATGCTCGATAAAATATTTACGGTTATCGCGCTATTTTGAGTTGAAAATGGAAATTTAAATTGGCACAGTGCCAATTTCTACAGTTTTTGAGATTTTGAGTTGAAACTTGGATGGTAGGTTTCTTATAGGTAGTCATTGATGATGACCTAGTTTCAAGGTCAAATTATGATTCTCAAGGTCACAACAAACTTTTGCCTATAGAACAAAGACTATTTGACCTTGACACCTCAAACTTCATAAATACAATCATTGATCCAAGCCCTTTCACCTTGACCTTGGCCCAAGGTCAAATTCTCATTTTCAAGGTCACAACAAAATTTTTCCTATAGAACAAAGACCATTTGACCTTGAGAGTTCAAACTTGGCGCAAATATTCCTTGCATCAAGTCCTTTCACCTTGACCTTGACCAAAGGTCATTTGTTCGATTTCAAGGTCACAACAGACTTTTGTTGATATAATATTGAGCTTTGAATAGATGAAAAGAAATCTTGATGATAATAAACTAAAATGCTTATCTTTCATCCATGACCTTGGTTCAAGGTCAAATAAACTTTTTCAAGGTCATAACAAACATTTACTCTTGTAGGATTGATAGGATTTTGTTCTTAACTATTTATTCTTCACACAAGTAGTACTTCTTATTTGAACTTTACATAGTAAGATAGATAACTCTTTTATTCTTGTTCTCTGTTTCCTTTTTTTATCTTAGTAGCATTACTTGTCTGTACTTTCATGCTGTTGTCATTCTCTATTTATAGAAATTTTCTCATTGCCAATTCATTGTGCAATTCTTTTTGGAATAGTTATTTAACAGGGTTCAAAATGGATAGAATAGATCTAGGAGTTTAAAGCCTTCCTAAACTTGAAAGGTATTTATCGTTTTTTCTTCTTTTTTGTCGATAAATAGATAAGAGTCCCAAGTTAGACATAAGCTCGTTTGACTCATTTCCTGAAGTGAATAAGGTACTAAAGCAACTATTCTTTTTTCATCTTCTTTATTCGGATTTTAACATTTCAGTTCCGAGGAAGGTCAAATAAAGGAGGAATCCGTCTGTTGCTTGCAACAGTAGCCATCTAGTTCTTATTATTATTATTCTTATTATTATTATTATTATTCTTACCCCCAAGCCAATCCAGAGACTTTACAACAAAGTACCGCATCATATGATAAAATGGAAAGTATCATGTTAAAGAGCAAATAAAGATCTTCATTCAAATTTTTTTTCTTGTCGAAAAGTTCACATATGCCCCCGCTAGAGGTCATCAAAGGTAAAATCTTTAAAACCTTATAACTCCTAAACTAACCGTGCGATTTGAATGAAATTTGTTTTATATTGTTCTTTGGGAAATTTGCAAACTTCTATATGCTTACATGCTCGATAAAATATTTACGGTTTTCGTGCTATTCAGAGTTGAAAATGGAACTTTAAATTGGCACAGTGCCAATTTCTACAGTTTTTGAGATTTTGAGCTGAAACTTTGATGGTTGGTTACTTATAGGTAGTCATTGATGATGACCTAGTTTCAAGGTCAAATTTTGATTCTCAAGGTCACAACAAACTTTTTCCTATAGAACAAAGACTATTTGACCTTGACAGTTCAAACTTCATAAATACAATCATTAATCCAAGCCCTATCACCTTGACCTTGACCCAAGTTCAAATTTTCATTCTCAAGGTCACAACAAAAAATTTCCCATAGAACAAAGACCATTTGACCTTGAGAGTTCAAACTTTGCGCAAATGTTCCTTGCATCAAGTCCTTTCACCTTGACCTTGACCCAAGGTCATTTGTTCGATTTCAAGGTCACAACAGACTTTTGTTGATAAAATATTGAGCTTTGAATAGATGAAAAGGAATTTTGATGAGAATAAGCTAAAATGCTTATCTTTCATCCATGACCTTGGTTCAAGGTCAAATAAACTTTTTCAAGGTCATAACAAACATTTACTCTTGTAGGATTGAGAGAATTTTGTTCTTAAATACTTATTCTTCACACAAGTAGTACTTCTTATTTGAACTTTACATAGTAAGATAGATAACTCTTTTATTCTTGTTCTATGTTTCCTTTTTTATCTTAGTAGCATTACTTGTCTGTACTTTCATGCTGTTGTCATTCTCTATTTATAGAAATTTTCTCATTGCTAATTCATTGTGCAATTCTTTTTGGGATAGTAATTTCAAAGGAATCAAAATGGATATAATAGATCTAGGAGTTTAAAGCCTTCCTAAACTTGAAAGGTATTTATCATTTTTTTCTTCTATTTTGTTGATAAATAAACAAGAGTCCCAAATTAGACATAAGCTCCTCTGCCTCATTTGCTGAAGTGAATTAGGTACAAAAGCAACTATTCTTTTTTCCATCTTCTTTATTCGGATTTTAACACTTCAGTTCCGAGGAAGGTCTAATAAAGGAGGAATCCGTCTGTTGCTTGCAACAGTAGCCATCTAGTTATTCTTATTATTATTATTCTTACCCCCAAGCCAATCCAGAGGCGTTACAAGAAAGTTCCCCATCATATGATAAAATGGAAAGTATCATGTGAAAGAGCAAATAAAGATCTTCATTTAAATTTTTTTTCTTGTCGAAAAGTTCACATATGCCCCCGCTAGAGGTCATAAAAGGTCAAATCTTTAAAACCTTATTACTCCTAAACTAACCGTACGATTTGAATGAAATTTGTTTTATATTGTTCTTTGGGAAATTTGCAAAGTTTTATACGCTTACATGCTCGATAAAATATTTACGGTTTTCGCGCTATTTTGAGTTGAAAATGGAACTTTAAATTGGCACAGTGCCAATTTCTACAGTTTTTGAGATTTTGAGTTGAAACTTGGATGGTAGGTTACTTATAGGTAGTCATTGATGATGACCTAGTTTCAAGGTCAAATTACCATTCTCAAGGTCACAACAAACATTTGCCTATAGAACATAGACTATTTGACCTTGACAGTTCAAACTTCATAAATACAATCATTGATCCAAGCCCTTTCACCTTGACCTTGACCCAAGGTCAAATTCTCATTCTCAAGGTCACAATAAAATTTTTCCTATAGAACGAGGACCATTTGTCCTTGAGAGTTCAAACTTGATGCAAATATTCCTTGCATCAAGTCCTTTCACCTTGACCTTGACCCAAGGTCATTTGTTCGATTTCAAGGTCACAACAGACTTTTGTTGATAAATTATTGAGCTTTGAATAGATGAAAAGAAATCTTGATGAGAATAAACTAAAATGCTTATCTTTCATCCATGACCTTGGTTCAAGGTCAAATAAACATTTACTCTTGTAGGATTGATAGGATTTTGTTCTTAAATATTTATTCTTCACACAAGTAGTACTTCTTATTTGAACTTTACATAGTAAGATAGATAACTCTTTTATTCTTGTTCTCTGTTTCTATTTTTTATTTTAGTAGCATTACTTGTCTGTACTTTCATGCTGTTGTCATTCTCTATTTATAGAAATTTTCTCATTGCTAATTCATTGTGCAATTCTTTTTGGGATAGTAATTCTGAAAGATTCAAAATGGATAGAATAGATCAAGGAGTTTAAAGCCTTCCTAAACTTGAAAGGTATTTATCGTCTTTTTCTTCTTTTTTGTCGATAAATAGATAAGAGTCCCAAGTTAGACATAAGCTCTTTTGACTCATTTGCTGAAGTGAATAAGGTACTAAAGCAACTATTCTTTTTTTCATCTTCTGTCTTCGGATTTTAACACTTCAGTTCCGAGGAAGGTCTAATAAAGGAGGAATCCGTCTGTTGTTTGCAACAGTAGCCATCTAGTTATTATTCTTATTATTATTATTCTTACCCCCATATCGTTCCAGAGACTTCAAAGAATTGTCTTTCTGTACATGACTTAACGTGTACACTCTCATGAAACAGCTTGCAAAGATCTCGAATTATTTTTTTTTTTTTTGTTTGGTGAATAGTTCACCCATGCCCCTGCAAGAGGTCTCTATTTTTTTCAAACTCTCATAACCTTCAAGCTAATCGTACGATTTGATTGAAATTTGTTTTATATTGTTCTTTAAGACATTATCAAACTTTTATACGCTTACATATTCCATAAAATATTTACGGTTTTAGCGCAATTTTGGGTTGAAATTGGAACTTAAAATTGGCAAGGTGAAAATTTCTACAGTTTTTGAGATTTTTGAAATTAAACTTTGATGGACTGTTACTTTACTTATAGTAAGACATATAGACATGTATACAGAGAGTGATCTCAAAGACAAACTGGTAGACATGCGAACGGATAGAAATACAAATAAACAGAAAGACCATAAGAGATCCTTATTTGACAAATTATTTTCAGTCTTTTTTTCATTTATGACATCCGACATCATTAAATTTAAGTGATAAGAAGAAAAGAAAACAGAAATCAACGCAAAATAGACTAAGCTAATGTCAAAAGAGACTGCTCCCCCCCCCCCACAATCAAGAACAAGCACATGTACACCCTCTGTTGGTGTGTTTAGCTCACATGTACGAAGCTCAAGTCGTCCGTCGACGTCTGGCGTACACTTAACATTTTCGACATCCTCTTTGCAACCGTAGCACAGAATTTCATGAAATCTTACAGGACGCAAGAATTCAAGGTCCTCTACCAAGTTTGTGTTTAATGTGCAGATCGGTCAACAAATACGGTCACCAAGGGTTCTGATTGGCTGACGAATTTTCGACTTCACTTCTTCAACCGCTGAACAGAATTTCCCGAAACCTTACAAGAAGCAAGTACTCAAGGGCCTCCAACAAATTATCCCCTATCATTATTTTGTTTTCAACTCAGGTGAGCGATATGGCCACCTTGGGCCTCTTTTTTTTTCCTTTTTAATTCGTCAATCTTTGAAACAACTGCACAAGACCTTTGACGGAGCAATATGCCCCCCTTGGGCCTCTTGTTCTTTTGTTTTTGTTTTGTTTGTTTTGTCTTTGTCTTTTTAAATTCGTCAATCTTTGAAACAATTGTACAAGACCGACTTTGACGGAGCAATGTGGCCCCCTTGGGCCTCTTGTTCTTTTGTTTTTGTTTTGTTTATTTTGTCTTTTTCTGTTTTGATTCGTCAATCTTTGAAACAACTGTACAAAACCTCTAACGAAGCAATGTGGCCCACTTGGGCGTCTTGCTTTTTTTTTCATTTGTTTGTCTTTTTCTTTTTTCAAATCGGCAATCTTTGAAATAACTGTACAACCTCAAGATCTTTGACGGTTTATTTATTCAATGAGATAGGCTAGCCTTTCGAAATGGGGGGGGGGGAATTAATGAGTTTTCATCCCCCTCCGACTTACATCTTACATACGTGTACATACCTGTCTTCACCTACCCTGTCTAGATCTGCCCTTGCAAAATAAGCAAACACATTTGATTGATTTTTTCATAATTTTATTCTCTACATACATGGTCAATGAACGTTAAATAAAAATAATACACATTGGCGGATCTAGCGAGGTGGATAGGGGGGTTGCAACCCCCCCTTTGGTCGGACCAAAAAAAAAACCAACACCAAACCAAAACAAAACAAAACAAAACAAAGAGAGAGAGAGAGAGCTTATACTAAAAAAAACTTAATCTCTGTCCTTCTCACTTAAAGCTTTCGACACCAAGGTGTACAACATTGGTGACATGAAGTCTGAATATTATAATGTTGAAGATTTGAGGCTTATAAAATAACATTTGCTCCGATGCGTATTTAGTTATAAATAGGAAATTGTTTTTACTTTACAAGGGCGTAGGAGGGGGAGGCAGCGGGGGTACATGCCCCCCCCCCCTATTTTTCAATCACAAGATTTAATTATGCATCAACATTGTTTAAAATAGCAACATTTTGTACCGTAAATCTACAATTTTTCGGTCAATTTTCAAAATTTTTCTTTGGCTCGCTACCGCTCGCCAGTTCTTTATAGACTTCTGATCCATCTTCAACGTACATGAAGACATTAAATTTTAACTCAAACTATATGTACTTGTTAATGATAGAGGGCATAGAAAATATTTTCTGATAAGTCAATATTTTGCTAAAAAAATTTCCTGGCTCGCTACCGCTCGCCAGATATTCATATACTTAAAATTTAGAATTGCGCCAGAATATTAAAATTTGTGCATGAAACCCCATATCTTTTTTAAATCTCGTCCTCCTCCCGCCACCTTTTTTTTTTTTTTTTTTTTTGCTTGTTAGAAATTTTGGGATGTTGTGCCCCTCCACTTTTTTCAGGTAGAGCTACGCCGTTGCTTTAAAAGATTATAAAACAGATATAGATTATCTTTGTGTAGTCAATAAAAGTATTATTGCGAAACACAAGCTTTTGATAGTATGCATTCAACATCCCCCCTTTCAAAATCTTCAACCCCCCCCCTTTGAAAAATTCCTAGATCCGCCTATGCGCTACACAGAATTTCATGAAACCTTACAGGAAGCAAGTACTCAAGGCCCTCTACCAAGTTTGTGTTTTTCGTGCCAATCGGTCAACAAATATGACCGCCCAGTGCTTTGATTTGCTGACACATTTTCGACATCTCCTCTGCAACCGCTGCACAGAAATTCATGAAACCTTACAGGAAATAAGTATCCAAGGTTCTTTACGAAGTTCGTGCCGATCGTTTCACAAATATGACCGCTGAAGGCTCTGATTGGCTCACACATTTTTGACTTCTCCTCTGCAACCGCTGCACAGAATTTCATGAAACCTTACAGGAAACAAGTACCCAAGCTCCTCTACCAAGTTTGTGTTTTTCTTGCTGATCGGTCAACAAATATGGCCGCCGAGGGCTCCGATTGGCTGACACATTTTCGACATCTCCTCTTCAACCGCTAAATAGAATTTCATGAAACCTTACAGGAAACAAGTACCCAAGGTCCTCTACCAAGATTGTGTTTTTCGTGCCGATCGTTTCACAATTATGGCCACTGAGGGCTCTGATTGGCCGACACATTTTGACTTCTCCTCTGCAACCGCTGCACAAAATTTCATAAAACCTAACAGGAAGCAAGTTCTCAAGTTCCTCTACCAAGTTCGTGTTTTTCGTGCCGACCGGTCAACAAATATGGCCGTCGAGGGCTCTAATTGGCTGACACAATTTCGACATCTCCTCTGCAACCGCTACACAGAATTTCATGAAACCTTACAGGAAGCAAGTACCCAAAGTCCTCTACCGAGTTTGTGTTTTTCGTGCCGATCGTTTCACAAATATGGCCGCCGAGGGCTCTGATTGGCTGACACATTTTCGACATCTCCTCTGCAACCGCTGCACAGAATTTTATGAAACATTACAGGAAGCAAGTATCCAAGGCCCTCTACCAAGTTTATGTTTTTCGTGCCGATCGTTTCACAAATATGGCCGCCGAGGGCTCTGATTGGCTGTCACATTTTTTAATTCTCCTCTGCAACCGCTGCACAGAATTTCATGAAACCTGACAGGAAGCAAGTCCTCTACGAAGTTTGTGTTATTCGTGCTGATGGGTCAACAAATATGGCCGCCGAGGGCTCTGATTGGATGACACGTTTTTGAATTCTCCTTTGCAACCGCTGCACAGAATTTCATAAAACCTTACAGGAAGCAAATACTCAAGGTCCTCTACCAAGTTTGTGTTTTTCATGCTGACCGGTCAAAAAATATGGCCGCCCATGGATCTGATTGGCTGACACATTTTCGACATCTCTTCTTAAACTGCTACACAGAATTTAACGAAATCTTACTGGAAGCTAGTACTTAAGGTCCTCTGCCAAATTGTCCGCTATAATTCTTTTGTTTGCAATTCATGTGAGCGATATGGCCCCCTTGGGCCTCTTGTTTTAAGTAAAGTAGAGGTAAAGAAGGGGTTATTGTACTGAACATAGCACTGTATACATGTATTTAGCATGAAATGACTATGCCTTGTTACAAAAATGATATGCCAAATAAGCTATTAATCAAGTTAGGTGGCGAGCGATAGTGAGCCAGTGTAAATCTATTTAAAATTCGACTCAAAGCTGCTAGAACATAAGTCTACACTGACATTTGCCACCAAAAGACCTTACTTTGACGACTTGAGAGGGGGGGGGGGTTGCGCCCCACCTAAATCAGCCAATTGTTTATAGTTATGTCGGGTATATAATCATAACAGGGGTGCATTTAGAAACTCTTGTGATTCTTCTTAGATCCCGGAGCGAATCGTGACAGGATTATAATCATTAAAAAAAAAATAATAATAAAATAGCGAACGTTTTTATAATTTTTTATTTTGCTGAGGCTATATGAAAGAAAATGATTTCACTTATAAGGGCTGATTGCTATGTTGTGAGCCTCGGTTTTCTGGGTTGCAGAAGATATTCTGCTGATAGACTATCTCCAAAAAGGACAAACAATTAATGGCACATACTATGCTCAACTTCTAACACAGTTACGGGAAAATATTAAACTTAAGCGCCGCGGAAAGCTTACTGGTTAAAGATGTGTTGTTCAATCAGGACAATGCTCCTGTTCACAAGTCTGTCACTGCAATGGTTGTCATTCATGCTTTTGTCATTAAATTGATTGAGCAAGTATAATGTTAGTATATAAAGTGCACGTGGAAGTATGATGTATATATAAAGTGTACGTCTAAGTATGATGATTATAAAGTGCACCTACGTACAGTATGATGTATATATAAAGTGTGCGTTTAAGTATGATGAAAATAAAGTGCACGTGGAAGTATGATGTATATATAAAGTGTATGTTTAAGTATGATGTATAAAAAGTGTATATATAAAGTGTATGTTTAAGTATGATGTATATAAAGTGTATGTGGAAGTATGATGTTTACATAAAGTGTAGGTGGAAGTATGATGTATATAAAGTGCACGTGGAAGTATGATATATATATAAATTGTACGTTTAAGTATGATGTATATAAAGTGTTCGTGGAATTATAATGTATATATAGTGTACGTGGAAGTATGATGTATATATAAAGTGTACATGGAAGTTTGGTGTATATAAAGTGCACGTGAAAGTAGGATGTATATATAAAGTGCAAGTGGAAGTATGATGTATATAAAGTGCACGTTTAAGTATTATGTATATAAAGTGCACGTGGAAGTATGATGTTTATATAAACAGTACGTTTAAGTATAATATATATAAAGTTCAAGTGGAAGTTTCATGTATATATAAAGTGTATGTTTAAGTATGATGTATATAAAGTGCACGTGGAAGTATGATGTATATAAAGTGCACGTGGAAGTATGATGTATATATGAAGTGCACGTGGAAGGATGATGTATATATAAAGTGTACGTATAAGTATGATATATATAAAGTGTACGTGGAAGTATGTTGTATATAAAGTGCACGTGGAAGTATGATGTATATAAAGTGCACGTGGAAGTATGATTCATATATAAAGTGTACATGGAAGTATGCTGTATATAAAGTGCACATGGAAGAATGATGTATATATTAAGTGTACGTTTAAGTATGATGTATATAAAGAGCACGTGGAAGTATGATGTATATATAAAGTGTACGTTTAAGTATTATGTATAGAAAGTGTACTTGGAAGTATGATGTATATATAGTGTACGTGAAAGTATGATGTATATAAAGTATACGTGGAAGTATGATGTATATATAGTGAACGTGGAAGTATGATGTATATTAAGTGTACGTGGAAGTATGATGTATATATAGTGTACGTGGAAGTATGATGTATATAAAGTACACGTGGAAGTATGATGTAAATATAAAGTGTACGTTTAAGTATGATGTAAATATAGTGTACGTGGAAGTATGTTGTATATATAAAGTGTACGTTTAAGTATGATGTATATAAAGTGCACGTGGAAGTATGATATATATATAAAGTGCACGTTTAAGTATAATGTTTATAAAGTGCACGTGGAAGTATGATGTATATAAAGTGCACGTGGAAGTATGACGTATATATAAAGTGCACGTGGAAGTATGACGTATATTAAGTGTACGTAGAAGTATGATGTATATAAAGTGTACGTGGAAGTATGATGTATATAAAGTGTACGTGGAAGTATGATGTATATATAGTGTACGTGGAAGTATTATGTATATAAAGTGTACGTGGAAGTATGATGTATATAAAGTGTACGTGGAAGTATGATGTATACATAGTGTACGTGGAAGTTTGATGTATATAAAGTGTACGTGGAAGTATGACGTATATATAGTGTACGTGGAAGTATGATGTATATAAAGTGTACGTAGAAGTATGATGAATATAAAGTGTACGTGGAAGTATGTCGTATTGTATATAGTGTACGTGGAAGTTAAATGTATATAAAGTGTATGTGACATCCAGGTTGGTGCCGCCGGACAAAGCGATCTTTGTCGTCCTTACATTGCGCCTTGAATAAATTACGTCATATATCAGCATTGCGTATCATGATTCTGTGCTGTGCTCTGATCTCCATGAAACAGGATATGGACTTTTAAAATGTCTACATTGGGGATATCACATATATTTATGTACAGAATAACAAATGTCATTACCATATAGGGGCACCACACTGCTCACATGAAAAAAATATCAAATGGTCAAATGCTCCCTAAAGGTTCCATATGCAGATGGAACAAGAATTCCCTGATCATTGCTATATTCAGCTCTATTGTACTGTCTGGTAGTCCCCACACGATCATTGCTATATTCAGCTCTATTGTACTGTCTGGTAGTCCCCACACCATCATTGCTATATTCCGCTCTATTGTACTGTCTGGTAGTCCTCACACCATCATTGCTATATTCAGCTCTATTGTACTGTCTGGTAGTCCCCACATCATCCTTGCTATACTCAGCTCTATTGTACTGTCTGGTAGTCCTCGCACCATCATTCCTATATTCAGCTCTATTGTACTGTCTGGAAGTCCCCACACCATCATTGCTATATTCAGCTCTATTGTACTGTCTGGTAGTCCTCGTACCATCATTCCTATATTCAGCTCTATTGTACTGTCTGGAAGTCCCCACACCATCATTGCTATATTCAGCTCTATTGTACTGTCTGGTAGTCCTCGCACCATCATTGCTATATTCAGCTCTATTGTACTGTCTGGAAGTCCCCACACCATCATTGCTATATTCAGCTCTATTGTACTGTCTGGTAGTCCTCGCACCATCATTCCTATATTCAGCTCTATTGTACTGTCTGGAAGTCCCCACACCATCATTGCTATATTCAGCTCTATTGTACTGTCTGGTAGTCCTCGCACCATCATTCCTATATTCAGCTCTATTGTACTGTCTGGTAGTCTTCACACCATCATTGCTATATTCAGCTCAATTGTACTGTCTGGTAGTCCTCACACCATCATCGCTATATTCAGCTCTATTGTACTGTCTGGTAGTCCTCACACCATCATTGCTATATTCAGCTCTATTGTACTGTCTCGTGGTTCCCACACCATCATTGCTATATTCAGCTCTATTGTACTGTCTGGAGGTCCCCACAACATCATTGCTATATTCAGCTCTATTGAACTGTCTGGTAGTCCTCACACCAACATTGCTATATTCAGCTCTATTGTACTGTCTGGTAGTACCCACACGATCATTCCTATATTCAGCTCTATTGTACTGTCTGGTGGTCCCCACACCATCATTGCTATATTCAACTCTACTGTACTGTCTGGTAGTCTTCACATGATGATTGCTATTTTCAGCTCTAATGATAGTACCCATATGATCATTGCTATATTCAGCTCTATTGAACTGTCTGGTAGTCCCCACACCATCATTGCTATATTCAGCTCTATTGTACTGTCTACCCATACGATCATTGCTATATTCAGCTATATTGTATTGTCTGGTAGTTATCACACCATCATTGCTATATTCAGCTCTACTGTATTTTCTGGTAGTCCTCATACCACCATTGCTATATTCAGCTCTATTGTACTGTCTGGTAGTCCTCACACGATGATTGCTATACTCAGCTCTATTGTACTGTCTGGTAGTACCGACACGATGATTGCTATATTCAGCTCTATTGTACTGTCTGGTAGTCCTCATACCATCATTGCTATATTCAGCTCTATTGTACTGTCTGGTAGTCCCCACACCATCATTGCTATATTCAGCTCTATTGTACTGTCTGGTAGTCCCCACACCATCATTGCTATATTCAGCTCTATTACACTGTCTGGTAGTACCGACACGATGATTGCTATATTCAGCTCTATTGTACTGTCTGGTAGTCCCCACACGATGATTGCTATATTCAGCTCTATTGTACAGTCTGGTGGTCCCCACACCATCATTGCTATATTCAGCTCTATTGTACTGTCTGGTAGTCCCCACACCATCATTGCTATATTCAGCTCTATTGTACTGTCTGGTAGTACCCACATGATCATTGCTATATTCAGCTCTATTGTACTGTCTGGTAGTACCCACATGATCATTGCTATATTCAGCTCTATTGTACTGTCTGGTAGTCCCCACACGATCATTGCTATATTCAGCTCTATTGTACTGTCTGGTAGTACCCACATGATCATTGCTATATTCAGCTCTATTGTACTGTCTGGTAGTCCCCACACGATCATTGCTATATTCAGCTCTAAAGTATTGTCTGGTAGTCCTCACACGATGATTGCTATACTCAGCTCTATTGTACTGTCTGGTAGTACCGACACGATGATTGCTATATTCAGCTCTATTGTACTGTCTGGTAGTCCTCATACCATCATTGCTATATTCAGCTCTATTGTACTGTCTGGTAGTCCCCACACCATCATTGCTATATTCAGCTCTATTGTACTGTCTGGTAGTCCCTACACCATCATTGCTATATTCAGCTCTATTACACTGTCTGGTAGTACCGACACGATGATTGCTATATTCAGCTCTATTGTACTGTCTGGTAGTCCCCACACGATGATTGCTATATTCAGCTCTATTGTACAGTCTGGTGGTCCCCACACCATCATTGCTATATTCAGCTCTATTGTACTGTCTGGTAGTCCCCACACCATCATTGCTATATTCAGCTCTATTGTACTGTCTGGTAGTACCCACATGATCATTGCTATATTCAGCTCTATTGTACTGTCTGGTAGTACCCACATGATCATTGCTATATTCAGCTCTATTGTACTGTCTGGTAGTCCCCACACGATCATTGCTATATTCAGCTCTATTGTACTGTCTGGTAGTACCCACATGATCATTGCTATATTCAGCTCTATTGTACTGTCTGGTAGTACCCATACGATCATTGCTATATTCAGCTCTATTGTACTGTCTGGTAGTACCCACATGATCATTGCTATATTCAGCTCTATTGTACTGTCTGGTAGTCCCCACACGATCATTGCTATATTCAGCTCTAAAGTATTGTCTGGTAGTCCCCACACCATCATTGCTATATTCAGCTCTATTGTACTGTCTGGTAGTCCTCACACGATGATTGCTATATTCAGCTCTATTGTACTGTCTGGTAGTCCCCACACCATCATTGCTATATTAAGCTCTATTGTACTGTCTGGTGGTCCCCACACGATCATTGCTATATTCAGCTCTATTGTACTGTCTGGTAGTCCCTTCACGATCATTGCTATATTCAGCTCTATTGTACTGTCTGGTAGTCCCAACACGATCATTGCTATATTCAGCTCTATTGAACTGTCTGGTAGTACCCACACAATCATTGCTATATTCAGCTCTATTGTACTGTCTGGTAGTACCCACACGATTGCTGTATTCAGCTCTATTGTACTGTCTGGTGGTCCCCACACGGTCATTGCTATATTCAGCTCTAATGTATTGTTTGGTAGTCCCCATACGATCATTGCTATATTCAGCTCTATTGTACTGTCTGGTAGTCCCCACGCCATCATTGCTATATTCAGCTCTATTGTACTGTCTGGTAGTCCCAACACGATGATTGCTATATTCTGCTCTATTGTACTGTCTGGTAGTCCTCACACCATCATCGCTATAATCAGCTCTATTGTACTGCCTGGTAGTACCCACACAATCATTACTATATTCAGCTCTATTGTACTGTCTGGTGGTCCCCACACCATCATTGCTATATTCAGCTCTATTGTACTGTCTGGTAGTCCTCACACCATCATTGCTATATTCAGCTCTATTGTACTGTCTGGTAGTCCTCACACCATCATTGCTATATTCAGCTTTATTGTACTCTGTGGTAGTCATCACACCATCATTGCTATATTCAGCTCTATTGTACTGTCTGGTGTTCCCCACACCATCATTGCTATAATCAGCTCTATTGTTTTGTCTGGTAGTCCTCACACCATCATTGCTTTATTCAGCTCTATTGTACTGTCTGGTAGTCCCTACACCATCATTGCTACATCCAGCTCTATTGTACTGTCTGGTGGTCCTCATACGATCATTGCTATATTCAGCTCTATTGTACTTTCTGGTGGTCCCCACGCCATCATTGCTATATTTTTAGCTCTATTGTACTGTCTGGTGGTCCTTACACCATCATTGCAATATTCAGCTCTATTGTACTGTCTGGTAGTCCTCACACCATCATTACTATATTCAGCTCTATTGTAATGTCTGATGGTCCTCACACGATGATTGCTATATTCAGCTCTAATGTACTGTCTGGTAGTCCTCACACCATCATTGCTATATTCAGCTCTATTGTACTGTCTGGTAGTCCCCACACCATCATTGCTATTTTCAGCTCTATTGTATTGTCTGGTAGTCCCCACACGATGATTGCTATATTCAGCTCTATTGTACTGTCTGGTAGTCCCCACACCATCATTGCTATATTCAGCTCTATTGTACTGTCTACCCATACGATCATTGCTATGTTCAGCTATATTGTATTGTCTGGTAGTTATCACACCATCATTGCTATATTCAGCTCTACTGTATTGTCTGGTAGTCCTCATACCACCATTGCTATATTCAGCTCTATTGTACTGTCTGGTAGTCCTCACACGATGATTGCTATACTCAGCTCTATTGTACTGTCTGGTAGTACCGACACGATCATTGCTATATTCAGCTCTATTGTACTATCTGGTAGTCCTCACACCATCATTGCTATATTCAGCTCTATTGTACTGTCTGGTAGTCCTCACACCATCATTGCTATATTCAGCTCTATTGTACTGTCTGGTAGTCCCAACACGATGATTGCTATATTCAGCTCTATTGTACTGTCTGGTAGTCCTCACACCATCATTGCTATATTCAGCTCTACTGTACTGTCTGGTAGTCCCCACACGATCATTGCTATATTCAGCTCTAAAGTATTGTCTGGTAGTCCCCACACCACCATTGCTATATTCAGCTCTATTGTACTGTCTGGTAGTCCTCACACGATGATTGCTATATTCAGCTCTATTGTACTGTCTGGTAGTCCCCACACCATCATTGCTATATTAGGCTCTATTGTACTGTCTGGTAGTCGCCACACCATCATTGCTATATTCAGCTCTATTGTACTGTCTGGTTGTCCCCACACCATCATTGCTATATTCAGCTCTATTGTACTGTCTGGTAGTCCTCACACCATCATTGCTATATTCAGCTCTATTGTACTGTCTGGTAGTCCCCACACCATCATTGCTATATTCAGCTCTATTGTACTGTCTGGTAGTACCCACATGATCATTGCTATATTCAGCTCTATTGTACTTTCTGGTGGTCCCCACGCCATCATTGCTATATTTTTAGCTCTATTGTACTGTCTGGTGGTCCCCACACCATCATTACTATATTCAGCTCTTTTGTAATGTCTGATGGTCCTCACACGATGATTGCTATATTCAGCTCTATTGTACTGTCTGGTAGTCCTCACACGATGATTGCTATATTCAGCTCTATTGTACTGTCTGGTAGTCCCCACACCATCATTGCTATATTAAGCTCTATTGTACTGTCTGGTGGTCCCCACACCATCATTGCTATATTCAGCTCTATTGTACTGTCTGGTAGTCCCTTCACGATCATTGTTATATTCAGCTCTATTGTACTGTCTGGTAGTCCCAACACGATCATTGCTTTATTCAGCTCTATTGTACTGTCTGGTAGTCCCTACACCATCATTGCTACATCCAGCTCTATTGTACTGTCTGGTGGTCCTCATACGATCATTGCTATATTCAGCTCTATTGTACTTTCTGGTGGTCCCCACGCCATCATTGCTATATTTTTAGCTCTATTGTACTGTCTGGTGGTCCTTACACCATCATTGCAATATTCAGCTCTATTGTACTGTCTGGTAGTCCTCACACCATCATTACTATATTCAGCTCTATTGTAATGTCTGATGGTCCTCACACGATGATTGCTATATTCAGCTCTAATGTACTGTCTGGTAGTCCTCACACCATCATTGCTATATTCAGCTCTATTGTACTGTCTGGTAGTCCCCACACCATCATTGCTATTTTCAGCTCTATTGTATTGTCTGGTAGTCCCCACACGATGATTGCTATATTCAGCTCTATTGTACTGTCTGGTAGTCCCCACACCATCATTGCTATATTCAGCTCTATTGTACTGTCTACCCATACGATCATTGCTATGTTCAGCTATATTGTATTGTCTGGTAGTTATCACACCATCATTGCTATATTCAGCTCTACTGTATTGTCTGGTAGTCCTCATACCACCATTGCTATATTCAGCTCTATTGTACTGTCTGGTAGTCCTCACACGATGATTGCTATACTCAGCTCTATTGTACTGTCTGGTAGTACCGACACGATCATTGCTATATTCAGCTCTATTGTACTATCTGGTAGTCCTCACACCATCATTGCTATATTCAGCTCTATTGTACTGTCTGGTAGTCCTCACACCATCATTGCTATATTCAGCTCTATTGTACTGTCTGGTAGTCCCCACACGATGATTGCTATATTCAGCTCTATTGTACTGTCTGGTAGTCCTCACACCATCATTGCTATATTCAGCTCTACTGTACTGTCTGGTAGTCCCCACACGATCATTGCTATATTCAGCTCTAAAGTATTGTCTGGTAGTCCCCACACCACCATTGCTATATTCAGCTCTATTGTACTGTCTGGTGGTCCTCACACGATGATTGCTATATTCAGCTCTATTGTACTGTCTGGTAGTCCCCACACCATCATTGCTATATTAAGCTCTATTGTACTGTCTGGTAGTCGCCACACCATCATTGCTATATTCAGCTCTATTGTACTGTCTGGTTGTCCCCACACCATCATTGCTATATTCAGCTCTATTGTACTGTCTGGTAGTCCTCACACCATCATTGCTATATTCAGCTCTATTGTACTGTCTGGTAGTCCCCACACCATCATTGCTATATTCAGCTCTATTGTACTGTCTGGTAGTACCCACATGATCATTGCTATATTCAGCTCTATTGTACTTTCTGGTGGTCCCCACGCCATCATTGCTATATTTTTAGCTCTATTGTACTGTCTGGTGGTCCCCACACCATCATTACTATATTCAGCTCTTTTGTAATGTCTGATGGTCCTCACACGATGATTGCTATATTCAGCTCTATTGTACTGTCTGGTAGTCCTCACACGATGATTGCTATATTCAGCTCTATTGTACTGTCTGGTAGTCCCCACACCATCATTGCTATATTAAGCTCTATTGTACTGTCTGGTGGTCCCCACACCATCATTGCTATATTCAGCTCTATTGTACTGTCTGGTAGTCCCTTCACGATCATTGTTATATTCAGCTCTATTGTACTGTCTGGTAGTCCCAACACGATCATTGCTATATTCAGCTCTATTGTACTGTCTGGTAGTACCCACACAATCATTACTATATTCAGCTCTATTGTACTGTCTGGTGGTCCCCACACCATCATTGCTATATTCAGCTCTATTGTACTGTCTGGTAGTCCTCACACCATCATTGCTATATTCAGCTTTATTGTACTCTGTGGTAGTTCTCACACCATCATTGCTATATTCAGCTCTATTGTACTGTCTGGTGTTCCCCACACCATCATTGCTATAATCAGCTCAATTGTTTTGTCTGGTAGTCCTCACACCATCATTGCTTTATTCAGCTCTATTGTACTGTCTGGTAGTCCCTACACCATCATTGCTACATCCAGCTCTATTTTACTGTCTGGTGGTCCTCATACGATCATTGCTATATTCAGCTCTATTGTACTTTCTGGTGGTCCCCACGCCATCATTGCTATATTTTTAGCTCTATTGTACTGTCTGGTGGTCCCCACACCATCATTACTATATTCAGCTCTATTGTAATGTCTGATGGTCCTCACACGATGATTGCCATATTCAGCTCTATTGTACTGTCTGGTAGTCCTCACACCATCATTGCTATATTCAGCTCTATTGTATTGTCTGGTAGTACCCACACGATGATTGCTATATTCAGCTCTATTGTACTGTCTGGTAGTCCCCACTCGATGATTGCTATATTCAGCTCTATTGTACTGTCTGGTAGTCCCCACACCATCATTGCTATATTCAGCTCTATTGTATTGTCTGGTAGTACCCACACGATGATTGCTATATTCAGCTCTATTGTACTGTCTGGTAGTCCCCACTCGATGATTGCTATATTCAGCTCTATTGTACTGTCTGGTAGTCCCCACACCATCATTGCTATATTCAGCTCTATTGTATTGTCTGGTAGTCCCCACACGATCATTGCTATATCCAGCTCTATTGTACTGTCTGGTGGTCCTCACACGATCATTGCTATATTCAGCTCTATTGTACTGTCTGGTGGTCCCCACGCCATCATTGCTATATTTAGCTGTATTGTACTGTCTGGTGGTCCCCACACGATCATTGCTATATTCAGCTCTATTGTACTGTCTGGTAGTCCTGACACCATCATAACTATATTCAACTCTATTGTAATGTCTGGTGGTCTTCACACGATGATTGCTATATTCAGCTCTATTGTACTGTCTGGTAGTCCTCACACCATCATTGCTATATTCAGCTCTATTGTACTGTCTGGTATTCCCCACACCATCATTGCTATATTCAGCTCTATTGTATTGTCTGGTAGTCCCCACACGATAATTGCTATATTCAGCTCTATTGTACTGTCTGGTAGTCCTCACACCATCATTGCTATATTCAGCTCTATTGTACTGTCTGGTAGTCCCCACACCATCATTGTTATATTCAGCTCTATTGTATTGTCTTGTAGTCCCCACACGATGATTGCTATATTCAGCTCTATTGTACTGTCTGGTAGTCCCAACACCATCATTGCTATGTTCAGCTCTATTGTACTGTCTGGTAGTACCCACACGATAATTGCTATATTAAACTCTATTGTACTGTCTGGTAGTCCCCACACGATGATTGCTATATTCAGCTCTATTGTACTGTCTGGTAGTACCCACACGATCATTGCTATATTCAGCTCTATTGTACTGTCTGGTAGTACCCACACGATCATTGCTATATTCAGCTCTATTGTACTGTCTGGTGGTCCCCACACCATCATTGGTATATTCAGCTCTACTGTACTGTTTTGTAGTCTTCACACGATGATTGCTATATTCAGCCCTATTGTACTGTCTGGTAGTCCCCACACCATCATTGCTATATTCAGCTCTATTGTACTGTCTGGTAGTACCCATACGATCATTGCTATATTCAGCTCTATTGTATTGTCTGGTAGTTATCACACCATCATTGCTATATTCAGCTCTTTTGTATTGTCTGGTAGTCTTCACACCACCATTGCTATATTCAGCTCTATTGTACTGTCTGGTAGTCCTCACACGATGATTGCTATATTCTGCTCTATTGTACCGTCTGGTAGTCCCCACACGATCATTGCTATATTCAGCTCTAATGTATTGTTTGGTAGTCCCCATACGATCATTGCTATATTCAGCTCTATTGTACTGTCTGGTAGTCCTCACACGATGATTGCTATATTCAGCTCGATTGTACTGTCTGGTAGTACCCACACGATCATTGCTATATTCAGCTCTATTGTACTGTCTGGTGGTCCCCACACCATCATTGCTATATTAAGCTCTATTGTACTGTCTGGTGGTCCCCACACCATCATTGCTATATTCAGCTCTATTGTACTGTCTGGTAGTCACCTCACGATCATTTCTATATTCAGCTCTGTTATACTGTCTGGTAGTCCCAACACGATCATTGCTATATTCAGCTCTATTGTATTGTCTGGTAGTACCCAGACAATCATTGCTATATTCAGCTCTTTTGTACTGTCTGGTAGTACCCACATGATCATTACTATATTCAGCTCTATTGTACTGTCTGGTGGTTCCCACACCATCATTGCTATATTCAGCTCTATTGTACTGTCTGGTAGTCCCCACACGATCATTGCTATATTCAGTTCTATTGTACTGTCTGGTAGTCCTCACACCATCATTGCTATATTCAGCTCTATTGTACTGTCTGGTAGTACCCACACAATCATTACTATATTCAGCTCTATTGTACTGTCTGGTGGTCCCCACACCATCATTGCTATATTCAGCTCTATTGTACTGTCTGGTAGTCCTCACACCATCATTGCTATATTCAGCTCTATTGTACTGTCTGGTAGTCCCCACACGATGATTGCTATATTCAGCTCTATTGCACTGTCTGGTAGTCCTCACACCATCATTGCTATATTCAGCTCTATTGTACTGTCTGGTAGTCCCCACACGATCATTGCTATATTCAGCTCTAAAGTATTGTCTGGTAGTCCCCACACCATCATTGCTATATTCAGCTCTATTGTACTGTCTGGTAGTCCTCACACGATGATTGCTATATTCAGCTCTATTATACTGTCTGGTAGTCCCCACACCATCATTGCTATATTAAGCTCTATTGTACTGTCTGGTAGTCGCCACACCATCATTGCTATATTCAGCTCTATTGTACTGTCTGGTTGTCCCCACACCATCATTGCTATATTCAGCTCTATTGTACTGTCTGGTAGTCCTCACACCATCATTGCTATATTCAGCTCTATTGTACTGTCTGGTAGTCCCCACACCATCATTGCTATATTCAGCTCTATTGTACTGTCTGGTAGTACCCACATGATCATTGCTATATTCAGCTCTATTGTACTTTCTGGTGGTCCCCACGTCATCATTGCTATATTTTTAGCTCTATTGTACTGTCTGGTGGTCCCCACACCATCATTACTATATTCAGCTCTTTTGTAATGTCTGATGGTCCTCACACGATGATTGCTATATTCAGCTCTATTGTACTGTCTGGTAGTCCTCACACGATGATTGCTATATTCAGCTCTATTGTACTGTCTGGTAGTCCCCACACCATCATTGCTATATTAAGCTCTATTGTACTGTCTGGTGGTCCCCACACCATCATTGCTATATTCAGCTCTATTTTACTGTCTGGTAGACCCTTCACGATCATTGTTATATTCAGCTCTATTGTACTGTCTGGTAGTCCCAACACGATCATTGCTATATTCAGCTCTATTGTACTGTCTGGTAGTACCTACACAATCATTACTATATTCAGCTCTATTGTACTGTCTGGTGGTCCCCACACCATCATTCCTATATTCAGCTCTATTGTACTGTCTGGTAGTCCCAACACCATCATTGCTATATTCAGCTTTATTGTACTCTGTGGTAGTTCTCACACCATCATTGCTATATTCAGCTCTATTGTACTGTCTGGTGTTCCCCACACCATCATTGCTATAATCAGCTCTATTGTTTTGTCTGGTAGTCCTCACACCATCATTGCTTTATTCAGCTCTATTGTACTGTCTGGTAGTCCCTACACCATCATTGCTACATCCAGCTCTATTTTACTGTCTGGTGGTCCTCATACGATCATTGCTATATTCAGCTCTATTGTACTTTCTGGTGGTCCCCACGCCATCATTGCTATATTTTTAGCTCTATTGTACTGTCTGGTGGTCCCCACACCATCATTACTATATTCAGCTCTATTGTAATGTCTGATGGTCCTCACACGATGATTGCTATATTCAGCTCTATTGTACTGTCTGGTAGTCCTCACACCATCATTGCTATATTCAGCTCTATTGTATTGTCTGGTAGTACCCACACGATGATTGCTATATTCAGCTCTATTGTACTGTCTGGTAGTCCCCACTCGATGATTGCTATATTCAGCTCTATTGTACTGTCTGGTAGTCCCCACACCATCATTGCTATATTCAGCTCTATTGTATTGTCTGGTAGTACCCACACGATGATTGCTATATTCAGCTCTATTGTACTGTCTGGTAGTCCCCACTCGATGATTGCTATATTCAGCTCTATTGTACTGTCTGGTAGTCCCCACACCATCATTGCTATATTCAGCTCTATTGTATTGTCTGGTAGTCCCCACACGATCATTGCTATATCCAGCTCTATTGTACTGTCTGGTGGTCCTCACACGATCATTGCTATATTCAGCTCTATTGTACTGTCTGGTGGTCCCCACGCCATCATTGCTATATTTAGCTGTATTGTACTGTCTGGTGGTCCCCACACGATCATTGCTATATTCAGCTCTATTGTACTGTCTGGTAGTCCTGACACCATCATAACTATATTCAACTCTATTGTAATGTCTGGTGGTCCTCACACGATGATTGCTATATTCAGCTCTATTGTACTGTCTGGTAGTCCTCACACCATCATTGCTATATTCAGCTCTATTGTACTGTCTGGTAGTCCCCACACCATCATTGCTATATTCAGCTCTATTGTATTGTCTGGTAGTCCCCACACGATAATTGCTATATTCAGCTCTATTGTACTGTCTGGTAGTCCTCACACCATCATTGCTATATTCAGCTCTATTGTACTGTCTGGTAGTCCCCACACCATCATTGTTATATTCAGCTCTATTGTATTGTCTTGTAGTCCCCACACGATGATTGCTATATTCAGCTCTATTGTACTGTCTGGTAGTCCCAACACCATCATTGCTATGTTCTGCTCTATTGTACTGTCTGGTAGTACCCACACGATAATTGCTATATTAAACTCTATTGAACTGTCTGGTAGTCCCCACACCATCATTGCTATATTCAGCTCTATTCTACTGTCTGGTAGTACCCACACGATCATTGCTATATTCAGCTCTATTGTACTGTCTGGTGGTCCCCACACCATCATTGGTATATTCAGCTCTACTGTACTGTTTTGTAGTCTTCACACGATGATTGCTATATTCAGCCCTATTGCACTGTCTGGTAGTCCCCACACCATCATTGCTATATTCAGCTCTATTGTACTGTCTGGTAGTACCCATACGATCATTGCTATATTCAGCTCTATTGTATTGTCTGGTAGTTATCACACCATCATTGCTATATTCAGCTCTATTGTATTGTCTGGTAGTCCTCACACCACCATTGCTATATTCAGCTCTATTGTACTGTCTGGTAGTCCTCACACGATGATTGCTATATTCTGCTCTATTGTACCGTCTGGTAGTCCCCACACGATCATTGCTATATTCAGCTCTAATGTATTGTTTGGAAGTCCCCATACGATCATTGCTATATTCAGCTCTATTGTACTGTCTGGTAGTCCTCACACGATGATTGCTATATTCAGCTCTATTGTACTGTCTGGTAGTACCCACACGATCATTGCTATATTCAGCTCTATTGTACTGTCTGGTGGTCCCCACACCATCATTGCTATATTCAGCTCTATTGTACTGTCTGGTGGTCCCCACACCATCATTGCTATATTCAGCTCTATTGTACTGTCTGGTAGTCACCTCACGATCATTTCTATATTCAGCTCTGTTAAACTGTCTGGTAGTCCCAACACGATCATTGCTATATTCAGCTCTATTGTATTGTCTGGTAGTACCCAGACAATCATTGCTATATTCAGCTCTTTTGTACTGTCTGGTAGTACCCACATGATCATTACTATATTCAGCTCTATTGTACTGTCTGGTGGTCCCCACACCATCATTGCTATATTCAGCTCTATTGTACTGTCTGGTAGTCCCCACACGATCATTGCTATATTCAGTTCTATTGTACTGTCTGGTAGTCCTCACACCATCATTGCTATATTCAGCTCTATTGTACTCTCTGGTAGTACCCACACAATCATTACTATATTCAGCTCTATTGTACTGTCTGGTGGTCCCCACACCATCATTGCTATATTCAGCTCTATTGTACTGTCTGGTAGTCCTCAAACCATCATTGCTATATTCAGCTCTATTGTACTGTCTGGTAGTCCTCACACCATCATTGCTATATTCAGCTTTATTGTACTCTGTGGTAGTCCTCACACCATCATTGCTATATTCAGCTCTATTGTACTGTCTGGTGTTCCCCACACCATCATTGCTATAATCAGCTCTATTGTTTTGTCTGGTAGTCCTCACACCATCATTGCTTTATTCAGCTCTATTGTACTGTCTGGTAGTCCCTACACCATCATTGCTACATCCAGCTCTATTGTACTGTCTGGTGGTCCTCATACGATCATTGCTATATTCAGCTCTATTGTACTTTCTGGTGGTCCCCACGCCATCATTGCTATATTTTTAGCTCTATTGTACTGTCTGGTGGTCCTTACACCATCATTGCAATATTCAGCTCTATTGTACTGTCTGGTAGTCCTCACACCATCATTACTATATTCAGCTCTATTGTAATGTCTGATGGTCCTCACACGATGATTGCTATATTCAGCTCTATTGTACTGTCTGGTAGTCCTCACACCATCATTGCTATATTCAGCTCTATTGTACTGTCTGGTAGTCCCCACACCATCATTGCTATTTTCAGCTCTATTGTATTGTCTGGTAGTCCCCACACGATGATTGCTATATTCAGCTCTATTGTACTGTCTGGTAGTCCCCACACCATCATTGCTATATTCAGCTCTATTGTACTGTCTACCCATACGATCATTGCTATGTTCAGCTATATTGTATTGTCTGGTAGTTATCACACCATCATTGCTATATTCAGCTCTACTGTATTGTCTGGTAGTCCTCATTCCACCATTGCTATATTCAGCTCTATTGTACTGTCTGGTAGTCCTCACACGATGATTGCTATACTCAGCTCTATTGTACTGTCTGGTAGTACCGACACGATCATTGCTATATTCAGCTCTATTGTATTGTCTGGTAGTCCTCACACCATCATTGCTATATTCAGCTCTATTGTACTGTCTGGTAGTCCTCACACCATCATTGCTATATTCAGCTCTATTGTACTGTCTGGTAGTCCCCACACGATGATTGCTATATTCAGCTCTATTGTACTGTCTGGTAGTCCCCACACCATCATTGCTATATTCAGCTCTATTGTACTGTCTGGTAGTCCCCACACGATCATTGCTATATTCAGCTCTAAAGTATTGTCTGGTAGTCCCCACACCATCATTGCTATATTCAGCTCTATTGTACTGTCTGGTAGTCCTCACACGATGATTGCTATATTCAGCTCTATTGTACTGTCTGGTAGTCCCCACACCATCATTGCTATATTAAGCTCTATTGTACTGTCTGGTAGTCGCCACACCATCATTGCTATATTCAGCTCTATTGTACTGTCTGGTTGTCCCCACACCATCATTGCTATATTCAGCTCTATTGTACTGTCTGGTAGTCCTCACACCATCATTGCTATATTCAGCTCTATTGTACTGTCTGGTAGTCCCCACACCATCATTGCTATATTCAGCTCTATTGTACTGTCTGGTAGTACCCACATGATCATTGCTATATTCAGCTCTATTGTACTTTCTGGTGGTCCCCACGCAATCATTGCTATATTTTTAGCTCTATTGTACTGTCTGGTGGTCCCCACACCATCATTACTATATTCAGCTCTTTTGTAATGTCTGATGGTCCTCACACGATGATTGCTATATTCAGCTCTATTGTACTGTCTGGTAGTCCTCACACGATGATTGCTATATTCAGCTCTATTGTACTGTCTGGTAGTCCCCACACCATCATTGCTATATTAAGCTCTATTGTACTGTCTGGTGGTCCCCACACCATCATTGCTATATTCAGCTCTATTGTACTGTCTGGTAGTCCCTTCACGATCATTGTTATATTCAGCTCTATTGTACTGTCTGGTAGTCCCAACACGATCATTGCTATATTCAGCTCTATTGTACTGTCTGGTAGTACCCACACAATCATTACTATATTCAGCTCTATTGTACTGTCTGGTGGTCCCCACACCATCATTGCTATATTCAGCTCTATTGTACTGTCTTGTAGTCCTCACACCATCATTGCTATATTCAGCTTTATTGTACTCTGTGGTAGTTCTCACACCATCATTGCTATATTCAGCTCTATTGTACTGTCTGGTGTTCCCCACACCATCATTGCTATAATCAGCTCTATTGTTTTGTCTGGTAGTCCTCATACCATCATTGCTTTATTCAGCTCTATTGTACTGTCTGGTAGTCCCTATACCATCATTGCTATATCCAGCTCTATTTTACTGTCTGGTGGTCCTCATACGATCATTGCTATATTCAGCTCTATTGTACTTTCTGGTGGTCCCCACGCCATCATTGCTATATTTTTAGCTCTATTGTACTGTCTGGTGGTCCCCACACCATCATTACTATATTCAGCTCTATTGTAATGTCTGATGGTCCTCACACGAGGATTGCTATATTCAGCTCTATTGTACTGTCTGGTAGTCCTCACACCATCATTGCTATATTCAGCTCTATTGTATTGTCTGGTAGTACCCACACGATGATTGCTATATTCAGCTCTATTGTACTGTCTGGTAGTCCCCACTCGATGATTGCTATATTCAGCTCTATTGTACTGTCTGGTAGTCCCCACACCATCATTGCTATATTCAGCTCTATTGTATTGTCTGGTAGTACCCACACGATGATTGCTATATTCAGCTCTATTGTACTGTCTGGTAGTCCCCACTCGATGATTGCTATATTCAGCTGTATTGTACTGTCTGGTAGTCCCCATACCATCATTGCTATATTCAGCTCTATTGTATTGTCTGGTAGTCCCCACACGATCATTGCTATATCCAGCTCTATTGTACTGTCTGGTGGTCCTCACACGATCATTGCTATATTCAGCTCTATTGTACTGTCTGGTGGTCCCCACGCCATCATTGCTATATTTTGCTGTATTGTACTGTCTGGTGGTCCCCACACGATCATTGCTATATTCAGCTCTATTGTACTGTCTGGTAGTCCTGACACCATCATAACTATATTCAGCTCTATTGTAATGTCTGGTGGTCCTCACACGATGATTGCTATATTCAGCTCTATTGTACTGTCTGGTAGTCCTCACACCATCATTGCTATATTCAGCTCTATTGTACTGTCTGGTAGTCCCCACACCATCATTGCTATATTCAGCTCTATTGTATTGTCTGGTAGTCCCCACACGATAATTGCTATATTCAGCTCTATTGTACTGTCTGGTAGTCCTCACACCATCATTGCTATATTCAGCTCTATTGTACTGTCTGGTAGTCCCCACACCATCATTGTTATATTCAGCTCTATTGTATTGTCTTGTAGTCCCCACACGATCATTGCTATATTCAGCTCTATTGTACTGTCTGGTAGTCCCAACACCATCATTGCTATGTTCAGCTCTATTGTACTGTCTGGTAGTACCCACACGATAATTGCTATATTAAACTCTATTGTACTGTCTGGTAGTCCCGACACGATGATTGCTATATTCAGCTCTATTGTACTGTCTGGTAGTACCCACACGATCATTGCTATATTCAGCTCTATTGTACTGTCTGGTAGTACCCACACGATCATTGCTATATTCAGCTCTATTGTACTGTCTGGTGGTCCCCACACCATCATTGGTATATTCAGCTCTACTGTACTGTTTTGTAGTCTTCACACGATGATTGCTATATTCAGCCCTATTGTACTGTCTGGTAGTCCCCACACCATCATTGCTATATTCAGCTCTATTGTACTGTCTGGTAGTACCCATACGATCATTGCTATATTCAGCTCTATTGTATTGTCTGGTAGTTATCACACCATCATTGCTATATTCAGCTCAATTGTATTGTCTGGTAGTCCTCACACCACCATTGCTATATTCAGCTCTATTGTACTGTCTGGTAGTCCTCACACGATGATTGCTATATTCTGCTCTATTGTACCGTCTGGTAGTCCCCACACGATCATTGCTATATTCAGCTCTAATGTATTGTTTGGTAGTCCCCATACGATCATTGCTATATTCAGCTCTATTGTACTGTCTGGTAGTCCTCACACGATGATTGCTATATTCAGCTCTATTGTACTGTCTGGTAGTACCCACACGATCATTGCTATATTCAGCTCTATTGTACTGTCTGGTGGTCCCCACACCATCATTGCTATATTCAGCTCTATTGTACTGTCTGGTGGTCCCCACACCATCATTGCTATATTCAGCTCTATTGTACTGTCTGGTAGTCACCTCACGATCATTTCTATATTCAGCTCTGTTATACTGTCTGGTAGTCCCAACACGATCATTGCTATATTCAGCTCTATTGTATTGTCTGGTAGTACCCAGACAATCATTGCTATATTCAGCTCTTTTGTACTGTCTGGTAGTACCCACATGATCATTACTATATTCAGCTCTATTGTACTGTCTGGTGGTCCCCACACCATCATTGCTATATTCAGCTCTATTGTACTGTCTGGTAGTCCCCACACGATCATTGCTATATTCAATTCTATTGTACTGTCTGGTAGTCCTCACACCATCATTGCTATATTCAGCTCTATTGTACTGTCTGGTAGTCCTCACACCATCATTGCTATATTCAGCTCTATTGTACTGTCTGGTAGTCCTCACACCATCATTATTATATTCAGCTCTATTGTACTGTCTGGTAGTCCTCACACCATCATTGCTATATTCAGCTCTATTGTACTGTCTGGTAGTCCTCACACCATTATTGAAATATTCAGCTCTATTGTACTGTCTGGTATTCCTCACACCATCATTGCTATATTCAGCTTTATTGTACTGTGTGGTAGTCCTCACACCATCATTGCTATATTCAGCTCTATTGTACTGTCTGGTAGTCCCCACACCATCATTGCTATAATCAGCTCTATTGTTTTGTCTGGTAGTCCTCACACCATCATTGCTTTATTCAGCTCTATTGTACTGTCTGGTAGTCCTCACACCATCATTGCTATATTCTTCTCTATTGCATTGTCTGGTAGTCCCCACACGATCATTGCTATATCCAGCTCTATTGTACTGTCTGGTGGTCCTCACACGATCATTGCTATATTCAGCTCTATTGTACTGTCTGGTGGTCCCCACACCATCATTGCTATATTCAGCTCTATTGTACTGTCTGGTAGTCCTCACACCATCATTACTATATTCAGCTCTATTGTACTGTCTGGTGGTCCTCACACGATGATTGCTATATTCAGCTCTATTGTACTGTCTTGTAGTCCTCACACCATCATTTTTTTTTTAATTTTTATTTTGTTTTTGCATGTTATTAACACAGACATACACACAGGCATACACATACAAGTAATATCAATACCAATGACAGAAGACAATACATCAATACAAGTAATTGACATTACTGTATAAACATACACACATTACACACAAATTCTTGACATCACATGTGCAACAATTTTATGTGAATTATAATAATAGTATTATTTTACTCAATTTTTTTTTTGAAAAAGATAAATTAGAAAGATCTTTTATGAAATAAGAATATGAAGTAAGAAATATTAACCTGTTAATATTGCAAAAGGACCCCATTTTTTTCTAAAGTCGCTAACTCTCTTTTTCTTTTTATATATATAGAGTTCTGTCTTAATATATTCTGAGAGAGAGACTTTTGCACCCTCAAAGGTTGGAATGCAGTTTTGTATTTTTTTTTCTGTAAATATGTTGTTTAATCAAACAAATAATTGTGTCTAATATTTTTAGCTTGTCATTAAAAAGACCAAATAATACCTCATGAATACTCAAATCTAAATTTATGTCAAAGATGTTAAGTAACCATATTTCAAAATCATGCCATACAGTGTAAGAAAAATGACATTCGAATAATAAATGGGAAATAGTTTCTGAATTTGAATGACAAAAAGAACATAAATTTGAGGAATTAATACCTATTTTGTGTAAAAGTGCATTTGTTCCTAAGATCCTATGTACAATACGAAATTGAAACCATTTCAACATACAGTCATTTGAATATTTGTGAACGCCTAGATTTATTTTTTGCCAACAAAGTTCATTATTAAGTAAATTTAATTCTTGCTCCCATTTAAGTTCACTCTTCGGCTGTTTATAATAACTCTTAATGAATATGTCATAAAAATCTTTTGATCCCTTACTGTTTTTTCTAATAATTTTGATATGAATAGGATAATGAGGCTGATTTTTTAGGAAATAAAGCATACTCAAATTTTTACTCATTTTTGAAATGCATGAGCAAATACCATAATATAAAGTAAATGGAGGTGAAAAATTAAATTTTACACAAAAATCATCATATGATAAGGTCCTCACACCATCATTACTATATTCAGCTCTATTGTACTGTCTGGTAGTCCCCACACCATCATTGCTATATTCAGCTCTATTGTACTGTCTGGTAGTACTCATACCATCATTGCTATATTCAGCTCTATTGTACTGTCTGGTAGTACTCATACCATCATTGCTATATTCAGCTCTATTGTACTGTCTGGTAGTCCCCACACGATGATTGCTATATTCAGCTCTATTGTACAGTCTGGTGGTCCCCACACCATCATTGCTATATTCAGCTCTATTGTACTGTCTGGTAGTCCCCACACGATGATTGCTATATTCAGCTCTATTGTACAGTCTGGTGGTCCCCACACCATCATTGCTATATTCAGCTCTATTGTACTGTCTGGTAGTCCCCACACGATGATTGCTATATTCAGCTCTATTGTACAGTCTGGTGGTCCCCACACCATCATTGCTATATTCAGCTCTATTGTACTGTCTGGTAGTCCCCACACGATGATTGCTATATTCAGCTCTATTGTACAGTCTGGTGGTCCCCACACCATCATTGCTATATTCAGCTCTATTGTACTGTCTGGTAGTCCCCACACCATCATTGCTATATTCAGCTCTATTGTACTGTCTGGTAGTCCTCACACCATCATTGCTATATTCAGCTCTATTTTACTGATTGGTAGTCCCCACACGATCATTGCTATATTCAGCTCTATTGTACTGTCTGGTAGTGCCCACACGATTGCTGTATTCATATACATGTATTTTTTGATTAGATATATGATATTTATTTGACGGGGGGGGGGGGGGGAGGAGGAAGACTTTTCAAAAAAAAAAAAAAAAAAAAAATCCGGATCGAGATTTTAGGGAATAAATGTTCCGGTTCGAAGGGCCGGCAAATTTATTTCATGGATCATGAAATTGCCCCCCCCCCCCCCTCTTTCGACCTTTCTTTAGGCTACATGCCCGGTAAACACTTTTGTGTGTGTCATAAACTAAGTACAAATAAAAATGAAACAAACTTTATTCAAAGGAACGAAATCAAATTAAAAAGTTATTAGCACCATATAGCCTGTCTGTGGTGATTATCATTTAAAAGTGAAAAGATTATTTAATTTTAATTTTAACCTATATAGGTTTCATATGCCATTCCAGAAATTAAAAAGAAGTGATCTGCTAGCTAGAGATGCTTTAATATACTACTCCTTGGCACCTGATCTCACTCCGTGTTTAATATCTAATTAATTTGGCAGAAAAATCACTCTGAATGATTTGAACTTTAAGAGTGATTTCAACATTGGAAAATTAAGAAGAAAATAAAAAATACCGACTCTTGAAATGGCTGGAAAAAAATGTCCGGCTGGCAAAAGTCTTCCTGTGCCCCCCTCCCCTAAAAAAATTTATCGTTACCCCCTTAATGGCATTCAACACACCAAAAAATTGATACCTTTTAACAAAGCTCAATACATGAATGGATATAACGCCAGCGTCTCCAATCCAAATCCAAAAATCCTTGCAACCCCCCCCCCCCTCCTCTATTTTATGTAACTGTAAGTCATCAGGAATAGACGCCTGCATGTCTGGGTTATTTTTAACACTCACGGCTTTATTTAAATCACTTCCAAGTTGACCTTAAAATAGTATGCATCCTTTGTTGATTTGAATTTACCGCGCGACCAAAACCTTTGTAATATACATCTGGAGAACGAAAAGATAGCTAGGCGAATCGACCTTTTTTGTTTCCACAGTTCGGCAATTTTATTGTACTTTCGCTTTGTTTATAGCGATTAAATTACCCTCAGATGGCATCATCTCCGTGTGAAAGTTGTACAAATCTACAATCCTGATTCAGAATCTATAGATGCCATCCATCATTTCAATGCAGTCAGAGCCTTTACACATACAAGTTAGGCATATGACAAACAACCATGGCAAGAATTCCAGTTTCTATAAATAGAAAATTACCCGGTAAAAGCGCGACTCCATTGGCGGATCTAGCGAGGTGGATAGGGGGGTTGCAACCCCCCCTTTGGTCGGACCAAAAAAAAAAAAAAAAACCAAACCAAACCAAACCAAAACAAAACAAAGAGAGAGAGAGAGAGCTTATACTAAAAAAACCTTAATCTCTGTCCTTCTCACTTAAAGCTTTCGACACCAAGGTGTACAACATTGGTGACATGAAGTCTGAATATTATAATGTTGAAGATTTGAGGCTTATAAAATAACATTTGCTCCGATGCGTATTTAGTTATAAATAGGAAATTGTTTTTACTTTACAAGGGCGTAGGAGGGGGAGGCAGCGGGGGTACATGCCCCCCCCCCCCCCCCCCATTTTTCAATCACAAGATTTAATTATGCATCAACATTGTTTAAAATAGCAACATTTTGTACCGTAAATCTACAATTTTTCGGTCAATTTTCAAAATTTTTCTTTGGCTCGCTACCGCTCGCCAGTTCTTTATAGACTTCTGATCCATCTTCAACGTACATGAAGACATTAAATTTTAACTCAAACTATATGTACTTGTTAATGATAGAGGGCATAGAAAATATTTTCTGATAAGTCAATATTTTGCTAAAAAAATTTCCTGGCTCGCTACCGCTCGCCAGATATTCATATACTTAAAATTTAGAATTGCGCCAGAATATTAAAATTTGTGCATGAAACCCCATATCTTTTTTAAATCTCGTCCTCCTCCCGCCACCCTTTTTTTTTTTTTTTTTTTTTTTTTGCTTGTTAGAAATTTTGGGATGTTGTGCCCCTCCACTTTTTTCAGGTAGAGCTACGCCGTTGCTTTAAAAGATTATAAAACAGATATAGATTATCTTTGTGTAGTCAATAAAAGTATTATTGCGAAACACAAGCTTTTGATAGTATGCATTCAACATCCCCCCTTTCAAAATCTTCAACCCCCCCTTTGAAAAATTCCTAGATCCGCCTATGGACTCATTTTACCGTTTACTGGATACATGTACGTGGATACCCGTACAAACACAGGGAAGGCGGAAGTGAATAACCCCGACAAGGTCTCATTGGTTAGGGACTGGAGACTCCGAGTGGTTGGGATGGAAAGGGGGGATTGGCAAGGAGCGTACAACGGTTGAAGGAAAGCAAAAAGTAAAACGCCTAGCATATAAAATATCAAACAAAATTAGGAGAACAGGAAGCGTTCACTTATAACATAACCGACCTCTCCCGAAAATACACTGCTCAAAAAAATTAAGGTAGCAAGGTTTCTACATTCATATATCACACACGTTTGCAGCTGCTTATTCTATATTACTAGACCTTTCTTTATCACCAATGTCTGTATTTAACAGATTAACCATAGACTTTCTTATCTCTTATCCCAAAAGATTTTACAAGCGGGCATTTATAACAGCCCCCCCCCCCCCCCCAAAAAAAAACTTGCATATTGGCGGATCTAGGAAAAAATTCAAGGAAATCCTTCCCATCCTGGAAGGAGGATTCCAACCTATAATGATTTTGATAAAAAAAAAAAAAAAAAAAAAAAAAAAAAAAAAAAAAAACATGACAAAATAGCCTTTGTAATCCTCTCAATATCTGTCCTTACAAACACTTACGAATATATCATTTTATCTTATATCGTGTATTATTAATAGGTGGAATCGTACGATACATGACATCATGTAGTTTCCGATTAAAAAAATACATCTGTTGTCAGGCGAGGCAGAGTTCGGCAATAGTGCCTAATAGCCTCAGATCACTTGCATGCAGAATGCATAACGCGCGTTACTAAGTCACAAAGAACATTTTTTTAAACTTCCTGATTTTTCTATGTGCAACGCTCGGCTAACTTCCTATTTTAAGAGCCTGTTACTATTTAAAGTACATTGAATTATCATTCTAAAGCTACTGTACATAATTAATGAAACTGGATTCTAAACTTCAGGCCTTATACGTTATACGTACATGCATGGAAAGAAGAGAGGGGGTGGGGAATTCCAACTACGTACATGTATATCTGAAGGCACGAAAAATAGCTGAAATTTCGTATCTTCAAATACATGTATTCGCAAAAACTTTACCTGTCAACATGGGCAATTAAATATTCAAGCTATGACACAATTTGACAGTTAAATGTAAGTTTTCTGTCATTTTAAAATTTCTAAGTCCTTTTAAGTACATGTCCACGTAAGGAGCAGGCAGTTGAAAAACCTTAGAATTTTTGCTCAGCTTTTTTCTTTTGAAATGTGTTCTGATCGGCCTCCATATCAATGTTCTGACGAAATTATCCTCATACTTGGATGGTGAAGAAAGTTATAGGGGTAGCAAATTTGGTTAAGTAAGGGTTAGTCTAGTACTGTCTCCGAGGGCGTAGCCCGAGGAGCAGTTGAATAACCTACTTGTTGCCATCAAACAATCATCACCATTGATAAGTTAATAAGTCATCATTCCGAGTAGGATAAAACTATTTCACGCATTTTTAAATGTAGATTTCAAAGAAAACAACGGTAAAAAAATCGGTCCGGTAATTTTGTTGAATTAGGGGAATTAAAATTAATAAGATAAAGGGAAATTGATATTTGAATTTTTCAAACTACAGTGTAATTAGAGTACATATAAAGCGGATTTCATGAGATACGGTTAAAGATTCCCCTGTACAAGTTTTCCAACAAATATTAAAAACTACGGAAATACTCCGCTATTATGATACTATTATATCTTTTTTTCTTTTCAAAAGTAATCAAGGGTACCAGTCAGTACATTGTTCAATCGAAATCTTACTTAAGAGTTTTGTCTGATAGCTGATCCTATGCATATTGAAACATTTTACAAAGAGCGGATCTAGAGCGGACTGGGAGTCAGGAACACCCCCCCCCCCCTAAAAAACCAACATGATTTTCCGTTTCTATGTATTTTCTTTCAAAATCATAGGCTGGACCCCTTTCCCTAACGGGCTGAATCAACCTTATGGGGAAAAATCTACATGTAGATCCGCCCGTGACATTGGAAAAAGTAGTTCAACCTGTAAATCGCGGGATTTTTTTTTAAATTCCTATTATGAAATGCCATTTTAGAGATGATAATAAAAGCTAACATTCCTGTCCTTTTTTGTTGTGTTGTACATGTATTTTCAAAACGGGAGGCAATGGACGTCAGGTCAGTTAATTAAGGACCGTTATAACGGCTCAGTTGATCATTCAATGATTAGTTCAATCATTAATTCAATCATTGTTTCACAATGAAAAATATTGCACCGTCTGTAAAGGTGTTAATTACCGTCTACAAGGTAGACCGTGCAACAAATTATGTAAGGGTTATTCTACTGTCTCCACTTGTTGCACGGCAGTTGTTAGGCCATCAAACAATTATCATCAATGATTGAATAATTCTTCATTGCTAGCTAAAGAAAACTGCTCATTGTAGTAAGTCAACGACTCAGTCAATCATTACTTCAATCATTAATTTAATCATTGCTACACAATGAAAATTATTGCACCGTCTGGAAAGGTGTGAATTACCGTCTACAATGTAGACCATGCAACAAATAAGGATAATTTTGCCGCCATTTTTTCTCTTCATAATCCCTTCACCATCGCTACCTTTAGAAATGAATGTTTGTACCACCCATATGTCTCAAAACACGAATAAAAAGTTCTGCAATAAAATCATCTATCACCCCTGCCCGATTCTGACGTGAACCTGTGCTTAATACGCAATTGACTGGATATTTCACGGGTAACGAAAAACTGTTGAAACTAACTTGACAAAAACTGATGAAATGACTTTTACTTTCAATAAAGGCAAGATAATATACAGGTAGATATGAATATACAAATAGTAATATATAAATGTATATGTAAAGTAAGTACTGATCTATAAGATAAATATACATTGTAATCAAATGTATTTGTTAATCATTATAAAATACCTTCAATGTAAAATGAATATGCTAAAATTTTCTATACATACAATGTAGATTGTATACAAAACATGAAAGACCAAGTACCATATACAACCTGACACATGGAAATGATATGCTGTGAATGAGTTATGTGTACACGCATATGTATAATAAGGGGACGACCATTTAAATCTGAAGGGGTGGGGGTGGGTTCGGGTATTCATTTTCAACAAAGTGCAAACTTTTTTTTCTAGGAATTTTCAAGCCTAAACAAACATGAAAAAAAAAACTCCTATATATGTGAATGAACATTAGAGAAGTACCTATCAGTTATTCAGTCGAGACATCAAGGCAAAATCATTAGATTTTCCATAGGAATTCCATTTTTCAGGAGTGCACTAGTACTCTTTTTTTGTTTTTGATTGATGGAATGGACATGGAGATCTCCTCCAGAAACGTCATGTATAAACACAACACCAGTGTAGTCTCAGTTCCTGGTTCTCCATGTGTTATTTATTATATGTAACTAAGCTCAGCAAGTTGTTTTAATGGACAATAATGTAATGTAGTAAACTTAAATATGATCAAACCATGTCGTCCAAATAATATTAAAATTGACACATAATGGAAAGGGCGGTATAGGAGGAGAGAGCCCGAATCAGTATAATCATGGTTATAGTGTGTCAAGCGAATCAAGAAAAGTTTTAAAAAGTACTTCATCTTTCGTGGAAAGAAGCTGATAAGATAAGGGCTGTATTTAGCCCTGAATTTCATCAAGTGTTTCATCTACATTATGATCTATACACAAGAAAAACTTGATCATAACTAAAATGTAATGTATTTGGAGATTCCTCATACAACTTTTATTTTGGTAAGCTTATTTCTAGATACTTAAATTACAGTCCAAAGAGTAGGGGGTAGCCATGTTGAAAAGAAGCTAATATCGATAAAAAAAACTTTGAAAATTAAGAATTATCTAGCTACTTTGGATATCTATAAACTTTAAAATATAGTTATAGTCAGATCAAGATACTAGAAATCAAATTTAAAGGACTAGTCTCAACTTTATCCATAAATTTTAAAATCTTGAGTCTGAAATACGGTTATATTTTGATTTCATGGGCTACAAAGTAGGCATTTTACTGCAAAATACACATGTGTAGAAATAAACAGCACACTCTTGTTTATTTCATTCCAAAAAATCTTGTGCATTTCATGTGAACATGTTTAGAATATATAAAAGAATTACTTTAAAAGGGAAAAAATGAAACTTTGCTTATATTATAGCCTAAAACATAGATTTGTAAAAAGCCCCCCACCTTCCTTTTCAGTTTTTCGTCTCTGGGGTAT
This sequence comes from Pinctada imbricata, assembly GCA_033119305.1. Classification (NCBI taxonomy): domain Eukaryota; kingdom Metazoa; phylum Mollusca; class Bivalvia; order Pterioida; family Pteriidae; genus Pinctada; species Pinctada imbricata. Next base: position 1,822,385 of record VSWD01000001.1, on the reverse strand, counting down.
CGTCCCCCCCTTAGCTACAGAACCCCACTTTGTCAAAAGATGTGTATTAGTGATATACATCTTCTGTAAAAGTGACTTTCTGTAGCTGAGGGAGGAACAATGTTTTAAAAAACTTTTCCATTTTCCATTGATTTCTATAGAAAAAAGACATATTTTGCCCCAAAATTTAGGAAAACTATGTACGATTGATCTTATCCAACTGCTGATTATGATGAAACCAAGAGCTGGCATCAATTTTGTGAAAGAATTTTCTTGAAGTTCCCATTTTGAAAATTCCACTTTTTCAGGAAAGATTTTACGCCTTATCTTATCAGCTCCTTTAGGCTAGAATATTTATTTTCTGTTATATACAAAGAGCGTCAGATTAGTTATTTTCAACATTTTCGGGGTCAGAATATTTATTTTCAAAACTCCGCCTTAGAGTAAAATGATCGTCCCCTAAATTTGACTCGGAAATTGTATAAATTTATGCTGGTATGCGAAAGAGACCTTGTTTTCGGTAGTTTGCTATGTTAACAAACTGTCTTTTTACAATTCGTTGGTTACAGGTAGGGGGATATCTCTATAAGTCGATTTGAAAAGAAGTCAAGAGTTTATCCTTTAAGTTCTTATCATAAAAACTAAGGTAGATTTCAAAAGGAGATTACTTATGGAAGTCAAAACAAGGCATCATAATATCTCATAATATCAATATACATATAATGATGTAAATAGGACAAAAATATCATGAAAAAAAAAATGTATATATGCTGAAATAATACGGACGGATTATGGACTAAAATACTTAAAGATACAAGTGGTATATTTTGAGGATTATGAAGCCCCTTTTATCGAGGACGTAATCTTAATTTAAAATAAAACACCGCTAAAGACGGTATGGCCGGATTGCAAAGTAAGTTTTTGTCACCAACTGGGTCAAGGTCAATAGGTCAAATAATACAGCATAAATTGAGAGGTTTTGTCAGAGGCAACCTACATGTATAAAATAAAGTTTCTACTGCATACAGTTCCATAGATTTTGCTTAAACCAGGAACTTTAACCAAAATCCTTAACTAGGTCAAAGTCCAAGGTCAAGGTCACTAGGTCAAATGTTACGGCATAAATTGAAAGGTCTTGTCATGGGCGAGCTTCATTAATAATATAAAGTTTCTACTGCATACAGTACCATAGATTTTGCCTCAACCAGGAACTTTAATCAAAATCTTTGAGTAGGTCAAAGTCGAAGGTCAAGGTCACTAGGTCAAATGTTACGGCATAAATTGAAAGGTCTTGTCATGGGCAAGCTTCATGTATAATATAAAGTTTCTACTGCATATAGTTACTTAAATTTGCCTCAACCAGAAACTTTAACCAAAATCCTTAACTAGGTCAAAGTCCAAGGTCAAGGTCACTAGGTCAAATGTTACGGCATAAATTGAAAGGTCTTGTCATGGGCAAGCTTCATGTATAATATAAAGTTTCTACTGCATATAGTTACTTAGATTTTGCCTCAACCAGAAACTTTAACCAAAATCTTTAACTAGGTCAAAGTCCAAGGTCAAGGTCACTAGGTCAAATGTTACGGCATAAATTGAAAGGTCTTGTCATGGGCAAGCTTCATGTATAATATAAAGTTTCTACTGCATATAGTTACTTAGATTTTGCCTCAACCAGAAACTTTAACCAAAATCTTTAACTAGGTCAAAGTCCAAGGTCAAGGTCACTAGGTCAAATGTTATGGCATAAATTGAAAGGTCTTGTCATGGGTATGCTTCATGTATAATATAAAGTTTCTACTGCATATAGTTCCTTAGATTTTGCCTCAACCAGAAACCTTAACCAAAATGTTGACGGCAGACGGACGGACAGACAGACAGACGGACGGACATCGTCAATCTATAGACCGGAATTGCTTTGCAATCCGGCCAAAAAATGTTAATCAGAGCGATTTTCATAAAATAGATATATCTCATTTTCAATATTCATAAATTGAGAAGAAAATGTAATATTTCAAAGCTTATTCCGAACAGCTGCTCTTTAACTAATAGAATTAGACATGATAGTTTATGTTTATTTAGATTAGAAATCAGCCCTTCTAGCACTTAGATAGAAAAAGTTCTCTATGACATACATGTTATTATAACTTTGATTTGGATCCGTAGTTAACTCTCGGGGTCTTGCGTATCTCTTGTATTTCTCTCCTTCTTTTGTATTGGTGGAAGTTTCTCGGTGTCTTCTCCATCTTCAGTTTTAACCCTCTTTTTCTTCTTCCTGGGAGTCTTCTTCTTCTTTTCGTTTTGAGGTATAGGAGGTAGTGCTCTGCCCCCAGGCTTCGCCTCATTGGTTAGGGCTAATGTTGATGGTGACAACGGTTTTGTGTTTTTTTCATTCACTTTAGATGATCGCTCTATTTTCTTATCCCTGTAATATATCAACTTTAATCAAATACAAACAAACTAAAAAAAACGCATAAGTATAAGGTCCGTGATCTTTTGGAAATCAATATGGATTTTACCAGGACTGTGTGACTGTATCATAAAGTATGTTAGATTTGACCTTTGGAATTGAAATAAGTGTAATTCGTCTTGTTGTTTAGTTCATTTTCACAGATGATTCAAGAGTTTTTTGTACAAATATATTCAGATAATTGTTGTAGTTAGAAAGGGCGTATGCCCCCTAAAATTGTAAAAGTTTAATAAGTCCCGAATTTTGCCCCCTCCCTCTCTTTTTTCTTTTTTTTTACGCTCTATTTTATTTTTAAATGGAAGCGAATTGCAAAAGCACAAACAGATGTCAGAATCTCACACCATTAAATACTAAACCAACCTGTCAGAATGTTTATTAGGCAATAAATGAGATGAAGTTAGTGCACAGTACAAGTAGAGTACATCAAAGAGTTGTAACAAGGAGGAGATGGTGATAAGATGGTGACAAGAATTGACAGTCGTAAACTTTCATGATTAAAGAACTATAACTTTTCATTAATATATTTCAAATGTACGGCCAGAAAGGTAAAATGTGAAAGAAACAAGGTTGTAAAAGTGAAGAATTATGATACTAGTATGATATTCAATATATGTTATATTGAACATAATTTTCACTTTCAATAGAGAGCTTCTGGACTCTGTCCGATTCTCAAACTGATTTGATATCGGGCAAGACGAAAAAAGAAAGCTTGTCATCAAAGACGGCAGAGCTCAGCTCAGCGAAAACAATGCCTGACAAGCATCTGTACCATGCATTATCTCGTGGTGAATCACCTACACGAGTCTGACTGATCTAGGGCTTATAGTGAGCTTGAAATTAAGATGTTCCAGTTTACCTAGCTTGGTCACTCTCGCATAAAATATGGTTTAAACAGATGCAGCAACTGCATAAAAATAAGCATCCTCGGATGATCCGAGCATTCACGTATAGAAAGCTTTGAAATGACTTGTCCAATTTAACTTAACCCAGTCAATCATGCGCTAAATGAAGCATTGCAAGTAGACATCCTCAGATGCATTACCCATACAAGTTTGGTTGGACTAGGTATACAGGCTTGTCAAACGTAACCAGGTCACTTATTAAATGCGTTAAATATGGTTTTAAAGAGGTAGCATCCATACCATGCATTGCAGAAGGCAAGTCTCATCATACATGACCTTCAATTTCATTTTTATTGATTTAAATCTTAAACATCGAGTTACTACACAGGCTTAGTATAAATAAGGTCACCTCCAACCTCAATGGATGTAGGGTCCATCAAGCTTGACCATCTCGTACGTTCCCTGGTAAATTACGATGTATATCAAAGAACATGTTGTGTAATTTAGTTGTGTTGTGTAGTTTAGATGTGTTGTGTAGTTTAGATGAGTAGTTTACATGTTGCGTAGTTTACATGTTGTGTAGTTTACATGTTGTGTAGCTTACATGTTTTGTAGCTAAGTTGTGTAGTTTACATGTTGTGTAGCTAACATGTTTTGTAGCTGTGTTGTGTAGTTGTGTTGTGTAGTTTACATGTTGTGTAGTTTACATGTGTAGCTTACATGTTTTGTAGCTGTGTTGTGTAGTTTACATGTTGTGTAGTTTACATGTTGTGCAGTTGTGTAGTGTAGTTGTGTTGTGTAGTTTACATGTTGTGTAGTTGTGTAGTTTAGATGTTGTGTAGTGTAGCTTACATGTTGTGTAGTTTAGATTTTGTGTAGTTTAGATGTTGTGTAGTGTAGCTTACATGTTGTGTAGTTGTGTAGTTTACATGTTTTGTAGTTTAATTGTTGTGTAGTTGTGTAGTTTAGATGTTGTGTAGTTTAGATATTGTGTAGTTTAGATGTTGTGTAGTTTACATGTTATGAAGTTTACATGTTGTGTAGTTTAGATGTTGTGTAGTTTAGATGTTGTGTAGTTTACATGCTGTACAGTTTAGACGTTGTGTAGTTTACATGTTGTGTAGTTTACATGTTGTGTAGTGTAGAAGTGTTGAGTAGACGACATGTAGTTTGTCTATCGGATAAAAGAGCAGATGGACGTAAATCTAATCGATTCATTACTTTCGGACGCATCAGAAAATCTCTATTTTTTTTCAGAAAGGAAAACAAGACGACGGACAATGCACTGTGACTAACACGGGGATGAAGAGGGGGTGGATGGGGTTAAGGGATGGAGCTGTATTCTCTTGTAATGTGAAAACGACAAATTTGATAAAAAAAAACCAAGTTTAATAATGTGATCAAGATTTATTTGATTGTGTAAAAAGAATATGAGCATATATATATATAGAAACAGACATGTATAAAAAGAAATGACTAAGGTAACATTTGCACTCTAACAATATTACATTGTAACACCTTATTACGTATGAAATATCTATGCTCTATACATGTGTATTGGATATCTCGTTTGCAGCAGAGACTTTGTAATCGCTTTGTTTGATGATATAATATCAAATGGATTGATTTTCAATACTGTACGTGTCAGGTTAAGGAAGGATCCGGAGATTTGTTAGACCCCGGGCCTCCCCTGGAATAGCCATAAATGCTGATTTCAACACTATTTCGTATTCATACATACATATATATTTTCATACTGATCGTCTGGATCCTCCCTTTACGGACCGGTTAATTCGGAGCTCTCATATAGAGAATAAGTGTCTTAATTTGTGTTTTGTTACGGGTATACAACACACAGCAAGTACATTTATCGTACATGTAATGCGCGTTAGCGCATTTCATGCGATAAATGCACTTGCTGTGTGTTGTATACCCGTAACAAAACACAAATTATGACATTTATTCTATATATATGCACCATAGTTGTCTATTTCATTCTTGTTTTCTGAAATCGCGTTTTCTAAGTAAAAAGGTGACGTTAAAATTCAGGTCACCGCGGGCTCAGTTTGCAGGTTAGAACAGCCGTCGCGGCATGTTTCTTTAGATCTTATGCATTGTGACGTCACGAGTGTTAATACACGAATTGCAGCACGTTTCTTTCAATAGTAACATCTCAGGGAATTACATTGGTTGTGCATATATAAAGCTGTGTAGATAATAACTACATGCACGAACACGTATAATAATAAGTATGAAGTTTTAATGCATGCACATCTACTGAATCGATGATTTGTTTTGTCGTTTGACTTGGAACTTTAAATTTTCACCCTGATTATTGAACAAGATGTACAATTTGGATTAACGATCCTATCACATTGTTCAATACCATACTGATGATGTGATCGGTCTTTTCTCTCTCAATTCTCAGGGATTTATCTGATACATATTGTAAATAACTTCGATTAGGCGCGGATGATAAAACAAGTTTAGGAATGCATAAAAGATGGGACCATGGAAGTACATAACATATAACCAAAACCGAATTTCTGTAAATGTTACATTGAAAATACATAAGAAAAAACTTCATGGGTGACGAAAAAATCTTTTCATTTTTTTTTTGCGAATCCTGAAATATCAGTCATATGTACTTGACATACTACCATGTGCGTGCTACTTTAGAATAGTTACTATCGTCTAGTATTAAAAGTCCCCATGGAAAGTCTATTAAAGCAAAAATTTTAAATAGCATTCATCAAATGATGGCACAGAAAAGTAATTATTATCTATCATCAGACCTGCTATTTACAAAGCACTTAATGGGATGTATGGCACTATAGATATACTTGATTGCGATGCTAAAATACCTATAATTTGCGTATTGATAATGAGGGACCAGAAGTGGATGAGGAGATGATTAAAGTCACTTGTTACATACTTAGCTATAAGCAGTACGTTATGAATACATGTAACTTCTTAATACCTCAACTATCACGAAAAATGTATGGTCTCCATACCAGATATAAAGTTCATTTGTTATATAAATTCACTGGAGGACTTTGCAAGAATCATATGGGGTTTCTTCGCTTTCTACTTGAGGGTCAGGCTGTGATCTTGAAAATGCATTTCCGTTTATTTGCTAGTGAGATTAATGTGAACACCGTCAGGTGTGGTTATGTTACTGTCTTAACCTTGACCCCTCCTGATACCACACGTATATTTCTTCTCTTAATTTTTGAAACCTGAATGAATTCTATATAAATATTTTGCACCTTGAAGGTTTCACAATCTTCTTCCTCATGAATGTTACAGTAATAATAACGTTTAAATCACCATTACAGAGGTCATCTTAAATTTTGTTAAATTCATAAAAATGAAATGGTAGCTACTCTACATAATTAACACACTGCTCTCAGATCATTATTAATTACGAAATAAATTGTAAAATCTAAATAGTATTAACACCCTAAGGACGGATCAAATAATATGATAAAATAGAATCGGTGTTCCATGAATAAATGTGTCGTTTGTGGTAGCTTAATAAATCTTTGATGAAATTGTACGTTAAGGTTGGGACTATTGCGATCTAAATATGTAACCGACTCCTATATCACATGCCTAATATCAAAGTTTTTCAAAAGAAGGCCAAAACCCAAGATGAATAAATCGATTTTCTGTGATGTGCAGATTTGTCTTATCATAAGCTATACATGTGTAAATGCTAAACTTCAAACAACTACAGCTGCCGATTTCTAGCCGACAGACAGACAGAAAGATGGACGTTGGACAAAGTGATCCCTTGGTGTTGCTGTGCTTCAGAGGCGACGTAAAACTTTTCTAAATAAAAAGATAGAGCACCCCTCAAGTAAGAATTGTTAGTCAACGTTTGATTGGGTATCACAAAAGTTTGTTTAATATTAACAATTTTGTACATAAGGTCAAACTTACAAAATTATGTGTGTGTGTGTGGGGGGGGGGGGGGGGGGGTAATTATAGCTACATCTGATTTAGTTTTAAAATGGTCTTCCAGATTATCCCAATAGCTTGCAATGTCATTTTAAGATTCGATGGTTTTACGCATAAACAGATAAACTTTTACGTATAATACGGCGAATTATTTTATTACTAAAGTATAAGAATTTGAGACCTGAGGTGTGCTCTACCTTCACTGATCATGTCACAATCAGATAATTTATGGCACAAACATACCACTGCATCTACAATTCTTGTATTAAAGTTAAAGACACTATCAGCAAACTCATAGCACAATCGAACGACTTGATGGCACATTTATCAAAGGAAAAATATAGCACAATTAAAGTATAATCAATCAATCAATCAATCAACAAAACACTCATATAATCATATTCATATCTAAAGCAATTATGTACAATACAATAAATATAAATGACTAATTTTGTGTCACGGTGGTGTGTAAGCAACAATATGCTCCCACCAAAGGTTGAACAACTCTACCCTAGCTATATAAATAGGTTTAGAGACAATTATTTTCAAATTTGAACTGCTGCAACTAAATCGATCTAAATAATGAAATTTCAATTTGATTCTAATCCGAATGCGAGATTTTAGCATTAGAAAATAAAGCCTGTGATTGTGAAACACGAATGCTCCCGGTGGCATCTTTGCTAGTATAAACACTATTTTCTGTTAAGTGCATGTATGTAAAAGGTCAATGTCAGCGTCACTTGGTTAAATTTTTTTTGGTATCGATGGAAAAATCTTGTGACAACGAATACACATGTGAAATATCAAAGCCCTATCACTTACCATTCAAAAGTTATGCCCAATGTTAAAGTTTTTGAAAAGTAGGTCAAAGGTCAAGGTCATGAGGTCACAAATTTTGGTATCATTGGAAAGGTCTTGTCACAAGGAATACACATGTGAAATGTGATGTGAAAGCCTTATCACCTCCCATTCAAAACTTATGTCCAATGTTAAAGTTTTTCGGACAAACAGACGGACAGGCCAAAAACTATATGCCCCTGAATCTTTGATTCCGGGGGCATAAAAATACAATAATACAAACAATATAATGAACAAACAGCATTAACACTCCCTATCCTAAACTCAGTCTCATGTCATTCCATTTTACAGAATTGAAATAATTCTTGAATTTAGTCATATTGCTCCACTAAATAAATCTAAAAACCTGGCCAGAACAACTTCAATGTTAGAATTTGAGCTTATCACCTTTGATTTTGAAGTAATAAGTTACATAGGGCCGTCATTTTTCAATCTTCTGATAGTATTGACATATGAGCCGCACTATTTTAGGCGGTTAATGTATAACAGACCTGTCACTGTTCTTTTAAGAGAAATTTTATGATTTTAATTTCCCTGCCAAAGTAAATGTTTTCTAATTTCTATTTTGCTCGAATATGTCCTTTAATTATTTTAATTCTAGACAAGAATCGTCTCAGATTTTCGACCTCAGTTTTAAATACCAATGCATTTTTACATAATTCATAATTCCATACCATATATCTGAAAGACATGCACAAAACAATATGATTTATTTTCATGAAAAGGCAGGGCAAATTATAATACATTTCCATCATCACAGATCCATTACATGGCTTTCACAATCATTTTCATACAGATTTTTTCCAAGGAACACATGATTACTACTTAAATATGAGGAAAAAAGAAGGATTTTTATTGACAAGAAGTATTAATAATTAACCATATTGTTGGATATGACTGCTGGACAGACAAAGGACAGAAAAGTCAAATAATACACTGTAGGTTATACATCACAGTCATTTTGCAATATAATTATGTGTTCCTAAAATTCTTTCTCATTCATCCTTTTATCAAAACCTTTAAAGTATTTTGATTCATTTTTACTAATTAGATATAAACTCTCATATTCAGAATGGCGTGATATGATCTTCCTCTTTTATCTCATAAACTATCAACTTTCAATGGAGGATGTACATTGAATCGTAAATATAACTTTGTTTTCGTTTTAACAACCAACAGAATCAAAATGTAACTATTACTATAGAAACAGTTACTTTAATTTGTTATTATTTCTTTTCTGGGCCAGTTACTCGCAATTAAGAATTGAAGAAACAAAGGAAACTACCGCTATGATTTCTTGGTTACGATTATGAAGACTTTTTTGAAGGAATATCAGGTATTTTCTGGTTTCGGTTTAGAACAATTGCTCCGTCCTCCACCGGCACATCTGTAAGAGGTGGTAATTTTTTATGTCGTTCCTTATCGTCTGTTTTAGGTGATGGGTCTTTTGTTTCGTTTCCTTGATTCATTGCATTACCACTTTCAGTCCTTGGCATTCTATCAATTAAGAAAAAAAAGTAAAGACCTCAACATAGATGTCATGCATAAATAAATGATGTATTGTATTGTATTATCTTTGTACTTTGTTGCGTGGGGAGTGGATGTCAAAGCGTAATCAAATAGATATAGCTTTGATGCAAAGCATATGCTTTATCACAGAAAAATAAAGACGGTATGGTGGGATTGCAAAGTAAGGTTTCGTCATTAAAAATAATGCCCATATGACTCAAATTTATATCTGAGGTAGGTTTGCCTTTCATGGCTAAACGTATGTTGTTGTTAGATGATTTGATCATATTGGGCATATGATATTTGAGTCGGATCTTCAATTTAATATAAAATACTTTTTGGTATGTATCTTACACCAGTATATAAAATCAAAGTGAACGAGACAATAAAGAAATTAAAATCAAACTTCAGTGTGTTGTAATCTTTATGTTAAGTAAATGCAATTACACACGAGAAATCGACTCTCTAATCAAGATCCATTGACAATCTAGTTATCTTGTATACTAAGCAATAATAGCACTTGTGTCTTACATGCCGATGGCCTTGTCCAGGAAGTATATGAATGAATAATAGAATAAAAAACGTTACTATCATTTTTAAATGAGCTTTATAAGGTTTATTTCAATAACGATAAGTCGACTTGTATAAAGTTGTAAATCATAGACTAAAAACTAAATGATCCTGACCTTGGACACTTGACCTTTGGTTAAAGTGATAAGAAACCCTTCCATCATGAACAACATCAAACTAAAGTATCAAATGATCCAGTATACCATTCACGAGATATAGCCGGACAGGATAGCATGTAAAATTCCATTAAAAGTGTACTAAGTGACCTTGACCTTGGTCACATGATCTTGGGTCAAGGTAACGGTTATAAGCAATAACATACTAAATAAAACACCGCTAAAAGCGGTATGGCCGGATTGCATCGGTTTTTGTCTATACATCGATAGACAGAAAAATTATTACAGTCATTTCTTAAATAGAAAGTGCTATGGCGACCATGTCGGGGAGAAACATCTAAAATACTGTCAAACCCCTCGCGGGGAACTTTTTTACGAACGGCAAAGGGCATACGTGTGACACAAATGAAATAAAGAAGATCCTGACGAGAATTTCATTAAAATGTACTATTGACCATGACATTAAATCAAGATGATGTGAAACGTTTGGGCAATAAGCAGCAACATAATAAAATCTGAAAGTAATCTGGTAGATAGTTCTAGAGATATAGCCCGGACTGGATAGCATGTAAATTTCATTAATAAAGCCTGTGTTTGTGAAACACGAATGCCCCCGGTGGCATCTTTGTTAGTATAAACACTACTTTCTGTTAAGTACATGTATGTGAAAGGTCAAGGTCAGGGTCACTTGATTAAACATTTTTGGTATCAATGGAAAGGTCTTGTCACAAGGAATACACATGTGAAATATGAAAGCCCTATCACTTACCATTCAAAAGTTATGCCCAATGTTAAAGTTTTTGAAAAGTAGATCAAAGGTCAAGGTCAAGGTCATGAGGTCAAAAATTTTGGTATCAATGGAAAGGTCTTGTCACAAGGAATACACATCTGAAATATGAAAGCTCTATCACTTCCCATTCAAAAGTTATGTCCAATGTTAAAGTTTTTTCGGACAAACAGACTAACAGACGGACAAGTCAAAAACTTTATGCCCCCGAATCCTTGATTTGTTTGTGAAACTGAATGTGCCTTAAAGTTTTACATTAGAAAAGTGACCAAAACTGGCGCTTTTTATCGTATTTCTAAAGAATTATAAAAGAAAGATTTTTGAAAAAAGTGACCTTGATATTTAAACTCCTTACCACAGTAGATTCTTGAGGACTATCTGCTGTGAAGTTCAAGAAAGATTGCTAATGCCGTCGACATCGTTTGGAACGTTCTTGTAAAATAAACGCGATTAACTTGTTTGCATTCAGGATGTTTCGACCTGCACTGTCACCTTAATACACTTCACATATACTTATTTATGGTACTCGATGTAGGGCTAAGTTAATTACGCCACGAAATGTAGGCAAATCCATTTTATGTGTCCTCCGAAGTTATCAATATTAACATCTTTATTAGTAAGTAGTGCTTTTATTGATACATTTTTTGTTTATAATTTGAATTTAAAGACATGTAACATTTGTGCCACTTGATGAGTGTCACTGCTGGTAGACCATGAGTCCCCGAGGGCACATGTAGCAAAGTCTGATCAACTTCGGTTTAAATTACTGTTCATAAAATTTTCTCGAAATTTCTGAAAAATGGGTCCTGTAGCATCATATCCAACCCATCCTGATTCTTCTTTCGGTATTTCTTTAACATAGCTTTCATATTTTTTGCCCATAGATCATTATTTGGATTGAGGATCACTGACGAGGGTTAAGTACCGGAAACGTGCATGTCTCATCCATGCTGCAAATTTACCTGTTCTTAAATAATGCTATAAATTTAAAGACGTGTAACACTTGAATAATCTCGTGTTCTTAATACTTACTATTGAACTTTCAATACGAGAGAATGACTTGTTCTTAGTTGACGACTAAATTAGACTGAGACAACCATGGCTCTACGTTAATGAGTTGTATGATTTTTATGTCAGAAAATATAAGATAATTTTTAATGCGCTGTCCTCTCTCCGAAGGTAAATGCTTAATAAGAAGAATCCTTGTACCGATGTTATTTAAATATATTTGTTCATAACGTTTAAATGAGATAGACAGGAGATGTCGGAAAACCAGGCGCCGCAACAAAATAACCCCCCCCCCCCCCCACCATGATTCAGTTTTTGCCTGTGGGGCATTGCTCATCCCACCTCCTGAGTCACAGAACGTCACTTGGGCAAGTATTAATGATATACAGTAAACTTCATCTATAACGAACAGATTTATAGCGATATTCTGCTTGTAACGAAGTAAATAGAAAGTCCCTGCAGAAGTCCTATTACCCTCCATTGATTTTTGTAGCCCTCCAGGTATTCCCAATTAACACACCCGGCGGACAGATAATTACTAATTATCAAGTAATTGCCCTCCCCGTCTTTTGTCCCCGTGCTAATTACCTATTAGGAGACGTGTTGTATACAAATGAGGAAATGATTGCCAATCATTTAATACTCTATCGGCATGTCAATTGTAAAGATTGCTCACTTAATCACAACACAACAAAGCTATTGAATACTGGTCTTAACTTTTCATTCCTTTAGAACGGCCACACCAATGAAACATATTTAGCATCAAAATGCATGTAACGAAATATGGCTATAACGAATTTGGACCAATGGTCCCCTGGGCTTCGTTATATACGAAGTTTACTGTAAATCTTTAACGAAAAAAAAAATAAAGTCTGTGTTTGTGAAACAAGAATGCCCCCGGTGGCATCTTTGTTAGTATAAGCACTAATTTCTGTTAAGTACATGTATGTGAAAGGTCAAGGTCAGGGTCACTTGGTTAAAATTTTTTGGTATCGATGGAAAAATCTTGCGACAAGGAATACACATGTGAAATATCAAAACCCTATCATTTACCATTTAAAAGTTATGCCCAATGTTGAAGTTTTTGAAAAGTAAGTCAAAGGTCAAGGTCATGAGGTTAAAAATTTTGGCATCATTAGAAAGTTCTTGTCACAAGGAATACACATGTGAAATATCAAAGCCTTATTACTTACCATTCAAAAGTTATGCCCAATGTTAAAGTTTTTTAAAAGTAGGTCAAAAGTCAAGGTCAAGGTCACGAGGTCAAAAATTTTGGTTTCATTGGAAAGGTCTTGTCACAATGAATACATTGTGAAATATCAAAGCCCTATCACTTTCCATTCAAAAGTTATGCCCAATGTTAAAGTTTTTGAAAAGTAGGTCAAAGGTCAAGGTCAAGGTCACGATGTCAAAAATTTTGGTATCATTGGAAAGGTCTTGTCACAAGGAATACACATCTGAAATATGAAAGCCCTATAACCTCCTATTCAAAAGTTATGTCCAATGTTAAATTTTTTTCGGACAAACAGACAGACAAACAGACGGACAGGCCAAAAACTAAATGACCCCGAATCTTTGATTCCGGGGGCATAAAAATCAAAGGAATGAAAGTCCTGCGAGTTTGAAAAGTCTAATATTGAATAAAGCCTGTGTTTATGTAACACGAATGCTCCCGGCGGCATCGTTGTTAGTATAAACACCATTTTCTGTTAAGTATGTGAAAGGTCAAGGTCAGGGTCACTGGGCTTAAAAAATGTTGGATCAATGGAAAAATCTTTAGGACATTAGGAATACACATGTGACATATCAAAGCCATATAACTTACTATTCAAAAGTTACGCCCAATGTTATAGTTTTTGTAAATAATTTCATCGTTGTACATCATTTTAAACTTGCACTTAAACTTGTGTCGGTTAAATTATTTTTGTCCAAATAATAGTGGTACTATTTCTTTACTGTAAAACAAACATCACAGAAGTACCTAACCGTTATTCAGTCTCAAAGTGGAGAAGGCAAGGCAAAATCGTGAGAATTTCCATCGAAACGATTGCGAACCCCGGAATGAACAACATTCCGAAGTGAGACCAGGTGCCCGGGGAGAGTCAGCGTCTTCTGATTGCATGCAACACCCTTCGCAACAGCTCCATGGAAACCTGTCAAATTCGGTGATTGTCTCGATGTACATTTTGATGTACATATCAGGTAAGTATATCTTGTTTGGTGATGATGACAGCCATTCAATCACAATGTAGAATGTCACTGATCATTCTGGAAAGGGGGATCTCATATGCTTTTATAACATCCCCATAGCGACCGAAGAATTTCCTCAATGATGATTTCTGTGCAGTGGTTGCGGAGAAGTCGAAAATGTAAAAAGTAAATTGACGGACCATGGACGATGACTGGATGGCGAAAGGGGTATGACAATAGCTCATGTATCTCTTACAGTGAAGGGTATTGAAGAGAAACACTCATTTACAACAAGGTTTAGGTGTGTTATCATGTAGACGGATATATAATATATTGTTACAGTTTGTATATGAACACTTTGTCTTTTAAAGATGCAACAAGCTGCCTGTAAAGTATGTCAACCTTGTACTCCTGCTTTGTAATTAAGCTATAATGGTTCTATGGAATCTGAACAATGGATGACAAAATACAGTGGTTATTGTTCAAATAAAACAGAACTTACGTCGTTATAATGGAGGGAGATACTTGATTTGGTGTAACACTGCGGCTCCTGATAAAATATCAACATTTAGAATTCTTCTCTTACATAGAATGTTGTTCAAATTCCATACAGTAAAAAGAAACACACTCTGGTGAAGTAAAATATGTTATTAAAAAATCAATCAAACTTACCCACTGTTTCCCGAATCTGGCTTCTTGTTTTGGGAACCTAAAATGTGTAAAGAGAAATACATGAAAGAGTGGGAGAAGCAATTTAGAGGTCGTTTGTTATGAATTGAATGAAATAAACTGTATATATTAACATATTGAAAATGTTCAAATTAATGAAAATTGTATCTAAAACGAATATTAAGTGTACATGTAATTGAAATAAGTAACAAGAAGAAAATAAATAGGTATTCATTCTAACAACAATTAACAGACACAAATAGAGAGTTGTAGCACTGCATAATAATAATCTTAATTATAACTAGTTTTAAATTTAAAAACTTTTTTAAATGACTAGAAAAAAAAAAAAAGAAAAGAAAAAAAAAACCCCAAAATAAAAATTCATTTAAAGAAATTAAGGAAAAAGAACATGTGTTTGTTAAACATAAATGACCCCGTCGTCATCTTTGTCAGTAAACAGCTTTGATGTAAAGAGTATGTCATACTGATGAGTAGATCTTGCCACAAACAATATCTTGTGAAAAATGAAAGCCCTCTCACCTAACATTAGACAAACATAGTGTAATCAAAGATTACGAAGCTCACCTCGCGGCAGCAAAGTTCAATTTAAACATATCTCTAAGTACATGTATATTAAGAAAATCACTCAAGTGAAAAAAAGTAGGTCAAGGTCATTTCATGAAAGTTTGATCAAAGATACATCCGATATGCAAGTTTGGTACATGTAGCACTTATACTTTGCTCAATATTGGCCTTTAAAGGCAAATCACTCGAGCAGAAAAAGTAGGTCAAGGTCATTTTATGAAAGTTTTATCAAAGATACATCCAATATGCAAGTTTGGTACATGTAACACTTATACTTTGCTCAATATTGGCCTTTAAAGGCAAAATCACTCAAGTGGAAAAAGTAGGTCAAGGCCATTTTATGAAAGTTTGATCAAAGATACATCCAATATGCAAGTTTGGTACATGTAGCACTTATACTTTGCTCAATGTTAGCCTTTAAAGGCAAAATCACTCAAGCGAAAAAAGTAGGTCAAGGTCATTTTATGAAAGTTTGATTAAAGATACATCCAATATGCAAGTTTGGTACATGTAGCACTTATACTTTGCTCAATATTAGCCTTTAAAGGCAAAATCACTCAAGTGGAAAAAGTAGGTCAAGGTCATTTTATGAAAATTTGATCAAAGACACATCCAATATGCAAGTTTGGTACATGTAGCATTTATACTTTGCTCAATATTGGCCTTTATAGAGCAAAATCACTCAAGTGGAAAAAAGTAGGTCAAGGTCATTTTATGAAAGTTTGATCAAAGATACATCCAATATGCAAGTTTGGTACATGTAGCACTTATACTTTGCTCAATATTAGCCTTTAAAGGCAAAATCACTCAAACGAAAAAAGTAGGCTCAATATTGGCATTTAAAGGCAAAATCACTCAAGCGGAAAAAGTAGGTCTAGGTCATTTTATGGAAGTTTGATTAAAGATACATCCAATATGCAAGTTTGGTACATGTAGCACTTATACTTTGCTCAATATTAGCCTTTAAAGGCAAAATCACTCAAGTGGAAAAAGTAGGTCAAGGTCATATTATGAAAGTTTGATCAAAGATACATCCAATATGCAAGTTTGGTACATGTAGCACTTATACTTTGCTCAATATTGGCCTTATAAGGCAAAATCACTCAAGCGGAAAAAGTAGGTCAGATGCTGCATCCGATGTATGGGTTCACCTCAGCATCCCAAGATGAATCACTTGTGCAAGTTTGGTTACTGTAGCATCAGTACTTTGTTAGATACTGAACTACCCCAAAAACTTTAACCAGACATTGACAAAGTCATTCAGCCGGAAAATGTAGGTCAGATGCTGCATCCGATGCATGGGTTCACCTCAGCATCCCAAGATGGATCACTTGTGCAAGTTTGGTTACTGTAACATCAGTACTTTGTCAGATACTGAGTTACCCCAAAAACTTTAACCAGACATTGACAAAGTCATTCAACCGGAAAATGTAGGTCAGATGCTGCATCCGATGCATGGGTTCACCTCAGCATCCCAAGATGAATAACTTGTGCAAGTTTGGTTACTGCAACATCAGTACTTTGTCAGATACTGAGTTACCCCAAAAACTTTAACCGGACGCGGACGCGGACGGGGACGGGGACGCGGACGCGGACGTCGGGGTTATAGCATAAGCTCATCTCAACTTCGTCGAGGTGAGCTAAAAATGACAAAGATTAAAGTTTTTGAAAGTAGGTCAAATTCCAACGTCAAGGTCCAAAAGTCTTGTGTCCACGGAAAGGTCTTTTCACAAGGAGTGCGCATATGAAATATTAAATCTGTATCACTTACTTTTCGAAAGTTTTGGCAAAGGTTAAAGTTTTTGTAAAGTAGTTCAAATTCCAATGTAAAGGTCAAAAGCTCAAGTAAAGAGTGAGTATGTGAAATATGAAAGACCTATCATTTACCATTCAAAAGTTTTTGCCACGGTTATAGTTTTTAAGGTCAAAGTCCAGGTCACAGTAAAAACTTCGATGCCCATGGAAATGTCTTGTCACATGTGTTAAGCCCTATCCCTAACCATTCAAATGTATGACCAACGTGAAAGTTTCTGTGGACAAACAGACTAGCAGACACACACACACAATGCTCCCACTTAACCGTCCATCCGATTCTATTTTGTCCTTAGATTTCTTTTAAATACGCTACTGAACATTTGTAACACAATAAGTACCACGGATGAGGATTTACTATTCGAAACACATGTCTGGTGCTTAAGGATTGGTTTTAACTTTTTTAAAGAAGGTAAAGAGTTTGAACACGTGGGTATTATTTATCTCCGATTAAGACTGGGTTAGAAAAAAAGAAAAGAGGTATCCAGCCTCTGCTTCCAGATGGCAGCCTTTTTGAAAAAAAATTGTTATAATTAAAATATTAATGAATAAATAGAACAAAAATTGAATCATTCAGCAAAGTTCATTTGAAAGAGCAAAATCGGTACATGTAACATAAACAACATAAAATAAAAAATGCATACATAAACTATCATGCACCTTCACATTCATAAAACATATAGAGATATCTTATTATATAATGTATTATATTGCCATAAGCTGAAATGTCATTACTGAAAATAATCTTTATTGCAATACCATTTAGAAAGGAGTGCACATAAATAAGCATATTTGACACACATTAAAAAGTGAAGCAAACGTGTTTGGAAATTATCAGTATTTACATCGAAATATATTTATGCAATAACAGTGATTTGTATGTCATTTATAAAATAATCTATGTTGACGATAAAATACCTTTACATCCGTTATATATAATCATTCAACATAATCTCCATTAGATAAAAACTTGATAATTCAAATTTGCATACCAACTGTCCACGCTACTCACTTAATTCGGATAACTCTCAATAAAATTTACATCAATAGATTTTATCTATATATTTCACTCATATGTAACTGTTGGTACAAGTTACAGACAAACAAGTAGATGCATTGAAATATTGCACAGATGCGCAATTTCCTACACTATTTCTTCCCGTGACGTTTCCAAGTTTATCATATGTACAGTGTTAAATGGTGGACGCAGGATTATGTATTTTGTACAAAAAAGTTACAAGAGAGATATATTGAAGGATATAAACTTTATCAAAATCCTTTAAAGATAAAAGGGACAAATTCTTATTAATCGTGTTTCTAATGTAAGCCGCATAGACAGTAAGGTAAAAGAGAAAACGTCATTTTTGTAAGTGACAAATAGATATATTGATTCGTAAAATAAAATAAGTGTTATTATCAGGTTAGGGGAATATTTAGCAACTTACTTTAATGATATAGATTTTTTTATCATTGATATGATCTGACTGGCAATTTTAGAGGACATGCGATAAAAGTTGCAGAAAGTAGAAATTTTTCATTTTAAACCCTTACCTCTTTCTAATGTTAAAGGGATCACAGATACACAAGCAATATATATATACCTTCCCAAACATGTACTGATAAGCAGGATCAACATGCAATACTTGATAACAAAACACACGCTTGAATAGATAAGACGACATATCCATCAGTAAACATGAAATATATACAAATGAACAATCCAAGGTGTCATTTCTCAACGAATCGTGAAGAGATGAAACAGTTTTATTTCCTGATAATTTAATCTCTTAAGAGTTGCGAGATTATCTAAAATCCTCTGATTGAAAGTAACACCAGAATATAGGGGGACATGACACATAAACATTGTCTTAATTATCCATAAGGATTTAATTCATCTTGACTATTGGATATACTACGCCATTTAATATGTATAATACATAAACTTAGATAACATGCATATAAACGTTTCTTACATTTTCCTTGGCATAAAAGGTGTCGGCTGTCGGGTTAACCAGTTTCCAGAAAACCACACAATGACATTCTAGTATCTTTGAAAAGTCCTAATTCCAAAGTATACTTAAAACATAGTGTAATCAAAGATTACGAAGCTCACCTCGCGGCAGCAAAGTTCAATTCAAACATATCTCTAAGTACATGTATATTAAGGAAATCATTCAAGTGGAAAAAAGTAGGTCAAGGTCATTTTATGAACGTTTGATCAAAAATACATCCAATATGCAAGTTTGGTACATGTAGCACTTATACTTTGCTCAATATTGGCCTTAAAAGGCGAAATCACTCAAGCGAAAAAAGTAGGTAAAGGTCATTTATAAAGATTTGATCAAAGATACATCCAATATGCAAGTTTGGTACATGTAGCACTTATACTTAACTCATTTTTGGCCTTTAAAGGCAAAATCACTCAAGCGGAAAAAGTAGGCCAAGGTCATTTTATGAAAGTTTGATCACAGATACATCCAATATGCAAGTTTGGTATATGTAGCACTTATACTTTGCTCAATATTGGCATTTAAAGGCAAAATCACTCAAGCGGAAAAAGTAGGTCTAGGTCATTTAATGAAAGTTTGATCAAAGATACATCCAATATGCAAGTTTGGTACATGTAACACTTCTACTTTGCTCAATATTGGCCTTTAAAGGCAAAATCACTCAAGCGGAAAAAGTAGGTCAGATGCTGCATCCGATGGATGGGTTCACCTCAGCATCCCAAGATGAATCACTGGTGCAAGTTTGGTTACTATAGCATCAGTACTTTGTCAGATACTGAGCTACCCCAAACTTCTTAACCAAGTCATTCAACCGGAAAATGTAGGTCAGATGCAGCATCCGATGCATGGGTTCACCTCAGCATCCCAAGATGAATCACTTGTGCAAGTTTGGTTACTGTAGCATTAGTACTCAACTTTGTCAGATTCTGAGTTACCCCAAAAACTTTAACCGGGCGCGGACGGGGACGCGGACACCAGGGTTATAGCATAAGCTCATCTCAACTTCGTCGAGGTGAACTTAAATGACTTCATAATTGAAAAAAATGAAGGTTCTTCCTGGAGCCTCAATTATTGCACAAGCTTGGGCATTAGGAGCCGAGCTTTTATTGACTGCATGACAGCAACTAAAGTGTTCATAGACATACAGACCGGCAGAGAAACAGAGTCTTGATTTAGATTAAGATTTATTACGAAGTGAACTTTCATACGTCTTACTTTTCTTTCGCAATTCAATCTTGTGATAATTTAGGTGAGAAGAGTCTGTAATGACATAACAGGGGGTTGTTATTGGATATAATAATTTGTCTCAAAAATATATCAAAATGTTATAAACAGTAAAATTAGTTGTGAACAAAACTATGCTGTCAAAGAGTAGTGCTTCTCTAAAGAAGTTCTTAGGTCAGCTTTACTGAGAGTAGTATCATTCAACATCAGCATTATTGTAAAGAAGATATTTTTCCTCAAAACTTTTGTTGTTCCACAAAAGCTTCTAGACAATTTATCTGCGTTCATAAATCCCTTCGTAATGACATACTGACGGCAACTTGATAACAAACTCATTGAATGTTTTTAAATCAAATGAACAATATGAGTACTCAAAGCTCGTATATTCCATAAAAATACATCAAACATTAAGATAACATACCAACTTACAAAGTCAAAAGCTCTCATAAAACAACACTCATAACAAATCATATAAATACATGAAATCTGGTTATACACTCATAGATTCAATCGTCATCTAGGTTTAACAAATTCAAAGTAAGATATAAATTACAAGTGCTCACAATATACATCTGTGTTACAATAAATATAGGACAGAACGAAAAAACCCCCATAATTTCCAACTCTTTAAGAAAATTAAGTGTAGAAACTGATATGATAATGATTAATGGAAGCAAAGTAATCCCTCGGTAATTTGTATGTATGACACATTTATATTAATGTTTAAAAAGACAATGTTTACGACCAGCTTGTCCCGATATTTTACTCAAGTAATTAGATCCATATAACAATATACAAGTGTTCAATTGATTATCAAAAGCAAAGATTTGAATGATGAATGCTAAAATTACAAAAAAAAAAAAACTACAGTAAGGGGAAGACAATAATAAGTAATACAATAAGGATTTTCATGTACATGATGTATATTTCCATTTTACTCATATCAGCCCAGCACATTCTAACATCTTTGACAAAAGCATATAGCTATAGCTGCACACTGATTTATCTACAAATTGATCAGCAAAATATAAGCTTAAAGTTCGGAGGAAAGGGATGTGATAAAATTGATATATATTCTATGACCGTTATGATGAATTGTTTTACTCTAACACATATAGAGGTATATAGACTATTGAGCGCTATCATACCTGTTGACATTTGAAAAGGAGGAGATTAAGCACAAAGCCCTTTTTCATCAACTCAATAAAAAAGTCTCAAAACCCGTAACGTAAATGAAATGACATTTCTCTATCACTATTCAAACTTTGAGACCTTTTGGACCACATCCTTGCTTCTGAATAACATTGTTAATTTCACATTAATGTCATGAAAATTTGATTTTCAATTTTCAATAAAAATAGCACAGTTCTTGAATATTTCCATTAAGAGGAATCGTGAACAACTTTTAGCTTTTGCATGCTCTTAAAGAGTTTCACCTTTTGTATGTTCTAAAAGACACATGCTCTTAAAGTCAATGGTAACAACATATCAAAATATGAAAGTTGTTCAGAAGCGCATTCGATATTAACTATACGGAAGTATGTTGAAAATGAGCCCTAAATTGACTTTTTCATCAAAACTAACATTATATACTATTATTGAAGCCGAGGCTCTAATAAATTGGAAAAGAAAGTGAAAGGTAATATAACCTCGCTGAATAGAATAAGTAATCCTTCCAAGCACAAGTTCTCCATTTACATTCTATCTAGGTGGGGTTGAGGTAGAGTTATTCAAAAACATTCAACAAATCCAATAAAATATGTTAGGTCTCGTTAAATGAGTATTTGCGTCGAAGCTATGATAACCGTCTCCTGTTTGCAAAAAAAACCTCCAACATCTTCCCTCATCTATCTAAACAGTAAAACATTATCATTTTTAGGGGATGATCCAAAACTTTAGACAAATATTCTTGTTGTCTTCAATTTTTTTCTTAATTCCATTAAAAAATCAAACACACAAAAGATGCATCACAGATAGCATTTTAATAATCTTGACTTTCGAACTTGGTCACAAGAAGCCATTCTACTAATAAATATTTTTTACCTTCGGACTGCAAAATGAATCCAAAGCCTCCTACATTTAGTGAGGACTTGTGAAATATGCCCTAGAAACCTTGACTTTTGACCAATAAAATAAAAAAAGCAATCCAAGGAATGCTTGTGTCGCCTGCAAAGTGAATTATTTTATTGAAAGTAGGTCCAATAACAAGGGCAAGGTCACTAGGTCAAAAAATTATGAAATATTTAGAAAGGTCTTGTCACAAGGAATGCACATGTGAAATATCAATGCCAAATCCTTACGGACAGACGGACAACGGACAAAGTCATCCCTAAGTGTCGCTATGCTTCGCTGGCGACACAATTAAGGACATCCTAAAATGTCTGGCAATTCCATAATAGAAGGTTCTATAAATACAAAGTCTAAATCATCATAGTGCATTTACTTTACTTTTGACGATTTAACCTGAAAACGAACTAAGGCATCCTTGAGTTAAGTAAGTATATAATAATTCTTAGCACACCTGTCTATCTTCAAGTTAGATCTTACGGCTAATAATTAGACGGCTAATAATTTCTTTAGAAATTTAATTGTGCATTCTTTAAGGAAAACGAAAGGTTGACAAATGAGTGTACATGTTTTACATTTTTTTGATTTACAAGACCTAAAAGGGTTTTGTCTCAAGGTCTTTCACAATTTTACATTAAATCTTCACTCCATTTGAATTCAACTGTGTGTGCTTAGTCCAAAGAATCTTCCGAGTCCTGAGTCTGCAAAATATGATTGGGAAGTGTAATTAAACTCATGGACAAATTATCATATGGATTGCAAGAAGTTGAATTTGTAAAACTAAATAGACACCGACTCTCCAGCACGATATTGGAATCAATAGAGACATTGGAATAAATATAAAATCAAAACGGTTTTTTTTTTCAGCTAAATAGACAACAAGTCATGCTTAAATTTGGTCTAGAAGAGTTTTTCTGTATTCAATTTTAGTACTTTGAAAATTTACTATAGAAAATACAGGCTTTAGTTTCAACATATCATAACGTGTAAGTTGAAGTTATAACATGGCAAGAACTTCATTGTTTTTGTTAAAAATGAAAAACCATAAAAGCTGAGTATGACAAAATCAAATAGGTTTGTAAATTGGAAATATAATCATGTATATAATAAATCCATGGCTGAACAAGACTACTGTTATGTAAATAAATATGGCTTTGCTTTATAATAATCATGCTTTACTGGATAAGTGCTGTAAATTTAACAAACGTTGTATTTTCGACACGCATAAAGACATAAATAAAGATAATATAAGATAATTTACATATCTAACAGTTTCATGATGCTTAACCTCACATACTAATACAACTTAAAAATTCACTTATCATGTTCGACGTAAAAAGACATTGCTCTGTCATTCTTATTTGTCTTTTGTACATTCTTTGTTGAAGTGATCAATATTTCTGTTATGACCTTTTGATAATGTACTTTTATTTACAAAACAGTATATATTATTATTAAGCTTTCCCAATGACCAAAATTCGGCCACTTGCAAAGCGAAAAATCTTCAGATGGAATTTTATTTCTTAATGCTATGAAACCCATAACATACCAAAAACATATTTTGCAATCAAAATTTACGTTGAACTTTGACCCATGACCTTGAAAATCAATGGGACAATCTACATGACAAATTCCTCGGTAAATGGATTTGGTGTCCATCTGGTTTACAAGGAGACGGACGTACAGATTGAAATCACCATACCATTATGCAGACGGATGTTTTAAATATATACTCGTTTATTTACACTTCAATTCCAAACGCTAGCTTTTAATAATTAATTAAATAATTTGGTATGATAATTTAAATTCACATTATGATTTGTTGTAAAAACAAAATGATGCAATTACAATAAGTAACAACTATCACTTGAGGAGAATGGTATATAGCAGTTTTTTTTTTACTTTTATGTGTGTGGTAATCTTTCAAATCCACCAAATCACAATGGTATTTTATAGAACCAAATGCATGATAATTATTTCTATACTTTTGTCTAAATGAAATACATAGACACAAATCAAACTAAACAAGTTTTCAGGTTCATCTAAAAACAATGACAAAATAAGTAAAACTGATGGATGATACCAGAAGTTTGATATTTTCAGTGTCTTTGACCTTTCATAAATGATCATGAGTGGTCCTGAACATGTTTAACCCTAATATGAACTTTTTTCTTTCATTTTCCAAAATTTCAGACCATTTTGACAAACACAGACTTTTACAGAATTAAATTTTACTTTTGCCAACAAATATTTTTAGCTGGAAATGACATTTGATAATTGACCTTCAGTGATCTTTGTCCGAAAGGCTCTATCTTCATATATATTTTCTGAAATGAGAACAAATCTAAACGAAGGGTTTAAGAATAATGAGCTCGGACGGACGGACAGACACGACGGCGACTTTCTGCTCCCCGAAAATGAAAGTATCATTGGTTCATATTCTAATAATAGGCATACATAATAAAAGTTTGATTATAGTCACTTTCATTATTTAGTCTCTCCATTTGCAGCTCTTTCCAAATCCAATGAATTTTCCTTGGTTTCGACACTCTGGTGCTCTCCTGAGAAGTTTATTTCAAAGATTATATTATTTCTATTTAAAACAAGAGGTCCAAGTGGACAACAATCGCTCACCTTAAAACTACGTTAACTAAGCATATCAATCAGGAAGAAGATTATAAAAGAAATAAAGCCTGTGTTTGTGAAACACGAATGCTCCCGGTGGCATCTTTGTTAGTATAAACACTATTTTCTGTTAAGTACATGTATATGAAAGGTAAAGGTCAGGGTCACTTGGCTAAATTTTTATGCCCCCGAAATCAAAGATTCGGGGGGGGGCATATAGTTTTTGGTCTGTCTGTCTGTTTGTCTGTCTGTCTGTCCGAAAAACTTTAACATTGGACATATCTTTTCAATGGTAAGTGATAAGGCTTTTATATTTCACATGTGTATTCCTTGTGACAAGACCTTTCCATTGATACCAAACTTTTTGACCTCTTGACCTTTGATCTACTTTTCAAAAACTTTAAAATTAGGCATAACTTTCGAATGGTAAGTGATATTGCTTTCATATTTCACATGTGTATTCCTTGTGACAGACCTTTACAATGATACCAACATTTTTTACCTCTTAACCTGGACCTTGACCTTTGATCTACTTTACATCAACTTGAAATCACTCTGAATGGTAAGTGATAGGGCTTTGATATTTCATATGTGTATTCCTTGTCACAAGATTATTCCGTCGATAGCAAAATATTTAACCAAGTGGCCCTGACATTGACCTTTCACTTACATGTACTTAACAGAGAATAGTGTGTTTATACTAACAAAGAAGCCACCGGGGGCATTCGTGTTTCACAAACACAGGCTTTATTTTGGTGGTGGCGCCACCTATTTATGGATCCGAACTAAAAACAACAACACTTGTAGGGGACCATTAGTACTTCATTCCTACCAAGTATCATCAAAAACCCTTCATTGGTTCTTGAGAAGAAATTGAATAGGATGACAATCACCCCATCCCTTTCCTTTTTACATAAAAAAATATTCATAAAAAATCACAAAATTTTTACATAGGAAAAAATTCATAACCAAAAGTCTCGGACGAGACTATAGCTCTCCTGGTTGTTTACTTAAACTAATCTAAGTGACATGCCCATTCAAAGACGCTGGGGATCAGAGCTCAAACTAAATACATGATAAGTGAGCGATTAATATAATGGAAAAAGAATTAACTATCTATCAATTATACATTCTGAGAATTAGTCATCACACGATTACACAGTGCTATATAGGAGAAAATGACCACACCTATTTTCCAAGACTCTGGGAGTCAGGGGCTCATACAAAATACAAGGTCCACATCTAAACCATGTACTGATAATGCAACAACAATTTTCTTTCTATCAAATATACTTTCTGAGAATTGGTGCTCAAAAGATTACATATGTTTCATTAAGAAAATGACCACACCAATTTTCCAAGACCCTGGGGTCAGGGGCTCAAACAAAATATCAGGTTCACATCTAGACCACAATCTGAGAATAATACTATGAAGAATTATCTTTCTATCAATTATACTTTTCTATCAATAACACTTTCTGAGAATTGGTGCTCACAAGATGACATTATGATAGGGTTACATAGGAGAAAAAGAACACATCAATTTTCCAAGACCCTGGGGGTCAGGGGCTCATACAAAATATCAGGTGCACAACTAGACCACAGACTGAGAATAATGTGATAACAATTATCTTTTTAACAATTATACTTTCTGAGAGAAATACAAACAGAGTAGTTATGTAGGAGAAAATTACCACACCCATTTTCAAAGACCATGGGAGTCAGGGGCTCAAAAAAATATCAGGTGCACAACTAGAGCACAGACTGAGAATAATGCTTCAAGAATTATCTTTCTTCCAATTATACTTTCTGAGAATTGGTGCTCACAAGATTACAGTTATATAGGAGAAAATGACCCCACCCATGTTCCAAGACACTGGGGGTCAGGGGTTCAAACAAAATATCAGGTGTACAATTAGAGGACAGACGGAGAATAATGCTAAAAGAATTATCTTTCTATCAATAATACTTTCTGGGATTGGATTGGTGCTCACGAGATTACATGGGGTTATGTAGGAAGAGAAGACCACACCCATTTTCCAAGACCCTGGGGGTCAAGGGCTCAAACAAAATATCAGGTGCACAACTAGACCACAGACTGAGAATAATGCTAAACGAATCATCTTTCTATCAATTATACTTTCTGAGAATTGGTGCTCAAAAGATTACATAAAGTTATATAGGAGAAAATGACCACGCTCATTTTCAAAGACCCTAGGGGTCAGTGGCTCATACAAAATATCAGGTGCACAACTAGACCTCAAACTGAGAATAATGCTAAAAGAATTATCTTTCTATCAATTATACTTTCTGAGAATTGGTGCTCAGAAATGACATGGAGTTATATAGGAGAAAATGACCACGCCCATTTTCCAAGACCATGGAGGTCAGATTAAAAAAAAATATCAGGTGCACATCTAGACCACAATCTGAGAATAATACTTTGAAGAATTATCTTTCTATCAATTATACTTTTCTATCAATAATACTTTTTGAGAATTGGTGCTCACAAGATGACATAGGGTCATATAGGAGAAAATGACCTTGCCCACTTTCCAAGACCCTGGGGGTCAGGGGCTCAAACAAAATATCAGGTGCACAACTAGACCAAAGGCCCATTATAATGCAAAAAGAATTTATTTTTTACTATTCACAGATTCAAAGGATTCGCGCTCACAAGAAAAGTTTAATGGACGGACAGACAGACAAGACAGCTGGACACAGGGGGATCGCATAAGCTCCACTGGTCTTTGACAAGTAGAGCTAAACCAGAAGTCTCTGATGAGACTGAAGCTCTACTGACTGTTTTGTTAAATTCACTGAATTGACATCCATTTTCTACCCCTGGGGGACAGGGGCTCACAAAAAATATAGGATGCACATCTTCACCACACACATTATACATGTAATGCAAAAAGAATTTACTCTCCATGAATTACCGGTACACTTTCCGAGATCTGGTGTTCACAAGATTACAAAGACTTATATAGGAGAAAATGACCACACCCATTTCAAAGACGGGTCAGTCTCTAACAGAATCTTGGGCACACAATCAGACCATAAACTCATGGAAATGGGAAAAGAAATATCTCTTTACAGTATCAATTATACTTTCTGAGAACTGGTGTTCACTAGATTACATAGAGTTAAATAGAAGAACATGACCACACCCATTTCAAAGACCCTGGGGTTCAGATGCTGAAACAAAATAGCAGGCACACATATAAAATGTAGACAAGAGACTGATTATAATGCAAAAAGAATTATCTCTCCATCAATTATACTTTCTGAGAATTGATGTTCACAAGGTAACAGACTTATATAGGAGAAAATGACCACACCCATTTCCAAGACACTGGGGTTCAGGGGCTCAAACAAAATATCAGGGCACAAATAGACCAGAGACTGATTATAATGCAAACAGAATTACCTCTGTCAATTATACTCTCTGAGAATCGATGTTCACAAGGTAATATGGACTTATATAGGAGAAAATGACCACACCTATTTCCAAGACCAATTTTTGAAGACCCTGGGGTCAGAGGCTCAAACTACTTATCAGGTGCACAACTGGACCAGAGAATTATTTCTCTATCAATTATACTTTCTAAAAATTGGTGTTCACTAGATTACATAGACTTATATAGGAGAAAAAGACCACACCCATTTTTGAAGACCCTGGTGGTCAGAGGCTCAAACAAAATATCAGGTGCACAACTAGACCATGGACTAAACTCAATGCAAAAAGAATTATTTCTCTATCATTTATGGTTTCACAGGAGTTGTGCTCACAAAAACATAGGTAATCACAGATTACGAAGCTCACCTCGTGGCAGCAAAATTCCATTCAAACATATTTCTAAGTACATGTATCTGGCTTTTAAAGGCAAATCATTCAAGTGGAAAAAGTAGGTCAAGGTCATTTTATGAAAGTTTGATCAAAGATATATCCAATATGCAAGTTTGGTACATGTAGCACTTATAATTTACTCAATATTGGCTTTTAAAGGCAAAATCACTCAAGCAGAAAAAGTAGGTCAAGGTCATTTTATGAAAGTCTGATCAAAGATACATCCATTTTGTGAGTTTGGTACATGTAGCACTTATACTTTGCTCAATATTGGTTTTTAAAGGCAAAATCACTCAAGCGGAAAATGTAGGTCAAGGTCATTTTATGAAAGTTTGATCAAAGATACATCCAATATGCAAGTTTGGTACATGTAGCACTTATACTTTGCTCGATATTGGCTTTTAAAGGCAAAATCACTCAAGTGGAAAAAGTAGGTCAGATGCTGCATCCGATGGATGGGTCCATCTCGGGGTCCAAAGATGAATCACTTGTGCAAGTTTGGTTACTGTAGCATTAGTGCTTTGTCAGATACTGAGCTACCCCAAACTTCTTAACCAAGTCACTCTGAGCTACCCAAAACTTCTTAACCAAGTCACTCAAGCAGAAAATGTAGGTCAGATGCTGCATCCGATGCATGGGTCCATCTTGGCATCCAAAGATGAATCACTTGTGCACGTTTGGTTACTGTAGCATCAGTAGCATCAGTACTTTGTCAGATACTGAGCTACCCCAAACTTCTTAACCAAGCCACTCTGAGCTACCCAAAACTTCTTAACCAAGTCACTCAAGCGGAAAATGTAGGTCAGATGCAGCATCCGATGCATGGGTTCACCTCAGCATCCAAAGATAAATCACTTGTGCAAGTTTGGTTACTGTAGCATCAGTACTTTGTCAGATACTAAGCTAAACCAGAAGGGGACGTGGACGGTATAGCATAAGCTCACTCGACTTCGTAGAGGTGAGCTAAAACAAGTGTTCTCTGGTATCAACTTGTACCAAGTCAATAAATTACTAGGTAAGGCATTAGCCAAATTGATGACAATGTTATTTTGATAATATTCATGAAACCTTTTGATGTCATTGTTGAATACTTTAATTATTTCTGTAGTGTCTGTATAACACCTATTCAAAAACATAGGTAATCACAGATTACGAAGCTCACCTCGTGGCAGCAAAATTCAATTCAAACATATTTCTAAGTACATGTATATTGGCTTTTAAAGATAAAATCATTCAAGTGGAAAAAGTAGGTCAAGGTCATTTTATGAAAGTTTGATCAAAGATACATCCAATACGCAAGTTTGGAACATATAGCTTTTATACTTTGCTCAATATTGGCTTTTAAAGGCAAAATCACTCAAGTGGAAAAAGTAGGTCAAGGTCATTTTATGAAAGTTTGATCAAAGATACATCCAATATGCAAGTTTGGTATATGTAGCACTTATACTTTGCACAATATTGGCTTATAAAGGCAAAATCACTCAAGCGGAAAAAGTAGGTCAAGGTCATTTTATGAAAGTTTGATCAAAGATACATTCAATAAGCAAGTTTGGTACATGTAGCACTTATACTTTGCTCAATACTGGCTTTTAAAGGCAAAAATAACTCAAGCGGAAAAAAGGAGGTCAAGGTCATTTTATGAAAGTCTGATTAAAGATACATCTAATAGAAAGTTTGGTGTATGTAGCACTTATACTTTGCTCAATATTGGCTTTGAAAGCAAAATCACTCAAGTGGAGAAAGTAGGTCAGATGCTGCATCCGATGCATGGGTTCCTCTCAGTATCCCAAGATGAATCACTTGTGCAAGTTTGGTTACTGTAGATTTAGTACTTTGTCAGATACTGAGCTACCCCAAACTTCTTAACCAAGTCACTCCATCGTAAAATGTACGTCAGATGCTGCATCCGATGCATGGGTTCACCTCAGCATCCAAAGATAAGTCACTTGTGCAAGTTTGGTTACTGTAGCATTAGTACTTTGTCAGATACTGAGCTACCCCAAACTTCTTAACGAAGTCACTCAAGCGTAAAATATACGTCAGATGCTGCATCCGATGCATGGGTTCACCTCAGCATCCAAAGATGAATCACTTGTGCAAGTTTGGTTACTGTAGCATTAGTACTTTGTCAGATACTGAGCTACCCCAAACTTCTTAACCGGACGCGGACGCGGACGCGCGGGGGTATAGTATAAGCTCACTCAACTTCGTCGAGGTGAGCTAAAAATTGTTAACAGACAGACAGACAGATAGACGGACTGACGGACGCCAGACAACATGGTATCGCATAAGCTCGACTGGTCTTTGACCAGTAGAGCAAAAAATAAAAAAAAAATTAAAACTTTGGTATAAAATACTTATCAAAGCATTTAGTAACTTAAATGTGATAAATGTGCAGTAAATGAATGTGTAAAATCATACACTTATTGAGTTATTAAAAGAAATAGTGCAAAAATGGGTATTTCTGACAAAGTCCGAAAAGATGTCAAAAATGCGTCAAAAATTTGACTTCGGAGTGGAACCAAAAATAACAAAACTTCTTAAGATCTCTCTCTAGATCATCCTGATGTTTTCGGAAGACAACTCTTACATTGTATAAGTTTTAGAAGTAATATATTATTACACCACCAACGAGCAGTGAAAGGAAGAAATATATAGTTGATTTTTGGTAATATATTTACTTTATATGAAATTGAAACTTTTTTCAAAGAAGGAGAATAATCTTTTTCTTCCATGTTGTATGTTTCAGACAGCAAATTCCTAAATTAGAAAAAACACTATATTTTGTGGTGTATGGATATGTTACAAAAAACGTTACAAAGCGTCGATATCTCAGCTGTTGCGAAAAAATTAGGAGACTTTCAGAAAGGTATTATCCTAAAACCAGATGACTCTGACGAGACTGTAGCTCTCCCGGTTGTTTTGTTTTATTCACTCATTGAAAAGAGAATAAGATACATACACATAAATAATAATTTCCATTTTATTTTAAACCAAAGACCTTAGCGAGCAGGCGCTCTAACAAATTATAAGTAGCACAACGAACCAACAAATCCATTTGACTGCAACTAGAATATCACTCATATAATTTTTGATATCCGAGATAAAGGATTTCAAATAATAATGTCATACCCATTTTCCAAGATCTTAGAACTCAAATGAACTATCAATGACACAATAAGACTATAGATCCATTATATTGCATAAAAAATTAAGTTTCCATCATTAATAGCTTTAGAAGAGTTGAGAGCACAGCTTTAACAAAGATGATCATATTGCAAAAAGAATTAAGTCTCCATCATTTATAGTGTCTTAGGAGTTGCAAGCACAAGATTACATAGAGTTATTTAGGTGAAAATGACCACATCCATTTTCTAAGGCCCTGGGGGTCAGGGGCTCAAACAAAAATATCAGGTGCACAACTAGACCACTCATCCATCATATTGCAAAAAGAATTTAGTCTCCATCATTTATAGTGTCAGAGGAGTTGCGAACACAAGATTACTTAGAGTTATATAGGAGAAAATGACCACACCATTTTCTAAGACCCTGGGGTCAGGAGCTCAAACAAAATATCAGGTGCACAACTAGACCACACATCCATCATATTGAAAAAGAATTAAGTCTCCATCATTTATAGTGTCAGAGGAGTTGCGAGCAGACGATTTCTTAGAGTTATATAGGAGAAAATAACCTCAACCATTTTCTAGGACCTCAGTGGTCAGGGGCTCAAACAAAATGTTAGGTGCACAACAACACCACAGACCAAGTGTAATGCAAAAAGAGTTACATTTCTATCTCTTATAGTTTCAGAGGAGTTGCAAGCACAAGAATTGTTTACGGACGGACAGACAGAGGGACAGGCGGACAGACGCCGGGGTATCGCATAAGCTCGACTGGTCTATGACCAGTAGAGGTAACCAGAAGTCTCTGACGAGACTGTAGTTCTCCTGGTTATTTTTCTTTAAAACATCAATTTCCTTTCTTTTTTCTTTTTAGACCAAAGACCAAAGGGAGCGGGCGCTCTAACAAATTATACGTAGCACAGTAAAACGACATATCCATTAGACTGCAACTAGAATATCACTCGTAAAGGTCAAGGTCACCACTTATGGTGTAAAGGGAAGGTCTTTTTGTCACAAGGAATACACATGTGAAATATGAAAGCTCTATCACTTACATGTACAAATCAAAAGCTACACCCAATATTAAAGTATTTGCCTCAGCAAACGGACCATTCTGATAAATAAACATAAGAAAGACAGACGTCACGGACAGGCCAAAAGCTGTATCTTTGATACTG
Organism: Pinctada imbricata; assembly: GCA_033119305.1. Classification (NCBI taxonomy): domain Eukaryota; kingdom Metazoa; phylum Mollusca; class Bivalvia; order Pterioida; family Pteriidae; genus Pinctada; species Pinctada imbricata. Next base: position 1,788,952 of record VSWD01000001.1, on the reverse strand, counting down.
GAAGCATAAAATTTCGATCGGACCCTCATGTTGGGTTGACCTAAATTTCAATGTGATGTATAGAAAAGGTATAAAAAACTTCATTTCAGTCGGTACATCCATTTCACAGATAATGAAAACAGTGTAATCAAAGATTACGAAGCTCACCTCGTGGCAGCAAAGTTCAATTTAAACATATGATATCTCTAAGTACATGTATATCAAGAAAATCACTCAAGTGGAAAAAAGTAGGTCAAGGTCATTTCATGAAAGTTTGATCAAAGATACATCTAATATGCAAGTTTGGTACATGTAGCACTTATACTTTGCTCAATATTGGCCTTTAAAGGCAAAATCACTAAAGCGGAAAAAGTAGGTCAAGGTCATTTTATGAAAGTTTGATCAAAGATACATCCAATATGCAAGTTTGGTACATGTAGCACTTATACTTTGCTCAATATTGGCCTTTAAAGGCAAAATCACTCAAGTGGAAAAAGTAGGTCAAGGTCATTTTATGAAAGTCTGATCAAAGATACATCCAATATGCAAGTTTGGTACATGTAGCACATATACTTTGCTCAATATTGGCCTTATAAGGCAAAATCACTCAAGCGGAAAAAGTAGGTCAGATGCTGCATCTGATATATGGGTTCACCTCAGCATCCCAAGATGAATCCCTTGTTCAAGTTTAGTTACTGTAGCATCAGTACTTTGTCAGATACTGAACTACCCCAAAAACTTTAACCAGACACTGACAAAATCATTCAACCGGAAAATGTAGGTCAGATGCTGCATCCGGTGCATGGGTTCACCTCAGCATCCCAAGATGAATCACTTGTGCAAGTTTGGTTACTGTAGCATCAGTACTTTGTCAGATACTGAACTACCCCAAAAACTTTAACCAGACACTGACAAAGTCATTCAACCGGAAAATGTAGGTCAGATGCTGCATCCGATGCATGGGTTCACCTCAGCATCCCAAGATGAATCACTTGTGCAAGTTTGGTTACTGTAGCATCAGTACTTTGTCAGATACTGAGTTACCCCAAAAACTTTAACCGGACGCGGACGCGGACGCCGGGGTTATAGCATAAGCTCATCTCAACTTCGTCGAGGTGAGCTAAAAAACCTGTTTATTTATGGTATTTTTCTAAGTCTAAGGTGCATAACCCGCCAATTTTTTTTTCATCAGACCCAATTTGAGTTGACCTAGATTTTCATGTGATATATCTGTCCACTATATATCTGTTGGGTAGATAATAAACAAAATCCCTATAATTCTGTCATTTTTCAAATTAAAATGTGTATTATTTTAATCGGACCAATTTGGATTTGATCTGGATTGTCATATGATGTATCTATATACCCAATTTCAGTTTAATGGGTGCATCTGTTGTGAAGAATATGAATGGAAACTGTTCTTGAAGACCGACCGAGGGTAAAAGCAATATGTCCCTACCTCTTTGAAAGGAGAGGGGGTGGGAGAGGTGGAGACATGATCAACCTTTATGTCATCTAAAACAATTAACATAATGGCTACATATGAAGAATATCTGCTGCTGATAAATTAATAAAACCTAGGAAACCTAAAGCGTAACATCCCCTAGCCAGGTTTGTAAATCAATGAACCCACTCAGGCTGTATACAAGGAATTTCATTATTTCAAATCCATGACCTTTACCTTTGAGCTATTACCTTGAATTCAATAGGGCTCATCCACCTGTCATGGACAATAAGGGTATGAAGTTTTGGAAGGATCCAATCAAAACTGTCCTTTAGGTCGTATAAACGGATTTTAACTATCTCCAATCTGTGACCTTGACCTATGACCTTGAAAATCGATAGGGCTCTTCCCCCTGTCATGCGAAAGAAGTGTATGGAATTTGGAAAAGATCCAATCAAAACTGCATCTTCTAGGCTGTATACAAGTACTTAAACTATTCCACAAAGATTTTAACTATTCCAATCCGTGACCTTGATCTTTGACCTTGAAAATTAATAGGGATCTTCGTCTTGCAAGAAAAAACAAGTGTATGAAGTTTGGTCAAGATCCAATCAAAACTGTGTCCTCTAGGGTGTATATTAGAATTTCAACTATTCCAATCTTTGACATTGACCTTTGACCTCGAAAATTATTAGAGTTCTTTCTCTCGTTATAAAGAATAAGTGTATGAAGTTTGGTCAAAATCCAATCAAAACTGTGCCCTCTAGGCTGTATACAAGGATTTAAGTCATTTCCAATCTGTGACGTTGGCCTTTGATATATGACCTTAAAAATGAATTTAAAAAATTGTTTTTCAGAAAAAAAACATGTCTCCCCCCTCCCTCTAAGTTACTTTGACCTTAGGCCAAGATGATGTGAAACCTTTGAGTCATGGGCAATACCATACAAAAACATGAAAGTGATCCATTATATTGTTTGAGGTAAAGCCCAAACATGATTAGCATATACCATTTCATTTTAAGCATATTTAGTGAAATTGACTTTGGTAACATGACCTTGGATATAGGCGATCTGAAAAATACATTGTATGGATCATGAGCAACAAAAACTGAATTAGTGATTGGATACAGGGTTCAAAATATAAAGCCTAAACATGATAAGCATAGACAATTTCAGCCTGGACATCAGTAAGAAGTGACCTTAATCATGTGACCTTGGGACAATGTGATAAGAAACATTTAGTCCTGAGAAACAACATACTAAAATATGAAAAAAAACAATTATAAGAAGGTTTCAGGAGATATAGCCCAGACAAGATTAGTATGTACGATTTCATTAAAAAGAACTAAATGATTTTGACATTTGGCACATGACCTTGGGTCAAGTTGATAAGAAACCCTCCAATCCTGAGCAACAGCATACTAAAGTATCAGAGTGATCCAGTATACGATTCCACAGATATAGCCCAGACTCAATAGCATTTACTATTTCATTAAAAAATGTAAAACTTGACCTTGACGTTAGTCATACAACATTGGATCAAGGTGGAGTGAAACCTTTGGGTCATCAGCACCATCATACTAAAATATGAAGTGATCCAAGATTAAGCCTGGACATAATACACATAACAAGTACAATTTCATTTAAAATATACTTATTTACCTTGACCTTGGTCATATGATCTTGAGTCAATGTGATGTGAAACATTCCGGTCATCAGGAATAACATACTAAAATATGAAAGCGATCGTGCAAACGGTTCGAAAGATATATCCCGGACAGGAATGCATGTACAATTTAATCAAAATTGTACTACATGACCTTGACCTTGGTCACATGACCTTGGGTGATGTGAAACCTTCAGGTCATAAGCAACAACATACTAAAATATGAAAGTGATCCGGCAAACGGTTCAAGATATCTAGCCCAGACAGGAATGTATGCATAATTTCATTAAAAATGCACTAAGTGACCTTGACCTTGGTCACATGACCTTGGGTCAAGGTGATGTGAAACATTCGGGTCATAAGCAACAACATACTAAAATATGAAAGTGATCCGGTAAACGGTTCAAGAGATCTAGCCCGGACAGGAATGTATGCATAATTTCATTAAAAATGTCCTAAAAGAACTTGATATTGGTCACATGACCTTGGGTCAAGGTGATGTGAAATCTTAGGGTCATAAGCAACAACATACTTAAATATGAAAGTGATCCATCAAATGGTTCAAGAGATATAGCACGGACAGGAATGTATTCATAATTTCATTAAAAATGCACTAAGTGACCTTGACCTTGGTCACATGACCTTAGGTCAAGGTGATGTAAAACCTTCGGGTCATAAGCAACAACATACTAAAATATGAAAGTAATCCGGCAAACGGTTCAAGAGATCTAGCCCGGACAGGAATGTTTGCATAATTTCTTTAAAAATGCACTAAGTGACCTTGGTCACATGACCTTGGGTCAAGGTGATGTGAAATCTTCGGGTCATAAGCAACAACATACTAAAATATGAAAGTGATCCAGCAAAAGGTTCAAGAGATATAGCCCGGACAGGAATGTATTCATAATTTCTTTAAAAATGCACTAAGTGACCTTGACCTTGGTCACATGACCTTGGGTCAAGGTGATGTGAAACATTCTGGTCATGAGCAACAACATACTAAAATATGAAAGTGATCCGGCAAACAGTTCAAGTTATAGCCCGGACAGGAATGTATGCATAATTTCAATAAAATGCACTAAGTGACCTTGGGCACATGACCTTGGGTCAAGGTGATGTGAAACCTTCGGGTCATAAGCAACAACATACTAAAATATGAAAGTCATCGGGTGAACAGTTCAGCAGATATAGCCCGGACGGACATTGGGGGGGGGGGGGGGAGACATAATAGGGTTATTCCTCTTTTCATAGGTAATAAGTATATAAAGTTGTGCCATCTAGTCTGTATAGAAGGGTTATAGCAATCTCCAATCCATGATCTTGACCTTTGACCCATGACCTTGAACATCAATGGGGTTCTTCCTCTTGCCAATTGGAATACCTGTATGACGTTTGGTCAAGATCGAAATCAAGATCTGATAAAATCTGTGTCCTCTAGGCTGTATACAAAAGAGTGGCGTTCACATGCACACACACACCCTCGCACAAGAACGACAGCGCTGCTATATCCCCCCCCCGCAACTATGTAGCGAGGGGAAAATAACAAGCATACAACGCATCACAGATACAATATCTTGAGTAGTAAAACGTGTACCTGAATTTTGTCTATTTACACTGTTTTAGGAAATCAAATGTTTATTGAGGCCCAACCAACTGCAAGTCTGCATCAAAACAAGACCTCATTCCTATAACACTGGCCTTTTATTACAAGGAACAATTGGACACTTTTTCCAGAAATAATGAATGTGTATTAAATGTTATTACAATAAATCTATACACATACACACTGATGTTCGAAGGCCACATCACTGACTCCAGGGAACTAAGTCTATTAAGTTTCATAAAACCTTGTACGATGCTATTTCTTTTTTTTTTAAACAAACATTTAAAGTAACAACTACCAGAATTTATCTTTTGAACAAGACGATTTTATTGCTATAACGTTAAACATTCTAGACACCTGGTCTGGAAACGAATAATGAATACCCCGCTTGCGTGATCTTTATCTTTTCGCTCAAAAATAGATAGGTAAAAATCCTTCACTCATTACGAACACTAGGAATGCTAAACACTAGTAACAGCGAAAGTAATTTTAAATCGTCAGTTCTAGAAAGTACTTTTAAATCGTCAGTTCTAGAAAGTAATTTCAAATCGTCAACCCTAGAAAGTAATTTTAAATCGTCAATCCTACAAAGTAATTTTTAATCGTCAGTCCTAGAAAATAATTTTATATCATCAGTTCTAGAAAGTAATTTTAAATCGTCAACCCTAGAAAGTAATTTTAAATCGTCAACCCAAGGACTTTGAAATCATCTTTTAAAAATCAGATAATACAATATATTGTGATTTTAGAGAGGATTTTTTTTCTGATTAATAATATGGAGACAGAGAAAAAAAAATTGCACCATACCTTTATGACACGGCAACTTCTTTTCTTTTCCCAGAACAATTAGAATAACTACTGCTACTATTATCCCCATACCAAGACTGGTGGCAATTATAACGCATTTAGCCCGACAGCCGATTCCTGTATACTCTACAAGGCAATATCAAATGAAATAATGAAAGTTTTTCAGAAAAAAAAAACAGATGTCTCCCCCCTCCCTCTAAGTTACTTTGACCTTGGGCTAAGATGATGTGAAACCTTTGAGTCATGGGCAACATCATACTCAAACATGAAAGTGATTCATAGTATTGATGGAGGTAAAGCCCAAACATGATTAGCATATGCAATTCCATATTTAGTGAAATTGACTTTGGTCACATGACCTTGGATATAGGTGATCTGAAAAATACATTGCATGGATCATGCGCAACAAAAAAACTGAATTAGTGATTGGATACACAATTCAAAATATGAAGCCTAAACATGATAAGCATAACAATTTCAGCCTGGACATGATTAGCATATACAATTTCATTTCCAAAGTAAGAAGTGACCTTAATCATGTGACCTTGGAACAATGTGATAAGAAACATTTTGTCCTGAGAAACAACGTATTAAAATATGAAAACAATTGTAAGAAGAGTTCAGCAGATATGGCCCAGACAAGATTAGTACGTACAATTTCATTAAAAAGAACTAAATGATCTTGACCTTGGGCACATGACCTTGGGTCAAGATGATAAGAAACCTTCCAATCCTGAGCAACAGCATTCTAAAGTATCAGAGCGATCCAGTATACGATTCCACAGATATAGTCCAAACTCAATAGTATTTACAATTTCATTAAAAAATGTAATATTTGACCTTGAATTAGTAATATGACCTTGGATCAAGGTGGTGTGAAACCTTTGGGTCATCAGCATCATCAAATGATCCGAATACAGTTCAAAAGATTAAGCCTGGACATAATACACATAACAAATACAATTTCATTTAAAATACATGTATACTAATTGACCTTGACCTTGACAAATACATGTATACTAATTGACCTTGACCTCCCCTTTTTATATCCATTTACATATTCATCTGTGTTGCTTGGACCCCTGTGTTTTACGGTCTTGTTTGTGTGTGGTCATCTAACAGTGAGGAGGTTGTTTTACACCATAATTGTGCGTTCTTCGAGACCTCTGGGAAATCGGAATAGTGGGAGGGTTGTGCGCACGTAATCCAGGATAACCACACCGTCTGCTATTTACGTGGCAGATGTCCGTCCTAAGTCGGCATCGGTTGCCCATTGGTCTCGTTGGTTTATGTGTAGTCTTTTATGTTTCATGTTTCTATGTTGTGAGTTGGTGTTCCTTGTCCCTTTTGCGTCTCTTTCTGTGGGTATCTGTTCTGTGTTTTTTGCATGGGTGTTTTGGGATTTTGCTGTGGGTGCTGCAACCTAGTGTTGTTGGAGATCCCCTCCTTTCTTTTTTGGTCACATGATCTTGAGTCTTCGGGTCATAAGCAACAACATACTAAAATATAAAGCGATCATGCAAACGGTTCAAGAGATATAGCCCGAACAGGAATGCATGTACAATTTCATTAAAATTGTACTACATGACCTTGACCTTGGGTCAAGGTGATGCAAAACCTTCGGGTCATAAGCAGCAACATACTAAAATATGAAAGTGATCCGGCAAACGGTTCAAGAGATCTAGCCTGGACATGAATGTATGCATAATTTCATTAAAAATGCACTAAGTGACCTTGACCTTGGTCACATGACCTTGGGTCAAGGTGATGTGAAATCTTTGGGTCATAAGCAAAAACATACTAAAATATGAAAGTGATCCGGCAAACGGTTCAAGAGATATAGCCCGGACAGGAATGTATTCATAATTTCTTTAAACATGCAGTACGTGACCTTGACCTTGGTCACATGACCTTGGGTCAAGGTGATGCAAAACCTTCGGGTCATAAGCAACAACATACTAAAATATGAAAGTGATCCGGCAAACGGTTCAAGAGACATAGCCCGGCCAGGAATGTATTCATAATTTCTTTAAAAATGCACTAAGTGACCTTGACCTTGGTCACATGACCTTGGGTCAAGGTGATGTGTAGTGTTGTAACGATTATCGCCGACATCGGCGACATCATCGCTGATACCCTTCGAATTTGATTAATCGATTATGTTTTTAAGAATCGATTATGATCGGAAATATTCAACGTGGAAAAGAATGACATATAGTTTTCAGTCGAATTCGCGTATGACAAGTACGAATAATCGCGTATGACAAGTACCAATAAAACGAAAGTAGATTAACGATCGTTTCTACGAGTTAAAGTTCCGGGCGTAGCGTAAATAATTTGAAAATGATACACTCTCTAAGGCATACAATGGATTTAATAGTAATGACAGGTACTCTTATAGAAAACTTCAACGTCAGATGCGATACGGGCCCTGCGATACGTCAATATCTACTCGACTAAAAAAAACTTTTTAGTTTTTACGCCGAACCCCTCAGCTTTGTAAGAAGGACAAGGTCAGTGAATTTCACTGTACTGTTACCACGAAGATCTTGCTTGATTTGTTGAATGAGCAAAATCTTAAGTTAACTCTTTGGTCGTATCATCGACTCGTATGGAACCCCCCCCCCCCAATCCCTGCATATGCTGTTTAAAATCGAAGTCGACTTTTACAATCACATATTTGTTTTGACTCCATTACTGCTGTGATCTTGACAAAATATTTCATTTACTAGACAGGATTTTATCATTCTGTGGTTGGAGTTCTTTCTAGACATTTTGCTTTGTATATTAGCATAAGATTGAGTGAAGTTTATTCATTACTTGTCATACTTCAAACCTTCAATCAAAAATTCATGAGGAACTGAGGAGAAGATTTTCATATTTGGCAAGATAATATTTCAGAATGTGTTAAAAATGAAAAGGCGAAATTGAGAACATATGGGTTATTCAAAACAAGAGTCTCAAGAGAAAAATATTTTTCAATAATATCAAAGCATGAAGTTCTCAAATGTTTCACAAACTTTCGCATAAGCTCACATAAACTTGAAATTGCAACTGGTAGGTACAGGAATGTTCCAGCAGTAGATAGAAAGTATAAATTTTGTAATTTACATGATTTATGATCTGTAGAAAATGAAATTCATTTTATTTTTGAATGCTCAATGTATGAACAGTATAGAAACGAATTTATTAATAAGATTAAAAACGAAAATATCAACTTCTCCTCACTTTCAAATAAAGATAAACTTATATGGCTCATGTCCAATGAAAGTAGTAATATCATAAATTGTTTTGCAGAATATGTATTTAAATGTTATACGAAACGATCACATGTTGTCACATGATAATATGTTGATAATATGTTGATTATATCACAATTCATTAAATGTTACTGTATCAATAATGAAATTACAGCATTTTATATCATTGTTGTATTGTACATTATATATTTAATCCAATTCATATGATCTACCTTTTGGATCTCTCCCCCTCTTTAATTCAAATGTTTCCTTTTAAATGTCGTTTGTTTTATTATTCTTGTATGCTCTTAATGGGCCCAAAATTGGAATAATAAATGATTCTATTCTATTCTATTTCTGTCTGTAAAAACAAGAAAGAATTATTTCCAATTAAATCGAAATAATCGATCAAAATCCTCTCCGATTATAAACCGATAATCGATTATGAAATTTTTCCGATTATACAACACTAGTGATGTGAAACCTTCGGGTCATAAGCAAAAACATACTAAAATATGAAAGTGATCCGGCAAACGGTTCAAGAGATCTAGCCCGGACAGGAATGTATGCATAATTTCATTAAAAATTGACTAAGTGACCTTGACCTTGGTCACATGACCTTTGGTCAAGGTGATGTGAAATCTTTGGGTCATAAGCAACAACATACTACAATATGAAAGTGATCCGGTAAACGGTTCAAGAGATATAGCCCGGACAGGAATGTATTCATAACTTCTTTAAAAATGCACTAAGTGACCTTGACCTTGGTCACATGACCTTGGGTCAAGGTGATGTGAAATCTTTGGGTCGTAAGCAACAAGATACTAAAATATGAAAGTGATCGGGCAAACGGTTGAAGAAATATAGCCCGGACACGATGTGTGACAGACGGACAGACAGACAGACAGACAGACGGACGACGAAGGCAAAACCTATGTCTCCTCCCCGCTGGGGGGACATAATAATGAATAAAAGACTTCAAATAGTTTGATCCCTCACAATGACAATAACAATATATTTTGTAAATGGTAATCTGTTGCCCTGGTAACCATACCTAAAATGGGCTTTTGTGATCATTACATTAGCCACTTTCACATCCGTTTTGCTCAGTAATAATATTCAGATGGATTAGTCTTTCTCGTGTAAAAATTTTGCTTGTCCATGACTCGGCAAGCCTCATCATGGACTTGCAAAATTTGTGCACTTGGGATGAGAAATTACCATCCCTCCCTCATGGTGGTGTAAGATTATATTATTCACCTCTGATTAATGTAAACGTCTTCAAATTGAATAGCATCATTTAAGAACAGATAAATTGGCAATATGGACCAGACATGCACGTTTCGGGTACTTAACCCTCGTCAGTGATCCTCAAATCTAAACAATGTAATATGCCAAAAAAGTATGAAAGTTACTATGTCGAAAAAGCGTACCGAAAGACGTAGCAGGATGGGTGGGATATGATGCTACAGGACCCACGTTTTAGAAATTTCAAGAAATTTTGATAACAGAAATTTAAGAATGCGTTGAAGATACGATCAACCGAAATTGATCGAACTTGGCTACATGTGCCCTCGGGGACTCCTGGTCCACCAGCAGTGACACTCACCAAGTGGTATAAATGCAAACGTCTTCAAATTGAAAAGCATCATTTAAGAACAGATAAATTGGCAATATGGACCAGACATGCACGTTTCGGGTACTTAACCCTCGTCAGTGATCCTCAAATCTAAACAATGTAATATGCCAAAAAAGTATGAAAGTTACTATGTCGAAAAAACGTACCGAAAGACGTAGCAGAATGGGTGGGATATGATGCTACAGGACCCACGTTTTAGAAATTTTAAGAAATTTTGATAACAGAAATTTTAGAATGCGTTGAAGAAACGATCAACCGAAATTGATCGAACTTGGCTACATGTGCCCTCGGGGACTCCTGGTCCACCAGCAGTGACACTCACCAAGTGGTTTAAATGTAAACGTCTTCAAATTGAATAGCATCATTTAAGAACAGATAAATTGGCAATATGGACCAGACATGCACGTTTCGGGTACTTAACCCTCGTCAGTGATCCTCAAATCAAAACAATGTAATATGCCAAAAAAGTATGAAAGTTACTATGTCGAAAAAGCGTACCGAAAGACGTAGCAGGATGGGTGGGATATGATGCCACAGGACCCACGTTTTAGAAACTTCAAGAAATTTTGATAACAGAAATTTTAGAATGTGTTGAAGAAACGAACAACCGAAATTGATCGAACTTGGCTACATGTGCCCTCGGGGACTCCTGGTCCACCAGCAGTGACACTCACCAAGTGGTATAAACGTAAACGTCTTCAAATTGAATAGCATCATTTAAGAACAGATAAATTGGCAATATGGACCAGACATGCACGTTTCGGGTACTTAACCCTCGTCAGTGATCCTCAAATCTAAACAATGTAATATGCCAAAAAAGTATGAAAGTTACTATGTCGAAAAAGCGTACCGAAAGACGTAGCAGGATGGGTGGGATATGATGTTACAGGACCCACGTTTTAGAAATTTCAAGAAATTTTGATAACAGAAATTTTAGAATGCGTTGAAGATACGATCAACCGAAATTGATCGAACTTGGCTACATGTGCCCTCGGGGACTCCTGGTCCACCAGCAGTGACACTCACCAAGTGGTATAAATGCAAACGTCTTCAAATTGAAAAGCATCATTTAAGAACAGATAAATTGGCAATATGGACCAGACATGCACGTTTCGGGTACTTAACCCTCGTCAGTGATCCTCAAATCTAAACAATGTAATATGCCAAAAAAGTATGAAAGTTACTATGTCGAAAAAGCGTACCGAAAGACGTAGCAGAATGGGTGGGATATGATGCAACAGGACCCACGTTTTAGAAATTTCAAGAAATTTTGATAACAGAAATTTGAGAATGCGTTGAAGAAACGATCAACCGAAATTGATCGAACTTGGCTACATGTGCCCTCGGGGACTCCTGGTCCACCAGCAGTGACACTCACCAAGTGGTATAAATGTAAACGTCTTCAAATTGAATAGCATCATTTAAGAACAGATAAATTGGCAATATGGACCAGACATGCACGTTTCGGGTACTTAACCCTCGTCAGTGATCCTCAAATCTAAACAATGTAATATGCCAAAAAAGTATGAAAGTTACTATGTCGAAAAAGCGTACCGAAAGACGTAGCAGGATGGGTGGGATATGATGCTACAGGACCCACGTTTTAGAAATTTCAAGAAATTTTGATAACAGAAATTTTAGAATGCGTTGAAGATACGATCAACCGAAATTGATCGAACTTGGCTACATGTGCCCTCGGGGACTCCTGGTCCACCAGCAGTGACACTCACCAAGTGGTATAAATGCAAACGTCTTCAAATTGAAAAGCATCATTTAAGAACAGATAAATTGGCAATATGGACCAGACATGCACGTTTCGGGTACTTAACCCTCGTCAGTGATCCTCAAATCTAAACAATGTAATATGCCAAAAAAGTATGAAAGTTACTATGTCGAAAAAGCGTACCGAAAGACGTAGCAGGATGGGTGGGATATGATGCTACAGGACCGAAGTTTAAGAAATTTCAAGAAATTTTGATAACAGAAATTTTAGAATGCGTTGAAGAAACGATCAACCGAAATTGATCGAACTTGGCTACATGTGCCCTCGGGGACTCCTGTTCCACCAGCAGTGACACTCACCAAGTGGTATAAATGTAAACGTCTTCAAATTAAATAGCATCATTTAAGAACAGATAAATTGGCAATATGGACCAGACATGCACGTTTCGGGTACTTAACCCTCGTCAGTGATCCTCAAATCTAAACAATGTAATATGCCAAAAAAGTATGAAAGTTACTATGTCGAAAAAGCGTACCGAAAGACGTAGCAGGATGGGTGGGATATGATGCTACAGGACCGACGTTTAAGAAATTTCAAGAAATTTTGATAACAGAAATTTTAGAATGCGTTGAAGATACGATCAACCGAAATTGATCGAACTTGGCTACATGTGCCCACGGGGACTCCTGGTCGACCAGCAGTGACACTCAACAAGTGGTATAAACGTAAACGTCTTCAAATTGAATAGCATCATTTAAGAACAGATAAATTGGCAATATGGACCAGACATGCACGTTTCGGGTACTTAACCCTCGTCAGTGATCCTCAAATCTAAACAATGTAATATGCCAAAAAAGTATGAAAGTTACCATGTCGAAAAAGCGTACCGAAAGACGTAGCAGGATGGGTGGGATATGATGCTACAGGACCGACGTTTAAGAAATTTCAAGAAATTTTGATAACAGAAATTTTAGAATGCGTTGAAGATACGATCAACCGAAATTGATCGAACTTGGCTACATGTGCCCACGGAGACTCCTGGTCGACCAGCAGTGACACTCACCAAGTGGTATAAACGTAAACGTTTTCAAATTGAATAGCATCATTTAAGAACAGATAAATTGGCAATATGGACCAGACATGCACGTTTCGGGTACTTAACCCTCGTCAGTGATCCTCAAATCTAAACAATGTAATATGCCAAAATAAGTATGAACGTTACTATGTCGAAAAAGCGTACCGAAAGACGTAGCAGGATGGGTGGGATATGATGCTACAGGACCCACGTTTTAGAAATTTCAAGAAATTTTGATAACAGAAATTTTAGAATGCGTTGAAGAAACGATCAATCGAAATTGTTCGAACTTTGCTACATGTGCCCTTGGGGACTCCTGGTCCACCAGCAGTGACACTCACCAAGTGGTATAAATGTAAACATCTTCAAATTGAATAGCATCATTTAAGAACAGATAAATTGGCAATATGGACCAGACATGCACGTTTCGGGTACTTAACCCTCGTCAGTGATCCTCAAATCTAAACAATGTAATATGCCAAAAAAGTATGAAAGTTACTATGTCGAAAAAACGTACCGAAAGACATAGCAGGATGGGTGGGATATGATGCTACAGGACCCAATTTTTAGAAATTTCAAGAAATTTTGATAACAGAAATTTTAGAATGCGTTGAAGAAACGATCAACCGAAATTGATCGAACTTGGCTACATGTGCCCTCGGGGACTCCTGGTCCACCAGCAGTGACACTCACCAAGTGGTATAAATGCAAACGTCTTCAAATTGAAAAGCATCATTTAAGAACAGATAAATTGGCAATATGGACCAGACATGCACGTTTCGGGTACTTAACCCTCGTCAGTGATCCTCAAATCTAAACAATGTAATATGCCAAAAAAGTATGAAAGTTACTATGTCGAAAAAGCGTACCGAAAGACGTAGCAGGATGGGTGGGATATGATGCTACAGGACCGAAGTTTAAGAAATTTCAAGAAATTTTGATAACAGAAATTTTAGAATGCGTTGAAGAAACGATCAACCGAAATTGATCGAACTTGGCTACATGTGCCCTCGGGGACTCCTGGTCCACCAGCAGTGACACTCACCAAGTGGTATAAATGTAAACGTCTTCAAATTAAATAGCATCATTTAAGAACAGATAAATTGGCAATATGGACCAGACATGCACGTTTCGGGTACTTAACCCTCGTCAGTGATCCTCAAATCTAAACAATGTAATATGCCAAAAAAGTATGAAAGTAATTATGTCGAAAAAGCGTACCGAAAGACGTAGCAGGATGGGTGGGATATGATGCTACAGGACCGACGTTTAAGAAATTTCAAGAAATTTTGATAACAGAAATTTTAGAATGCGTTGAAGATACGATCAACCGAAATTGATCGAACTTGGCTACATGTGCCCACGGAGACTCCTGGTCGACCAGCAGTGACACTCACCAAGTGGTATAAACGTAAACGTTTTCAAATTGAATAGCATCATTTAAGAACAGATAAATTGGCAATATGGACCAGACATGCACGTTTCGGGTACTTAACCCTCGTCAGTGATCCTCAAATCTAAACAATGTAATATGCCAAAATAAGTATGAACGTTACTATGTCGAAAAAGCGTACCGAAAGACGTAGCAGGATGGGTGGGATATGATGCTACAGGACCCACGTTTTAGAAATTTCAAGAAATTTTGATAACAGAAATTTTAGAATGCGTTGAAGAAACGATCAATCGAAATTGTTCGAACTTTGCTACATGTGCCCTTGGGGACTCCTGGTCCACCAGCAGTGACACTCACCAAGTGGTATAAATGTAAACGTCTTCAAATTGAATAGCATCATTTAAGAACAGATAAATTGGCAATATGGACCAGACATGCACGTTTCGGGTACTTAACCCTCGTCAGTGATCCTCAAATCTAAACAATGTAATATGCCAAAAAAGTATGAAAGTTACTATGTCGAAAAAACGTACCGAAAGACATAGCAGGATGGGTGGGATATGATGCTACAGGACCCAATTTTTAGAAATTTCAAGAAATTTTGATAACAGAAATTTTAGAATGCGTTGAAGAAACGATCAACCGAAATTGATCGAACTTGGCTACATGTGCCCTCGGGGACTCCTGGTCCACCAGCAGTGACACTCACCAAGTGGTATAAATGCAAACGTCTTCAAATTGAAAAGCATCATTTAAGAACAGATAAATTGGCAATATGGACCAGACATGCACGTTTCGGGTACTTAACCCTCGTCAGTGATCCTCAAATCTAAACAATGTAATATGCCAAAAAAGTATGAAAGTTACTATGTCGAAAAAGCGTACCGAAAGACGTAGCAGGATGGGTGGGATATGATGCTACAGGACCGAAGTTTAAGAAATTTCAAGAAATTTTGATAACAGAAATTTTAGAATGCGTTGAAGAAACGATCAACCGAAATTGATCGAACTTGGCTACATGTGCCCTCGGGGACTCCTGTTCCACCAGCAGTGACACTCACCAAGTGGTATAAATGTAAACGTCTTCAAATTAAATAGCATCATTTAAGAACAGATAAATTGGCAATATGGACCAGACATGCACGTTTCGGGTACTTAACCCTCGTCAGTGATCCTCAAATCTAAACAATGTAATATGCCAAAAAAGTATGAAAGTTACTATGTCGAAAAAGCGTACCGAAAGACGTAGCAGGATGGGTGGGATATGATGCTACAGGACCGACGTTTAAGAAATTTCAAGAAATTTTGATAACAGAAATTTTAGAATGCGTTGAAGAAACGATCAACCGAAATTGATCGAACTTGGCTACATGTGCCCACGGGGACTCCTGGTCGACCAGCAGTGACACTCACCAAGTGGTATAAACGTAAACGTCTTCAAATTGAATAGCATCATTTAAGAACAGATAAATTGGCAATATGGACCAGACATGCACGTTTCGGGTACTTAACCCTCGTCAGTGATCCTCAAATCTAAACAATGTAATATGCCAAAATAAGTATGAACGTTACTATGTCGAAAAAGCGTACCGAAAGACGTAGCAGGATGGGTGGGATATGATGCTACAGGACCCACGTTTTAGAAATTTCAAGAAATTTTGATAACAGAAATTTTAGAATGCGTTGAAGAAACGATCAATCGAAATTGTTCGAACTTTGCTACATGTGCCCTTGGGGACTCCTGGTCCACCAGCAGTGACACTCACCAAGTGGTATAAATGTAAACGTCTTCAAATTGAATAGCATCATTTAAGAACAGATAAATTGGCAATATGGACCAGACATGCACGTTTCGGGTACTTAACCCTCGTCAGTGATCCTCAAATCTAAACAATGTAATATGCCAAAAAAGTATGAAAGTTACTATGTCGAAAAAACGTACCGAAAGACATAGCAGGATGGGTGGGATATGATGCTACAGGACCCGAGTTTTAGAAATTTCAAGAAATTTTGATAACAGAAATTTTAGAATGCGTTGAAGAAACGATCAACCGAAATTGATCGAACTTGGCTACATGTGCCCTCGGGGACTCCTGGTCCACCAGCAGTGACACTCACCAAGTGGTATAAATGTAAACGTCTTCAAATTGAATAGCATCATTTAAGAACAGATAAATTGGCAATATGGACCAGACATCGCTCACATGAGTTGCAGACAAAAAGAAAGTAGCCATTTGGTGAGTTTTGTGAATTCTGTGAATCAGTTTCAGAGATGTCGAAAATGCCTTGGCCATTCAGAGCCCTTGGCAGCCATAATTGTTGACACACACACACACCCTCACACCCCACATCCATTTTCCAACCCATGAACCTGGGGGTCAGGGGCTCATACAATTAAAAGGTGCACATCTAGACCAGACTGAGAATAAAGCAAAAACAATTAACTCTCTATCCATTATACTTTCTGAGAATTGGTGCTCACAAGATTACATAGAGTTATATAAGAGAAAATGACCACATCCATTTTCCAATTCCCTGGGGGTCAGGGGCTAAAACAAAATATCAGGTGCACAACTAGGCCATATACTGAGAATAAAGCAAAAACAATTATCATTCTATCAATCATACTTTCTGAGAATTGGTGCTCACAAGATAACATAGAGTTATATAGGAGAAAATGACCACACCTATTTTCCAAGACCCTGGGGGTCTGGGGCTCAAACAAAATATTAGGTGCACATCTAGACCACAGACTGAGAATTAAGCAAAAACAATTATCTTCCTATCTACTATACTTTCTGAGAATTGGTGCTCACAAGATTACATAGAGTTATATAGGGTAAAATGACCACACCCATTTTCCAAGACCCTGGGGGTCAGGGGCTCAAACAAAATATCAGGTGCACATCTAGACCACAGACTGAGAATAAAGCAAAAACAAGTATCTTTCTATCTATTATACTTTCTAAGAATTGGTGCTTACAAGATTACATAGAGTTATATAGGGGAAAAAGTCCACACCCATTTTCCAAGACCCTGGGGGTCAGGGGCTCAAACAAAATATCAGGTGCATATCTAGACCACAGACTGAGAATAAAGCAAAAACAATTATCTTTCTACCAATTATACTTTCTTAGAATTGGTGCTCACAAGATTACATAGAGTTACATAGGGGAAAATTACCACACCCATATTCCAAGACCCTTGGGTCAGGGGCTCAAACAAAATATCAGGTGCACATCTAGACCACAGACTGAGAATAAAGCAAAAACAATTATCTTCCTATCTATTATACTTTCTGAGAATTGGTGTTCACAAGATTACATAGAGTTATACTAGGGAAAATGACCAAACCCATTTTCCAAGACCCTGGGGGTCAGGGGCTCAAACAAAATGTCAGGTGCACATCTAGACCACAGACTGAGAATAAAGCAAAAACAATTATCTTTCTATCTATTATACTTTCTGAGAATTGGTGCTCACAAGATTACATAGAGTTATATAGGAGAAAATCACCACACCCATTTCCAAGACCCTGGGGGTCAGGGGCTCAAACAAAATATCAGGTGCATATCTAGACCATAGACTGAGAATAAAGCAAAAACAATTGTCTTTCTATCTATTATACTTTCTGAGAATTGGTGCTCACAAGATTACATAGAGTTATACAGGAGAAAATGACCACACCCATTTTCAAAGACCCTGGGGGTCAGGGGCTAAAACAAAATATCAGGTGCACAACTAGACCACAGGCCCATTATAATGCAAAAAGAATTTATTTTGTACTATTCACAGATTCAGAGGATTCGTGCTCACAAGAAAAGTTTAACGGACGGACGGACAGACAGACAGACAGACAGACAGACAGACAGACGGCCGGACGCCGGACACAGGGCGATCGCATAAGCTCGACTGGTCTTTGACCAGTAGAGCTAAAACTTCTTTAGTAAATATTGTTTATGATGAAAATGGTTTTATTTCCTATTTCTCTCTATTACGTCACATCCACATGTTCAATTTTCACTTAAAAACACAGCCTGATTCTACAGTAAACATAGTTACATAGTTAATATATAGAAGCAGTAGCGGCCCTCCACTTTGAAAAACAATTTTGGATGGTTGGATGTTTCTATGATGATTGCTTTGTCTTCTAAGCTGTTCACAAAAATATATATGCACAGCCATTGTAATTCCCTGAGATGTTACTATTGAAAGGAACGTGCTGTAATTCGTGTATTAACACTCGTGACGTCACAATGCATAAGATCTAAAGAAACATGCCGCGACGGCTGTTCTAACCTGCAAACTGAACCTGCTGTGACCTGAATGTTAATGTCACCTTTTTACCTGGAAAACGCAATTTCAGAAAACAAGAATGAAACGGACAACTGTGGTGCATATATATAGAATAAATGTCATAATTTGTGTTTTGTTACGGGTATGCAACACACAGCAAGTGCATTTATCGCATGAAATGCGCTAACGCGCATTACAAATACGATAAATGCACTTGCTGTGTGTTGCATACCCGTAACAAAACACAAATTAAGACACTTATTCTCTATTTAAGCTCAAGTTCACAGTGACCTTGACCTTGAAAATTGATAGGGCTTTTCCTCTCCCCATGATTTGTTGAAGGTTTGATGCTTCTACGATGATTGCTTTGTTATATATTCAGTTCTCAAGGATTTTTAAGCCTAAGTCCATAGTGACCTTAACCTTTGACCTTGAAGATCAATAGGGTTCACCCTCTCCCTATGGTCATTATTTGTGAAAGGTTTGATGTCTCTATGATGATTACTTTGTCTTCTATCATGTTCATAATTATTCTAATCTTAAGTCCACAGTGACCTTGACCTTTGACCCTTTACCTTCTAAGTTAAAGTGACCTTGACCTTTGACATTGAAAATCAATAAGGTTCATTCTTCCCAAATGGGGATTATTTGTGGAAGATTTGATGTTGAAGATTGCTTTGTCTCCCATGCCATTCATAACAAACATCCTAACACACGGACAAACACATCCTCACATGGACGTACGGTAGCGATGCTAAATCTCCTCCGCAAAGAGTTATCATAAAATACTGATCCCATTGAATACGAAATAGTGTAGTGTAAACATCGTGTAGTCTTAATATTTGATGCATGAAGGTATTTTCGCATAAGAACTGTATCTGCACGACTTTCGTTCCGTTGTGGACAGGAGAATAGGCATGATACATTCTCGTATACGTCAAAAGTGAACATGTAGTTTATCTACATATTCAGAATGAAAAGATGTAAAGATATAGACGAGTGAGTGTATAAAATACCTTGGTGGCGTGGACATGGATTTGGAAACTTCTTTCCTATAGCTAGAACTATTAGTACTGCTACTATCCCAGTAACATAAATCACCACCACACAGATTATTATGCAAGTAGTATCACAAGGTGGTCCTGTAATGAAAAGAAATATTAGATACTGTTATACAATTATCAGTATTTCTATGTAAAAAGATAATACCACCATGACTGTAGAATACATCATACGTAGTTTGTTGTACTTTGTTTGGAGTCCCTAAAAAGTGCGAAACGAAACCAGAAGTCTATGATGAGACTGGGTCTCTCCTGGCGATTTTGTTAACAAGAAGTCTCTGATGAGGCTGAAGCTCTCCTGGATGTTTGCTTAAATTAATCTAAGTCACTCACCATTTTCCAGGCACAGAATATGATTAATGAAATAGTTGCCAGAGTCACCTAATGCTCGACTGCATAGCATAATGTCTTTAATGACAGCCAATTTCTGAAGCTCACTTTTTTCTCCAATTTATATAATTATACACAATTGAATACTCATGTAGCACCTATACTTTGCTCAATATTGGCTTCTAAATGCAAAATCACTCAAGCGGAAAAAAATTGGTCAAGGTCATTCTATGAAAGTTTGATCAGAGGTACATCCACCATGTAAGTTTGGAACATGTTGCACTTATACTTTGCTCAATATTGGCTTTTAAAGGCAAAATCACTCAAGTGGAAAAAGAAGGTCAAGGTCATTTTATTGAAGTTTGATCAAAGATACATCCACCATATAAGTTTGGAACATGTAGCACTTATACTTTGCTCAATATTGGCTTTTAAAGGCAAAATCACTCAAGCAGAAAGAGTAGGTCAAGGTCATTTTATGAAAGTTTGATCAAAGATCATACATCCACCATGTACGTTTGGAACATGTAGCACTTATACTTTGCTCAATATTGGCTTTTAAAGGCAAAATTACTCGAGCGGAAAAAGTAGGTCAAGGTCATTTTATGAAAGTGTGATCCAAGACACATCCACCATGTAAGTTTGAAACATGTAGCACTTATACTTTGCTCAATATTGGCTTTTAAAGGCAAAATCACTCAAGTGGAAAAAGTAGGTCATGGTCACATCCACCATGTAAGTTTGGAACATGAAGCACTTATATTTTGCATAATATTGGCCATTAAAAGCCATATTGCTATCTTAACATTTACCTTATCATCTTAACATTTGCCTTATCATTTGTAATAATTTAAAAAATCACCACCAAGGGGCTACATCCCCATCTGGTAATATTAAATAAAGTATAATTAAATATTAACAACGAAAAGAACCAACAAAATATGAATATAGGAGAGGAGATTATGTGATCTTAACATTTACCTTATCATCTAGTAAGGAAGACGCCGACGGTATTGCAATAGCTCTTTTGCTCTCAAGTGCAGTCGAGCTAATAATGGAAAAAAGAAATGACTTTCTATCAATTATACTTTTGAGAATTTGTGCTCAAAAGATTACATGATAGAGTTATACATGCATAGGACAAAACGACCACTCCCTTTGGGTCAGACCCAAAGACCCTTTGGGTCAGGGGCTCAAACAAAATGCAAGGTGCATATCTAGACCACAGACTGTGAATTATACAAAAACAATTATCTTTCTATTAATTATACTTTCTAAAATTGGTACTCACATGATTGCAGAGCTATATAGGAGAAAATGACCACACCCATTTTCCAAGACCTTGGGATTAAGGGGCTCAAACAAAATATCAGGTGCACAAAATATCACAAAAAATAGCAATCCAAGGAATGCTTGTGTCGCCTGCGAAGCGGTTTGATTATTATTCTAGAAAGTGGATCAAAATTATTGGTATCAGTAGAAAAGTCTGGTCAAATGAAATTCATTTGAAATATCAAACCTCTTAATTACAAATTAAAAGGTATGGTAATTCTCAAATTTTCAGAAAGAGTGTCAATCATCTAGGTCAAGGTCACTACGTAAAAATTGGTAACAAAAAGGTCGCATCATAAGAAATATTAAACACCTATCACCAACCAATTAAAATATATATACAACCTTAATTTCTTAGAAAAGAAGGGCAGATAGCTAGGTCAAGGTCAAAAGGTAAAAAAATATGGTATGTGTAGAATGGCATTGTTACAAGGAAAATACATGTGAAATATCAAAGCCCTATCACCTACCAATCAAAAGATATAGCCAATTTTACTTTTCTTGAAAAGTAGGTCAAATATCTAGGTCAAGATTATAAGGTCAAATATTATGGTCTGTGTAGAAAGGTTTTGTCACAAGGAATACAGATGTGAAATACCAAAGCCCTATCACTTACCAATCAAAAGTTATATACAATCTTAATTTTTTTGAAAAGTAGGTCAAGGTCAATAGGTAAAAAAATTATGGTAAGTGTAGAAAGGCATTGTTACAAGGAATAAACATGTGAAATATCAAAGCCCTATCACTTACTAATCAAAAGATATAGCGAATCTTACCTTTTTTTAATTGTTAAATGCATCAAATTCAATTCTTTAATTAATTACAGTCACGAAAATGGGTCCTAAAAAGGCTGAAATTAAAGAGATTCCAGGGGGCTTTGACCCCCCCCCCCCCCTAACAGGGCTCTGCCCTGGACCTGCTGGGGACCTAAGCGGTCCCCAGACCCCTTGCCAATTCTTTACGTTCCCCCTTAAATAATAAGCTGGATCCGCCACTGATAGTACAGACGTTTATTTTTTCTTCGTGCATAGATCTGTTTATCTGTTCCATTTGAAACTGTTCTAAAATTTTGTATCTTGTAGGCCTATGTCATTCAGATTTTTTTAATCGGTCCAAATTTCAAGTCTACTAGTTACAGCGCAACGGAGAAGTCTTAAAATGCATATTTCTTGTCTGAGAATCAACGATTTCCCAGGTACTGTCGATTCTCTGACAAGAAATATGCAAGAATCCTCTATCATAAATATTAAAGAGAAAGAAAAAACCAAAATACACAAACACGATCGGCATTTCTACTTTAATTTTCATCTTAATCGACTGGTCATGGATCACGCCGATCGTTTTTCAGCTTTACGAAAAAGATATTATTTTACTTTCTCTTAATTTGGCAAAAACTCATATACAGCTTAGGCATCCCTACACTACATCATATTCCCCTTTTTGTGATTAAGTATCTATATTGCACGAAATTATAGAAAAACCGAACGTTCTGCGTTGCATTGCCCACTGAGAACAATTTTAGTTTTCATGCGGACGTCTCGACTCTTGGTAAGCACCTACAGGATCGTGCCACGTGGTACAGTATAGCCGATATCTCAACACACATGCACACGAGACAGTTGATGTTTACTGCATCCTAAAGTATCCTTTTTAAATAATCTCTAACTTTTTTAAACATTATGAAACAACTGTTAAAACTCGGAATGCAATGTACGCTGCTTTATATAAATATAGTGAATAATGAGGTCAAGGGTCATGGGGCCACACGATCGGAGTTAAGTAAAACTTGGTGAATATATATTTATCTTCACTCGATTTATAAATTTTGGGGCCCGGGAATATCACGCTTTTCATGTCACGTGATGCAAATCTGAGGTCACGTGGTTCCTGCGATCACTATAGCCGAGCTTGCTTCGCGAATCTCGCCTAAAAGATGTATCGTAGAAAGGGGGAAAGGTGTCCGGCTTGGCAATCTGGGATGATTCATTTTTATCAGAAAAGATCGGGAAAATAAATATTTTGTACGAATTTCAAAAGGAGAGGTCCAGGGTGGGGTGGGGTGGGGGTTGGTTTCGGTTCTAAACAACTCGACTCCATCTATACCAGCGTATTGGATAGTCCATCCAATTTTTCCTTTTCTTTTTTTTTTTCCAATTTTCATTCTTTTCTTTTTTTTTAATTTTTGTTTGGTTGCTTCCCTTGTTTAATCGTAATATCAGCTGAGTCAAATGCACGAATTACGTCTAAATTCTGACATAATGATAACTGTTTCTATTTCTGTTATCAAAATTTCTTGAAATTTCTAAAACGTGGGTCCTATAGCATCATATCCTACCCATCCTGCTACGTCTTTCGGTGCGCTTTTTCGACATAGTAACTTCCATACTTTTTTTGGCATATTACATTGTTAAGATTTTGAGGATCACTGGCGAGGGTTAAGTACCCGAAACGTGCATGTCTGGTCCATGTTTCCAATTTATTTGTTTTTAAATGATGCTATTAAAGTAGAAGGTACGTTATGGGCCAAAATCGGCCCTTTCTGAGAAATGAAGCAAACTTTGAACAATTAAAATACAAGATTTACAGAATGTAAATCAGTTTAAATTTGAGAATCGGATATTCCGTTGCGATTTTATAGCAATTTGAAAACATGTAGGTAAGCTTTCTGTTTTACTGACTTTGACGTCATGTGACGTTATGTTCACGTCGTGAAATAACGTTGTCAGATAACAAATTGCTGTATTCTTACATCATTCATAATGATTGTTTTGCGCACGTTTTTGCCATGAAACGATTTCATAAATCCTCGAAAATCTACGATTGATAATTAAAGTATTGTACGTCGTCTT
Organism: Pinctada imbricata; assembly: GCA_033119305.1. NCBI lineage: Eukaryota > Metazoa > Mollusca > Bivalvia > Pterioida > Pteriidae > Pinctada > Pinctada imbricata. Next base: position 1,764,516 of record VSWD01000001.1, on the reverse strand, counting down.
TTAGCTTCTGGGTTATTCTTGGAGACTGTCTCATTCTAGTGTTACAATGATTCTAGACTTTAAGGGAATTACGATGTTTTTAAAAATCATATCCGTGCATATATTACACAGTCATTCAAGCGAACGAAAAGACAGAGATATTACCTCTTAAATTTGAGATGGGGGATATAGTGAATATCAGAAAGTCAAAGAGTCTGGGAGAGCGACTAGGGTCCCTGACCAAGGGGTCCTGGGCGTTCCTGAAGGTGGACGGAAAATTATCTTACGGCGATTGACCGTTTTGCTTGATGAAGGCAGTTTTGAAATAACCATTTGAAATCTTTATCATGGTTATTGGATTGTTATGAATAGCTACATTTTCATATGACCGAGAATTATCTGATGAGCAAAGCAAGCCAGCGATTTTTAGGGGGGAGGGTGTTTACACACCCCTTGCTGTAAGGGTATGTTGACTTACTTAGTATAATTAAATCAAATGTTTTTCAGAAAAAAAAAACAGATGTCTCCCCCCTTTGACCTTGGGCCAAGATGATGTGAAACCTTTGAGTCATGGGCAACATCATACTCAAACATGAAAGTGATTCATTGTATTGTTTGAGGTAAAGCCCAAACATGAGTAGCATATACAATTTCATATTTCGTGAAATTGACTTTGGTCAAATGACCTTGGATATAGGTGATCTGAAAAATACATTGTATGGATCATGCGCAACAAAAAACTGAATTAGTGATTGGATACACGATTCAAAATATAAAGACTAAACATGATAAGCATAACAATTTCAGCCTGAACATGATTAGCATATACAATTTCATTACCAAAGTAAGAAGTGACCTTAATCATGTGACCTTGGGACAATGTGCTAAGAAACATTAAGTCCTGAGAAACAACGTAAAAATATGAAAACAATTGTAAGAAGGGTTCAGGAGATATAGCCCAGACAAGATTAGAACGTACAATTTCGTTAAAAAGAACTAAATGATCTTGACCTTGGGCACATGACCTTGGGTCAAGATGATAAGAAACCTTCCAATCCTGAGCAACAGCATTCTAAAGTATCAGAGCGATCCAGTATAAAATTCCACAGATATAGTCCATACTCAATAGTATTTACAATTTCATTAAAAAATGTAATATATGACCTTGACCTTAGTAATATGACCTTGGATCAAGGTGGTGTGAAACATTTGGGTCATCAGCACCATCATACTAAAATATCAAATGATCCGATTACAGTTGAAAAGATTAAGCCTGGACATAATACACATAACAAGTACAATTTCATTTAAAATACATGTACACTAATTGACCTTGACCTTGGTCACATGATCTTGAGTCAACGTGATGTGCATAAGCAACAACATACTAAAATATAAAGCGATCGTGCAAACGGTTCAAGAGATATAGCCCGAACAGGAATGCATATACAATTTCATTAAAATTGTACTACATGACCTTGACCTTGGTCACATGACCTTGGGTCAAGGTGATGCAAAACCTTTAGGTCATAAGCAACAACATACTAAAGTATGAAAGTGATCCGGCAAACGGTTCAAGAGATCTAGCCTGGATATGAATGTATGCATAATTTCATCAAAAATGCACTAAGTGACCTTGACCTTGACTAGTCAAAAGTCATGATATCAAATGAAAGTCTTGGGCATGAGGAATCTATATGTGAAATATCAAAATCCTACCTCTTATAGTTCAAAAGTAGGTCAAAGGTCAATGTCAAGGTCACTAGGTCAAAACTCGTGATATCAAACGAAAGGTCTGGTCATAAACTCATAAAGATTCTGCATGTGAAATTTAAAAGCCATAACCTCTATAGTTCATGAGATATAGCCCAGATTTATTATTTTTAAAAGTAGGTCAATCTTCAAGGTCAAGGTCACAAGGTCAAAAGTATTGGTATCCATGGTGAGGTCTTGTGACAAGGAATACATATGTGCAATATAAAAACCCTATCATTTACCATTCAAAAGCTACGGCCAAGGTTAAAGTTTTTCAAAAGTAGGTCAAACTCCAAGGTCAAGGTCACAAGGTACAAATTTTTGCTATCCATGGAAAGGTCTTGTCACAAGAAATACACAAGTGAAATATGAAAGCCCTATCACTTACCATTCAAAAGCTATGGCCAAGGTTAATATTTTTCAAAAGTAGGTCAAACTCCAAGGTCAAGGTCACTAGGTCAAATTTCGTTGCTGTGTTTGATGCAGCAGGGGGTATATCATATTCTAATTAAATCAAATGTTTTCAGAAAAAAACAGATGTCTCCCCCTCCCTCTAAGTGACTTTGACCTTGGACCAAGATGATGTGAAACCTTGGAGTCATGGGCAACATCATACTCAAACATGAAAGTGATTCATTGTCTTGTTTGAGGTAAAGCCCAAACATGATTAGCATATACAATTTCATTATAAGCATATTTAGTGAAATTGACTTTGGTCACATGACCTTCGATATAGGTGATCTGAAAAATACATTGTATGGATCATGAGCAACAAAAAAACTGAATTAGCGATTGGATACATGATTCAAAATATAAAGCCTAAACATGATAAGCATAACAATTTCAGCCTGGACATGATTAGCATATACAATTTCATTACCAAAGTAAGAAGTGACCTTAATCATGTGACCTTGGGACAATGTGATAAGAAACATTTAGTCATGAGAAACGACGTATTAAAATATGAAAACTATTGTAAGAATGGTTCAGGAGATATAGCCCAGACAATATTAGTACGTACAATTTCATTAAAAGAACTAAATGATCTTGACCTTGGGCACATGACCTTGGGTCAAGATGAAAAGAAACCTTCCAATCCTGAGCAACAGCATTCTAAAGTATCAGAGTGATCCAGTATACGATTCCACAGATATAGCCCAGACTCAATAGCATTTACAATTTCATTAAAAAATGTAAAACTTGACCTTGACCTTGACCTTAGTCATATGACCTTGGATCCAGGTGGTGTGAAACCTTTGGGTCATCAGCACCATCATACTAAAATATGAAATGATCAGATCACAGTTCAAAAGATTAAGCCTGGACATAATAAACATAACAAATACAATGTTACAATTAAAATACATGTATACTAATTGACCTTGACCTTTGTCACATGATCTTGAGTCATGGTGATGTGAAACCTTCGGGTCATAAGCAACAAAATACTAAAATATAAAGCGATCGTGCAAACGGTTCAAGAGATATAGCCAGAACAGGAATGCATGTACAATTTCATTAAAATTGTACTACATGACCTTGATCTTAGTGACCATTGGTCAAGGTGATGCGAAACCTTCGGATCATAAGCAACAACATACTAAAATAAAAAAGTGATCCGGCAAACGCTTCAAGATATCTAGCACAGACAATAATGTATGCATAATTTCATCAAAAATGCACTAAGAGACCTTGACCTTGGTCACATGACCTTGGGTCAAGTTGATGTGAAATCTTTGGGTCATAAGCAACAACATACTAAAATATGAAAGTGATCCGGCTAACAGTTCAAGAGATATAGCCCGGACAGGAATGTATTCATAATTTCTTTAAAAATGCACTAAAAGACCTTGACCTTTGTCACATGACCTTGGGTCAAGGTGATGTGAAACCTTCGGGTCATAAGCAACAACATACTGAAATATGAAAGTGATCGGGCAAGCGGTTCAAGAGATATAGCCCGGACACGATGTGTGACAGACCGACGACGAAGGCAAAACCAATATGTCTCCTCCCCGTTGGTGATTTTTTTCAGTAATTTGGGAATGGGGTCGGGGCCCTTGCAATTGGGAAAATTAACGACGTTTGGGAATATTTTGGGAAGTACTAATATAAAAGTATGATGACAGTTTATACAATCAAGAGTTCAGAATTGAAAAAAAGAAGGGAGGAGATCTCCAACAAGACTCCGTTGCAGCATCAACAGTAAAACACCAAAACACCCGATGCAAAAACACAAAAGACGAGTACAGCACGAGACGGAAAAGAGACACACGACATGTAAACATCAAACACAAAAGACTACACATAAACCGACGAGACCAATGGGTAACCGGTGCCGACTTTGGACGGCCATTTGTCACGCAAGTAGCAAATGGTGTGGTTATCCTGGATTACGTGCGCACAACCCTCTCACTTCTCCAATTACCCAGAGGTCTCGAAGAACGTACAATTGTGGTGTAAAACAACCTCCTCATTGTAAGATGACATCACACAAACACGACCGCGAAACGCAGAGGCCCCAGAGACACAGATGAATATGTAAATGGATATAAAAAGAGGGCATGCTTAATACAGTCCGTGCTCTGCCGGCTGTAGCGAGCTCATGTATGTAATCACCCGAGGAGTCCGACTGACATTCAGAGAGGACAGGTGGTCGGGGCCCTGTCTTCTCTAAAAAGGTTTGGACAGGGCCCGTCATGGAGTCCCGTCGTCACAGTCAGTCAGAGTGCAAGTCTCAAGGATGCGCTTGTACAAGACTGTAGATTGGTCAAGTACCAAGCCGAGTGTCCGTCTGGTGACATTAGGATCATATCCACGGTATAAAAGGCGTTTGATGATTCTGACGAAAGTTTAATCAAATAATTTTCCTTTCAATATGATTTAATTTCTTACAAAATATGGCAAATAATTAATAAATTGGCTACTTTTGAACCAGTAAATTTCACTAATTTCGGCGATAATTCCATCTATATTTTAGAGCCACAATTGGGAAAAAAAGATACTACTTTTCATTGGGAATGGGGCCGAATAACGGCCCAAAAAAAGGGCAAAAAATCCCTGATTAAAGATTACGTCAAAATTATTATTTCAACGAAAATTGAATAATTATAAGTTTTAAATTTTCATAGCCGACGCCACTCTAAAAAGTGAGTTCATTCTATGTAGCATTCTATGTAGCATCTAACTGTAATATGAAAGTAAACGTTTTGAAGCTCATTTTCAATTTATATAAATAAAATGTTGAAAATTAATGGTAAATCATTCAATTTTTTAGTACTAAACTCAAAAAAATTATAATTATTTCAATGAGCAGTTACAGAGAAAGTTTAAATGTATAAAATTTAAAATGGGAACCTATTACTAACTCTCTTCTAAATTTAATTATGACATTAAAAGTAAGATAAGAACAATTCAATTTGGCATTAGTTTAATTTTATAAAATGGATTTTTTATTGGTATCAATTTTATGTCAAAATTTTGATTTCGGTAGGTAGGTGCACCATGCAATATACCAGAGCACATCTATGCTGACAAATCCGAGAATTCCAATCGCCGATCAATTCTATATATTCCAGGGGATGGACAAACAACCAACATTATCTGTCCCGTATGGACAGTATAAGAGGAAACTTTGGGGAACAAACGGATGAGTTCAGGGCCTGTATTTTGACTTTTGAAATTCAAATCAAAATTAGAACATTTCAGATACTAGATGCGGAGGACAAGGGAGACCTTTGTGCTATTTCAGAATCGAAATTCAAAACAAACACAAAGCTGACGTCATTTCGCAAGGGGACATAGAGTAGATGATCTTAGATTTCAACATTGGTGTTAGAACTACAACAATTGTGAAAGGCCCTTCCTGCAGAATGGATATATATTGCATCAACGGGCAACACAGACAGCGGACATACAGATCTCACTACCAAGAATAAAGACTATTTATAAAGTTCATCTAGACAACCACTGCATGTTTGTATTTGTGTGTGGGGCATGTGTAAAATATTGGCCCTCATTATTTTATCCAGGATCCGCCACTGTTTGTACGAAAAAATATACGTGATATCAAAGACAGACTTTATTGATATTTGATTTTTAATGAAAGACTGTTACAGTTAACGTATTTTCATGTAATTAAAATTGATAAAGAATATTAATTGAGATTGTTGATTTGAATATGTTTAACTTTGATTGCACTTGTTGTACTTTATAACATGCTTGTTATGATATTGCGATGCTGGTATGCGAGGAGGAAACACAATTATTACCTAGCTAGGAACTGTTACCTAGATGGGAAACGTAGAAAACGTGAGGTCAGGAATGGGGGTAGGTCTGAGTACGGACATTTGTTGCATAAGTTATGTCACATATAGAGTTCATGCCCATTCCTACGGCCAAGAATCCTGCTTCAGTTTCATAACTGGGGTACGGTGAAGTAAACAAATTGTTTGTTCGCTAGTATAAATAGCCCTGGTCAGAAAATGTAATTCAGACCGAAACAGAACTATTTTATACCTTTTCTCACTATGCAGCGAGTCTCCTCCCTGTGGGAGACTGTGTCCAACAGGTCAGCTCCCAGCATGGCAGCAAAGCAGCCGCCAAGTGGAATTGTTTTAAAAAGTGTTTATCAAATGGACAATGGCGTTTGAAGCGTTTTCCTTTTGTCTAAGAAGATCAGACCAAGAACCATATATGCACAGTAATAGAACCAGGAAAACCCAATGAAGAAACCACTATACGACACAAAAGCTGCACAGAGAAATTTTTTTATACCTATCGGCACCAGATTAACTCATAACCATAATTCTGTGAATTATTCGATATTGGAATTCATGCAGTTTTGAGAGTCAATACACGCCAAACATACCAAAGAAGACATCTAGTCGACGGCTGAAATGCCATCATGATGACAATATCTATCCCGTCGGCGCCGTGGTCTAGTGGTAATGCTAGGTTTACACTTAGCCGCAATCGCCCTGATTGAGGTTAATCGTAGGGATCGTAAGAGAGCGTGGGGTTGAATCGTGACGATCGTAAGAGAGCGTGGTGGAATGGTGATGTTCCTAGGAGATCGCAGAGATCGTTGCAGAATTTTCGATTCTCAAAAAATTTGTTACTATTGTCCCGATTGATCCTCACATCGTGAGAGAGCGTTGTGAACGTGATGGAGTGTAGTAGAGCGTAACAGATCTTGACACAGCGCAACAAATCGTAATATGCGATCGTAGGAGATCTTGGTGAAACACGTTCTCCTACGATCCACTACGATTTCACTCACGCTCTTTGATGATCTGTTACGGTTTCCACGATTCAGTCCACGATCTACTAGATCCGTTGCAAATTATAATAAGACAACCCGTTTTTGATGGATAACAATAGTTTTTAACATCCGCAACAATTTCTAACATATGAAGAAGACTAAGAAAAGAAGTCTTGATAATCAGTGAGGTGCTGCATTAATTGTCTTCAAACAAGTTCAATGTATTCACGCAATCAAAGATTTGAATTACTCAACAAAAATGTTACCTTTAATAATCGAAAAAAAGAAAGATCAAATAAGGTTCATCAATGCCATTTCCAGTGTTTTGCGATATAAAATCTTCATCTCTTGGATATTAAGCTTAATCATGTTCGGATATTGCAAGTGGTATTGAAACTGGTTGTTTATTTCATACCAAATTGTGTTAAATCGTGGCAAATCGTAGTCCTGCATCGTAACAGATCGCAACACAAATTGATAAGCGTAGGGAACCGTGATAGAGCATGGCAAAGCATAATTGCTCATCGTGGTAATCGTACGGGAACTAAACAAAGCTTGAGAGAACGGAATGCAAATAGTAATAAGCTTAAAATGCATCATAGATGCAAAGTGCCGAGTTGCAAAACTTAAATGTAAGTATGAATATGCAAACTTAAAATATACATGGATTGTGTAACTATATTCATTTATAGTTCAGACACCCTTTTCAATTACCCGAGTCCTATGAATTTGACCTTTGATCTTTTGATCCCAAAATCAATAGGTGTAATCCTGGATTCATTGGAAACATTTCTGGCAAGTTTCATGATTATAGGTGCAATACAGGCTCAAAAATGGTCTGGAAACCATTTTCAATTACCTAAGTCCTGTGACCTTGATCTTTGACCCTTTGACCCCTAAATCAAAAGTGGTCATTTTCTATTCACTGGAAACATTTCTGGCAAGTTACATGATTATAGGTGCAATACAGGCTCAAATTCAGTCGGGAAACCATTTTTAATCATCTTAGTCCTGTGACCTTGACCTTTGACCTTTTAACCCCAAAATTGATAGTGGTCATCCTTGATCCATGGGAAACATTTCTGGCAAGCTTCATGATTATAATTGCAATACAGGCTGAAATATGGTCCGGAAACCACTTTCAATCATCGGAGTCCTGTGACCTTGACCTTTGACCTTTTGACCCCAAAATCAATAGGGGTCATTCTTGATTCATGGGAATCATTATTGGCAAGTTTCATGACTTTAGGTGCAATACAGGCTAAAATATGGCCAGGAAACCATTTTCAATCATCAGAGTCCTGTGACCTTGACCTTTGACCTTTTGACCCCAAAATCAAAAGTGGTCATTTTCTATTCACAGGAAACATTTCTGGCAAGTTACATGATTATAGGTGCAATACAGGCTGAAATATGGTCCGAAAACCAATTTCAATCAACAGAGTCCTGTGACCTTGACCTTTGACCTTTTGACCCCAAAATCAATAGGCCTCATCCTTGATTCAAGGGAAACATTTCTTGCAAGTTTCATGATTATAGGTGCAATACAGGCTGAAATATGGTCCGGAAACCATTTTCAATCATCTGAGTCCTGTGACCTTGACCTTTGACCTTTTGACCCCAAAATCAATAGGGCTCATCCTTGACTAATGGTGAGTAAGTGTATGAAGTTTCATTGTTATAGCCTCTTTCGTAGTTGACTTATAGTCCGGAAACCAATTGTTGACGCCCTCCCGCCCGCCCGCCCGCCCAGACGCCCGCCTGCCCGCCCGTCTCACATCAAATTAAGAGCCGAGTTTTGCAACTCGGCTAACAAATCTTATCTTCAATCGTAACAAATCGCTACAGCTCGTATCAGAGCGTGATGGAGCATTGGAGAGCGAGTGAAGACCAATTTTATTTATAGAATCTTGGAGCTCCATGATTTTGCTCAATCGTGGACGACATCGTAGGGTATCGTGGCTAAGTGTAAACCTAGCATAAGGGCATCAGTCCAGTGACCGAAAGGTTGCTGGTTCGAACCTCACTAGGACCATGGGTCGGCCGACATAAACTGCTGTATGTTCTGTCCTATATATACTAAAATGTCATTGTCTGTGTTGTTTAAATTAAAATATATATATATATATATATATATCTGTCAAGAGGTTTAATTCGAGTGATCTTAAAAAACACAAATTTATACCAAATTCATAATGTATTGAAATAACTCGTACACTATTCGTACTCACACGCTTTTCTACTCTACCTTAATGAAAAAGCCTACGCTCACGCGGCAAGATACGCCCGTTGTGATTTTTTTCACAACACCAAAATATCTAAGTCCCATAACTCCATAAGGACAAATCGGATGAACCTGAAAATCGAAAGGCGGCTTCCTCTTCAAAGTCTGATCACAATGTACAAATATCATGAAAATCTGTTGACGCATATTCAAGTTATTGCGTTCCATGCACCTATATTTTGCCCTTAGATTAACATGTATGTGCATATACCCCCCCCCCCCCCCATTACACATTATTCCCGGATAATGTGACAAAAAATTTAAGAACCCGTTATATATGTGAAAGAACATCCTTTCTACTTGAAGTATACAAAATTTCAAAACATTTTGACCAGAAATAGATTTTTAAAGAATTTTTAACTATTTAAGTATATTTTTACATTGTATCTAAAATATCTAAGTCAGATAACTCCGTAACGACAAATCGGATGAACCTGAAAATCGAAAGGCGGCTTTTCATTCAAAGTCTGATCACAATGTACAAATATCATGTAAATCCCTTGACGCATATTCAAGTTATTGCGTTCCATGCGCCTATATTTTGCCCTTAGCTTATCATGTATATGCATATAACCCCCCCCCTCCCATTATACATATCTCGGTTATGCGACCAAGATATTAATAAAACACCGTTAAAGACGGTATGGCCGGATTGCAAAGTAAGTTTTTGTCACTAACTGGGTCAAGGTCATTAGGTCAAATAATACAGCATAAATTGAAAGGTTTTGTCAGAGGCAGCCTACATGTATAAAAACATAGGTAATCACAGATTACGAAGCTCACCTCGTGGCAGCAAAATTCAATTTAAAAATATTTCTAAGTACATGTATATTGGCTTTTAAAGACAAAATCATTCAAGCGGAAAAAGTAGGTCAAGGTCATTTTATGAATTGCAAAGTAAGTTTTTGTCACTAACTGGGTCAAGGTCATTAGGTCAAATAATACAGCATAAATTGAAAGGTTTTGTCAGAGTCAACCTACATGTTTAAAAACATAGGTAATCAGATTACGAAGCTCACCTCGTGGCAGCAAAATTCAATTTAAAAATATTTCTAATTACATGTATATTGGCTTTTAAAGACAAAAACATTCAAGCGGAAAAAGTAGGTCAAGGTCATTTTATGAAAGTTTGATCAAAGATACCTCCAATATGCAAGTTTGGAACATGTAGCACTTATACTTTGCTCAATATTGGCTTTTAAAGGCAAAATCACTCAAGCAGAAAAAGTAGGTCAAGGTCATTTTATGAAAGTTTGATCAAAGATACATTCAATATGCAAGTTTGGTATATTTAGCACTTATACTTTGCTCAATATTGGCTTTTAAAGGCAAAATTCACTCTTGCAGAAAAAGTAGGTCAAGGTCATTTTATGAAAGTTTGATCAAAGATACATCCAATATGCAAGTTTGGTGTATGTAGCACTTATACTTTGCTCAATATTGGCATTTAAAGGCAAAATCACTCAAGCGGGAAAAGTAGGTCTAGGTCATTTAATGAAAGTTTGATCAAAGATACATCCAATATGCAAGTTTGGTATATGTGGCACTTATACTTTGCTCAATATTGGCTTTTAAAGCAAAATCACTCAAGTGGAAAAACTAGGTCAGATGCTGCATTCGATGAATGGGTTCCTCTCAGTATCCCAAGATGAATCACTTGTGCAAGTTTGGTTACTGTAGCATGAGTTCTTTGTCAGATACTGAGCTACCCCAAACTTCTTAACCAAGTCACTCAAGCGTAAAATGTAGGTCAGATGCTGCATCCAATGCATGGGTTCATCTCAGCATCCAAAGATGAATCACTTGTGCAAGATTGGTTACTGTAGCATTAGTACTTTGTCAGATACTGAGCTACCCCAAACTTCTTAACCAAGTCACTCAAGCGTAAAATGTAGGTCAGATGCTGCATCCAATGCATGGGTTCATCTCAGCATCCAAAGATGAATCACTTGTGCAAGATTGGTTACTGTAGCATTAGTACTTTGTCAGATACTGAGCTACCCCAAACTTCTTAACCAAGTCACTCAAGCGTAAAATGTAGGTCAGATGCTGCATCCGATGCATGGGTTCCTCTCAGTATCCAAAGAAAAATCACTTCTACACGTTTGGTTACTGTAGCGTTAGTACTTTGTCAGATACTGCGCTACCCCAAACTTCTTAACCAAGTCAATCAAGCGGAAAATGTAGGTCAGATGCTGCATCCGATGCATGGGTTCACCTCAGCATCCAAAGATGAATCACTTGTTTGGTTAATGTAGCATCAGTACTTTGCTAAATACTGAGCTACCCCAAACTTCTTAACCGGACGCGGACGCGGACGCGCAGGGGTATAGCATAAGCTCACTCAACTTCGTCGAGGTGAGCTAATAAAGATTCTACTGCGCACAGTTCCATAGATTTTGCTTAAACCAGGAACCTTAACCAAAATCCTTAACTAGGTCAAAATCCAAGGTCAAGGTCACTAGGTCAAATGTTACCGCATAAATTGAAAGGTCTTGTCATGGGCAAGCTTCATGTATAATATAAAGTTTCTACTGCATACAGTTCCATAGATTCTGCTTAAACCAGGAACATTAACCAAAATCTTTGAATAGGTCAAAGTCCAAGGTCAAGGTCACTAGGTCAAATGTTAAGGCATGAATTGAAAGGTCTTGTGATGGGCAAGCTTCATGTATAATATAAAGTTTCTACTGCATATAGTTACTTAGATTTTGCCTCAACCAGAAACTTTAACCAAAATCTTTAACTGGGTCAAAGTCCAAGGTCAAGGTCACTAGGTCAAATGTTAGGCATAAATTGAAAGGTCTTGTCATGGGCAAGCTTCATGTATCATATAAAGTTTCTACAGAATATAGTTCCTTAGATTTTGCCTCAACTAGAAACTTTAACCAAAATGTTGACGGCAGACGGACGGACGGACGGACAGACAGACAGACGGACGGACATCGTCAATCTATAGGCCGGAAATGCTTTGCAATCCGGCCAAAATCCCGTTACATATGTCAAAGAACATCCTTTCTACCTTAAGTATACAAAATTTCAAAAACATTTCGATAAGAAATAGATTTTTAAATAATTTTTAGCTATTTTAGTATATTTTCATTGTATCTTAAAATATCTAAGTCCCATAACTCTGTAACGACAAATCGAATGAACCTGAAAATCGAAAGGCGGCTTCCTCTCCACAGTCCAATCATAATGTATGAATATCATGTAAAATCTGTTGACGCATATTCAAGTTATTGTGTTCCATGTAGGCCTTTCAACGACCGCTAGGTTTCGACTGAGAGTAACGACAACTCGTACCCTAAGTGTCAGAAATCGGGGCATTTCGAGCTTCTTCATAAACATAATGGGCAAAAATCACTTTAAATCATGAAATTTCTCCTTTATTTATCTCTGTTTGGTTGTTGGACAAAGTTGGTATGATTAAGCACAACACTTTGATTTGTTTCATGTACTCAAAACAACAAATGGACAGAGAAAGATAGCACAAATTTGCACATTCCATTTTTAGACCGAAAAAAGTTTTCCTTGTGGTAAAACATTTGAAGCGAGGTAACTCCTTAATAATATCTGTAAAACTCGGGGGCCTTTAAACTAAGAAACGAAATGAAAAGAAACGAAATGAAAGCAAAAAAATATATGATTTTTACCGTTAAATCATTCGTTTACGTTCAAAGTAGTGATATTTTCCCTCGTATTCTCCTCCCGTGTGCAGCGGGAACCAGTGCGTAACATAGTATCATGACAAGTTTTAATCTAGTCATAACTGTAACCGATTTCGTTAAAATTTAACGAGGAGCTCTGCATAATAAATGGGAAAATTATGGCAAAAGGTGTGCAAACGAAAAATAAACATTAAAAATAAAATTGGAAGATATACATGTATGTATCTGTAACTTCACGTTACATATGTAGATAAATGTCATTGACATAATATTAAAAAAAATAAGTTTGCATAACGAAGACAGCATCAATAGTGATCGGAAACTAGCGAGACAAAACAAAAATGATAATAATAAATTAAAAAAAATGAATAAATAAATAAAAAGTATTGGTCGTACAGACTTACACTATTAGTTGCAAGACTTCGAGATTTATCCCCTATATGAATTTTAATCAGAACATTTGCCGACGAAGTAGAAAAAAACTTCATTTTTTTCTGATTTGTGAGCTGCGTGGACAGTAGATGCTGACGTTATATATTTGCGGACGGCAAATACTGATTTTACGGTGCAAACATCTGATAATGTGTTATAGTATTTGCAAATCTTCTTATCAAAATGAAATTATTTTATAATTGAATTTCAACCCCTTGCTAATTAAGGATGTAGGGTGTAAACCCCCCCCCCCCCCCCCTGCCTATCCCCTGCGACATATGAAGGTTTACATTCTCATTTGTATAAATTCAAATTTTCAGACGAATCTAACGCATACATTCGCAGTTACAGCCGTTTGAAAACATCATTTTGAATTTGGGGTGCGCAGCTCTAATTTATTCCACTGGCGCCACCTACAAGTTATTTAAGGAATCATTGTTATATTTTTTTGGTTGATCGAGGTATCAACACCAAAAATTGAGGGAAAACTGCATCGTGCGCGTAGCGCAAGATGCCCAAGTTTTTCCTCAATTTTTGGTGTTGATACCTCGATCAACCAAAAAAATATTACATTGATTACTTATCATTTCATTTTGTTGCTTTCCAACGTTTATTTGCGGCTTTGAAACCGTGTTGCTAACGACGTTGCTTATGACGTTGCTAAGCGCGTACTTCCGTTTTGTGTTGATACAGGTATCGAAAAAATTTCTCGGCCAATCAGAATCGTCGTTTCTTAATAATAACAATGGAAATTAAATGATTGCGTTTTTACAAGAGAGATATAATACAAATTCGGCAATATTATGGTCGTTACTGCATACTGTCAAATAAAACTTTTTATGGCTCCTTTTTAGGCGAGTTTCGCGTAGCGATCTCGGCTATAGTGATCGCAGGATTTTCATGACATCACATCCGTGACATCCCCGGGCCCCAAAATGTATAAATTGAGTGAAGATAAATATATATTCACAGTTTTTCTAAACTCCGATCGTGTGGCCCGATGACCCTGGACCTCTTTATTCACCATATTTATTTAAGACAGCGTACATTGCATTCCGCGTTTTAACAGTTGTTTCATAATGTTTAAAAAAAGTTAGAGATTATTTTAAAATGGATACTTAGGATGCAGTAAACATCAACTGTCTCGTGTGCACGTGTGTTGAGATTGCTAATAAGTTTATCGGCTATACTGCGGTACTAGGAATAACCGAAAAGACAGCATTAACCGAAACGACAGTGATATTTACCAAATAGACAGTTATATTTATTTTTGGTTTTGGTGATACATTTAATTGTATAAACACATTTCCAATCATAAAATGTGTTTAGTTTTGAAATTTAAGTGTCTTTTCGGTACAATTCGGGATCTTTTCGGTAAATACCACTGTCTTTTCGGTAAATGCTGTCTTTTCGGTAATTCCTACTACCTTCTAGGATACTGTACCACGTGACACTATGTAAATAAAATGGAAGGCGCTGATATTCAAGTCGTAGCAGTTCGAGTGTTTAAGCGATTAACGAGGAGCTACGGTCATACATTTACGTATACAATTACACTTCTAGGTAAAGAAATCAATTTAGAATTCACAGACAATCAAGCGTTCATAGCGCATTGGTCTGTCGCATCTCGCAAATAGAATGCACTGACTCACTGAACCCCGAGCCAGGGCTGGAACAGACACGCTGAACAGCTAAATTCGAGTAAACAAAAACTAGGTCACTGAAGAAATGGTACCTACGATATCTCTGGAAGTACGGGGAATTTTTTTAATGAAATTTGGTGACATAGTAGATAAAATATATAGGTACAATCGTAGAAAGTATGGTCTTATTGGAACCTCTATAGCGAATTTTGCAATGGTTGAAGTTAGAAATTTGACATGACTGTGTATCTGCGAGATACTAGCCTTAAACAATATATACACAGGTCGTACACATACCAGGCACTTTTACGGCCTGTGGAACAGATATGCAGATCTATACACCACAGGGGTGAGGTATCATCGCTTGGTCACAAACCCTTTCCTCAATACAAACCCTTCTATATGTCTATATATGTAAAACATTTTTAATATAGACATATAGAAGAAAGGGTACGTATAGAGGAAAGGGTTTGTGACCAAGCGATAATACCCCTGTGCTATACATGAAGAAAAAAATAAATGTCTGTACTTTCAGTGCGGATCCACCTTATTATTTAGGGAGGGACGTAAATAATTGGCAAGGGGTCTGGGGACTTCCTAGATCCCCAGCGGGTCCAGGGCACAGCCCTGTTAGGGGGGTTGAAGCCTCCTGGAATCTCTTGAATTTCAGCCTTTTTAGGACAATTTTCGTGACTGTAATTAATTAAAGAATTGGATTTGATCGATGCATTTAACAATTATATTTACTAAAAGGTAAGTAATATTCACTAATATTCACTCTTTCTTGATTTTTAAAAAATGACTGTTTGACCCATGATTGGAAAATTAAAGGGGGCCCTACGCCCCCCTTGAATCTGTCACTGACTAGCAGTCATGCTGACATAGGTTCATAAATGTTTTATTTCCGAACATTGGAAAATGGATTTGTTCTATCTGCTAATACAATATTTATAAATCCCATAAAATAGTTTGATATCATTCTAAAATGAACAAGTATTAGCTTTCCAAAAAAGCTTGGTCGATATCAATATCTCTTTAATCCCGCAATATTTTTTTTTTCGTCGACATAGGTTAAAATTTTTTACTCTTAAAATTAAGACTGAAGAGTAGTACTTATAGAATGGTCTGACAAGTTAGAAAATAGATACATTTACACTGGACAACTCAAGATGCAACACTCTTCATATCCATTCAGAAATTGTTTGATCCGTAGGAAAATTCCATTATAACACATATTGACCAATCAAAAGCCTTTCTGGGTGTATTTGCGGGAAAAGTGGAGAGTTCCGATTACATGTATAAGAATTTGGAGTGAAATAAGGGAAACTTCTAAAAGTTCAATCAAATTTTGTGACTCGTACAGTCTTGTCGATTTTTTTTTGTTATCGCTCATTAATTTCTTTGTTTCATTTATCAATTTGTCTTTGGTAAGAAAATAAACACACAATCAAAGTGGTATCTCCTTAACGATAAAAAAGGTTAGTCGGATGGACGGTTAGAAACTTTTTAGCCCACTGGCACCCCTGGCATACGTTGTGATCGCGTATTTCTTTGTTGCAATGGATCCAAGGATCCAGAGAATTTTGAAGGCAAAGGGTTCACTGTAATCACTCACTAATTGGTCTGGAAGTAAATATTGTTAAAGAAAAAATATCATGCAGATATTACTTTCATCTGCAATATCTAAATTCAAAATTGCGATACCTAAGCGTTGTCATGACGACATGTCCTATTTTTGTGAAGTGGATAAAGTGGGAGGTCATGGGAATGCCTGTCTCTAGTCACGTGTTTTTCACTAGTCACGAAAACGTTTCTTTCATAAGGATAATTCAATGTTGCATTGTGGAATCTGACGGAATCGAGTAGGTACTTTCTCCTATTGACAGCATCCGGTCTACAAATCTAGTAAGGTCGATTTCTTGAAATCGACCAATAAACGAAACTCGCCATCAGCTGTTCCTTCAGAGCTTTGATTTCCTCAATCTAGACCCTTGGTAATAACATTCACTTAAATTTATTTTTTCAGGGAGACTGTATCTTAAAAAAAGACAAAACAAATTAAAAACGCAAAAAAAAAATTGAAAGATTTTTTTTACTTCTTTTCATACTAAACTGAAAAGACTGGATTAGCTATATCTGGGGTTCTTTGGTTATTTTCACCTGTTTGATTATTTTTCAGAGACTTCCGCGTTTTAACAGTCATGAGAAATAAACTTGCTGTACTGACACTGTTAAGTGTTGACCCTTAAAAGACTGACAGACGTACATGTAATTTAATTTAACAGAATAGGAGAAATATCTGGTGGAAGAGGAGGGGATAGAAATATGTAGAAAAAATATATCTAGCTGTCTTGTAATACAAACATCCCCAAAAAACGCACCGAAATTTGGTTTTTAATGTGAATGGTCATTTGTAAACGAAATGACATCAAAGTATATGTACATTTGTAACGGCATTCCTGATAATAGATTAATTCTACAAATAATCTAGCTGTAATAGATAAATGAAGGATATATGAGCACAAAACGCGAAAGAAAAAGGAAGAAATATGAATGAATAAAAAATCAAACCCAGTGGCGGATTTAGAGGGGGGGGGGGGGGGGGCACGGGAGCTCAGTGATGGTCCGGGCCCTCCTTTTTCACCAAAAGTTATTGATTCAGAATACTCCTTTTATGCTTAATCTCTTTACTTTTGGGAACATTTTCACATGCACATAATTTTTCATTTGATGTCTTATTTTTTCGTCTTCACTTTGTCTCAACTTTCTTTGTCATCGTGTTTGAACGAATCAATATGTCATAAAACATGATTATACAAAATTCAAAACTAAACCATCACTGAGCTTGTCCTTACTTCTAAAAAGCTCTGTTCGGTCGACATAACTGTTTTCTCCGTTAATGTTTAATGTTACGTATTGAGGGGGGGGGGTGTCCATCCAACCTAAGTGTCTTGTTTAAATAAATTTTATGGGAACAAAGCAAAAAATTCATGCAATTTTCGAGCGAATGAACATCAATGACCTACATGTATTCTTTAAATTCTACGAAGCGTTTGGTCGGCGTAACTTTTTTTCCGTTACGCACCTCGAGTTGAGGCCAGGGAACTTCGTTTGCCGTTTCAAAGTATCTTGAGGAGAATCCCAATCCTTTTCATGGTATTCCTTGGCTTCAAACGAAACTGACAGAAAATGTACCGGACCTTTCAAATTATTTACGGTACGCATGTATGTTGAACTCATGTACTATGTATGTTCACAATTTAAAGGAGCCCATTAAACTCGGTAAATCAAGAGGTGTCCCGGGAACCAAGTGTTTGTCAAATAGTATAGTTTGAATTGTTTCCCTTCTTAAGCAGATTTTATTTAGAATTTGGTATCTAAAATTAATTAATTTTCGAAAGTTCGCATGTCTTTATCAATTCAAAGTTCTTTAATGCTCTCCAGACACAGATACAAATGTCGTGAAACACTTTTAAAGGTATATTCTTGGATTTGAAAATTAAGTTGAAAGGCCTATTCCATGCGCCTATATTTTGCCCTTAGCTTAACATGTATGTGCATATAACCCACCCATCCCCTTCCCATTACACACAATATCTCGGTTATGCGACAAAAAAATTAAAAACCCGTTACATATGTCAAAGAACATCCTTTCTACTTGAAGTATACAAAATTTCAAAACATTTCGACCAGATATAGATTTTTAAATAATTTTTAACTATTTTAGTATATTTTCACTGTATTTTAAAAATCTAAGTCCCATAACTCTGTAACGACAAATCGGATGAACCTGAAAATCAAAAGGCGGCTTCCTCTCCACAGTCCAATCATAATGTATGAATTTCGTGAAAATCCGTTGACGCATATTCAAGTTATTGCGTTCCATAGGTGGACGGACAGACGGACGGACGGACGGACGGACGGACTTCGCCATACCATAATACGACCCGTCAAATGACGGGGGTATAGTAAAAAGTAGGAAAAAAGTAGGAGTAGTCAATGAAACAAAAGGCCCAAGGGGGCCACATCGCTCACCTGAGGAGACTGTATGTATGTTTTTCATCAAAGTCAGTATAAGACCTGAAGGAAATAGCTTTTAGTGAAGCTTTGAGAAGGACAATGTGTACTTACTTCCTGTAAAGTTTGGTGACATTCTGTGCAGTAGTTTAAGAGGATAAGTCAAAAATGTGTCATACAAATAGAGCCTATGGAGGACATCTTGGATTTCTGATCGGCTCCAAAAAACACAAACTTGGTAGAGGGCAATGAGTACTTGCTTCCTGTGAAATTTCAAGAAATTCTGTGCAGCAGTTTAAGAGGAGAAGTCGAGAATGTGTTAGCCAATCAGAGCCTGTGGCGGCCATCTTGGATTTCCGATCGGCTCCAAAAAACACAAACTTGGTAGAGGGCAATGAGTACTTGCTTCCTGTGAAGCTTTGTGAAATTCTGTGCAGCGGTTTCAGAGGAGAAGTCGAAAATGTGTTAGCAAATCAGAGTCTGTGGCGGCCATCTTGGATTTTCGATCGGCTTGAAAAACACAAACTTGGTAGAGGGCAATGAGTACTTGCTTCCTGTGAAGATTCATTAAATTCGGTTTCAGAGGAGAAGTCCAAAATGTGTCAGCCAATCTGAGCCTGTGACTGCTAGAAAAACACAAACTTGGAAGAGGGCATTGTGTTCTTGCTTCCTGTGAAGGCAGGACTAATAGTTTTCCATCTAAAACATTCTATGTGGGCGAGTGAAGCAAGCCTGAAAATTCTAAAACGTTGAATCTTTTGTAGGAATAGTATGAGGTTTTGAAGAAAAAGTAGGAAAAAATAGGATCAAAATAAAAAAGTAGGAAAAGTAGGAAAAAGTAGGAACAGTAGAAAGCCTGTACTCAGCTCGTCATAACTCGTGCTTAACTTATATGCTCATTGCCCCATTTCATATAAAATCGTACAAAACTCGTATCTTGTCTTACTAAATTCTTCATGTCAAGAGGATGGCTTGTACCAATCTTAGAGATGTCGCTATAACTTTGGTAAGTTCGCCAAATGTCGTACTGTTCTCGCAGAGTTCTTGAGCAATTATCAAGCAAATATTGAGCTCATGTTGTAGTCACAAAAAATCAAGGCCAGCTTGGGAAACTTTCGGTGAGTTATATCTCGCCAGTTCTCGTATGAAACTCTTAGCTACAATTCGCCATAGTGTGACAGGGGCTCAAGTGTCGTTATGCAACACAAAAATTAACTCTCCATCAACAAAAGTTTTATAGGAGATGTGAGGACAAGATCACATAGACTAACATAGGAGAAAATTACCAAGCCCATTTCTAGGACCGTGGGGGTCTGTTGCTCAAACAAAATGCCTGGACCAGATTGCTCAAAGCTCTGGATAAGTTTATCCACTGGATAAAGTTTTCCACTCGCTTAACTGTTAACCCTGGTTAGTTAAACGTCAGCAAACTATGGACCAGTTTCCATTGCTCCAACGATATATTGGCCACTCGCGAACTAAACAACTTGGGGGATCTCCAACCACACTAGGTTGCAGCACCCGTAGCAAAACATAACAACCCACGGAAAAATAAAGAGATAACACGCATAGAAAGAGACGACTTCGGACAGTATTCGGCTATGCATATACAAATTGTGTTGTTATCTGGATTACGTGTACACAACCCTTCCACTTTTTCAATTACTCAGAGGTATCGAAGAACGCACCATAGTTGTGTAAAATAGCATCCTCACTGTAAGATGACCATACAACCAGACAGCATGACGCAGAGGCCAGAGCAACACACAGATGTAAAGAAATCGAGGGCGTACTTAAAACAGTCCGTGCTCTACCGGCTGTAGCGAACTCATGCGTGTGATCACCCAAGGAGTCCGACCGAAATTCAGACAGGACACTCACGAAAGGTGGACAGGGCCCTGTCATGGAGTCCTGTAGTCACATTCACTCAAAATGCAATTCTCAATATTCATAAATAGTGTGGAAAACTCTTATTACCAAAGGATTTCCCTTACTTTGCACACCAAGCTGCACATATGCAAAATAAGTATTTTAAATGACATTACATAAATATTTTTAACAAACCTAATTTAACCTCTATACAAGCTGTTGCTGAACCAGAAACACATCCAGTAAGACACACAGTAAATTTTCCTTCACCAGTAAATGTTGTACCAGTTCCGACAACAGTACCTCCTGCTTTCTGAAATTTATGAAAACATCCATTTAAAAATCAATATTAGTCTAGTCAAACTAGGGACAAATTGTGAAAAATTACAACAGTTTGTTTCTAAGCAGGAAAATGAAGTGATAGAACATATATATACAACATGTAAAAAGTTTTTAAAAAATTTATTGAGGGTAAAGTTGTTATTTGAACAATTAAAATTTTGCTTGTATATTAAAGTTGCAAAAGTTCTCGTCAAGATCAAACCATGAATCAACTATTTTTGTTAAAATTTTACCGCAAACGAGTCTATCATGCTTAGAAATTAGAAACTGGCTGGTTACAATAGTCACATATGCCCTCACTACCGAGCTATGAACAATTATTGCTTATAAAATGGGTACCCTAATATAACCTACTTTTCTCCGTACAAGACGGATTGCGAACACCTGTAAGCACTTATTTGCATAAATCTAGTACTGTAAAACAAAACAACATGGCTGACGGATAGCACATGGGACGAAAATGAATCGACAATCAGTGTTATCAAAATCTGAAAAGAGAAATGTAATGAACAAATAGTATTGGCTTGGTATTGGAAAGTTATAAAGACCTAACTTAGAGGACGACCATGAAATTAAAAGTCTGACGAGTCTGAGGGAAAATTAGCTAAAGGGATCTACAGCGTACATGTTCATGTACAGTTCTCGTTTATTTTTATCTATTAGAAGTATATATATAAGTTTGACATGTATATATATCCACAGTAATTTTGATATGCACAGTCTAAATCAAATATTAAAAAAGCCTACGCTAACGCAGCAAGATATGCCCATTGGGATTTTTGTTTACAACATCAAAATATCTAAGTCCCATAACTCCATAAAGACAAATCGGATGAACCTGAAATTCAAAAGGCGGCATTCTCTCTACAATCTAATCACGATGTAGAAATATCATGAAAATCTGTTGACACGTATTCGAGTTACTACGTTCAATGTGCCTATATTTTGCCCTTACCTTAACATGTAAGTCCATATAACCCAACCACTCCCATTACACATAATTTTTGGATTATGTGACAAAAAATTTAACAAGAGCCCCAGAGGGCACAACGCTCACCTGATACCCATGCATGCTCTAATTGACATACTGCTATTGAATACTGATAGTGCCAGTACCGGGATTTTAGCCCACAACCTTTCTAAACAGATTTTTGCCGGATGCAGAGAAGTTTTTTTTTTCAGACAACCTTTAAAAGTACAAACAAGAAAAAATAGTCACATTTCAAAACAATAACTTTTTTTAAGTCACATGCCCAACTAGTATAGTTCAATTATGCAACATCAAAAATAAAATCATATTGTAAAATCCCACTTTAATGTGCAGCAGAAAAAGAATACAACAATGAAATGATTTCATAAATTAAGTTTATTTAAAACTGAACGACCATACCTTTCATTATTGATAGCTAGCATGCCAGAAATTATAAAGCCTGACAGGCTGTGTTTAACCATATGGCCTCTCCCCCACAATATTTATGGTGAATTATTGTTTGATTTTGGGGAATTTGCACATTGTAGAAAGAGGAATAACTCTAAACTGAATCGATGCATTTATCAGAACATGAAAGAGGGATGATGTTAATATTAATTCACATAAAGATAATTTTGAAACAAGATTAGAAACAGATTCATGAAATTTTTTATTAATGATTTTATCTTAAGATTTTAAGGGAAATATTTTCTCAACTTTAACATGTTTAATTGTAAATATTGATTTTCCAATACTTGAAAGTCCAGAGATTGATAAGAACTTAATTACAAATTGGTTTTATCTATGAGTTGGAGAATTCAACACGTGAAGTACCAACATATTGGGTTTATTTACGTACAATCCCTCATAATTTCAGATGCTTTTGAAGAGTTGTAGACAACCTTATCTGTGAGGGATGAACATGGAATTATCTAGAAATATGTCCATCATTTTGTGCAATTCCCCTCCCAGGTTTAAATACAATGTGTCATTTTTCAATTGTTAGACTAACTTTCTCGCATGCTATGGATTCTGTCAAATTATGTTTGGTGAAATAAACTTTGTAAAATTCCAACGATGTTTTCCTTCAATGACAAAGTACAGAACATTAATTAATCACACAACGCGTAGTACGAAGTATGGCTTGTAAGCCCACACCGGCTTACATAAATATTCTGGTGCCGTCGACCTACACGAATCGGAGAAAATAGAAATCATTGATTTTTATCAGAAAACGGAACTGAACTTAGTCAAAGTGAGAGGTAGGACACAACTTTATTTCTCAACGTACTTTCAGATCGGTTGACCATGTAAAAACATTTTTCTTCTTTTTTCATCAAAGAATTTACTGGACAGAAAACGTTTAGAACATTTATTTTGAAAATTCAAAATCAAAAAATGACTAATTATAACAAGAAAGTGACACTTCAGTTGACTAGTATAGACCACGACTGTCAGACTTCGAACGTTGGTGCAAATTTAGGTTCGGGTAGTTCAAAAAAATGTTCTTCGTCAAAGAACATGAAGAATACATGTTCTATTTTCTCAAAATCTGGTAGTTTATCGGACAATGGTGATGAAGCAATGAAATGGATAGCTCATCAGGTAAAAGGTCTTCAAACAGCTATTTCTGTCCCTCTTCTTCAGGTAGTAAGATCGTTTGACAGTGCATGCATTTTATATACTGTGTTCTTAATCGTGCATTAACATCGACGGCGGGTGCGGCTAGCCAACAGGGGATGCTTACTCCTCCCGGGCACCTGATCCCACCTCTAGCTTGCTAGGGGTCCGTCGATGCTCTACATAGTGCTCTATTGTGAGTGCCGTTGAGATTATTGTCAGGATCTTCTTTAACTCATTGAAGGTGACTCTTCACAATTTAAAGAGTGGGTCAAAGAAATTGAAAAGTACGCACATATGGCAAGACTCGATAATACGGACATACCGAGAATAGTTCTTATGACTTGCACGGGCACAGTAGGTGATTTTGTCAAACGGTATTTAGAGGAAATTGAGTCAAAGGGCGAAATACCAGACTGGTCAAATCTAAAAAGGTTGATGCAAAAGCGATATGCTGAAATTACTGATAATCAGAGAGCTATGACTGAGCTCCGTAAAATTAAACAAACTCCAGAGGAAGGTGTTCAGTTGTATTCAGAGCGTTTACTCCGATTGGCTGAAGATGCGTACATTGCTCCTTTTGATGAAATAGAATACGCTTTTATTCAGAAACAATTGGTTGACATTTTCTGTGACGGTCTGTTTTATGATTACTTGCGAATGAAAGTTCTGAGATGCGATCCAAGAGGTTATGATGAGGCAGTTGAAATTGCAATGAAGGAGCAGAATTTACGAAAACGTTTTAATTTTAGGTCTAATACACAGAATGAAACATTCACAAATGATGAAAATTCAGATTTGGCTGTAAATTCGAGTGATCAGAAATGTTTTAAATGCAATTGTAGAGGACACACTGTTTGGGAATGTCCCCAGCGCGTAACAAACAAAATATTAAACCGGTTCTCGATTATTCAGACCCAGAATCCGATGAAAACAGAGAAGTTTCCCCTACTAAACGTAAAAAGTCATTAGATGAATGTGAAAACACCCTACCTAATAAACAGAAACTGATAAATGCAGTTCCCGTTAAAAATTCAGAAGACTCCCGTCATAAAATACTAGGTCAGACAAAGTCAGAGCACACGAATAGGTACAAAACAACAGAATGCTGTCTATGTCACGCGAAAGGTCATTTTAGACGGAATTGTCCTAATCGCAGATTTCCGGATAGATACAGAGTTCAAAATTACTCACATGACAGGTATTTACGGCGATTGTCCCACAAACAAAATCAGGGAAACTTCAAGGCTCTCTTCAAAAGGAAGCCGTTGAAGAGAGCAAACAAAATGCTAAAATGAAAAGATATAATGGAAGTAAGAAACCCGTATTCCAATTAAATTTAGCTGGAAACCCCAGCTCCTGTATTATAAAGATAGGTAAGATGAGATACCGAACTTTGGTAGATACTGGCGCTGAGGTTTCCATCATGAATAAAAAGACTTTTGATCGATTAACACCAAAACCAAAATTATTGCGCGTTAATAGAAGTTTACAAGCGGTAAATAGTGCGCCTATTGAAGTGTTAGGACGGACAACACTTACCTTTTCGATAAACGGACTGAAAATGTCTCAAAACTTTTACGTTGTAGACACGCTAAATAAAAACTTCATATTAGGAAGAGATTGGCTAAAGGAATACGGTGTACGTCTTTACTTCGACTTAGGAATGCTAAGAATAGGAAAAACGTATGTGAAACTGGACAAAGATATTCACATTTCGTCGATTTTGAGGCTCAATAAAAAGATGAAGATCGAACCACAGACAGCGATTATATGTCACATTAACTTACAGAAAGGCTTCCAAATATCGGATTCAAGGCTTCTAGAGGTCACGAATCTTGACCCCGGATGTATCTTAAAAGAACCTGGACTCACAATTAAGGAATCCGTGAATACAGTCAGGTCGCCGAACAAAGTACCTATTATGATTGTTAACGAGACAAACAAATGTTACCGTCTCAGAAGAGGAAGCGTAGTAGGAAAGGCTCGACCTTTGACCCCACAAGAAATTTACGCTTTCAACCAAGAAGAACCAATGGAGGTTGATGAACCAAAGCCAGAAATGAAGGACTTTGAGGATCTATAATTATGTACCCGAGGACAAGCGTCAAGAAGTGGTCAAACTTCTAAAGAAAAACAAAGATCTAATAGCCAAGTCAGATTCGGATCTTGGTGGAACAAAGACGGTACAAATGAGGATAAACACCGGAAAGCACCCTCCAATTAAGAACAGACCCTATAGGACTCCTCTAAACAAACGACAAATTGTTGACAAGGCGATCAATGAGATGCTGGATGCCAAAGTAATCCAACGATCACAATCTCCCTGGTCGTTTCCTTTAGTTGTGGCGAAGAAGAAGGATGGCAGTGAGAGAATGTGTGTCGATTTCAGAACACTGAACAAAATTGTTCGACCGATATCATACCCACTCCCTTTAATCGATGACATCTTGTCACTGATAGGAAATGCTAAATATTTCACTACGTTGGATTTAAAAAATGGATACTGGCAAGTAACGTTAGACGAAAGTAGCAAGGAGAAGACAGCGTTCGCATGTCATCGAGGTCTATTTGAATTCAACAGGATGCCTTTTGGTTTGAGTAATGCCCCTGCGGTATTCCAGGAACTTATGAATATTGTTCTACAAGGATGTGAGGGATTCGCCATGGCGTATTTAGATGACATTTTGATTTTCTCTCAAGATGACCCGAAGCAGCATATCAGGCACATTCAAGAAGTATTTAACCGACTGAGACAACATAACCTCAAGCTGAAACTAAAGAAATGTGCATTCTTTAAGGAAGAAACAGAATACTTAGGGTTCGTAATCAACAAAGACGGTATTGCTCCAGATCCAAAGAAAGTTGAAGCGGTCAAAAACTTACCAGCTCCGCAGAATGTTAGGGAAGTTCGAGGATTCATCGGAATGTGCAGTTATTACAGAAGATTCGTTCCAAATTTCTCGAAGATAGCAGAACCTTTGATCAATTTAACCAAGAAATATGCAAGATTTAAATGGACTCAGGAATGCCAAAGTGCTTTTGTTTATCTTAAAGACAGTCTAACTGTAGTACCACTCCTTGCATACCCGGATACCAACAAACCATACGTGTTATATACGGATGCAAGTAATAACTGTGTTGGAGCGTGCCTTACTCAAGAAACTGACGAAGGAGAAGAAAAACCTATCTATTTCTTATCACACAAACTAAGTCACACACAGACGAAATGGTCCACTATTGAGAAAGAAGCTTTCGCTATCCATTACGCACTTCAGAAGTTAGACCATTACTTACATGGAGCTCAATTCACCATTAAGACTGATCACAAACCCTTGAAGTACCTCTTAGATTCACCAATGCAAAACAAGAAAATACAGCTATGGGCATTAAGCATTGCAGGATACAACTGCAGGATCGAATACGTCAAAGGAGAAGATAATCACTGTGCAGATCTTCTGTCCCGTATACCGCATTCTAAGACGAACGAAAAATGCAAGGAATCCGAAGAAGAGCCTGATATTGACGATAGAACATTTGAGATAGGAGTACTGAATTCAAATGAGTTCATCCCGAGAGACTTTGCAAACTGTCACGTTGAAGATCGACAAGAGATCACAAAAGCTGTCTCAGATTTACCTGAGGAGTTCAACTTGAGAGACGAGCAGGAAAAAGACCAAGAAGTCGTGAGAATAAAGTACAGACTAAGGAAAGGAACAGCCACGAAAGCTGAACAGACACATTACTTTGAGGATAAGGAAGGACTATTTTATTACCTCTCTCAGCTGGACTCTGAGGATCCAAAGCTAAGACTGTATATACCTCAAGATATGGAGACAGTCGTCCTCAGGCAGTACCATGATCAACTCGGTCATATGGCTGTAGATAAGACATACGATTCCATTCGTCTGAAGTATTTCTTTCCGAATATGTACAAGAAAATTCACGCATATGGAGAGAAATGTGTCACATGTCAGACAAGAAGTTCTAAGAAATCAAAACCTCCTATCAAGGAAACCGAAATACCTCCTTACCCTTTCTCAAAGATTGGCTTGGATTTATCTGGACCATATCCGACTACACTATCTGGGAACAAATACATTGTCTCCTTCATAGACATATATTCGGGATGGCCAGAAGCTTTTGCCGTGCCTGACAAGTCTGCAGATCGAATCGTACATCTTACTTTAGAAGAAATTTTCCCGAGATTTGGTTGCCCCCTGGAGATTATCTCGGACAACGGAACAGAAAACGTCAACCGGAAAGTACAGGAAACTTTGGACACGATGAACATTCATCACATCAAGACATCGTACTACAGTCCCCAAGCAAATGGTAAAGTCGAAAGATTTCACCGAACTCTTCATGACGTCATGTCTAAGAAAATTCAAGAAGACGTCCAAACATGGGATTTGTACCTGAATCAGACACTAGCCGCCATTAGGTTTCATGTCAATAAATCATCGAAGTTTTCTCCATACTTTCTCTTATATAACAGGGACGTTGTACTTCCACTGGACACCATTTTAAAACCAAGACGTAGATATGTGGGTGAAGATCAACATCAAATCGCTCTTCAACAGCAACACAAATCTTTTACATTGGTTCATAGAAACATGAAAGAAGCTAAAAAGAAACAGAAAAAGTACGCAGACATAAACAGTAAGGAGGAAAACTTCCAGATTGGAGATCCCGTATATTTAAGGAATCATAGAAGAGATAACAAGCTTGATGTTAAGTGGCAACCGTACTTTCGAATTATTGATCAAACAGGACCATTTCATTCATAGTGAAAAATCAGCTTGATGGTAATACAACAAAGGCACATGCTCGACATCTTAGACCTGCAAAGATTGATGAATGGAAAATTCCGAGGGACTCTGAAGGGAATTTATTACGTAAAACGACGTACGTAATCCCACCCGAACAATCAGACAGTGATGATGATGAACCTGTTCCTCAAGACGTTGCAATAAGACACCGAATTCAAGAAAGAGAGGATTCGTCTGACGAAGATGACATTCCACTTATGGAACTTCGGAGACGACTAAGAACTCGTGATATGCCCGATACATGTACGGACAAGGGCGATGAAACGAACATCAATCTTGATCCTCCAGTAGTGAGCTTACCAATTGCTCCTGAACATTGCGAGGAGGAAAATATGGAAATAGACGCTATTTCCAAGAAACCGGAAACGAGTTTCTTACAAAATGAAAAGGCTTCCCAACAGAAATCTGTTGAAAATACTCTATCATTTGATCCCCAGCTGCTTATGAAGAGTTTATACGAAATGACAAAATTCATGACTGCTCAAAATGCTAAAATATCTGCTTCATAAATGATTAATTTGAAGACGTGTAACAATTAGTTAAAAAAGGAAGAAAGAAAAAGAGAGAG